>CM023532.1:325157-1047102 GCA_013350335.1 Chimonanthus salicifolius
AATACACAACCATCCCTTGATGCATCAAGTGGTCTCATGACAAATCACGGAATGCCTATCATATCTTGTCAACATATCACAAATTTCCATAATATGCTTATACAAGTTCATGGTTTATTCTAAGCACATTGTCCAACATCTATGCACATTCCACAACATAATAATCACATTCTTTATCACCATAGCATGCTTATAAATCAAATTATGCAGCAACCATTCAACATAGTATAATTGCAAAGTAAAGCTTATAATAATGCAATTAAAATATCAATAGTCCATAGCATGCCAATCCATTCAAATTCCAAGTAACATTCCACTACAATTCATTGAATTTAATCACTAGACCTTTCAACAAGGTTAATGGTTAATTTTCATAAATTTGGGAGGACTGAGCCTCCTCACGGCTAATAAAATAGTTTAGCCTAAATACCCTTTACATTTCTGTGAATTTTACACTGGATTGTAACCATTACCCTTGTCATCACTCAGTCTATTTTTAGGTCTAATGACTACATTTCATACACACACATAAAATTGCAATCTTTTTCTTTGAACAAACAAAAATAAGGAATCATGTATAAATCAAAACATGTAGTGTATTGCTCCCCTCACCCAACGTTGTGAATTACAAGTGATAAAATCTTGAAGTTCTTTAACGATCAGGACTCAAGATTCGCGGAAATAATTACTATAACAAAACCAATAAAGGCTTATTCTAAACAATTTCCTTGAATTCTAAAACTACCTTAATCTGATCACCAGATTAAAACAAAATTCTCAAAATATGGTTTAAGGTTTCTAAGGTGTTTCAAGCACTTTATTACTGGTCTAAGGTCTCAGGTCTACTAGTTGTTCAGTAATCAGTCCATGACATAAGATTAAGAACTAAAGATTAGGCCTAAGAAATTTCTCAACAAAAATCATGTAAAATCTCAATATTGCAGAATTTTCTTGAAACTGTATGGAAATCAAATAATACTCATATTTTTACAGTAGATGGGTCTCTGAATGAGGATTCCAGAAATATCTCGTTTGGCCTAATTGGAGTTTTCTAGCCTGAGATATCACTGTTTTAATGAAATTGTTATGAACTGCCAAACAGTTTACAGTTTAGGATGCATGTTCAGATTGTAGACGACTTTTGACCCATCTATAGTTATCGAAAAATTCCCAAATTTTAACCACACATAGGTCTCTTTGCTACTTGACATTTAGCACAAGTTTTGCATGGTTTCGGTTGAGTCTACAAGAAGTACATTTTTACCCCTGATGTTTACTGTAACGCCCCTCCCTCTCCCACTAGGATCAGAGTAATATGATAAGGATATTTGAGTGGGGAGAGAGAGACGAGCATCACAACGCGAGTCAAGTCCGAGTCTGAAGACCTGACCTCCACTGGCCTGCCTAGTGTGTGCGTATGGATAAATAACGTTTGCAACCCACTAACAAGATAAATCTGCGGAGTCATTCATAACATTTGATACATGGGTAATAATCATTTCATGATTCCACATTTCCATTTCAAAGCAAAGTAGAAGGGTCCCATAACAGTTAAATTACAAGTAACAACAAAATTTGAATTTGATAGTCTAGGAGTTTACATCAATTATTACATTTCCATTCTCCATGACTCCTACAAAACTACATTTTTTTCCCTAAATATAACATAAACTAAGTCTTCTCCCAAAATATCAAAATGAGTTAGTTCCTCCAAGCTCATCCTTTTCTTGCTATACATTCATATTTGACTAGCACTTGGCCCGGCCTCATCACCTTTTTCATTACCTGCATTAGATTCTAAAAGGGGAAGGAATTGTGGGCTTAGGCACACGCCCAGTAGGAATTCCAATCAAAAATATGTACCAACATGTGATGTAAAAACAATTCAAATCTATATCATATTATAACTCAATATTTGGAAATATCATGACACATACTATATTAAAATAAAATCATTGGAAACCAAACATCGAATCTCATATTCAAAACCAAATACATCATATGATGGAAAATCAAACATTCAAACTCCAAACAACAACCACTTTGTAAAATAGTCATACCTTCTAAATTAAATTAGAAATCAACATGAAGTGTGATGCCATGAGTGTCATGAACTTATGCAAGCCCCTTTCATGCCCATGCAATACTAGACTCTTCTCTTTTCAATGGTTATATTGTTGGTCATTTATGTCCGTAGCTTTCCTGGGGCACCGGCTGGGAGCTACTACCCAATACTAGAAATTTAACCGGGACTACCAGGGGAGCGCTATACACCCATACTCCTGCGCAGGTTTCGGGACTTCTGCTGACCCAGGGGCTCCTTCGCCCAATTCAAAATGCCATAATTAATTTCCTGGACGTGGCCAATTCAAACGATTAATGCATTTACCATCCCAAGACTAAGGTATGTCCAGAATTACTCATTCCTTATCTTGGGTAATGCATTTCCCATCCCATGCATATGCATGAGGAATATGTTCATGAATGATACCAAATCCATTCGATTATACAAACATGAATTCACATTTTCATAAAAGCAAATATACATTAAGTTCCCACAATTAAATCAAAACAAACAACGTAATTTATAATATTGAAATCAAGCTAACATACTTATAATCACTATGGTACTTCAAAAATGTAGGAAAACCTACTTGATTGTGGATGATTGGTGATGGAGATTGAATTAAGAGGAGCACGTTCAACGTCGGATTTGAGCCTCAAATCTTCATTTGTTGTCCATGTATGACCAAAAAAAAAAACTATATCACTAACTTAATTATATCAAATGCCCTTAAGCTCTAGTCTCTACATTGTGACTTATATACTTAGAGCTTTAATTGGGGCTTAGGGATCAAATAGGTGAATATTAATGGGGTCTAGGTGATCCAAATCACTAATCTTCCATACATGAATTAAACTTAGGAAAACTGTTCATGTAACACCCCACCCTTTTCACTCTAAATTTTCAGAGTTTATTTTTTTTTTTAATATAATAATAATCAACAAGTGATCGGGGCGGAATGTCACGACGCGAGTTAAGTTCGGATCTCTAAATCCGACCCTTAACTGGCCAAGCCCATGTGCGTATGAACTAAGTCCATAAAACTGATCCGCACATGGTACATATATAACTAGCGGAATTAATTTAGTCTAAATCTAACTGAGGTTATAATAGATCCTATGACTAATCCAATTTTCCATTCTTAGATAGCAAAGTACCTTATTTATTCTCCAAAATTATTATATAACCTTAGTCTACTATTCATTCCAAACCATTCAAATAAATCCAACCATAGCATCTACTTAACTACTTATTACATGCCAACATCTAATTAACAAATTACATTGTCCAAATAAATCAAATAACAAGTCCATAAATAATCTATTCATAGTCCATTCCAATCATTATTTAACCTTTGTTAGATTCGGCCATCCAATGGCCGGATCATGATTTAAAAATTGTTCATCGAAAAACCTACCGTTTCCGCGACTCCTCCAATTGATCTTCCCTCCGGCTTGTTCCTTGTCCTTTCTTAGCCTCTCCTTCTTCTTGATTCCTTGATGGTCAGGGACTGATTTAAACAACCAGCTGCTGCTCTTGGTAGAAAACGGCAAAGAGAGAAAGAGATAGAATTTTTTATTTTGGATGGAATACCTTGAGGCCAACTCTTTTGCTCAAGGTATGCTTTTGTCTTGGTGAAACAAATCAATCAAGGACTGATTTCATATCAATAACCAGCTGCTGCTCTTAGTGTTTGGGAAGATAAAGAACGACCAAGAGAGAGAGGTAGGGAGAGAAAAACTGAAACTTCTTTGGCTAATTTTCATTCAGCCCATATGATCTCTTTGGTACCCAAAAATTGTAACTCCTATTGTATTTATCTTTAACTCTTATTTCATTTGGGGGTTTCATCCTTGAGATGAAACCCTCCAACGTTTTTTTAACCCTTGACCTTCCATCTAAGGTGGTTAATCCTTATGGTTCCAATGCATGTAACAATTTTGAATATGAAACATTTATGTAACCTTATTTCTTAATACCTTCCTTGGGGGTTTCATCTTTGAGATGAACCTCCAAGGGTACCCAACGGCCTATGCATATCCTTGTATTTGTTTGCATTCTCTCCTTTATTCATGCATTTGTAACTCTCAAAGCCACCACCCCTCATATCTCCATGGTAGCCGTTACATGCATGAAATTGCTCATGCATGCAACCAACGTCCCTTGCAACCCTTGTGACTTCAAAAAGTAACTCCCATTCAAAATGTAACTCCCATTTTATTCATCACATAAATGGGAGTTACATGCATGGTAATGCCTCCCATGCACCAACGTTTTCCTAGTGTTTGAATTTAAATAACCTACAAACCCTCTATCTCTACATCTCACTCATTTAATACATATTCATCCAACTCATTTACCCAACTCACCCAACCTAACTCATTCATTTAATTTAACTTAACTAATAAATTCAACTCAACTAAACCCATCATTCATTTCAACTCAAACCAAACTCAAGCAATTAATAAACTTAAATTAACTAAGCTTGAACTCCATCCATGGTTAATCATGCCATTCACGACCCATTGGGTCCCATCTAGCCATTTTGACCCATTTATCAAAATTTGACCCAAATATGATTCTTGACCCGTTTAAATTCATCTTATCCATTTATTTGTTTTGTAAACAAACTACCATCCTTTGGGTCTTGATTGAGCCATTGACCCATTTAAATTCAAATCAATTTTATCACAATGGCAATTCCGTAAATATGAATATTTTCATATAAAATGATAACTTTGAAATTCCAGGGTGTTACAGTTCAGGTCTCCGATTGATACATCGACCCTACTTAATCACAACACAAATGTATGAATTCTCTTTTAGCAAATATATAATCATAAGAAACTCAGTAAAACTCATACACATGCATTTTATACCAATTCACATTGTACAAATCTATAGAGGCTTAAACCATAGTCTCGCCCAACATTGCATTTGATTATGCCCAAAGCAACACTTACCTAGCCATTTAATCAAACACTTCTAATCTATATCTTTGGAGAAATTCCGATTCAACCAAAGCCATAGCCCCAATTTCGACCATCAATGGGTCCAACATCATCAATCTCTCCATCTCTCCATTTCTCCAATTTATATGCCTTTATTTGAGTTCTTAGACCCAAATCTACATCAAATCCCTCATATACACTATCCATATACCCTCTAATGGAATCCCTTTGACCCAAATTAAAATAAAAATAACATACCTCTTTAGATTTGGGGACTTTCGTTGGTGGAGGGAAAAGAGAACTCGATCAAGCTCTTTCTTTTCTTGTTTCTTTATTTCTCTTTTTTCCTTGAGCTTCCTTTGTTTCTTTTCTCCCTTGTTTCCTTCTTCTCTTTGTTTTCTTCTTTCTCTTTTTTTTATCTTCAAATCTTCATCAATGGAGGTATAGAGGAAGAGGAGGAGAGGAGAGAGAGAGGACCGATTGGAGAGGCAGGGAGAGGGTATCACCGTGTGCATGGAGGGAAGGGAGAGGGAGTGCCATATGGAGTGGAAATGGATGATAGTGAGTGTCGTGAGAGAGAAATGAGGGAAAAGAGAGGGTGAGGATTGTTGGAGGAGCGAAATGAGATGAGAAAGCTCATTTCTCTCTATTCCTTTTAGTCAAAAAGGTAGGCGGGTGGTAGAGTGTGGGTTTGGGTCTTCATTCATTACGAAGAGGTAGATGGTTGGACACATGGCATGACACCCCACCTCTTTAAATTAATCTCCATTGATTAAAACCCATTTCCATTAAGTATTATTAATTAATAACTGAATTAAATCACTCCTTAATCCCTCTTAATTAATTAATCACCAAAATTTCCATCAATTAATCAAATTTTCCACAATTCTGCAATTAGAGTCTAAATATGAAAATTTCATTAAATAATTACCAATTAATTTACCCACTAAATTTAATTTCCAATAATCTCCATCAATAAATTTCTTTCCAATAAATCTCAAAACTCCCATCCATTAGACTTTACTCCATTTTGGTAATATTTAATTAAGTTATCACTTATTTCACTAATCCTCAGATCTCACTTGTTTACTTAGTCACCTCTAATTTTATTTACCTTGTCAATTATTTTTCTAATTCTGCTACTTAATATCAAAATTTCCTTTCATTCCATTTATTAAGGAAAATTACATGGATTTAACAAAAATCAAAATTCTGGGGTGTTACATTTACGACTGTTAGCCTTGGTTTCATGTATATAAGATGCATTTAATAGTTTATTTTAGTTTGGTAGGTAAATTCAGGGAAATACAGGAAATCAAGTTAAATCAATGGATAATTGCAGGAAGAGAGCTTAAAATGGAAGATTTGAAATTTTATAATTAAATCATGCCGCTTTTAGGCTTTCAAATGTAAATTGATTAATCTAGTTCAAAGTATGAGAGTCTGGATTGATTCAATATTTTAGATTTTTAGGTGGTTGATTAATTATTTAATTTTAAGAAAGAAAGTCTGCAATTAAAGAGGCCAAGAAGTTTGAAATCAAGATCCATGGGCCAGAGATCCACTGCAAATGGGCCAAGCTTTGCTCCAAATGCTAGAAAACTGGGCCAGGCCAAGCACTCCATGTGCATTCATCAATATGGGCGAGGCCAATGCAAAGTCCAAGTCCATTAAGCTCAAGTCCAAGTTTCATTGGAGGCCCATATGCTCATTTGAGGCTCAAATCCCTAAGTCCAAAACCCATTCACACGCCCAAGCCTTGTCCATGCGAATTTTATATCTACCCTCCATTTCCCTATCTTCAATCTCCATTGTCCATTTCATGCATACATGTTAGGTAAACCCTAGAGCCTCCATCCTTAATCCATTGCATACATAAATCATGTTAGATTTAGGTCATTCATCCTAATCATCCATTTAGATCAACCCTTGAATCATAACCCAAAGTAATCATAGCCATCCATTCATAAAAACCCTAGATCTAAAATAACTTGCATCCTAAGCAATGTCACATCATTTACACATCATCACGCAATCCACAAACCCTCCATACGATTTTGCACAATCCATTTCCACCTTGTGCACATTTTTTAAAGGTCAACCCTCTATGTCATCTTTCAATCATCCAACCATCCATTCATCCTAACTTTTAATCTCAACCATTCATATCATTCGTGCACAAACCCTAATCCAACAAGGCAAAATTCGCCCATAGCCCTAGCAATTCCTATTTTCACTCATTCTTTTCTTGCACTCCACTCTAATTTGATCTCCAAGTCACCCACTGTCCAAGCAACCAAAATTCTTTCAAGCCCTTGTAAACCCTAATCTCTTTCATCTTAAAATCTCATCCATCCAAATTCATTGAGATCTAATCCAAGCCTTTCATTCATAACTTAAACCAAGATTTAATCTCAACCGTCCATTCAAACCTTGAGCCTATAAATAGAGCACTGAGTCAGACAATGAAATTTGAATTTGACCTAGAGCTCAAGAGGACCAAAGGCTGAAGAGAAAAAGGCAAGAAGACAAAGACACCACTCGAATTTCACAAGTGAGAGTTGTAAATTTTCATTTATTTTGTCTTTCTTGTACTTAATTTTATGTATGCCTGTACTTGAATTCTTTCATTAAATAAATAAGAGACGTGTTTTTAGAATCCTAGAAAGTCCGATGATTCAGATTTCTTTTCAATGTCCTTTTTATTTAATTTTAAATTTGTATATTTTGATTAATTAAAAGTTAGAACTTAGGTTGTAAGTGTTGAATCTGAAATCTAAACATTAATTAGATAAAAGTTTATGAATTTTTAATTAAATAGGCATGAATTGATTTTTGAATTCTAAGCGTTGAATTTCAAGTCTCGGTTTCTTATTTGTTTATTTATTTTGGGCAATGAGAAAAGAATTCCATAACCACCTTTAAATTATGCATTTATTTATTCTGTCATTTACATTATTTGTCAATGTATTTCCTGTTTTTAGTTACATTAGTCACTTTGCATGTTGGTTGTATAAAAATTGTTCAATATATATGTTTATTGTGAATCTTGTATGTTTAATTTTTAATTCTTTAATTCTTTGTATTCAAACTCTCTCTCAAGATTCTTTAACTAGGGTTGGAGTTGTAATATTTTAATCTTAAAACATGTAATTTTAAATTAAGATGAGACTACCGTTATTCTTGTTCCACCTCTTTAATAAAAAGAAGATGGATTTGATTCTCGACTTGTTAAATTCATAAGTTAGATAATAATGGTATAAACTTTAGTTTTCTAATATCTAAATTAGAATTGTAATTCCCTGTATTTGATTTCTTAAGATTACATGTTTTTAAAGGTACCAATTTAATTTAAGCATATATTTTGTGGATTTCCTTTCGGTTCGACCTCGTACTCATACTGTTATACTATTGAATGGTTCGTACGCTGGCGAGATTTTTAAATGTAAAATTTTCACATCAACGATTTCAATCTCCAGAAACTGAGATATGACGATTCTAATCCAACCATTACATTTTTCCCAACTGTTATCTCTGGTCAAGCTCTGGATTACAGAATTTTATTAACCTATCAAATCAAATCCAATTGATCTGGAATTTTTACTGGAGTGCTATCTACAGAAAAATCAGAGGTCTACAAGCCCGAATAAAAATTACTTAATGAACTGCTGCAAATTTTCCATACAAACTTGGACTGAACGTTTAGTCTGTCTTACAAGCACGATTTGGGGTATGAAATCAAATCGTTTAACCCAAATTTTTTACTAGAACTAGATCTCTCTGTCTAGATGAAAATATACATAAATTTTGCAGCAATCCAATAAGTACAGATCAAGACAAAACTCAATTTTGTGGGTTGTTGTAAAACTGAATCAGATTTCAGCCCCAGAATTATATTTGTCTTACAGGTCAGATTCGAGGTATCAAAACTTTTCTTTTGTTCCCTAATTTTTACAGTAACTAGATCCAAGTGTCTAGTTTCTAGGAAAATCAAGTTTCGTCAAAAAATACGTCCGGAAACTCTAGTTATGATTTTTCTCATGACAGTGCGCAGAAAATCATTAATCTGTCTTGAAATCCGAAATTTCCCAACCTTCCACAAAATTAAGGTTTCTCTATACCAAACCTAAGGATCTCTTAAATCAATCCTATTAAACTGCATTATCAAGTCTTTAATCTAACAAAGCCTAGTCTTAGTCTTAAAGGTAAACACGTCTATCTCCTTGTAGTCGAATAACATTAAAGAATAAAGAGAAGAAGATATTTGTATATACATCTTTGGGAAGTTGAAGGAAATAAGAATATAGAGATCACGGCCAAGCTTGTTCAAATACTCTAAAGAGAATAGAAAAGTCGACACTATTAGAGTAAATTTCTCTCAATTTCATTGATGTCTTTACATTGTATAAATAGATTTACAAAGGAGAAAATCTCTCCACATAATCAGGATATCATAACTGTGCAATCCATTGACTGTCCCATGATTATCGATGAGGATAATCGCGGGAGTAAGATGTGGATGACACAGGATGGTCGATATCGCTAATAGTCCCTTTCAAGCGCAACTCGCCAGCCACGAGATTGAGCTTGGAACGAAGGGCCACAAAACAAGGGGAGGACAAGCCTTTGGTAAAAACGTCAGCCAATTGATCTTTGGTGGAAATGATTTTAACGGTCAACTGTTTGCGAGCGACCATATCACGAACAAAATGAAAATCAATCTCAATATGTTTTGTATGGGCATGAAAGACTAGATTGGCTGTAAGATAGGTAGCACCAATGTTGTCACACCAAAGAGTAAGTGACCCATGTAATAGCCTGGATTTTCAATGCAATAATCATATTGGCTATTATCATGGATAGGTAAATGTGGTCAATTGGGTCAAATGCCCAATTGGGACCCAATGGGTCAAGATGAATTGAGGTTTAGGGTAAATGGGTAAGGAATTGACTTCATCGGGTCATGGACCCAAATAAGATCTAAGGCATGGGGTTCACCTCATCAAGTGATGTGGCAAGTGTAGGAGTTGACATCAAAGTGGCATAGCCAAGTGGGACCCAAGTCCACCTCATCAAGTGAGGTGGCGTGTGGACTAAGGTACATGTGCGGCCGGCCACCATGGTTGACTTGGTCAACCATGGGTGAGTTCATGGGTGAATTCAAAAGGATCAAGTGAAGTGAGTTGAGTTAAATTATTTAATTAAAATCACCTAAGTTAGATGGAAATGAACTCAAATGCCTGAGTTAGGAGAATGTTCATTTAAGTGAGCTGGATGGGTGGTGAGTCACATGGAAGATGAAAGGATTTAAAGTGAGTCAAAGGGGAGGTGGAGGGTTTCCATCTCATGGAAACCCTAGACCACAAGTTCGTTGGGTAGTGGGAGTGTGCCATGTGTAAGGCATGTGTCCTCTTGGTTAGCCAAGGGACACATGGGAAAGACCCCATCTTGATGAGGGTGGTTGGGGAGCTTAGGGTTACAAACAAAACCCTAAGGCTCTCATCTCATTCACTCTCTCCCTCTCACTCTTTGGGCGACCCTCTCTAAGACAAAAGAAAAGAGTTAGGGTTTTTCCATCTCAACCTCTCTCCCTCTCCAAAACCCTAAGGCAAGATAGAAAGGATTCATCTCAACCTTCCTTGGCCGATTCTCTCCAGACCAAAAAGACTTAGGGTTTCTCATCTCAAACCCTCTCCCTCTCAAGCAACCTCTTTGGCCGAAATACATCAAGTAGGCTCTCAATCTATTCCTCTCATTTCGGCACTAACTTGGAGAAACCGAAGAACGGAGGGGGAAGGAGAAGAACGGAGGAGCAAGATCGAACGAAAGAAAACGAAGGAGTCGCGGAATCGGTATGTATGGTTTAAACAAGATCTATTAATTAGAAAGAGGCTAAGGGAACCATGGTTGCGGCTATGGAATGGCCGAAACCATGGGGTTCCATATGGACTAAAAATGGTTGGCCAAAATGTTAGAGGCCATGGATTTAATATCCATTCAAGGAAAGACAAAATGAGGTTCGACCATGTTGTATGGCCGAACCCCATCAAGTGATAAACATGTCGGATGTAAAATACCTATGAGATGGGTTGAACAAATGAATGGCGATGAAGATTAGGGTTACATATATGATTAATGGATATGGTTAAGGACAATATGTATACATGACTTATGACAAAATGCATGGTTAAACATGAGACATGATCAAAGAACATGGTTCGGCCCTTGCATGACCAAACCCTAATCTTGATATACACAAGGACCTTATGCATGTTCAATATAAGGAATGGAGAATGATCAAAGATCATGGTTTGGCCCTTGCATGGCCGAACCCTATATGTATAAGGATCATTGAGGACAAAAGGAATTGGATGAGGTTCGGCCATGATGTATGGCCGAACGCCATCAAATGATCTAATCATGGGTATGTAATTTTTAAGAGGAAATGATGAACCATAGGGTTCGGCCATGATGTATGGCCGAATCCCATGGAAGAATGTTGGTGATTTTAAATAGGTTTTAAATGATGAAAATGATGGAAAAATGTGTATGGATCTAGAGTTGTTTTTAAATAATTGAACCATGGGCTATCAAGTAGGAAATGATGGAAAATAATGGACCATGGGTTCGGCCATGATGTATGGCCGAACCCCATGCAGAAATGTTAATGGATTTAAATGTGGTTAGACCATAAGAACATGGAAATAAGGAACCATGGGTTCGGCCATGTTGTATGGCCGAACCCTATGAATCAATTTTATGTACATTTTGTGGACCCATGCATGTTTAAGAAATTAAATGATTAACAATGGGTGAGCAAGCTAAAAAACAAAAGAAAAAAAAATGATGATGGAATGGAAGAACCATGGGTTCGGCCATGTTGTATGGCCGAACCCCATGGAGGATATTTTATGAACCTAAGTTGTTTAGCAAGTTAGATGATTAACTAATGTTGGATTGGTTAAAAATAAGCAAGGACCAAAGGAAAGGGGGGTCAAAACCAAAAAGGGTGAGGTTCGGCCATGTTGTATGCCGAACCGCACCAATGCATTTTTGTGGACTTAAAAGTATTTTCAGCCCTAAGGCATGGCCGAAACCCTTTGGGGGTCTTAATCGGGCTAAGGACTACAATCATAGGTGGACATGAACATGGAATGATGGGAATCAAATGGTCATCGTTTTGATCTATTTTATGTATAATAAGGTAACGGGATCACAAACTGGCGTACGATCGGCTTGATGCGATCGGTGATCGATTTTTGGACGAAAACACAAGGACCCAATATTTGGACGTTGGTAGGATTCTTACCTTATTGAAAACCATGGAATATGTATATGTGATGATTTTGCTTCATGTTTTGATGATTTATTTTGGTATCAAAGTGTTATGTTTTAATAATGGGATTTCTATTATAAAATGGCATGTGTACACTTACATCTCATGCATGGCATGGGAGGGATCTCATGAAGGGAGTCCACGCTCCATTCGAATATCTGATAAACAAACGTGGGGAGGGATCCGCACTGATTCAGGATGTGATGTTTGAGGAGTCCACGCTCCATTCGGCGAGACCGATAAGACATACGTGGGGAGTCATGATAATACCTTGATGTGGCATATACATCAAAAGGAATACTATGTGATTGTGATATGGATGATGGGTGGGATTCATGGCATATGACACCCATGGCATGGCATTGACTTGCATGGTTTTGATATTATTTATATCTATGTGATTTTATTTATACTAATCCATGTGTTTGACCCTACTCGGAGTACTTACTGGGCACATTGTCTAACGCCCTACTTCTACCTTAGATGATGACACAGGGAATGGACGGAGCGAAGGACACAATCGGAGCCAAGCTTAGGAGCTTGGATAATATAGTTTCATTTTATTTAAGTTTTATTATGGACAATGTAATTTGAGTAGTTGGTATTTGGGACTGTAATAACTTAGATTATTTGCTCTAGTTTGGATTTTAATTTTGGACATTTTAACTTAAGATGATTATTATTAAGTGATGGACTTCCTTGCTATTTAAAATTGGATAGGATAGAACTCTATTATAATTCCGTATTATGTTTAATTCCGCATGTTTAACCTTATTACGTGCGAACCGTTTTCGTGGACTTAGTCTACGCACACGTATGGTTGGCTAATTAAGGGCCGGGCTTTGGAAGCTCAGACTTAACTCGCTTCGTGACGTCCCGCTCTCTCTCACTCTTTTATTTCAAAAAAAAAAAAAAATAGACTCTGATTTTCGGCGAGTGAAAAAGGGCAGGGCATTATAACCCATGTAGAGCAACCTGTAATTCCCCATTAAGCGATATTAGCCCCGTAAGTTCTGCAGCGGCAGAGGCAATGTCCCAGTACTCAACCTCAGTGCTAGAGCGTGCAATAGTTTGTTGTTTCTTAGATCTCCACGAGATCAAATTGTTTTCAAGAAAGATAGCAAACCCACTAGTCAATTTTCTATCATCAGGACAACCAGCCCAATCAGCATCATAAAAAGCCGACAAGCTAAGAGGCGAAGAACAATGAAACTGTAGGCCAAAAGAGAGGGTATGTTTCTGATAGCGGAAAATACGCTTGACAAACACCCAATGGGCACTAGTGGGCTGATACATAAACTGACAACCTTTATTGATAGCAAACATTATATCAGGTTGTGTAAGCGTTAAATACTGTAAGCCCCCAACAATACTGCGATAGAGAGTAACATCATCTATTGGCTCGCCGGAATGTCCGGATAGTGATGACGAAGAGGCAACAGGGGACCGCACGGGCTTGGAGTCACTCATCCGAGAGTGGGATAGGAGATCGCGTACATATTGTTGCTGAGTAAGAAGAAGACCTATTTTAGTATTGCAAACCTCAACCCCTAGGAAATGATGAAGACCGCCAAGATCCTTTAGAGCAAATTCTCGTCCAAGAGTAGTGATAAGAGCCATGATCCTGGAAGAAGAGTTGTAGGTAATATGAATATCGTCCACATACACCAAGAGATATAAAACAACATCATGATGACAGTAGATAAACAATGAAGTATCCGTCTTGGAGCTATGGAAGTCCAAACTGATTAAGAAATCGCTGAGTCAAAGAAACCAAGCATGTGGAGATTGTTTGAGTCAATAGATAGACTTCATCAGTTTAAAAACATAAGTAGTCCAAAAACTCTGGAGATTGGCTCATATAAACATCTTCATCAAGGTGACCATGAAGAAAATCGATATTAACATCAAGTTGGCGAGAAAACCAACCATTTGAAATTGCCAAAGCAATGACTAACAGCAAGGTCGTAAATTTAACAACAGGACTAAAGTTGTCATGATAATCCACACCGGGAAGTTGATTGTACCCTTTTACGACCAGGCACTCCTTATGTCGAGTGATGGACCCATCAGCGTGTCGTTTAATGGTGAAGACCCATTTACAGCCTAGAACATTCATGAAGGGTTGAGGGGGAACAAGAAGCCAAGTACCTTGTTGGATGAGAACATTCAATTCAGTACTCATAACCTCACTCCAAATAGGAAATTTCACTGTAGAGGAGACACAAGTAGGGACCATATCCATGTTGTTCGACGAAGAAGCACATGTAGTGGCAGCAAATGCTTTGCATTTAATAATTCCAAACTTGGCACGTGTCTACGTAGGATGGGCAAAAGTGAAAGATGGAGTAGGCACAGGAACATGTGAAACCCCATGAGAAGTGGCAGAGTTAGTGACACACAATGGCTCCGGCGTAGAGGAAACATCTGTAGAGAGCGGAATAGGAGTAGAAGTAGGCGATAGTGAAGGCACTGGTGAGGTCGCATCCAGGGGCGCACTAGTGACGGCACCAGTTGCCACGGGAGAGGATGAAGAGAGAGTAATCATATGCTCAGCACCAACGGGTAGCATAACTGGAGAGGACATAGAAGGGCGTTGAGGAGCAGAGGACAAAGAGGAGCCTACAAAAGGAAAATTGCTTTCATCAAAGACGACATGGCGGGCAATAATAATCTTCTTAGTGTTAGGATTATAACACTTGTAGCTGTGGTGACGAGAACTGTAATCCAAAAACATACACAACACAGAGCGAGGAGCCATCTTGTGAGTATTACAAGGTCGCATGTAAGGATAACATGCACAACCAAAAATTCGAAAGAATGAATAATCAGGTAGCTGCCCAAACAAAACTTCCAAAGAAGAGCTGTGTTGTAGGAGAGGAGTAGGAAACCGATTAATCAAATAGATAGCTGTCTCAAAAGCAAGTGCCAAAAGGGCTGCGGGACATTAGCATGGCCAGTAGTGTAATGCCTATCTCCACAATATGTCTGTGTTTGCGTTCAGCAGACCCATTATGTTCAAGTGTATAAGGACACGAGAGTCTGTGAAGAATTCCACACTGTGACAAATAAGGATTCAACTTTTGATATTCACCTCCCCAATCTGTCTGTATTGCTTTGATGGAGCGATTAAAATAATTTTCCACAAGACGTTGAAAACGTAAAAAGGCATTAAACACATCAGATTTAAAAGCAAGTGGAAATATCCAACTAAATTTAGAATAATCATCAACAAATACCACATAATATTTATGTCCATCAACAGAAGGGGTAGGGGTTGGTCCCCGTACATCCGAAAATAAAAGATCTAATGGAGTAGATGATGTAGATGGTGAGCTTGAAAATGAAGCTTATGACTCTTTCCAAACTAGCACATAGCACACACCTCTGGACCTTTATTAGGAGAAACTGGCAATTTGGCTTTGGAAATAATCTATCGAACAATCCGGCTCAAGTGATGAATGTTCACCAATAAGTGTTGTAGGAGACGCATCGGTAGTCAGGGAGCAATGGAGCATGAGCTGATAGAGTCCTTTCTTACTCAGCCCGTGAGTGAGAACTTTTCCCGTGGTGCGTTCCTTAATATAAAAATAGTTAGGGTGAAATTCAAAAAAGAAATTATTATCATGCGTAAACTGATTGACGCATAATAAATTGCGAGAAATAGACAGAACATGAAGAATTTCACCAAGGCGAAAAAGGCTTATCATGAGAATAGAGAGTAGATGAACCAGTATGATGAATATGAAAACCTGCACCATTGTCCACTATTAACTGATCGGAGTCTGAGTAATCCGAATGAATGGAGAGATTGCCAACGTCTGCTGTGACATGATGGGAGGCACCAGAATCAGGAAACCAACTGTTGTCAACCGGTGGTGAGATAGAAACAGTATAGGCGGCAGTGGAGTCGAGGGGTATAAAAAGCATTATTGAAGCGCTGATAGCACTGCAAAGCATTATGACTGATTCAGTTGCACACCTGACAGATGACACGAGGAGGATGTGTGGAGTGAAGCATAGGAAAGTGATCAATCGGAGAGGAAGAATGCACATGAAGACCCCGATATCGACCACCACGCCTGCGAGAACGAGGAGACTGATGAGATCGAGAGCCTCACTGAGACGTACAAAAAGAATGAGCTTGTTGTTTAGTAGAAGTGTTCGCCTAAGGGGAATGTAGATCAAGCGGCACAACCTCATGAGCAAGACAGATTTCTTGAATATAAAGAAAGCCTTGTAATTCAGAGAAAGAAACAGGCTCGGCCCAAGTGGTGATAGATGTAACAAATGTCCCATAGTGAGGTCCAAGTCCGCCAAGAGTATATAAAACCAGTTCATCATCCGACACAGGCCGAGCAGCCGCCGCAAGACTATTTGCCAGAGATTTGACAGATGTCAGATACTGAAGCATGGTAAAAGAACCCTTCTGAATATGAAGGAGTTGTAAGTGAAGTTGCATCACTCGAGCCGGGGAATGAGATGAGAAGGAACGTTCGAGTTGAAACCAGGTAGCGCGGGCAGTCGGAACACCAACAAACTGGGCTTGAATGGGCTCAGTGAGCGTAGAGAGAAGGCACCCAAGGAGTAACTGGTCATTTTGCTGCCATGTCATAAACTCGGGGTTGACCTTGTCAGAGGATGAGGAGTTATCTTTGGGATCCGTAGGCAACAAATGAGGAGGAGCATAGATCGTTCCATCAACATATCCTAGAATATTGTAACCTCAAAGGCATCAACTGAGACTTCCAAATCAGATAATTATCAGGAGTCAACCTGACAGTAATAAAGTGTTGACGTTGTGTAGAAAGGGATGAAAAATTGGCCATAGTCATCCTTCCAATGGGGCTGATGGAAATTGAAGAACGTGCAGGAGTCCTCACGCAAGGAACGGATGAAGAGGATCTGATCTTCTCGACAGGGAAGGCGAGAGAGAGAAGCGGATCGGGAGGCCCGAAAACTAGATAGGAAGTTTAGCGAAAACCCCTCTACGCACGATGGAAACAAAGAGATCCAATCAAGCGTAACAGCGGCACATGCTGTAATGGAGGGACCTCGAACCCAATCAAAAAGGGATCAAACTGCTACCGATCTAAACTGAAAATGGGATCTGGTTCATTGGGGAGAAGAGCAAGCCAACACCGGCAGCAGGAATAAATCAGCCAAAAACAGCAGATCTTGCCAGAGGTAGAGATGTTGTGAGCAAGGCATGCACTGGCAGAGGCGAGAATCAGGTCTGGGTTTCACAGATCTACTTGCAACAGAGCGACACTTGGAACAGGAGAAGAGATGAGCAGGGCAGTAGATCTATGTAAACAACAAAGAGTGAGGAGAGATAGCGCGATCCAGAACAGAGACGGAAGTACTGTGCACTGCTGAGCGAATGATTGGAGAACAATTCCCACGAACGGAAAACCTAGACTGCTGATACCATATTAGAGTAAATTTCTCTCAATTTCATTGATGTCTTTACATTGTATAAATAGATTTACAAAGGAGAAAATCTCTCCACATAATCAGGAAATCATAACTGTACAATCCATTGACTATCGGTGATTATCGATGAGGATAATCGCGGGAGTGAGATGCGGATGACACAGGATGGTTGATATCCCTAATAGACATTGTAAATCAAACACAAGGGGTTCAGCCATAGAGAAAGTTTTAACAAAATTTATCTCACGAAATCATGTTGTTCCCATGTTCGAAATTTCAATACATGACTGGACATCGTGGTTTTTGAATTTTCAATACATGACTGGACAATATGGGGGATCAAAATTCTCATGAATGAAATAAGAAGAAGAAAAGAAGAGGAAACCATAAAATAAAAAGGGATTTACAAGAGGAAAATCAACAAACTTTTAAGATGAAGATTCGACAAAATTATTTTCCAAATTTGAGTTTTTTTTAAACAAAACTAAAATTTCTTTTTCATAAAATTTTGTCTAAGGTTTATAAAATGACAAATTTATTTTCAAACACTAAAACCCCTTATTTTATGTGTAAAATAAATTTTACAATCTTCTTTTCTTCTAAAACATTAATTTCTAAAGATTGAAAATAATGCCTTTTCCAAAGTCAATGAATTTGAAAATAATACTTTTATTCTTTCCAAAATTTACTTCTTAATTTAATTTTATTTTTCTCTCCAAATTTACAATTTGAAGTAATAAAATATATAACTCTATAGTCTACTTGAGGAGAAGGTGTGTAAAGTGGGGAAACTAGAATATTCTAAGTCTTGTGTGTTTTCAAAACAACATCAAACAAGTATTAGCTAACACACAAGCACAAACAAAACCTTACTTTCTAGCCTAGCTCAACCCAATTTTATTGACCCGCTAATTGTCATAAATTCTAGATTTAAAATTTAGTTTCTTAATCCTATATTCTGGACTTTGCTCTAAAAAAATATACTATAGTTAAAACTTATTAACCAAATTAAGTAAAGGAAGAAGCCTGTATTTTTCTAATAAAATAAAAAATTCTTAATTAAAGTATTCTTTATTATATGATATTAGGTTATATAGTTAATGGTTAAAAGATATTATTTTTAAATTAGAGTATTTTATTAAAAGAACCATATTATCACTATATATCAAATGGTAAAAAACAATTGAATAAAGTTGAACTTTTAAGATTAAATAGATCTATAAAAAAGCCATCATCTCATATAATTTATAATACCATAACTGTAATATTTTTTAGTTTTTAAAATATCTAACTAATCTATATTCAATAAAGAATTAAAGACTATCGATTGCAGTCAAAGTTAAAAAAAAAAAAAGCGAACGAAAAAGAAAATTGAGTTTTCCCACTAAAATGACGGGAATTTAAAAAAGTACACAAGAGGCAACTGAGAAAAAAGAGGCCCTACGTTTTGCTGGACAAATTCAAGACCGGAGAAATAAAACGAAAACACTTGTTTGCCTCCCTTGCCTCCATACAAGCGCCGCCTTATAGATACATACGGATTCAGTGTAAACAAGAAAGGATAATTTCTACGGCGGAGGGAGAATAAGGCATGAGATTGTTACCCGTTTGAATCTTCACCTGTTAGAAGAATCAATAATGTTCGATGCAGAGGGGAATCGCCAAGTTCGTAAGACGCCTCTACCACCACCGCCGCCTGCAAGCAGATTCATATTTTGACCACCCTCTCCATCCCTCCACCTGCATTTCCCTCCTCAAACACTGCAAGTCCCTCAAATCCCTCAAGACCATCCACGCTTCCATGATCCGATCCCACCTCCATCTCAACCTCTTCTTCTCTACCAACCTCCTCTCCCTCTACGCCTCCCTCAATCACGTCAATTATGCCTTTTCCATCTTCTCCTCCCATTCCCATTCCTCCTCCGATGTCTTCCTCTGGAATGCCATCATCCGTGGCTTCGTCGATGCTGGCCACCCCGACCGCGCCATCTCCCTCTACCATCAAATGCAGGAGGCTGGTATCGAACCCGATAATTTCACCTTCCCTTTTGTTCTCAAGGCTTGTGCCAATCTCCATGACATAGTAGAAGGGCAAAAGATCCATGACGACGTGGTGGTTTTCGGGTTTGACACTGATGTCTTCGTTGGCAACTCTCTCATCTCCATGTATGGAAAATGTGGGCAAGTTGGGATTGCCCGCCAGGTGTTTGATGAAATTCCTGAGAGAAACGTGGTTTCTTGGAGCGCAATGATTGGTGCATCCGTGCAGAATGAGTGTTTTGATGATGCCAAGAGACTGTTTTCACAGATGTTGGACCAGGGGATCAGACCCAATAGAGTTACTATATTGAATCTGCTTCCATGTATTACAATAACAATTGAAGCTGATGAGATTTACCAAATTATTGTGGATAACAGGCTCGATTCGGACATATGCATTCAGAATGCAGTGATGGGGATGTATTCAAAATGTGGGAGAGTTGATGTTGCCCGGCATTTCTTTGATAGGATTTGTGAGAAGGATTTGGTGTCTTGGAGTTCGATGATTGAAGCTTATAAGAAGGCCAACATGCCCTTGAAGGCACTGGAACTTTTCAAACAGATGAAGATTCAAAGGATTTGCCCTGACTATGTCACTATTGTCAGTCTCATTAGCGCATGTCTGAATTTAGCTTCCCTGAAACAAGCTAAATTCATTCATGGGTTTATAACTCGAAACTTGCTTCCTGGCCAATTGGTGGTGGAAACTGCCATGGTTGATCTCTACGTGAAGTCTGGGAGTATAGAGTATGCTCGTCAAATTTTTGACCGGATGCATGAAAGAAACTTGATTTCATGGAGCTCTATGATTTCAGGATATGGGATGCATGGGCGAGGCAGAGATGCTCTTGAACTATTTCATCAGATGAAGTGTTTGATGGAACCAGACCACATAACATTTGTTTCAGTGTTGTCTGCTTGCAGCCATGCTGGTTTGATTGCTAAAGGTTGGCAGTGCTTCAATTCTATGACCACAGAGTTCAATGTCACACCTAGAACTGAACACTATGCCTGTATGGTGGATATGTTGGGCCGTGCTGGTCGCCTGAATGAGGCTCAGGAATTCATCCAGACCATGCCTATTCCTCCAGATTCTGGTGTATGGGGAGCTCTACTTGGTGCTTGTAGAATTCATTCAAATATGAAGCTTGCTGAATTGGCTGCCAAATCATTGCTTGAATTAGATCCAGAGAATTCTGGTCGATATGTCTTGTTATATAATATTTACAGATCCTCAGGAAAAAGAAAAGAAGCTGATCAGATTATGGGCCTTATGAAGCGTAGAGGGGTGAAGAAAATTGCTGGTCATACAATCATAGAAGTTAAGAACAAGGTGTACAAGTTTGTTGTTGGGGATTGGTCTAACCCACAATCAGATATGATCTATAGGGAGTTGGAGAGATTAATTGAAAGGATTAGAGAGGTAGGATATATACCAGATACAAATTTTGTGTTGTATGATGTGGAGGAAGAGATGAAAGAGAAGATGCTGTTTGCACATAGTGAAAAAATTGCTATTGTATTTGGGCTCTTGAACTCAGGGCCTGAAAGCACAATCCGAATCGTGAAGAACCTAAGGGTATGTGGGGATTGCCATACTGCTACTAAGTTCATCTCTGCAGTCACGGGAAGGGAGATTGTAGTAAGGGATGCTCATAGGTTTCATCATTTCCTTAGGGGAGCATGTTCTTGTGGCGATTATTGGTGAAAATAATTTAGGAGCCGGTAAATCCAATCCATTTAGCAAATGCTGTTAACCTTACAGCATTATTTGTACTTTTGGTGATGGATCCAAATATCATTCATTAAGATCGTCTGAACCATAGTCTAGGAGTGGATTCATTGGAAGCTCATGAGTATATCCATAGCTCATCTCTGAACAGCCAAATGAAGCTTGGAGAAATGGTGCATAGAAGAGCCTGCAGGTCACTGATTAGAATAGCCAATTACTGCAATTTTTTTACTATGAAGTGACTTCTTAGTTTTCAGTCCAGATCCAACCAACCCAACCATGGGTATAAAAATCGCCAAACATGATCTGGACTGTCATTTTTAATTCCTTATATCAGATAACACCAATGTCCTTTGAAGCTGAATTCTCCAGCACATATTCCCGCTTCTTTGTTTCTGGTACCAACAATACATCATATCCCACATGTCTAAAGTACAAATTTCTATTAATGGTAACAGAGTTCTGCTACTTAAGCGAATTTGGCAGCATAGTCTGAGAAAAAGTAAGGCTATTTTAACTCAGTGATATTGTTAAAGACAAAATGAAAAATTCAGTGAATGCCAACTTGGATGATAATAACTCAGATCACTCACTGGAGACTTGGACTCATTTTGGTTGGTTTCTCAATTTTTATGCATATGTATGTCTTCAATTCTTCGTATATGTTAACCTTGTCACATTGTATACTACTAAACTAAATTGAGTCTTATAGTCGACTTATCTCGGCAGATTTCTAAGTCAAGTCTGAGTTTTGAGATTCTAAACTGCTGGTGGCAGAGGAGGTTCTGTTTCGTTGGGGATGAGTCGATTATGGTTCAACTACAACCATCCTTTGCAAACTGTTCAGAGAGATCAGCTTTAAAATCCTACAGATAAGATGACTGAAATCACCGTGGCAAAAAAATGAGGTTTGACTTCTTCTTTTTTTTTTTGTCTGTATCAATGTATCAATAGAAGAATCTAAATGGATCAACTGATTCTAGAAAACTCCAAGGCCCAAGAGTTTGACCAAGTCATTGGAAAAATTTAAGTGGACAGTGGACTGGATCTGGATTGCTTGTAAATAATGGCAGATGTATGAATAAATAAAAATGGTCTTTTTATGCTGTTAGAATAAAGTGGTTATGAAACCCAGTATTCCATTCCTAGTTTTTAAACTGGATGGATCAGTTTGACTCACTTTTTAATGATCCGAGCCACATTAGGTTGGCGCAGATGGACTCGAGCTCAAATGTCTAAAAATTGGCCAAGGGAGTGCGTAGAGGCACATCATTTCCATTAGGGAAAATTTATGCTTCAGTTGTATTTGCTAATGCAGCTACTTTCTACATTTTAAGTTTTGCATTTTTAATATCATTACTCCATAACCACCGATGCTATAAGCATATTTTTCTCATTGATTGCTAAAAAATACAAGAGGTATTGGGCCAATGCACATTAAAAACCAATGCATATCAAAAACTGAATTTTAGACCCCTACTTGGTCCTGTCCTCGCCAAGACGAGTCTAACTCGGAAAAACCACAAGTTTAGAGATGTCTTTTGTATTCTCTTAGGCAAAGAATGACTTTAATAGATGAAAAGAGTTTATTACTATGGATTGATGAAATTAGAGAGCCAAAGAATATCTATAAGACCGACCTAGTTAAAACTTGCCTTCTATCTCTATTTCTTAGTAAGCTGCGACAGCTCAATAGATATAAGACACATCAGCCCATTTAAAAGATTTTGACATATACCTGTTTCAGACTCAGTCCATGTTGTCTGCCAATTTAAAAACTTACTTTTAGTTTCAATTCAAATTTAACTCTCCTCTTCTCTTCGAAACCCTCTTCTCCTCATTGAGAACTCTCTTCTCTTTGCAGAATTTTTCCAATCAGGAAATCTAAATCTCAGAAATCTGAAGACTCTAGGCTGCAAGAGAACATCCTGAAGGAATTTGAGCCGAAACTCTTCTTTACATCGGAGTTATGTTGCGAGTTTTGATTCAGTTCTGTTCTCTAAGGCCAATTGCAAAGCCAAGATTGCTATACTTGTTACAGCAATCAAGAATCAATATGAATATCTGATTGCCTTGAATATTGATTCATCAAAGAAGTTATGAAAAGGGTGCAACCGGAGGAAATCTTGGAGCCTGCTCTTTCTACTAATGATACAGAATCATTTGAATCTCCTTCTCAGGAACAAAAAAAACATCTATGGCTGGGGTGACAAGAATTGAAAGAAATTCCATTTTGGAACCCCAAGAGATAAAGAATGATTTAGATCCTTCTAATTCACTTTTGAAGCAAGCATTGGTAGATTTCTCTCTCCCTCCTACATATTTTCCTGAACAAAAAATGGAAGATTCCTATCCAGGTCAGGAATTTTCTTGGTCATCACTGTTCAATCCCAGTTCTGGTAAAGATACTTCTTTGTTATGTGATTTTATACCTTATGAATCAGAGACAGAGTATGGAGTTGAATTTTCTTCTTTAAGAGGTTGAAGTAGCTGAAAAAGATTGGGGTAAAATGTCTTGTTGGATATTTCACAGGAAAAAGCCCTTGCTACATGGCAGTGAAAAACACCTTAACAGTATCTGTGGAAAAACAAGGGTTTTGAAATTCATTCTCTGGAACAAGGACTTTTTTATTCAAGTTTAGCGATATGGAGGAAAGGCAGTATACCTTGAAGGGGGGCCATATTTTATGTATGGACATCCACTTGTTCTGAAACATTGGACTACATAGTTATCTTTGCAGAAAGACGAATTTGATTCGATTCCAATTTGGGTAAAATTTTCCATAAACTTCAGCTACAGAACTATGCGAATCTTAGCAAGTTAATAGTAGGATTTAAAGGCCCCTATTCATGGATAGAGAAACTGCTCCAGGGAGAGGATTGCTTATGCTAAGGTTTGTTTTTAGATAAATGCTAACTCTTGCCTCCCAGATTGTCTTACAATCAACTGTGAGAAGAGTAGATGATGTCTGAAAGCTGAATATCTATGTAAACATGTAACTTGTTCTAAATGTGTTCCCTGTAATCATTCTAAATTGGATTGCCCCTTCCAGAAGCACAAAGGCCCTACAAAGATCTGGAAACAAAAGGGAGCTGATAATGATTCAAATGAGTAAGGTGTGGAAGGAAATTTTTGCCAATATAGATGTTCAAACCCCTGAAATCAGGGTATTGCAAGTGGTTTTTCAAAATCAGCTAATGTTTCTCTCTCAAAGCAGATTTTCTCTCTCATCAGACTTGGATGGTGATTCAGAAGCTACAATTGGAAAAAAAACGGTGAAGGAGTATATTTGGGATTTGCATTCTGCAACTTGAACTAATGAACTGAATCCTTTTTCAATGAATGCTTTAGTTTGGAATGTTAGGGATCTTAATAGATCCCAAATGCTAAATGAAATTACAGATATGATTGGTAGTCACAGCGCCTCTTTGGTGTGTTCGGTAGAATGTAAAGTCAGTCAGGTGAATCTCTCTAGAGTTACAGGTTGTACTTTTCCTCCGAATTGTAATAGTGCTACAGATATTTCTGCTTGTAACAGAATTCATATTTGGATAGCTTGGAGCCCTAATATGCAAATTGATGTTCTTCTCAATCTAGGCAACTTATCCACTGTAAGGTAGACTCTCCAGAAGTTCTTTTCTTCATTGGTGTTTATGGTGAAAACAAACCAGAAGATACACACGCTCTTTAGAATGATATCAGCAATTTGCCTTCGCAAATCTTAGGCCCTTGCATCCTCTCTGGTGATTTTAATTGTATTCATTACATTTCAAAAAAGAAAGGTGGTGGCACCTTTTATTAAAAGGATATTGATGAATTCAATAGTTGTATCATTGATTCAGATTTGACTCATAATCTTGTGGGAGCTGTCTATTCTTGGTTGAATTCTGCTTGTGGTCCTAAAAGAAATGAGTTTAAGTGATGCGGTGCATCCCTGCTTTTTTTTTACTTGCTATTTTCTGTTTTTTATTTTATTTTATTTTAAGCAAGGGTAATCTTGTAATTTCTGCTTTATTTTATTTTAAGTAAAGGATAGCCTTATATAAAGCCTTGTAACCTTTGGGCATGATATGATGAATTGAAACAAAATCTGAGATTTCGGAACATCCCTTGCGGCGTTGTCATTGGCGAGAAGCCCTCTTCCTCCTCTTCCAGGTATGATTCTTCTTCTCTCTTCTCTTCTTCTCTCCTCTTCTCTTCTATTCCCTTTTGTTTCTTTGGCCTGCTGGAACCCAAAACCCCATCCACAGTTGCCGTTATCTGTCCCCAAGCCTTCCTATTTGCTGCATCACTTTTGTCTGCCCCTAAACCCGTTATCTGTCCCCAAGCCTTCCTATTTGCTGCATCACTTTTGTCTGCCCCTAAACCCATCCAATCAAGTTCGCCCCTCCCTAAACTGACTTCTACATCTGCTGTTAACTCCAACCAGTCCCATTACTGTTATTCTGGATCCCTTCTTTGATATTCCCCTGCCCCATTACCTTCACATAGTTCCTAAGATAGTTGTCCTGCTTTCCTTTAGCCTTTTTCTGCTGCCCCACTCTGTTTTACACATCACTTTGATATCATACAGTCATACCCAGCAGCCTTATTGGATGATAGCTTGTAGTGTTTGTGTGGTCTGATAATCCTCTTGGTTTTGAACCCTTCTACCTATGAGCTATAACTTGATTTGGATTAAATATGATTGTTTATATTGGACTTCTAAAATTTTCATGTTTGTTTGTGGTAGATTTTCTTATTCTAATTGTTTTTATTAATTTTAATTCTAATTTTAACTTCAGCTTCATATTAGTTTTTGTTACATCATAATCGCATTTAGGCATTTAGGGTCACCTTTTGTCTTGTCCTGCATCACTAAGCTTGATAGAACTCTCTTAAATCTCAGCAGTAGACAATCTACTCCCATTCTATTCATATTTTTTGGTCATTGGTGCAAGTGAGAAATCTTCTTTGAAGCTATTCATAAAGCTTGGAATCTTAATATTAGTAGTACCCCAATGTTTTCTCTCATCAGCAAACTTAAAGCAGTGAAGACTGAATTGAGGTAATGGCATAAAGTCAGGAAGCCTTTAAATCTCCACATTCAGATTGTGAGAGAAAATCTCTGAGCTTCTCAGGAGAAAGTTGCTGCAAATCCTTTAAACGAAAATGTTGCGGACGTTGACCTGCCAAATATCATCTTGAAGAAGTGGTAGTTGCAGAAATCTCCATGTACCAACAAAAGAGCAGGCTTCTCAACCTGAATCTGAGTGGAATAACAGAAATCTCCATGTACCAACAAATTTTCTCATACAACTTTTAAATACAGGCAAGCTAATAACAGAATCCATCAACTTATGATGAAGGAAGAGTTTACCACTCTTAATCAAATAGAAGCGATCACTCGGTTCAGTATTATACTGAGCTTTTTGTGGTTTGTAGTTTTTATATCCAAATAAATCTGATAGAACTTTATTTGTCAGGCTTTGGACTGCTATTAGCCAGTATGAAGTTGAAAGTGTTATAAAGAAAGCAAATTCAAAAAAAGACTTGAGGTTCTTTTGGATTTGATGGCATGTTCTTCAAAGTTTGTTGGTCTATAGTTGCTGCAGACACAATAAAAGCAATCAGGAGTTTCTTCAATTTCTAAAAGTTGTTAAATCAATTAAATGCCACTTTCATCACTCTCATTCCTAAAAAGCCGCAATTCAGGCCAATCTCTTTTACAAAAATGTCTATAAAATTATTGCTCGAGTTCTTGTGAAGAGATTAAAACCTACTATGCCCAGCAATCGGTCCAGTCCAATAAGCTTTTGTTCTAGGAAGAAACATTTTGAGTAATATATTGCTTAGTCATGATCTCATAAGAGGTATTCACCTTAACAAGGGTCCTCCTAGGATGTGCATAAAAAAAATTGTGGAAGGCTTTTGACAGTGGTAGATGGGATTTCACTCTCAGAACTATGGAAGCTATGGGATTTGCCCATTACTTGGATTGACTGGACTTAGGCATGCATCTCCAATCCTTATTTCTCTATATTTGTGAATGGCAGTCCTTGTGGATTGCTTTGGGGGATTTATTTTTAGAAGTGCAAAAGGTATTCGGCAGGGTGATCCAATCTTCCCTTTTCTTTCTGTATCTGTAACGAAGCTTTTGTTACCTCTTTGGGGAATTGTATTAAGGCTGGCCTCATCCACACCCCTTTCATTGTATGAAAGTATTTGGAAACTATTGCATAGCTTCTGGTCTTGATGTAAATTTGTTGAAAAGCTCTATCTATTATTCAAGTTCTTGTGTAAATAAAGAGGAAATCTCTTGCATTCTTGCTTTAATGAAGGCAAGTTCAAACCCGGCTACTATCATGTTAGAGAATGAGAGAATCAATAATAATCGCTGTAAAATTTCACTGTTTAATCCTAACAAAAGCATTCATTATATTTTCCAAACTTGGAGGTGACATATGGTGTGTGAATATACCTATGTTACGGCCAATATTACATTTTTCAAAAACAATAAATTTGGATAAAAGTTGGAGGGGGGGATTTTTTGAGTCATTATAGGGTGGTTACATTTGTCACACTTGTATCTTAAAATCAAATGATTGCTTAATTTTAACAGACAGAATCAACAGTTTGAAATATAACAAGGTTGTAGTGAAAGCCCCGTTTAATAGGTTTTTACTGTCAGGAAATTAATCACATAGGTTTTTACTGTCAAGAAATTAATCTCTTACTCTTATCCAAATAATAATAAAATAAAAAAATAGAACCGCCATTCATTCCAACAACAATAATGAGAAAGAGTTTGAAACAAAAAAAAACAAATCAGAACCAAATTCAATATCAATTTTGAATTACATATGCTGCCCATCTTTCACGTGTTTAAAACAAACAGAAATGTTAGAAAAATCTTATAAGCCTTGTTTTAATTAATATTAGCCGGAAACAGAAACAATCTTTTAAACATTAATCAAAAACCCTAAATCTTTCTTCTTGAGTTCTTTCCCATAATCTTCTTCTTCCAACAATCTTGCCCAGAAAATGAAAATAAAAAATAACCCTTCTATTCCTGCATCTTTTCAAACAAATCTCCTCCTTCATCTTCTGTAAGTCACGTGCGCAGATGATTAGACCATCACAGCTTTTCCTCCATCTTCTTGGACACAACAGCAATGGCATTTTCCACTTCTTTTTCTTCCTCTTCTTTTCTGAAAGATGTGACGACGAAACAGATACTTTCTTGATTTACGTAATCTTTTTTGGGTTCAAGTCTATTTGCCGACAACAATTTAGACCACTTCCCGGCTAAGACCTGCACGTTGCCTTTCGGCCACCACTTCCACGTCAATTCCCACCGCCGACCCATCTGATCAAGACCCAGTGCCAGCCCTTAGATTTCAGAGGAATAGGCGTACTCTTAAAGAGAGGCCTTTTTACAAATTGTGAAACATCCAAATAATATATCATAGTTAATTTTTTTTAATGAACAGTTAATATTATTTATTCAAAAGGAGAGCCCACAAAAAAAAGAGTTTACAACTAATAGCCTGGGCAAGGTAGTGGATCCCATGCTGATAAGTGAAAATCCATTGCTGTAAGAACAAAGTTACCAGAGGTTATCTTACAATTGCCAGCCAAGGGCAGGAGTATTTACTAATTTCTTAATCTTTCTGTCTTCATCATCCCTGTTAGAATATAGAGCTTCTTGTGCAGGACTTCCTAACTGTACTGGCAAAACTTCAGAAATAGAATGCAAATCATTCACAAATTCATTACATTCTAATTCTTCAGGCTGCAAAATGCAATCAAAATCTATTAGTAAATCATCCTACGATTGTCCACAATTGACAAACCCACAGCAACAAGCATTCAATTTTTTTAGACAACAAATATAAAAGAGTATAATAATTCTTACAAATATTGCAATTGATTGATTAGGTTCTTGAATCTCTTCTGCCTTATTATTCTCTGTAGCTTTTTGCCTAAAAAAGAAAAGCACATGACCATTCTCAAGATCCATAGGAATGGACTTGCATTCAATTGTGAAAAGACAAACAAGAACCAGAGAGCTGAATGGTTAAACACTCCAAGTAACATAATCAAAACCAACATGTAGAGGAGCTGGGACAAATTTCATTGAGAAGCCGCAACATAATGAAAATTGAAAGCAATTAAAGCACTAAAGAACTAGTAATCAAGAAACAAAGAATGAGATAGTACTTGTCTCGTTCAACAACAATTGGCATGCGAGGCAATCCGGGGATCTAGTGAACTAAAACACTTGTATTTTTTTGTATCAGCATTTCTTCATCAGTATGCTCTGAAATTGAATATGGCACAAAAAAATTCTATAAGATACTGACGTGGGATTACTCCAATTATAACCAACCTAGAATACTAAAAACACTATAAGAATCGACAATTTTCATCCACCCTCACCACTAAAATAAACAGCAAATGAAGGAATTCAAAAAATAATAATATATAATTTGAAAAAAACAATGATAAAAATTATGAAAACCCCATGGGCAAGATATCTCTTTTACCAATTTACTCTTGTCAAGTGAAGCAGTGGTTTAATTGAATTCAACATTCTCATTCAACTCCCCAGTTACTGATAATACAATTATATCTGGGAAATGAGCAATGCTCAATCAAACCAAGCAGCAATTCTATTAACCAAAAACCAATACAGGCATGCTGACCATGGTTCTATCCCAAGTCTGTTTGTCTAAAAATACAGTCCATCACACATGAATAATGTTACCAACATCTTCCCCATAGATCATATACACATACAATATAATGGTAATGCAAAACACGGTCTCTTACCCAGTTGACAATGTCAAATCCTTCATTGCTCCAAAGAATTTTTGCTTCAATAGATGTGTATATCCATTGGAATAAAATGTGGACATGGAGAGAAAAAGTACAAAATGGAAAGTACTAGTTCCAACAATGAACAACATGTATCAACAAAATCCAGATAAAAGACCCTATCTTAATTACATAAAAGAAATAAACAATGCCCACCCAACCACACATCATGTCTGATCAACAAGAAATTATACTGTCATGGCCACCTTGGCCCCGTCAAATCCATTCGTCAGGAAAGAGCCCTGTCACAAACAAGCTCCACAGCCAATGTCTTCAACATAAACATCGCACCCATATGATCTAATGGGCAAGCAAACTACAAATTCTATACAAATTTATAACAAAGTACTATCTTAATTTTATTCTTCTCGAATTTTGAGTTGCAAAATTACTACTTAAATTAGTATATTCAATTTTTTTTAACATATCTTTTTCAATAGATAAGATAGCTAATCTATTCAATCTTTCTTATGACATTATAAACCTAAGCTAATATTTTATCAGTTTTAACTTTGAAAAACTTCTTTCTGCAGAGACAACTGTAACTGGTATAGTCAACATTATCCTAAAAGCAATTCATGCATTTGGAAAACAATAATTCATTTTTTTTATATAATTTAACACTTCAATTGTTTCTTTTACTTCTTTTGGTATTCTATCTTTCAAAATTTGCACTTCTAAAAATAATTCACTTCCATCAATATCAAAAATCATGTCATGTCATAGAAAATCTTCAAACTTATTACAAGAACTCTTCAAACTATCATCATCTAAAGAATTTAACTTTTACAAATCAAACAAAAATTCAAAAGTATCTTCATATGTTTGAAATTGTTCAAATCTACTCTTAAGTGACATAAGCGCTTGATCAATTATATATAAAAAGTAATTAACTCTAAAAGATTCTTTACGTGACTGTGTTATTTTGTCACTAGCATTCTCATCAAAATGTTTTTTTCTACAAATAATACGTTTTTCACGAAATATATGTTCAATTTCCATTTCTCTAACAATCTCTTTAGCATCAATCATGGCAGATTCAAATCCATTTTCCCTTTAAGTTTCAAAAAAAGAAATAAATCGTTTTAAAGATTTTAAAGCAACACCAATATTCATGTCTTTTGCTTGTAAAATTTTGCTACTTTTATAAACCGCAAACAATATATTATATCAAATAACCATGTCAAATAAGAATTCAAAATTGTCAATTTTTAATATTGCTAAGTCTTCAGCATCACTCTTTGTCTTAGGATCTTCACAAGTGTTCGCTAAGTCAATTAAAGCATATCTAATTTGTGGAGTTTAGAATCTAATTGCTTTTACACTTTCAATGTGACTTTCCCAACGTGTTTGTGATAATGGCTTAAGTATGATACCTTTAATATAATCTTTAAAAACTGTCCACCACTTTGTAGAAGACGAAAATACATTATATATACGTTGTATAATTCCAAAAAATGTTTTACCTTGAAAATAAGAATTCACCATATCACAAAGTGGCAAGTTAAGACTATGACAACCACAAGGAATATAGAATGCTCTAGGATTTATTTGTAGTACTCTATTTTGCACTCCTTTATTTTTCCCTTTCATATTAGAATCATTATCATATCCTTATCCCCTTATATCATCAATATTAAGTTCAAGAGTTTTTAGAAAAACATCTATAAGTTCATTAAAAAGTCCTTGTCCCGATGTATTGTCCACCTTTAAAAATCCTAAGAAAAACACTTCTACTTTTATTAGACTTGTTAAAATATCCACACAACGTACCATGATAGAGATTTGTTCTTCATGACTTATATCTCGAGTACAATCAAGGATAATTGAAAAGTATTTTGATTCTTTAATCCTTTTAATTATTGCATTTTTTACCTCACCCGCTAACAAAAGTATTAATTCATTTTGAATTTTATGATCAAGATAGTGGTAATGAATTTCTTTATCTTTAATACGTCGAATGTGTTCTTGCATTATAGGGTCAAATTCAGCAATCATTTCAATAAAAATTAAAAGGTTTCCATTACTTTCTTCATAAATCTTTTCATTGTCTCCACGAAATGCCAAATTGTTTTTAGCAAGAGCATCCATAATACCAATTATTCTTAATAGTACTTGTCTCCCGTCTTCTCTATCTTCATTAATTTGTTCTTACACAATTTTATCAATTGTTTCATTTTTTTTTTTGCAATCTTATTTTCAATTCTATCCATCTTCTCATATTAGGAATGTGGTCATTAGTAGTTTCATGGCTCTTAAGTCTATAACCAAGATTTTTCCAATCATTACTTCCTTCATCTGTCAATTGAGTTTTGATTCCATCTTTCTTAAACAGCTTACAACAAAAACAAAATATTTTATCCAAAGCAATTGAGTAAACTACCCATTCGCTACCTTGTTTTTTTCCATTTGATAAATTTCGAATATAATGTGTAATAGAAAAATGTCTATTTTTGAATCTTTACGAAAGTTAATATCAGTATCTCTTATAAGACCTCTTTTTACTAATATGTCTCTCAAATTTTGCTCAATGCTTTTCCAATTAGCAGGATCATAAATGTTTAAAAGAACATGTTTACTGAAATTTTCATTTTCTTCATTCTCATTCTTATTTTCATTTTCTTCATTCTCATTCTTATTTTCATTATCACTCTCATTCATATGTTCTTCATTCACCAAGTTAATATCATTACGTTCATTTATAGTCTCTTCATTGTCATTATGTTCATCATTAACCAAATCTTCAATTGGACTTTTTGTTTATTCACGTTTGCTAAAATACCTATTAAGAGATCCTGCTTGAGATTCAATTAATTCTTAAACTTGTTTTTGTTTTTTTCTTTTTTCATATCCTGAAGGATATTTTCTATTAGACATAGTGATAATGATAACTAATACAAAATTAACAGTTAGATAATAAAAATTAAAGAACAATAAAACCTGATTTGATTTGCGAATAAATAAGAATCGTCCGCCACCCCGTCCACAAGATTAATCACTCACAATCACAGAATCAATTTCACTGCAAAATATCAACATAAAAAAATCAATTTAAATATTTAATGAGTAACAAGAAACTGAACTTTCAAAATAATTTCTAAATCTTGATAATAAAAAATTCATCAGAATAGAACCTTATTGTTTAGTAGTTTATAACACTTCAATGGGAATGGAAGGGGGCTGATTATGGGTAACTAGTTTGACGGGCTTAATGAATCTAATTTAATTAAAATAAAGGATGTAAGGTTAAATGAATGAGTAGGCTGAGGGTAGGTAGCAAGTGTAGACAGTGGAGCGTGTGGTATGAGTTTGGCTGATTGGGAAGAGGAAAAAAAAAAGAGATAGAATGGTAATCAAGCCAAAACGTGCTCAAAATTGAGACCATTTTAACTGATATAGGCCGAAAATCTAAAATTGATTTTTTAAAAAAATAAAAAGATTTTGATCTGAATTGCAAGTGACTATGTTTGGACTAAACTTCCTTGATCATTAAAGGATCCAATATATGTGTTTGGACCAATATTTATGGCAGATAATAAATTAGAAGTAAATATATAAAAAATAGAAAATTTTAAACTATAAGAGTACCGTATGTAAATGAATCATCATTTCTAGAGTCAAAATACTTAATTAAAATCTCATTTAACAATAATTAATCCCTAATAACAATGAAACAGTGAAATTTAATCTGAATAGATTTTCTTCTAATCTTCTATATTAAAAATCTCTTTTATCATAATCTATCAATTGCCAAATACACTAGGCATCATGCAAGCATGAAGCATCTCAAAAGTGTAATAGTCTTCTCTATTTTAACAATTGAATACTTTAATACTAGTTTTGTCTAAATTTCTAATTAAATCACTATTTGCCCAATAACAATAGTAGTAGTAAAAAAATATTTTAAAAATATACAATTAAAATAAAAAGGGAAACCCAAACATTAGTACCAAAAAGAACCCAGTTCTCCAATCTCCATTCACTAATCTGAAAAGGTGCTAGTTTTGTCTAAATTTCTAATTAGATCATTATTTGCCCAATAATAATAACAACAATAATAATAGTAGTAGTAAAAAAATATTTAAAAAAAAAAAAACACAATTAAAATAAAGAGAGAACCCCAAACAGTAGTAGCAAAAAGAACTCAGTTCTCCAATCTCCATTCACCAATCTGAAACGGTACTAGTTTTGTCTAAATTTCTAATTAATTAGCATCTTGTGGCAGGAATACTGTAGCCTAGAAAGACAAAGGATGAAAGAAAATGACTAGTTTGTTACAGATTTCTGTTGATTCTTCTTGAAGGGAACATCCTAAAATAGTTCTGAACCATTTCAATTCTGGAACCAAAAGGTATGTGATCTTGTAAAATTTGTTTCCTTAATTTTAATTATTTGGTCCCATTTGTGTAGGTAATTGCTGACCGAGATTATACTTGTGGAGAACAGGTCAGACATAGTTTAGAGATTGTTTATTTGTTTTTCCTGGTTAATTGTTCTAGTTTGTTAAGAAATCAGAACCAGCCTCAACAAAATCATTCAAAACGGAAAGAAAGGAAAAAGAAAACTAATAATTGCCTTTCTTGTTGTTAAAAGCAAGGCTTTATATTAATCTAAAAAATAATAACAATAATAAGGAAAAAATACAATTAAAATAAAAAGGGAAACCCAAACAGTAGTACCAAAAAAACCCAATTCTCCTCCAATCTCCATTCACCAATCTGAAACGGTGAAACCTCATGGTTGGAGATGTAAGATCGAGACATAGTAGAGGAGGAAGTAGATCTGAGAGGACTAGAGGAGTGGCAGAGTTTATGGAAAACCAGATCAGATGAGAGAGACTACCTGAATGAGTTGCAGAGTTTGGGGAACACCCAAACAGCAGTGGGAGTGATCCGTCGGTCGGGGAAGGAACGCCGGCCAAGAGACAGCACATCAGCACTGCAGCACAGAAAGAGGAGCGCGAGAGAGAGACAGAAAGGCAGAGAACGCAGCAGCCAATAGAGAGCCAGGAGACTGAGAGGCGAGAGAGAGGCAGCAGAGAACGCAGCAGAGAACAAGAGAGAGCCAGTAGAGAAGAGACCGAGAGAGAAAAAATTGGGATCTTTTTTCTTAGGGTTTTTGCCTTTTCAAAAATGAGAAGTAGAGGAGTTCAGGCGTTTGGCGTGTAAACAGTAAGCCGGTTACTATGCAGGAGCAGAAGTGGAAACACGCTGCGGAAGCGAAAGTCGAAACCCGTGTGTCGAAACGCCTCTACCGAACGAGTTTGCCAAAATGCATGTGCCGAAAGTCTGGATTTTTTACTGGGCCTATTCAGTGAACTCATGAATTTGGGGGCCCTGCCTATCTGGGGGCCCTAGGCGACGGCCTAGTTTGCCTAAAGGCAGGGCCGGGCCTGTCGAGACCCAACACCTGAATCCCATCCTTCAGAACAGTTTGTTCATCTTCTTGTTTGCAACCCAATGCCGGAAGTAGGTTGCCGTAGGCATCCCCCTTTGGTATGACGAGCCGGTTGTGATGATTCGTCGTGTTCGAATTGTAAAGCTTCTTCTCGATTACAAAGATGGGTGGCGTACTGTTTGGCATCCGAGAATGGGCCTCCACCCACCCAATTGGGGATGGGTTTCTTTCCATCTCCGCCGTCCTCATTTTCTTGTATGGCCGATGATAGCGGTTGTTGCTGCTTTCACCCTCGCACAACATCATCCTCTTCTTCTTCTTCTCCTCCTTATCATTAACAAGACAAATACATTAATCTTTTTTTATCTTCTTCCATCTTTATCTTTCCCTTTAGAAGACAGATCCTTCCATCTTCTTCTTCTCCATTCTCTTGCTGGGGCCTTGCCAGTTCGGCAACGGCAACATCGGCAAAGATTTTCAGAGCTAACCATGACCTTCGTCGCTTTCCAAAGTCTTGTTCCATCGCCATTCTCCTACACAAACAGAGAAGTAGGGAACAGAGAAATAGAGATTGCTAGAATAGAAACAAAAATTCAGAGAGAGAGAATGAAATGAAGTGAGAAAGAATTGAGAGAGGGTGATTAATTATTTATAGAAGAGAGAGGAGATGGGGATGGAACAATGATGATAATCATGAAAATGGACGGCTAGGATCAGCAAGATGGCAAGTTGGCAAGTGTTACCGTTGATCAGCGAAGAACGCGGAAACAGGGAATAAAAAATGAAGCGAAGAAGTGAAGTGAAACCTTCACTTTGAAGTACTGTCCTAATCAGATTTGAAAACTGGAAACTATAAAATGGGACCCAAAGACTTGCTCTATATGTATATTATAAAAAAAAAAACCCACCAATCACAGCAGCGGATGAGATTCATTATGAATTGATTCTGGAAAAAAAATTGAAACCTGTTCAAAATGATGGCTACGGAGGGCCACAAGATATTTAAAACACTAATTATTCAGTTATTCAATCTAGTTATCAATAGTAATATAGAATTAAATAATATAAAATATTTATAATATTTTTTAAAACTGAATTTTCGATATCCATATCTATTGAAAACATTGTATTCAAGTGCGTTAATATTATTCATTTGATGGATGGCTATTACTATTGCTAGGTTTGTAACTGGCATTCAGTAGACTTGATAAAATTGAATTCCAAAATCCAATTGCTCAATTTGATTTGACTTATGAAAAGATACTTTCAACTTGAAATTTGACCTTTTCAGACCTCTTGTGAGCCCCACTTAGTTATTATGATTTCCTTAAGATTAAAATTTAGGTCGGGTTTTATAATGGTCCAGGTCAACAAAATAGTTATGAGAATAAGAATATATGAATCGTACGATTTTACGATTTTCGATTCACGATTTACACCCCTAGACCAATTTCGATACGATTTGAGTGTGATAACATTGGGTAAAATTGGAGAATGTCATACACTTAGAGCATTGGGAATATTTGTAAAATTTCATGCTCACAAGGTGTGATAATATGTTTGAGTGAATGTTGCCTTATGCACATTCCAATGCATAGTTGGGTAAGGTTATGGATTGACCTCTTTATGCCTATGTGTGATTGATGTGAATATATTGTATCAGATATATATGTATGAGTTTTCCAAATTCCTATATGATTAGATGTTTATTATAATTGAGAATTCATAGATTTGTGATTTGTTAAAGTATGATAGAATGTATGATAAATCAAGATTGTCCAAGATGTGTAATGTAGGGCCTTGATAACTTTCCATACTTGTGTATGGTTATGAGTAATGTATGTATCAAATGAATTCTCATGATTGTGATTGGAATTCTTAGATGGGTAACTCATATAATAAGCATGATAGATGTGTTTTAATGTCATGTTTGGATTATGTGATGATGTGTATATCACTAGTGAGTACCTATGTTGATAATGGTTGTGGTGGATCGACCTAACCATTTTAGAACGAATTTTCATGATTTGAAGAGGAACTTGGTAAAGGGTTGGACTAAGTGATATAGGTGAGTTAAGGTCAAGTATCTTAGAACCCAAGGGGGTTAACTTATTATTCAATTGGGATAGGCTAGCATGATTGAGAATGCATATAATGTAATGTAAATGCTAGGAAAGCCTTGTTTGATTTCCCTAAAGTAAAACGTATGACCACTCCCTAATGTCAACCCAAATATGAAAATAATGAACTACGGTTGATCTGATCCACTATGTGGTACGTAGACAACTGAGAGCATTGTGCCTCACCTCGATCAAAAGATGCATTATGTCATCCATTTATATTAAGGATGATGTAAGATGTTGAGCAAATGTGAAGGGTAGAAAGGGATTGGTGGGATACACCTTCTCTAATTAGACCCTAATGCTGCATGTTGGATCCCTCGAAGGCGGCCTGAAGAGGTTATGATGTCTTGGGAGTCCCTATATGATGAGACATATATGTTTGTTACTAGAGTAAAGCCTAAAGTGGTTAGATAATTGTGAAAATTCTTAAGATGGACAGATGAGGACTTTGGCATTGAGATATATGTGACTAGGTCACTTGATTATATTGAAACGTGGTATGGGTACGTCCCTCACGTGATGATTATATTGAGACGTGGTATGGGTGTGTCCCTCATTTGATAATGATGATTGAAACGTAGTATGAGTATGTCTGTCACGTGATATTGATAACGTTACGCCTCAGTCCGTTGAAAAAGGAAACTGTTCGATCAATAAATCATTGTGTCTCACCTCTGTATAATTAAAACGATGAGATAAGTATATAGATTCCATGAGTAAGGCCTAAAGTAGCCGTGAGACCGTGGAAGTTCGATATAAACATACGGATACTGTGGCATTGAGATGTATATGTGACTTGGTCACTTGATATTGAGAAGTGGTATGAGTACGTCCCTCACGTGATTATGATGGTTGACTAACCATTCCAGAGAGATATTCGGGACGATGTGTCGACTACGGAAACTTGGTCCTATAGGGTTGCCGTCGAAGAGTAGGTCCCTCACATGCTACGCGTTGGAGGGCGCTCTCACGGCTATTTAGTACACTTGATGTGCGTTGATGCGCAGAGCTAGTTACTATTTTACCCTATGGGGGTCGTGCTAACTTTGTTAGACTCAGTTCGAGCGCTTTAGAGCTTGACTGAATCACCCATGAGGTGAAGGGATGTAGGGCGAGGTAAACTTGATCACGCTAGTCGTGGGTCTCCCGCTTAGTAAATCATGGGCCCTAAGTCTTGCTAGGGGTCGTGGTATATTTATGATATGATGTGATGATTTGATATTGTTGCCACAAGCAAATAGTGATTCATTCGAGTGTTGTTGTACGGATAGAAAACCTCATGGTAGATGATGTGCCCCTGGATTAGTTATGCCCATGATGGATTATACCCATGGAGGGATATATTCATGTATGATTATTACCCATGGATAGATGATACTCACTGATAGAGTGTTAACAGGGATGGATGTGTATACTCATGGACGATGGTTCCCATGGTGGTGCTTGGATGTTGGTCTTCGAGTAGACCTGTTGGTCCCATTGTAGACGTATTGGTCTTATGTTAGACATGTTGGTTCCATGGTAAACGTATTGGTATTATGGTGGACATTTTGATCCCATAGTAGACGTATTGGTCTTATGTTACACATGTTGGTCCCATGGTAGACGTATTGATATTAAGGTGGACATGTTGGTCCCATAGTATACGTATTGGTCTTATGTTAGACCTGTTGGTCCTGTGACAGACATATTGGTTCTACGAATGTATGAGTTATGCTCATTGATGGATTATACCTATGGAGTGATTATATTCATGGATGGTTATTATCCATGGATAGATGATACTCACTGATAGAGAGTTACAAGGGATGGATAATGAATCCCATGGATGTTGTTCCCATGGTAGACATATTGGATTCATGCTTAGATATTGATTATATGGTGGACATATTGACCCCATGATAGATATAGTGGTCCCATGGTAGACGTATTGGTCTCAAGGTGGACGTTACAGTTCTATGGATAGATATTATTTTTTCATGGATGGTTATCCCCATGGAGGGTTTTGTGACCATGGATGAGTATTGTATACCGTGGATAGATATTCTTATGGAGGGCATTGATTCCATAGAGGATTAGACCTATATTTAGAATAATGTCTCTGATGAGGGATTCATTTATATTCGGGTATAGGTTTTATGGTTGAAGTTTATCCCATGTGTGACATTGATCCCATGGTTGACGGTGTTCCCATGGTTGATATAGACCCGTGATAGATGAGATCTATTCTATTGATGAGGCCCACGATAGGGTAATTAGATTGATGTGATATCATGAATAGCACAGGGTTAGTGCCATGAAATAAATGAATTGAGAACTGTGCAGAATTTAATCTCCATTGGAGTACATAGGCAACTGATAATTTAGTTCGATCAAATCAAGGGTCCAATAAGTGCTGGGATCCGTATGAATCTTGCAACATGTGTAGGTGTCACATATTTGGACTATGAGTTGTGTATGCTTCAGAGTTAAAATATATATATATATATATATATATATATATATATATATATATATATATATATATATATATATATATATTATTGTTTCTCACTTGTCCGTTGGGTTGGGTTATGGCAGATTTTAATAAACCCAACCCAGTTCAATTGATGTCAAAATTTATTGAATCCAGCCAACCCGACCTGAATTACTTAATGAAATTACTCAATTTGATTCGACCCAAATTTCTGACTCGAGTCAAACCCCAGGTGTTGTTTTATAATTTTGTGTATTCGTGTTGAGTCGGGTCAAATCGATTTTAAATTTCTCAACCCGATCAGACTCAAAATATTCGAATACATTACCTAAACCCACTTATTTCCTGAGTCGAGTTAAACCCTAACCCAAATTTCACCCCTAGAATTTCCTAATTAGCAGCATGTTTTCACTTGACCTTGCACCACTATTTTGTGGGCCCACTGAGCTTATCTTGGTAGCATTTTTTCTTGTAAAAACCTTTTTTTATTAAATTTAATGAAAATAAATGGAGACACTCACTTTTTGATTTATTTAAATGATAAAACATAGTTTTTATGATAATCTATTCTTCCATCCATTTTTTTTTTCTTTTTATCATCATCATATTGGAATTACATTATGGAAGTGATCCAAATATTTTATAAATCCTTAAATCTCCTCCTATACTTTTTATCTAGAACTTTTTCGTAGCCGGTCTCAATAATATTTGAATATCCAAAGTACCATACATAGTTTATAAAAAAATTATCTAAAAATCAACAAGATTGGATTTTATAAATAATACTTTTTTTTTTGATAAGACATGACTGATATTGAGTTTGCCATTTTTGACTCTTAACAGAGTTTTTTGAAAAAAAAAAATCACCATCAGAAAATGGGTAAATATTTAGAATATGTGCGGTCATCTTTTCCTAGGGTTTAAGCAGTAAAGAATAAGAAATGAGGGAAATTTTTTCTCGAGAAAAATGAAATTACTCGAATTTAAATATCAACCTAAATATTTGGGATTTTGGTCAGAAAAATGATGATAAAAGTTTAGATAGTTTAGTGGCTTATTTAGTAAATGAACTAATGTAATTAAAACATTCTTAATAAATGAGTTAGGGTTTAAAAAAAAATCAAGGCCATCAACTTAATCTAACTTTTCATTATTTATAAATTTCAAATTAACTCAGATACTAAAGTTGAAGAAAAAAAATTAAGTATCTTCACTTAATAAATAAGTTAATTCAATTTAAATAACTCAATTCTATTCAATAAATAAATTATAATTATTATCTTAATAACTTTCAAATTTCTCATCTTATATACTTACATTTTTTCCAATTTCTCCTTGTATGCCTTCTAATTTTTTTCATAAAACCTGTATTAATCCTTTCAGCATATATTCAAATTACTTTGAAAAACTTTTATATCATTTTCTCGTCTGTTTTATATTTAATGTTGAGAGAAAACTCGCCTATCATTGGAGATGAAACTCGAGCGATCGGCCAATCAGCAATTAGTGGGTCCCACAAAAGTCTACGTGTCCCACCGTCCCTTCCTTTGATAGAAATTAGCGGAAAAGGGCTCCCAAAAAAATCACGTGAGTTGTTGTTAGCTGTTAAGTGAAGAATAGACGAAAGTGAGAGGACGCAACTCTCTCTTTGACATTTCCCTCATTTTCTTAATCATTTCATTTTCCATCAACTTCTATATAATAACATAAAATAAAATAAAAAACATTTCTATCATTTTATGGTATTTCCAGCTTCCCAATTCGTTTCTCTCTCTGTAACTACCGGTCTCTCCAATCTCTGCAACTCTTCAAAAATCAAAACGAAAGCAATCAATCGAATCTGATCAGATCAAACAGCCATGGAGTCGATCTATCTCAAGGTTATCTCCGGTAAAGACTTGAAATCCTTCAACTTCTTCCAGAAGCCCTCCATCTACGCCCTTGTCTCCATCGGAACTGGCGATCGCTCCGACAAGTCGCGGCGCCACCAGCCCCAGAAGACTCCCATCGACCACGAAGGCGGCCACAACCCGGAGTGGAATCACGAGATGAGTTTCGATCTCGACCAGATTCCGTCTGACAAGTTACATCTGCACTTTCTCGAATTCCATTTCCTCTTGGAAGGCATCTTCGGCGACAAGATAATAGGAGAGGTCTACGTCCCCATCTCCGATCTCATGGACGGCTCAGATGGAATTCTACGCTTCGTCAGCTACCAGATCCGAAGCACCGATGGAAACCCCAACGGTGTCTTGAATTTCTCGTATAGAGTCCATTTCAAGGGCAAGATTGCCAGCTATCCATCCATTGACGCGTCGCCCGTTGTATATTCTGAAGCCCAGGGGCCCGCACCGGCACCGGCACCTGCACCTGCACCTCTGCCTTCACCTCCGATGCTCGGTTATTTTGCGCCGCCTCCAGAAATGGCATGCTTTTACCCTCCGCCGCCACCTCCGCCACCACCCCCAATGGGCTTTCCGGTCGATCCGTACTTTTTCCGGCCAGCGGAGTATGGTTGTGAATCACATGGGTATCCTACAGTGGATCAATATCAGCCGTACAACGACGACACGTGGCGGAGAGGATTCGGTTTCTGATTCACAACGACTAAAGTTGTTGCGGTCTCTTTTTCTCTCTCCCTCGGAATTATCGTCTTAGATGCATTTTGCTTATTCAAGTCCAGGTACCCTTTCCTCTCTTTGTTTTAATTTTTATTTCGATGATTAAGTGTTAAAGAATAACATTTGTAAGTTAATCTTGATCAGTGAGATGTTGATTGTTTGTATGCACAAGACTTTGTACAAAGTTATATTGCAAAAAAAAAAAATCTCATTTTTCTTAAAATTAATTGTGTTAATTATAATGTTTGTTTGGTTCTATCTTTTATGATTCATATCAATTGGGTTGTTTATTTTTTTTTATTTGAAAAAACAATATGTTTATTTTAGAGATCCCTATCTAATAATAATTCAGCAGAAATTCATAAACGAAAGTGTATTTCCCTTGATTTTAAATAAAATTATAAAAGTAGTCCTCTAGAAAGAAGTTGCATCTTCTTGAAAGAGAATGGTGCATGTACATGGTGCTGTTTTTTTTATTTTGCTGGGATGATATGGTAAATTTAATTGCTTAATCTTTCCAAACTAAAAGAATATGCCTACACTAGGAGTTCACAAGTTAGAAGGACAAAGAATATGCCAATTTAAAAATCAGAACCAAAGTATGTGAATCCAAAGGAGTTGGAGTGATCTTCCAGAAATCCATTTCAAGAAGTAGTAGTCTCTCCAGAAACCCGTTTCAAGAAGTAGTAGTCTCTGTTTAATTCTCATTCCATTTCAAAGAATCACTCCCTATAAAATTACTTAGTATGTGTGGGTAGAGAGTCTTGTACATACCTCAAATATTATTAGTCGGGTGCTCTAAGAGGCCTCGACACCTTGGTAAAAAAAAAAAAAACCTAAGTATATGACCTGTAACTAAAACAGATCAAGAATCTAGTGTACAAGTTAGTTAATGAATTAATGTCACACTATGATAGATTTCATAATATGTATGTAACTACGGATGAAACAGAGGATTTGATAAGAATATTGTGAATATGATTTGTATAAGGTGCCTTTTTGGAGAAATTACAAGGAAGAAAAGGAAAAACTTACCAAAAGAATTTTCACCAGGTGACCTTTCAAAAAGGAATTCTCACCAGGTGATCAAACCGGTCGCAAGGTAGTGGTGAGTTGAAAAGGTTTTAAGTGCCACATCATTTAGAAAGTGCAATCTTATAAAGATGTTTCTTGTGTATTTGGGGGTTGGCTAATATGGTTTGTGCCCTCTAGTAATAATAGACATAGGTTTCTTGGAAGGTCTTTGGATATGGAATCCACCAAAATACTTGATTGTATTAATCAACTTATGTTTTTGAAGGGTTACAAAGTTTAAAAACTCCAAAAAAATTCAAAATTTTAAGGGCTTAGGAACAATGGTTTCATTTATGCAATCAGAATGTTTTTTGTGGGCCCTGTTTAAGTATATACCTTTCAAATGAACCTATAAATGGGGCCAAAATGTGCCCAGGTAGGAGCATGCATGGAGCACAACTGCACAAGGTAAGCACATGCATGGGTTAATATTACCTTTCCATAGAAGAAGAGTTGGGTCTACCTTGTTATATTAAGCCCAACGTTGGGCAATGGAAAATTGACATTAAGACACGAGTATGGTGGATGCATGTTTCAACATGGATGCAATTAGGAATGAGTACATCGGACGGAACCTAAAGAGTTCTCCATTAGAAGTAAAATGAAAAAACCAAGAAAAATCAAAGAAACTCAGCTGAGTTACTTGATTGGATTTGAAGTCTAATTTTTTTCCAGAACTCAAGAACACTTGGCTGAGTTAATTGGATTTCAGGTCCAGGTTTCAGGGGTTTTAATTATGATTGGGAGAGATGATAAAGAAACCAATGTGTGGGCACACATAAGAAGATCTGAAACATTTATAATATGAACAAATGAAGGGTTACAAGTTTGATGAATTGTACTAGGGGAAAGGGAAACTGATAAATGTTTGAAATGAAGTAATGTAAAATGCATGCTAAGTTATAGAGTGAAAGAAAAGGCTTTTGAGATGGTTGTGTAAAAAAGTTCTTAGAAAATCCACCCTATATAGGTGGATAAGACTTCTGTCAGTATGATAGTTTGTTTTCTTGAGGACTCGCAATTTTTTAATTGCATGTTATTCAAGTAAGAATTTCAGTTTATCTAGCTAAACCATCACATTAAAAAAAAATTAGGAATTGAAACCAGGCTACCACCCATGTTGTATCCTGCAGTATCTACCATCATATCCTTGCTATAAGATTCTTCCTATTAGCCATGTTGACTCAGAATCAAATGAACCAATGTGAGGGTTATCACAGTTATGATAATATAACTGTGATTGATTATTTTTCAGTGAAATAGAAAAAGATGAAATAAAAATCATTTAACATTTTCTTTCTAAGCAGAACCATGTTTGGAGCCTGATCTTTTGATATTACTTGTGGGTTATCAATGGGAGAAAAAAAATTGTATTTGGTGGGCTTTCAATTCCTTTGATGAATAAATACATTTATTAGTGAATCCTTCAAAATTTATTTTCTCATGGATGGCAATTGCATTGTCTACCTGTTAGAATGAAATTGGAAGAGAGAGAATTCTCTTGAGTATTGTATTTCTTGTTTTTAATCAAAAGAGGATACACGTATATATAGAATATAGAAAGTCAATCAAGGCGAACAAAAAAGCAAAGGAAGATCGATTTACAATTAATATAATCTAAAAGTCAAATGCACATGTAAGATTTGAAGTTACTACAATATTTACAATACTTCTCCTCAAGCTGCTGCGAAGATATCAATTAAGCACAACTTGCTTAATACATTATCAATTTGTGATAATTGGAGTGATCCTCAGGAATTCGCCTCAGGAAGCGGGAGTCCTGATTCTCACTCCACTCCAAACGGCTACTCTCGGTAGAGTTACACAGTGCTGGGATTAAAATATCGGTAAGACGATACGTGTGGCCGATACGGTTGTATCGGTTCAGTCGAAACATATCGGTTGTATCGGTCGATACATTTCTCTTTCCATTTTTTTTTATTTTTTATTTTTTTCAAAAATTTCTAAATTTTTTATAGAAAATCAAGAAAATTCTAGGCTTCATTTCTATGTAATTTTTTCATTATTTCATGGTCATTTAGATATTTAAATATAATTTTAGATTTATGAAATTGAGAATTTAAAAAAAATGTAGAATAGAATCCAAAAAATTCAATAAACATCGAAAATAAAGTCGGCTAATTTTCTCCTAAAGAATGACCATTTTCAGTTTTTTATCATTTTTTTTTTCGAATTTCAACTCTTAAATAATCTAAAATTCAATAATAAAATATGGAAAAAGATTCTGCTTCAATCCTATTCCGGTCGTGTAGCTCTCTAGGTCTTCTTTCCAACACCTTTTAAATCACTTCGATTGGAGTCCGAATGATGAAGATATAGCCATTTTACCAAAAGCACATTGAATGTTGTTAAGAGGTGATACGTATCACTATCTGTCATAGATGGTGGGCCCACTATGCATTGATGTGCAGCAGGTGATACATAGCGGGCTTTGATTTTCTGCAACGTATCGGCCAATATTTCTTTGTATGACTTATCTGTGTGGATAGGGAGGCTTCCATATGCCTCAAATATTAATCGTATACTCGAAGAGGCTTGAACACTTCGACAATAAAAAATAAAAAAAGTTGGATTACTCTAACCCTGATTTGTTGCATTCTTACCATCTTTGATAAAAAATTGTACCATTGCTCTCTTTTCGTATAGCTAATTAGGTCGAATTCCTTGTATTCCTACAAGGCAAAAGTTGGTAGCCCCTACAACTACAAGCATGTAAATCCAAAACATTAGAATGATAAGTCCAACTGTTAAAAGTCAAAACCATTGGCTTTTACCTTGTTGATTGTTATTGGAGGTGAGGTTGATAATGAGGAAACTAGAGGTAAGATTCATAACAAGCAAAACAAGGGTCAAATAAAAACTTGAGCAAGAAGAAAGCATTTTCAGGCTTAATCCCAATAAAATGCATTAGAAAAAAAATAAATTTTCATATTTCTCATATAAATTAAAGAAAATTGATCACAAAGACCAATCTCTAAGTTCTACGTGGCTCGATTCATCATATTTAATGTGAGCAATTTTGAGTTAAAAAACATGTCTATATTGATTCAAGTCTCAAATAACTTGGTTGATAAATTTTAATTCGATCAAAATTTTAAAGGCAAATCTTTGATTGATCCGACAATGTTAACTTTTGATGGATTAATATTGATAGATAGACCTTTCTAATGAGTTCATAACATTTCCAATTGGTTGATCCCACATTCTAAGACTGATGTGCCAGCGATCATCATATCTTACATGAATTCAAAAAAAGAAATACTCAATCACCTTGGTTTTGGCTTTGTATTGCTATGAAAAACGGATGAATTTAAAATATTGTGAAAAAGGAAAGAAATTGAAGGTGTTTGTGACAATTTTACTTTGTGCACTCCATTAGCTTGCTATACTTGGGCAATTCTCATCTTACTTGGTCTACAACCGATGTGCGCAAAGTAATTTTAACTTATAATGCCATGTTGAGCTTAATGTTGGGTGATGAAGTAAAAGCAAGTACATGGTAACGGTGATGGAGATTCATATTTTTAAGTTGATCACGATAATATTGGTGTCATAGAAAAAGATGAGAGTCAGAAGTATACTAGAAAAAACTTAAAAAAGCTTCTATAGAAAAAAAGAAGTATAAGAGAATGTCATCTAAGATATTATAGCTTAAACACATCTTGTACCTGAATCGAGTTCATGCTTTTCGAGGAGTTTAGAGATTCTAAACTCGAGTGAACTTTGTTTAATTGTGTAAATTAATTAGTGGGCCAAATTTGCTCAAATCCGAGTTCGAGAGCTTAAGTTATGACCTTTGAAGGAAAAAGGGTGCAAACAATGTCGAGTGCATGATGTTTAGGTCAGAACTCCAATATGGGATATTGTACATCTGGAAATCTGGTATAAATTCTAGAGTTTTTATAATTAATTTATTTTTTTCTCAAAAAACGTTCTGAATTGTTCTGACTTAGATTTAAACACTTAGGCCCCGAAATTTGCACATAATTTTCCCCTTATTGAGAATAACATTAAACAATTTTTTGTGCGCTCAAATTCAATATGGTTTTCTCTAAAATTCTCACTCATTTCGTTATAAAATCAAAATCAATTTATTTAAAATGCTTTCGAGTATATGTTTTCAAAAATGGTAAAACAACTTCTAGAGTTTGATGTACAGTATTTATTAAAAATGTCAAATTTTGCAAACATAGTGCCCCAATAAAATTTTTGAAGGTTAACCACAAAATTGGTCACTATTCAAGTTCCAACTTACTGTGCATGCACTGTTCATCAACGTAAATCGTATTTCTTGTGTGATTTTCTCGTCTCCGACGAGGCCTTGTGGTTGATCTTTGACTGAGCATTCATCTTCCCATTCTCCCAAGCAGCCATTATGGCCCTTCCTGCTTCTTTCAATTTCTACCAACCTCCCTTCTCTTGTAGACTTTTCTATAAAAATCAAACATCATTTTCATTTTTCCGTCTTCGGTCATTTACAAGAACTTCTCTTTCCCAAAGCTCTCATTCTCTTCCACTATCTCTCTCGTTAATCTCCCGAAACTCTCAAAGCTCACTCTCCCTCTCCCTCTCATTTCCTCTCTAGCTTCATCTCTCTCTAGTTGGACAAAGAAATCACACAATCATCCAAACACACAGAAAATCAAGAGGAGAAAGATGAACATAGAGATATACGTGGTTCGGCAACCATGCCTATGTCCACGAAGCGTGTAACACAAATTCACTAGAAGAGTAAACCAATTACAAAATAATTAAACCCTTAACCCCTTTCTCTCTTCTCTCTCTCTGGTTTTTCCCTTTCTTTCTCTCCTCTCTACAGTGCACACTTTGGCTTATCCTAAAAAGAAATAAGAGACATTATATACAAGTGGGCTAGGTTACAAGACTGGACCTAACTGGGCCTGAGTTTGGACTTGTGCCCAAAAGGTTGATCAGGCCTTCTAAGACAAAAATCCAACAAATCTCCACCTTGGCGAAAAAGGCCGAGTCCAATGAAGAATGATGTGTTGTGCTTGTAACCTCTCCACCTCACACAAACTACACCAACTCGGGAAATAACCTGAGATAGACTTATGTCCTGCATATACAGATCTTAGCATATTAGCCGCTCTCGGCAATGCTCCATCTACAGTTGCAATCCTCTGCATCTCTGTGTGAAATGCATATCCCCACGCTCTGGGATGCTCCACCCTCTTTAAGTAGAAGAATCAGCCAAGTCCAAGCTCCGCTTGAACTTGACTACACATTTCATTGTTGAACCTTTTGCATTCTTCTATGTGTGGGACGTCGACGCTTTCATCTTTCCATCGCTGCTTTCACCTGCAACATGGAAACCATTCATACTATCACAACCATCCAATGCAAAAGTCACCTTGTTCTTCGGGCCACACTTCACTGATGTCTTGCGGGTTCTTCTTCTTCTACCCGCAGCTCGACTAGAAGATGCGTGTTGTCTGCCAAAAACTGTGCTCCCCCAACAGTGTATACAGACCTCCTTGCCTCTTCCCCTTCATCAATATCATAGCTCCTCTAACCACTCTAAAAGCCCCATCTTTTGCTTTGAAGGCGAATCCCTCAGATTCGAGCATACTTAATGAAATTAAATTCATCTTCATGTTCGGGGCGTGACGCACATTTTCAAGCATCTTAACCGTACCATCAAACATCTTGATTTTGATTCCCCGGTCCCAATGATACTGTTAATTGCCCCATTTGCCATTTGGGCAATTCCTCCATTGCATGGTTTGTAGGTGTCAAACCATTCTCTTCTCGGATACATGTGGTAGGAACACCCAGTATCTAAAATCCACTTATCATTTAGATTGTCCGTACCTGTAATGACTGTCAACACTCCAGCAACTCCAGGAAAAATCTCCTCTGCTGAGGCACTATGTGTGTCGCTCGATTGATCCGAGTCTTGTGATTTGCCATCCCGATCACGCTTAAGTTTGTTGCAGTCCTTTATTTTGTGCCCTTCATTCTCACAGTAATCGCACTTAAACTTTCCAACACTCATTCCTCTTGATTTCGGCAGTGACGGCCTCCTGCTACCAGAGCCTTTGTCAAAACCTCTCCCATGGCGATAATCACCGGTAACCACTAGCCCCTCTGTACGATAGGATCCCAAAGACTCACTTGATTCCTTCTTACGGATTTCTTAGCTTAGAATCAGATCCCGAATGTCATCATATTTTAGTTTCGTACGTCCTTTGGAGCTGCTCACAGCTGTGACAGTAGCATTCCAACTTTCTGGTAAAGAAGATAGAAAAATCAATGCTCTAACCTCATCCTCAAAGTCAATCTGCACCAAACTCAACTGATTCGTGACTGAGTTGAACTCGTTCAGATATTCAGCCACTGATGCATCTTCGGACATCTTGAGGTTGAATAATCGTCTCATCAGATGTACCTTATTGGAGGCAGAAGGTTTCTCATACATGTTTGCTAGGGCATCCATCAGACCCTTCGTGGTCGTGTCCTTCACTATGTTGAAAGCAACATTCCAAGACAACGTTAATCGAATAACGCCCAACGCCCTTCTGTCGAGAAGTGTCTAATCTTCAGCCTTCATATCAGTTGGCTTTGCTCCTTCAACAGGTTGGTGCATTTTCATATGATACAGAAAATCCTCGATCCGCATCTTCCAGTATGCAAAGTCTGTGCCGTTGAATATGTCAATCTTGATTTTCACCTTTTCTAACATTGCTACCCACTGAGATTTCCTCACACTTCCATTGTCAAATCTCCAAACTCCAGATCAGCACCGACCACTGTGTAAATCCTATCACTGAGAACACACATGTGAAAAAGGATCTGAATTCCGAGTCCGTATGACTCCAAAAACTGCAAAACAGTCTTGACCGTTGATTTTACTGAAGGAGTATCCGAAACTGTGGTCCTACAAGATCACCAGAAACTAGTCCTGCAGACTACCAGATGCTGCAGTATAGTAGTCCAGTGAAACTATCTGAATCCGTAGTCTGTCGGGCGATCACCTGAAATAGTGGTCTCGTGGGTGCACCAAAAATGGTGGTCCTCCATACCACCAAAACCCTTTTTTTTTTATCTTCCTTCACCACTCGTTTACCCCAAACGAGTGGACCCAGTGACTCTCGGTTCGGACGCCTCCAGCGACACCTTGGTCACCTCTAGCCGTACCACTTGCAGCTGCCTCCGGCTTGGGTGCTCCGGCCTGCTCTCGCCCATTCTCCTTTTGGGTTTACTCAGAAATCCTGAGATGTCGTCCCAGATCTGCAGACTGATCTGCACGATGGGAAGCTCTCTGCTGTTCTCGATCTCAAATCTCTGAACCGACCTTCTACTGCTTGGTCTCAGATCTGCAGCTCAAACTAGGAAGAAACCCCTGCTGCTCGCTGATCGCCGCTCCACCGTCTCAGATCTTCTCTGTGCTCAGGTCTGCTTCTGGCTGATCTGCCTCTTGGCTGCGATTCCGGCGTTCCTTCTTTCTTCAGATCTCAGTCGCAACTCCAGCGCCCCTTCAGATTTGGAGGTCTTTATTCCGCCGCTGCCTCTGCATTCCAGTTGGCTGCACCTCCTCAGATTTGAATATTTGGACTGTTGCCCCCGGATCTGCTGTGCCTCTTTCTCTTGTCAGCACAGCAGAGGATCTGCTCTCAGGCAAACCGATCTGATTTTCACCGAACTGGATGCAGAGGTCTGTCCTGCCTCCTGTAGTTTCCACCTCGGTTGCTTAGTGCGATGGCCTCCACCTCTCTTAGATCTGCTCCCAGATCTGTACTGGCTGCTTCAGGTCTTCTCTGCTCTGAATGCTAGCTGCTGCTTTCTTCCTCTCTGTAAACCGAGAAACCCCAGGACAACGCCAAAGTTGGCACCGATCTGTCGGCAATGTCGCCCCTTTGTCTTTCTCGCTGGCACGACTGGATGCGTGGCTAAGTCGGGAACGCTTACTGCCCCCACTGATCTTGGAAACCCCCTTGTGCTGAAATGATTTTTGTAATTTCACCCTAAGATTCGACGACGAATCAAAAACCTGGCTTTGATACTATTTGCTGGTGTAAATAACCCATAAAGAAATCACACAATCATCAAACCACACAAAAAATCAAGAGGAGAAAGATGAATACAGTGATATACGTGGCTCGGCAACCATACCTATGTCCACGGAGCGTCTAACACGAATCCACTAGAAGAGTAAACCAATTACAAAATGATTAAACCCTTAACACCTTTCTCTCTTCTCTCTTTCTCTGGTTTTTCCATTTCTTTCTCTCCACTCTGCAGTGCACACTCTGGCTTACCCTAAAAAGAAATAAGAGACATTATATACAAGTGGGCTAGGTTACAAGACTGGACCTAACTGGGCCTAAGTTTGGCTTGGGCCCAAAAGGTTGATCAGGCCTTCTGAGCCAAAAGTCCAACATATCTCTCTCTTCTTTCGTGAATCGACAGGGACCTCTCACTTGGATTTTTCCTGGTATGTTTCCTCCTTCCCCCTTTAATTTCCATTAATTTCTTTAGATATCAATGTAAAATAATATGACCTACATCAATAGGACCCATTTAATTTGAGTCAAATATAGGACCCATAATCAAATTAAAGGAAGTGTCAGTTATGAAAAGGTGGGTTCGGTTATGTGCTACTTTGATGGGAAGTGCTTATATGCTCTCTAACTGCCTAAGAGTCCTTATCTCTGCTCTAAATGATCTTTTCTCTGCATCAACAATTCCATCACATTAAGCAATCTTCACAGAGAACTAAAGAAGAGCAAGAGAAAGAAATCCAAGGCATCAATTTCTCCATTTTGTACTGTGCTTGCAGGAACGATCTACAACAAACACACTTAAAGATCAACACTAAAATATTATGAAGTATATTTCCGCATTATGATTATGTTTTTTGATAAACACAGGAAAATGATAATTTTACCTTTTAATTTTGAATTAGTTAGTTCTTGAAATTTATTTATTTTGTATTATTATTGTAATATATTTTATATCTAAAATTATTATTGATAGTATCTCAGTTTATTTAATTTTTTTTCTAACTTGTGTATTTTTGTATTTTTAGGTTGGTGTACTACATTTTCTAATTAATCTACAAAAAAACACCAACAAGAGGAAAATGGGACAACAAATCAACCCTTCACATGTTAAAGGAAGCATCTCAATAACTAGTTGAATCACCTTTTACAAGATGCTGCATCAACCAAACATCATCCCATGCAAAGCAAATTTCATAAAATATTGAGCTTGTTATCTCATTGAGAAAACAAGCATGACATGGCAATGTTTTAATCCACCAAGGCTACCTCCACATCACCAAGCTTATCTTCTTGAATCTCTAAGCTAGAGGTGTCAATGCTCCATCCATGCATAAAGTCTTTTGACCAAGTCAAGTCTTGGAATGCCCAAAGCATTGATGTGGCCAATTGTTGGCCAAAGTTGAGTCATTTTTTTATTATTTCTCTTGGTTTTTGTAAACTCAAAAGAAACCTATATAAGGAATGCTTTGGGACCAAATGAGAGGAGAGAAGAATTAGAAGAGATCATCTGAGGCAAGAAGGGCTCCGAAGCTCCGACGATTTATCGGGTTTTATTCCTCCAACTCTTTTGTTTTAATCTTTTGATGATGCATTTCTAAACTTCTAACTAAAGTTGAGGAGGAAGCTTCATTAATGAAATAGTTTTCTATTATGTGTTTATTAATTCCCATTGGTGTGTATATAAATGTTTATGATTTTGGCTTTACATGATTATCAAATATAAATTATTTTCACCACTTATGTATTTTTTGTTGTTAATAATATTATTGGATTAATCAAGGCTTAGCATTTTAAATATTAAATGTAATTTTCTTTGATCTATTGTTTTTCATTAAAATTGAATACATTAGATGCTTAGGATTTTACACATTTAAGCGAAGGAAAATCTATATTTGAAAAGTATATTTGTGAGATTACACGATCAAATCTTGAGAAAACAGTAGGTTGAGTTCTAGATTGTTACTCTAAAATTGGGAATTAATAAATAAGTGATTAGAAAATTATGGATTTAATGATGGTGGAATCCGAAACCTTAGTCATTTCTTTCGACCGCTTAAATTCTGCTTTTATTTATGTTGTTTAAGTCTTGTCTTTATTTATGTCATTTACATTTTGCAAGTCTAGTGTAATATTGATCATTATCACTAACTATTCATCACTCTTTGGTTTAACTAGATTAAGATTTAATTAATGACTTTTAATTAGTTTTTTCGATTTTCTTACACAAGTTCCTGTGGGTTCGACCTTGTTCTTGCATTTCTATACTTCAATAGATTCGTGCACTTGCGAGTTAAAATAAATTGTACACACCAAGTTTTTGGCGCCGTTGCCGGGGAACTTGTATCGAAAAACAAATTAAATCTCAATTAATTTAACCTTTCTACTAGTTGTAGATTTAGGAATTTTGCATCTAGATGTAGGTATCATGTATATTTTTATGTGATTTGGGGTCTTCACCTAGGTTTTGTGTGTTGAATTTTGCATGAATTTTGAATTGCACGTTTAAAAAAAAAATGGCAAAAAAACACTACAGGCCAAGGTAAGTGCCCAAACCACTTTTTTTTTTTAATTTTATTTTTTCATGCATTCATATATATTTTATTAGGTTGTCTTGCATTTATTTTGGATGTAAAAAAATAAAAAAAAAAATTGCATATTTATTTTGCTCATGTATTTAGGTTGTTAGTTCATGCATTAGGTTAAATTGTTTGCTTATTATTTTCATATTTGTTTGAATCTTACATTGGTAACTTAGGCTTGCATTCACAAAAACTAGAAAAATCCAAAAAATATTAGTAAAATTGGTTCATCCATCGTATGCTAAAATCAATCTAGAACCATCGTTTAGGGTTGTTCATGCTCAACAGGACACTCTCTAATGCAGTTTATTTTTAGTTCACTGGTGAATAGTTTTGCTTCAAGCACAGTGTCTAGGCTAGTTTTGTCACCAAGGTGTGAGGTCGAGCACGTTTAAGGATAAGCTGGGACGAGATCCATTGTGATCCTCCACTTACCTAGGAACTTACCTGGCTATGCTTGTGATTAAACTCTCCTCGGAGGCTAAAATTTTCTGTAAAGGAGATTAGGAACAGTCTAGAGTTTAGGATCCGTGTGTGTTAGCCAGTGAAATTCATAATTTAGATTTAGGGCAGATTTTGTGTGGATTTGTTTGAGCGTGTTTATCCGTGCTTGTGTATGAGTAGTTGGGTTCGCGACTTTACCAACCGTTTGGTTCAAGCTGAACTGTCTGTCGGTCCATCGTTCGTTGCGTCCGGAGCCCAGTTAGGCTTAGTCAAAGTTAGTTTACTTCCGCCACCTAAAATGGCTGGAGAATAGGAGAAGACACTTCGCGATTACTTCTCGCCAGTTACAGCCAACACACCTTCGGGCATAGTCCTTCCAACGACTAATGCAACTTTTGAGCTGAAACCAGCCCTATTGCATCTCCTTCTTTCATTCTATGGCCTTGATCGTGAGGACTCTTATTTACATGTCAAAGAATTCTTGGAAATCTGCTCTACTTTCAAATTCCAAAATTTTCTGATGATTCTGTGAGACTTCGCTTGTTTCCTTCCTCTCTTAAAGAGAAAATGAAATCATGGCTGAACACTTTACCTGCCAACTCCATCACAACTTGGGACTAGTTGGTTAACAAGTTTCTGTCTAAGTTCTTCCTAATGTCCAAAACCACCGCCCTTAAGAAAGAAATATCTAATTTACTCAAAAAGAGGGTGAACAATTCGGGGAATCATAAGAAAGATTCAAAGACCTGCTGAGTAAATGTCGCCACCATGGTTTTGAACTATGGAGACTCATACAATTTGTCTACGACTGTTTGACTACACTAAATCGTACATTGGTAGAATCTATGAAAGGTGGGGCATTCTTAAAACAAAGTCAAATTGATGGATGGCAATTTTTGGAAAATTTGGTAGAAAACTCTCAGCAATGGGATTTCTCTAAAAGAGAGTTCAGTTCAGGCACCCAGAAAGGGAGGCTTGTACAAAGTTAGCCATGACTTCGATGTTAAGGTCGCAATTGCAAATTTGACAAAGAAAGTAGAGACCTTAACAATGAACCAGATGATAGGTCCGACAATGGGTATGTAGTATGAAGTTTGTACAATGTGTTCTAACCTAGGGCACACTACCCAAAACTGTCATTCCTTAGGATCGATGCCTGAGTGCTCAGCCGAGCAGGCGAATGCACTCAACAATTTTGGAAGGCAGCAGGGAACCCCTTTCTCTGCCACGTACAACCTCAATTGGCGGAACCATCCAAATTTTTCATGGAGACAAAATCAACCTCCAATGAACCAAGGGGGGCAACCATTCAATCTGCCTAATAACCCCCCACGTCAGTCATATCCTCTTGCCCACCAACCAGTTTTTCAGCAGCAAAAACCTTATTTGGAGGATACACTCCAGCAATTCATACAGTCAACCCAACATTCCTTATAATCAAATTCTCAGGCAATGTTAAAGCTTGAAACACAGTTGGGACAATTGGCAAATGCAATAGGAGAGAGGGAAAAAGGAAAATTTCCCAGTCAACCTGTTCCTAATCCTAAGGGTCAGTTTGAAGTAGGGAACCCTCCTACTTTCAGTGTGCATCACGAGGATGTTAAATCCATTACTACCCTTAGGTCAGGAAAAACATTTGACAAACAAGTTAGGATGCCTGAGGAAGAAAAACACCCTGACCAAAAACAAGGTCAAAAGGAACCAATTGTGGGCACTGATCACCTCGTAGAGCCTGAGAAGCCAAAACTTCATGAGTCAAGAGAGAATGAGTGTGCCTCTAGACCTTTTGTTCCTAGAGCTCCTTACCCACAGAGACTAACTCCGAATAAGAAAGGTGCACCATATAGTGATGTGTTAGAGATATTTAAGCAAGTTCGCATTAATATCCCTTTCCACGATGCTATTCACCAAGTGCCTTCTTATGCAAATTTTTTGAAAGATCTCTGTACAGTGAAAAGGAAAACCAACGTCCCAAAGAAATCATTTCTCACTGAACAGGTTAGCTCCATTCTTCAACAAAAAACTCCTGTCAAGTATAAAGATCTTGGGTGTCCTACTATTTCATGTGTCATTGGTGACCATTCGATTGATCGAGCTTTACTTGACTTAGGGGCGAGTGTTAATTTGTTGCCGTATTCAGTATATGTGCAATTGGGACGAGGAGAGCTAAAACTCGCTCCTGTTACACTTCAATTGGTTGATAGATCAGTAAAAATCCCTCGAGGTGTAATAGAAGTTGTTCTGATCAAGGTTGATGAATTTTACTTTCCAGTAGACTTTATAGTCCTTGACACACAACCTGTGATGAACACTAATGGGCAAATTCTGGTAATTTTGGGTCGACCATTTTTTGCCACCTCAAATGCAATAATCAATTGTCGGAATGGAGTGCTGAAATTGTCATTTGGCAACATGACTGTAGAACTCAACGTGTTCAATGTGAGTCAACAACATCCAGACACAGAGGACCTGTGTGAGGTAAATCTAATTGAGAGTACAGTTCATGCATCACTTTTGCAACTCATTAGTGATGACCCTTTTGAGAAGTGTCCAGCAAATTTTGGCTTGGATTTTGATGATGATAGTTTGGTCAGGGATGTGAATGCTTTGTTAGAATCCACCCCATATTTGGATACTCACAAGTGGAAAGCTAAACTTGAAAATCCTCCAGTTGTTGAGTCTGCACCTGTCCCATCCATTGAGAAGCCACCAAAGATGGATTTCAAACCACTGCCTGACACACTCAAATATGCATTTCTAGGACCGTCTGAGTCATTGCCCATCATTATAGCTTCAGATTTGGACGATGATCTTCAGGAACACAAGGAAGCTATAGGGTGGTCGATTGCTAATATCAAAGGCATCAGACCTTCTATGGTCATGCACAAAAGACATCTGGAAGAAAATTTCAAATCCTCGCGTGAACCACAAAGGTGGTTGAATCCTGCCATGCAAGAAGTGGTAAGAACTGAAATTTTGAAACTATTGGAATTGGGTATCATTTACCCAATCACTGACAGTCGTTGGGTGAGTCCAATTCAGGTGGTTCCAAAAAAGTCTGGTGTTACGGTAGTAAAGAATGATGAGAATGAGTTAGTCCCAACCCGTGTTCAGACAGGTTGGCGATCTGTATTGACTACCGAAAATTGAACTCCATGACAAGGAAGGACCATTTTCCCCTTCTTTTCATTGATCAGATGTTGGAACGAGTAGCCAGTCATGCGTACTACTGTTTCCTTGATGGTTATTCCGGCTATAACCAGATCGTTGTTACTCTTGAAGATCAAGAAAAAACCACTTTCACTTGTCCTTTTGGAACATTAGCCTACCGTTGAATGCCCTTTGGGCTATGCAATGCACCAGCCACGTTTCAGTGATGCATGTTCAGCATTTTCTCTGACATGGTAGAACGGTTCCTAGAAGTATTCATAGATGATTTTTCCATATTTGAGTCTTCTTTTGGTCAATGTCTACACCACCTAACCTTAGTATTAGCACGGTGTAAAAAGAAAAATCTTGTTCTCAACTGGGAGAAATGTCATTTTATGGTAAAACAAGGCATCGTTCTTGGGCATGTTATTTCTCAGAAAGGTATCGAGGTTGACAAGGCCAAAGTTGATCTAATTTCCAACCTTCCCCGTCCACAAACTGTGAAGGAAATTAGATCCTTTTTGGGTCATGCAAGTTAAGACGATTCATCAAAGGTTTTAGTTACATTTCTAGACCTTTGTGCAAATTACTTGCCAAAGATATATCCTTTTGTCTTTGACGATGATTGCATCCATGTTTTTGATAAATTAAAGACTGTATTGACGTCAACACCTATCATTCAACCTCCTGATTGGACTGTACTTTTCGAGATTATGTGTGATGCCTCTGATTACGCAATTGGAGTTGTTTTGGGCCAGCGGGTGAATAAACTTCCCCATGTGATCTCTTATGCCAGTAAAACTCTAAACGATGCTCAACTTCATTATTCCACCACAGAAAAGGAGTTGTTAGCAGTCGTTTTTGCACTTGATAAGTTTAGGTCCTATCTTGTAGGGTCTAAGGTCGTAGTCTATTCGGACCATGCAGCATTGAAGTATCTTTTATCAAAGAAAGATGCTAAATCTCGTCTTATCCGATGGATTTTGTTCCTACAAGGTTTGATATTGAGATCTGAGATAAGAAGGGTTCTGAAAATGTTGTAATAGAACACTTATCCAGATTAGTGACAGAGTTTACTCACAATTCTTTGCCCATCACAGAGACCTTTCCTGATGAATAATTGTTGCATGTCTCCCAATTACCTTGATTTGCTAACATAGTCAACTATCTTTTTACTGAGCAAATGCTTCACATTGGACCAAACAGGATAGATCAAAATTTTTGGCTGAGGTAAAATACTTCTTTTGGGATGATCTGTACTTATTTAAGTATTGTTCTGATTAGATCATTAGGAGATGCGTCCCTGAGAGTGATCAACAAGACGTTATTCGTTTCTGTCATGATCATGCTTGTGGAGGCCATTTTAGTGGAAAAAAGACTGTTGCCAAAATTTTGCAGTGTGGATTCTATTGGCCTTCAATTTTTTGAGATTCCCATGCATATTGTGTAGCTTGTGAGAGATGCCAGAAATTAGGGAGCATTTCACCAAGGAATATGATGCCCCTAAATCCAATTTTGATGATTGAAATATTTGATGTTTGGGGTATTGATTTTATGGGACCATTCCCCAATTCATTTGGTAATCTGTACATCCTTGTCTGAGTGGATTATGTGTCCAAATGGGTAGAAGCGATTGCATGCAAAACAAATGACCACAAGGTGGTAATTCGCTTATTTAAGGAGAACATATTTTCCCGATTTGGAATGCCACGCGCTATTATTAGCGATGGGGGAAAGCACTTTTGTAATAGGCCTTTTGAGCATTTAATGAAGACCTATGGCATTACTCATAAAGTTGCAACTCCTTACCACCCATAAACAAGTGGTCAAGTTGAAGTTTCAAATCGGGAAATCAAGCACATTCTTGAGAAGATGGTAAACCCAAATATGAAACATTGGTCTTTAAGACTCATTGATGCACTATGGGCTTATCGTACTGCATTCAAGACCCCAATTGGAATGTCTCCTTACTGACTTGTGTACGAAAAAGTTTGTCACCTCCCTGTAGAGTTAGAGCATAGAGCATTTTGGGCAATCAAGCATTTGAATTTTGCTCTTGACAAAGCTGGGATTCATAGAAAACTCCAACTCAATGAATTGGAGGAAATTAGGAATGATGCATACACCTATGCAAAAAGGTATAAGGACCAAATGAAGATACTTCATGATAAGAACATTCTGAGAAAGTTCTTCACACCTGGTCAGAAGGTCCTTCTATACAATTCTCGTCTACATCTATTTCCAGGAAAGTTGCGTTCTCGATGGTCCGGCCCATTTCTCTTTCGTACTGTTTATCCTCATGGGGCTGTGGAGATTGAAAATCCTAAAAATGGTGATGTGTTTAAAGTCAATGGTCAAAGGTTGAAACCATTTTTAGAGTTGCAAAATTCGAAAGTGGAGGAAATAGTTCTGGATGATCCTCTGTATCAGGATTGATTTATGTCGATCATTTGTGTATTTCAGTATTTTTCTTCATTTCAAAAAAAATAGTATTAGAGTTTTTTTTTATGTATATAGTTCGCACCATGTGTCTAATGTGTTTGATGTTGTTTATCTTTAGTGCACATAGGAGCTGCCCAAGGTGATATCTTTTCTCCATTTTTTTTTAATTTTGTTCCTTTCTATTTTATTTGCATATGCATGTCCGGATTTTTATTTAAAGGAAACATTGAGGACAATGTTTAGTTCAAGTTTGGGGGTAAGGAGTTACATTGTGTTAAAAAAAATGAAAAAATGAATTTTAGCATTAATATGTGAATAAAACTCTTTATATCATGCTTTTCTGAAGAGATTTTATGAAATTTATGCTCGGAAAAAAAAAAATTTACACAGCCATGTTGATGTTAGCCTGAAAATGAAAAACATTCATAAGTCAAGTGACCATTAGAGAAATACCAATGGAGACTTATACCAAGTGAGTTTTTAAGCCATTCTATTTTTTCCGAGGGTTATAAGTAAATTCTAATTTCTTTGTTGTGCGCATTATTTTCATTGTTAGATCTCATTATCCTTTGTTTTGGTCATATTACTGAGAATAACATAAAAATTGGGTTAGTACGCTTGAATTTTTTTTCAAATTTATTTGAAGCAAGAAAATATCCGTATGAAGCTTAGGAAATGATATAGACCATTTTTTTCTACAGTTTGAACCTTTCAAGCCTACCTGTTTGGATCATAATATCTTGTTTGTTCCCAAATTTGAGTTTTTTTAAAAAAAAAAATAATTATTTTTTTAACCATGTTTTCCATATCCAAATCTGGTTGTGGAGTTGAGCCTTCATTGAAAAGTCTATGGCCTATTTTAAGGATCTAGAAAATGTTAGATAGTATTTTGAGAAGAACATGGTATTCCAAAAAAAAAAAAAATGATGAGAAACGAAAATAAGAACATCCGTACATAAAAAAAAAAAAAAAGGGGCTTAGAAGTTTTGAAAGAAATAGAGGAAAAAGAGTCCCAGTGAAATATTGAAGACCTCTACCTTTTCAATTCAAAGCATTTATTTTAGAGCTTCTTTTATCCTTCTTTGATATGATCCTATCCTAAGCCACATTTTGTCCTATAAGGAAGTCCTATTGATCCTAAATCTAAATATGGTGTTTTATGTAGAGAATAGAGGAGGAAAAATGATGGTGTTTAATTCAATGTTCTCAGAAAAAGGGCATCCATTCATGAGATCTTTATTTTCTGTGAAATGTACCGTCTTTTCTAAATATATATGTGAGATATTTGATTGTAAACATAAAATCCGCTCAGATATATTCTTGAGAGAAAATACAACCCAATCTTTGAGCGCAAGTCTTTCTGAGAGATATATATGGTGAGATTTGGAGTCAAAGCGCATTTTTCCACTGGTAGTTGCTAAACTTGTGTGTGTTTGGAAAAAGAGGGTTATATTAATATTTGGCTAACACACACGACACTCTGAGTATAAGTCTTGTAAAATCAATTTCGAGTTGTATGATGTTTAGATTTTTGTTTAGATATATTTGCTGAGATTTGACGTTTGTGGGTATCATCACTGTAAACCCTCACAAGACTATAACTTGTCCACTAGGGGTGATCTAGAGGTTTAAAGGCTTGTTGCATACATTACATGCAATCGAGAGTGCCAGCGAAAGTGGTACAGTTAGGATTAATTTTTGTTTTGCTCGAGTACTAGCAAAATCTAAGTTTGGCGGTATTTGATAAACACAAGAAAATGATAATTTTACCCTTTAATTTGGAATTAGTTAGTTCTTGAATTTTATTTATTTTGTATTATTATTGTAATATATTTTATATCTAAAAATATTATTGATAGTATCTCAGTTTATTTAATTTTTTTTCTAACTTGTGTATTTTTGTGTTTTTAGGTTGGTGTACTGCATTTTTCTAATTAATCTACAAAAAACACCAACAAGAGGAAAATGGGACAACAAATCAACCCTTCACATGTTACAGGAAGCATCTCAATAACCAGCTGAATCACCTTCTACAGGATGTTGCATCAACCAAACATCATCCCATGCAAAGCAAATTCATAAAATATTGAGCTTGTAATCTCATTGAGAAAACAAGCATGACATGGCAATGTTTTAATCCACCAAGGCTACCTCCACATCACCAAGCTTATCTTCTTGAATCTCTAAGCTAGAGGTGTCAATGCTCCATCCATGCATGAAGTCTTTTGACCAAGTCAAGTCTTGGAATGCCCAAAGCAATGGTGTGGCTAATTGTTGGCCAAAGTTGAGTCATTGTTTTATTATTCCTCTTGGTTTTTGTAAACTCAAAAGAAACCTATATAAGGAATGCTTTGGGACCAAATGAGAGGAGAGAAGAATTAGAAGAGATCATCTGAGGCAAGAAAGGCTCTGAAGCTCCGATGATTTATCGGGTTTTATTTCTCCAACTCTTTTGTTTTAATCTTTTGATGATGTATTTCTAAACTTCTAACCAAGGTTGAGGAGGAAGCTTCATTAATGAAATAGTTTTCTATTATGTGTTTATTAATTCCCATTGGTATGTATTTAAATGTTTATGATTTTGGCTTTACATGATTATCAAATATAAATTATTTTCACCACTAATATCATGTATTTTTTGTTGTTAATAATATTATTTGATTAACCAAGGCTTAGCATTTTAAATATTAAATGTAATTTTCTTTGATCTATTGTTTTTCATTAAAATTGAACACATTAGATGCTTAGGATTTTACACATTTAAGCGAAGGAAAATCTATATTTGAAAAGTATATTTATGAAATTACACGATCAAATCTTGAGAAAACAGTAGGTTGAGTTCTAGATTGTTACTCTAAAATTGAGAATTAATAAGTAAGTGATTAGAAAATTATGGATTTAATGATGGTGGAATCCAAAACCTTAGCAATTTCTCTCGACCGCTTAAATTCTTCTTTTATTTATGTTGTTTAAGTCTTGTCTTTATTTAATTCATTTACATGTTGCAAGTCTAGTGTAATATTGATCATTATCACCAACTATTCATCACTCTTTAGTTTAATTAGATTAAGATTTAATTAATGACTTTTAATTAGTTTTGCTGATTTTCTTACACAAGTTCCTGCGGGTTCAACCTCGTTCTTGCATTTCTATACTTCAATAGATTCGTGCGCTTACGAGTTAAAGTAAAATTTTGTATACACCATTTTTGTAAAGCATTGATGATTCAAGATCTTGTGGATTAAAGTAAATGGATTTAATTTATGCTTAAGATTTGGGTATTAAAGAAAGAACAAACTGTATGAAAAATCTGAAGATTATTACACTCAAATCTCAATCTCAATAATGATACAAAGAATTAACAATTGGTATCAGAGCAAGGTTTCATTGAATCACTTGATGTTTTCATTAAGACATGTAAGAGGGTTGTTTTGATGAATAGTTGAGACTTTAAGCGACAAAAATGAGAGAGATTTTAAAGAGAGTCAATCTGATTGATATCAGTATGGACTGATCAGTATTATGTAATCTCAATTTTATTAATGATGATTGATTACAACTTTCTCATTTTGTTATTGTTCTTCATACATATTAATTAAGTTTTCGTACCTAAAAGTAGTCAATACATATTTTTTCAGCCAATACAAACCAGAAACAATGACCGTAATAACTTGTAGCCTTTATAGTAGCATGAGAATAGTAGCCGTTTGTACGGATATAGAAGGATCCTTCAAGTAGTAGCTTGCTCTATATTTATTTTACTTCCACAATATGAAAGTTGTATGAGGGGTAAAAAAAAAAATATTCAAATCTACTCAGAGGTTGACTATTATGTGTCACTGATCAACAATTATTATATTAAATTATTATTTTTTAAATAATGTTTATTATGTTATTGAACCACATGAAAAATAAAAAAAAAGGTGTTTCAATTTATGAAATCTTTGAATTAGATATAAAATTATTTAATTCAATTATGGAATAAGGTTATTGTTCATGACTTGAAATCACATAAAGATATTATTTGGTAGTCACCAAAGTGGCCCAATCGGAATGAGTCGAGTTTTGAGTGTTATAAACAAGATTCAATGCTCCTCCCAAGTATTGGATAATGATGACTTTGCAAATTGCAATACCTAGCCATAAAGATATTAGATTAGACCAAAGGTGCACCGTTCCAAATGGTTAACGAATTGGGATAGGATAATTGATGGGTATTTGTGGTTAATATTCATCCGAACACCCAAACGTGATGGTGATATTTAATCACCTGTATTTTATTAGTTAGTCCTATCGGTGACTGGGAATCACCATAATGCTTATAAATAGTGTATTATTAGATTATCCAAAGGTACATTACCAGTAACACTATTTGCTAAAGGTATTATTTATGTGTTTCAATTTAAATACAACTCATAGCATTAAATAGTGATCATGATATTATGTGTATCTTTCAACATCTTCATCTGTCATACTGCATACGCAAGCTAACTCTGTTCCCATATTGAATGGGTTAAACTTATCTGAGTGGAAAGAACAGATAGAGTTTAACTTAGGTGTAGTTCATCTAGACAAAGCACTAATCGATGAAAAGCCTACTATTATTGAAACTAGTACGGCTGCAGAGAAGTCATCTTATGAAATATGGATTAAGTCAAATATGCTTAGTCTTAAGTTCATGCGTATGACAATAACAAGCAACATCAGGTCTTCTTTACCCACCTCTGAGAATGCAAAAGAATTTCTTAAGAATGTAGAAGATAAGTTCAAATCTGCTGACAAGTCCCTAGCCGGGACTCTTATGGCCAGACGCACCACCATAAAGTTCGATGGGAGTCATCGTATGTCTGAGCATATGATTGAAATGACCAATATTGCTACTCAATTAATGAACTTAGGTATGACTGTAGATGACTCATTTCTGGTACAGTTCATCCTGAACTCGTTACCTCCTCAGTATGGGCCGTTCCAAATTAATTATAATATTATGAAAGATAAATGCCAGATCAATGACCTATTTAGCATGTTAATCCAAGAGGGGACCGAACTTAAGCAAATGGGTCACCATTCAGTTCATTTAATAACTCAAGGGCCTAGGAAGAAAGGAAAGAAGCCCAAGAAATTTATGTCAAAGCCACATGAGTCTAATAAAAGTTCCCAGACTCACGACAAGGGAAAGGGTAGTGTGAGATGTCATTTCTGTCGAAAGCAAATGCACTTCCAGAAGGACTGCCATAAGAGGAAGGCTTGGTTCGAAAAGAAAGATATTGATTACATTTCAGCATGTTTTAAATCTAATTTAACTGAAGTATCCTCTTATACTTGGTGGCTTGATTCTGGGGCAACAACTTATATTTCTAATACGATGCAGGGATACCTTACAATCTAGACCATCGACCCAACTGAAGTCACCCTTTATTTGGGCAACTGGGAAAAAGTACCTATTGAAGCCATTGGAACTTATCGCCTTTTTCTTGATACTGGTTGTCACTTAGATTTATTAAACTATCTTTATGTACCTTTAGTAACTAGAAACTGTATTTCTGTTTCTAAGTTAGACGTTAATGGCTATCATTGTAAATTTGGTAGTAATGCTTTCAGTTTGTTTAAATCTTCTTCTTTTATTGGATCTGGTTTATTATTTGATGGCCTTTATAGTATTAAACTTGACAATGATTTTGCAAACACTGTTCTAACCCTACATCATAATGTTGGTATTAAAAGTGAGTTGGTTAATGAAAACGCTTCAAATTTTTGGCATAAACGTTTGTGACACATTTTCTGAGAAAGAATTGAAAGACTGGTTAAAGACAAGATTCTTCTGAATCTCGACTTTACCGACTTAGGAATGTGTGGAATGTATTAAGGGTAAACAGACCAAACACACTAAAAAAGGGGCTACAAGAAGTAAAGGGCTACTTGAGCTGATCCATACCGATATATGTGGCCCATTTGATGTTCCATCTTTTGGTGGAGAATTCTACTTTATCACTTTTATAGATGATTTTTTATGTTATGGATATGTATATCTGTTGCACGATAAAGTTCAAGCGGTTAACTCCGTAGAGATTTTTATCACTGAAGTAGAAAGACAATTAGATAGATAAGTGAAAATCGTTAGATCTAATAGAGGTGGTGAATACTATGGTAAGTATGATGAGACGGGTCAACACCCGGGGCCATTTGCTAGATTACTAGAAAATCACAGTATAATGGCACAATATACGATGCCAGGTACGCCTCAGCATAATGGTGTTGCTGAAAGGTGTAACTATACACTTATGGATATGGTTAGGAGTATGTAATGCAATAGTACTGTACCCATTATGTTGTGGATGTATGCCTTAAAGACTGTAGGGTTCTAGTAAGTCAGTTCCTAAAACTCCTTATGAACTGTGGACAGGAAGGAAATCTAGTTTGAGACACCTCCATGTGTGGGGTTGTCCTGCGGAAGCTAGAATCTATAATCCACATGAAAGAAAACTTGATGAGAGAATGATCAGTGATTATTTTATCGGTTACCCTAAATAGTCCAAAGGATATATGTTTTATTGTCCAAACCATAAAATGAGGATAGTTGAGACCGAAAATGCAAGATTCATAGAGAATGGTGAGGTTAGTGGGAGTGATATTATGAGAAGTGTATCTATACAAGAAGTGAGGGTACAAGTTCCTATACCCATAACTTCAAGTATTGTTGTAGTTGTTCCTAATGTTATTGAACGACCTAATGATACAACACAACACTTGGATGGTCAATCACTCCAACAAGAGGAGACTGTCTGATGAGCCGATAATAGAACAACCACAAGAAGTAGCCTTAAGAAGGTCTCAAAGACAAAAGAGACCTACTATTTCGAAAGATTATGTGGTATATCTACAAGAGTCCGAAAATGATCTAGGGGCTGTTAAAGATCCGGTCACTTATGAAGAAGCCATAAAATGTGTAAATTCTGACAAATGGATATATGCTTTTATTTTTAAATAGGATAACATACAACATTCAATGTTTGACCCGATTCCATTGTAAAATATGTAAACAATTTATTTATTCTTGATTTATTTTATTCTTTTTCCCAAATATCATCAAAACTATTTAACTAGGTTAAAAACATTTTATTTGTCTCTTAAATTCACATTTTAAATTAAATTTAGGTCATTTAAATTTACTCCATTATTTTAATCAAAATTTAATGTTAACTACCAAAACTAGGTAATAAATTAATGAAAACAGTCCTAAAAAAATCAGCCAGCAAAAAGGGTCTTAAAATCATCTAGAAATTGGTCTTAAATCAGCCAACACTTGGTTTTAAAACAGCTAGTAGATGGGTCTTAATTCAGTCAGCAACTTATTCAAAAACCAACCAACAATCTGTTCAAAAATCAGCCAACAATCTGTTCAAAAGTCAGCTAGCAATTGGGTCTTAATTTCAGCCAACAAAGGGTCCTACCATGGTTGGAAGACAGTCCTTCTATCAATGGTTTTGGAACTGAAAACCAGTCCCAAAACCAGCCAGCTAGTAGTCCTTATGTCAGCCATCAGCTGGTCCAAAAATCAACCAGCAAACAGTCCTACAAATCAGTGGTTTGAAACTTAGAAATCAGTCTCATTTTCAAAGGTTTTGAGACTGAAAAACAGTCTCAAACCAACCAGCTAGGGGTCAAAGTTTACTCCCAACTTCCAGCCGATTATGGACTCAAAAAATCAGTCCCCAATTTCTTTCCAATTTCCATTCTTCTTTACCCAACTCAAATCAGATTGTTTCTAAACCATTTCTAAGCTCCTAATTAAGTCCTAGTACTAAGTTAGAGAAAACCAACTTTTGGTAGAGCTTTTCCAAAGATTTTTCCACAAGCTTTGAGAGGTGAAAAGATGTTCTTCCAATAAGACCTTTGTTGTAACCAGCTTCTGAGTGTTTGAGGATATATCTGGTGCTGAGAGAATAGGAAAAGGATAAAAGTGGTAGAGGAAGGGAGAAATAACTGAGGAGACCAAGGACTATGGAGTTGTTCTAGCTCATAAATTCTTCAGATTGTTGGTAGGTTTTCAGCCCAAATAAAGTGAGCTATAAGATGTGGATAGGCTGATTTCTTTCAGCTGAAAAGCTGGATCTGGTTGGTGGGTTTTTAGTTCAAATAAGTGAGCTGTAAGAATGTAGATAAGCTGACTTCTTTCAGCTGAAAAACTGGATCTGGTTGGTGGGTTTTCAGCTCAAATAAGTGAGCTGTAAGAATGTGGATAAGCTGACTTTTTTCAGCTGAAAAGCTGGATATGGTTGGTGTGTTTTCAGCTCAAATAAGTGAGCTGTAAGAATATGGATAAACTGACTTCTTTCAGTTGAAAAGTGTGGGGCTGCACATGGGTTTCAACTCAAGTGGCCCACTTCCCATGTAGCAAGTTGTGTCACCACAAATGGGACCCACTTGACACCTCATTACTTTACGTGTACAACTTAGTTTAATTTATTTAAACACTACTAATTCCACTCATTAATTTATTTAATGAACCATTTAAAATTCTAAAATAAATACCATAGTTCCCATAAACCACATTAATCCCATTCAATACCAAAATTCCCACACAACTTGATCAGTTTGATCATTCACTTTTTAATCATCACAATCTCCATTAATGTCATTATTTGACACTAATATTCATATCAAATTTCTCAACGGTTACCAATTTTGGATTTAAAATTCCAAATTCATTCAAAATATAATCAGAAAATACATAGGGCATTAGGGTCAAATTCTCAGGTCGTTACATGTCCATGGAACCCCTCCTATTGGAGGATTAGTGTTGATTCGGGTTTTATGATTTGAGATTAGATGTAAAAAAAATTTGTGTGTCGAGGTTAAGTGGAGCTGGGCGCGACACATCTATAAAATATTAGAAATAGCTACAGTTGGAACAATCAAATAATTAAAAAACTAGGTAACATTAGGAGAAAGGGAAAACCTTTAAATACATAATTTGATGTGGTTGCATGACAGCAATGCAACAAATATCATCGATATTTTCGTTTTTAGCACGAAATATCGGTGAACTAACTTTTGGGTGTTAAAACACAAGTTTATCGTATCTACCGTCTTTAACGGTAAATTCCCATTAAAATCACAAGATTTTACCGTTAAATTCCTGTTAAAAATGCTTGGGCTAAATATACAATTTTTATTTATGAAATATCATCTAAATTTTTAAATTTCGGATAGATTATTTATTTATTATATTTATTTTTATTATTTTTTAATATTATATTTTCCACGAGATTTTTCCGATAAAACCTCGAGAATTTGAAAATATCTCGCTATTAACATTCCTGAAGGCGGGGGTCCCATGGACCCTGGGATTTGAGTAAGGACTAGTGACTAGATCTTGGCTCCCTCTTCATGCTTTATAATTTGTATTTTGTTTTATCTTGTGCCATGTAGTGCAGCAAGAACAAGAGTTGTGTATTTTGGGAATGTAAACAGTTGACTATGGGCTTGATGTCTTAAATGTCCATTTTATGCTTTGCATGCCTATGCTTGAAAAAAAATCTTTTCTCACGTGCCCGAGTAGGAGGTCGAGACAAAAAAATTCTCAATAAATTATTGTCTCCAATTTGAAATAAACTGAAATTAATCAAAGCAATACCATAATAATTGATGGAGAATGTTTCATTCTCAATCCTCAATGCTCTTTTGGAATCAACCGAGCCAACCTTTTAAGGAGAAAATCTAGAAGAAAGTGATAATCTCCTTAGGATTACTCTTTTTATGTGAAATTGGGCAAAATTCTACTAACAAAATAATAAAACTCAATTCGACTAAACTCTGTTTTAGTCTCTCTTTTACTAGTATTTATAAGGTATTTGATGCAGGCATCACACCCAGTAATGGGGTGAAATTATGGTTCGTGTTCAACAACGGCAATTACGAGTCCAAACTAGCTGGTTCGAGACCTAAATTGGATGATGCGGCACATACAGACCCAAGGTGAATTTGATATCGTGTGGATCCTAATTGGATGCTTGCCACTCATTCACAAGGTATATGAAATGAGGAGATCTCATAGAAGGCATTTGGAGTTGACAAATCGCACAAATCTATCAAGGATAGGTTTAAATCGGGTGGTTGAAAATTACTATAATTTGAAGGCACATTTTAGGTATAAAACAAATTTAGAATTAGACCAAATTTTGAGCATGGACAAATTATTGAATTATCTTTCCAACGAGTCTAAGAAGACACAAATCTGAGTTATGTAGCTCAAGTTATAGCTATATTTTGTCCAGGGGTGTAAAATTGCTCCGAACCCTAATTCATCCTCTTCCTACACCGGCCATTGACAAATCCTCTCCAAAAAAAAAAACATGTGATATTTGGGGAAGGGTCAACTCTTGCCAACCCCAAACTCCGTGTAGGTTTTTTGGAGAGTGTGTGTGTAATTTTAATATATTAAATAAGGACCGGACATGTGGATCCTAGATGTCAATTTCATGTAATTTTATGTGTCCATGTAGATGTCCATTAGGCAACCACATGAGCATGCCAATTTGTAGAATTTTATTTCCTTTGTTATGTAATTTGGTCAAATCATCAATTCCTTAATGGTGTGGTCGACCAAGGCAAAGTTAGGAGTCATTAGGGTTTTTCTAAATCTCTTTAAAGATCTTTCTTGTAGCAAAATTTCCCAATTCAATAATACAATTTTGGACAACAAAAACTCTTGTAGAGTTGGTTGTGTGAAGGGACATCCAGGCTGGGACCTATGACTTTTTAGCCACCTCTTGGATCAGTGGATCCAATTACAAGTAAGTACCATGCTTGTTTAATTTAGTGTTTTTGGGTTTGAGTTTCGATTATGAACATGAATTTAATTAGTTTCTCTTAATTTGAATAATCTTTAAAATTTATTTAAGAGGGCACTTTAATCTTAACTCATTCATAAAAACATTGGATTTATGAAAGACTTGGCATCATTGATTGTTTTTCAATCGTATCCAGAAGTAACCCATTTAAGATACTTAGACGACTAAGGCTTCCGATACCCATAAAAGTAATTGAACCCAAAATCCTGGCAAGCATAAGAGAAAACCTTCAAGCTATAGACGCTCTGCATTAGTATTTCTAAATGACAAATTTTGAAAATAATCGATGTTAGTAACCCAAACTCATCAAGTTATGACACCATATCAGAAAACAGGTCATAGCTTCTTTTATACACGTCAAAATTGCATAAACTTGGGTTCTTTGGATAGGTTATTGAAAAAGCTATCCATTGCATCTAATTTCGTGTCAATGGGCATTGTATAAGACTTAAAATATGACCATTATTAAAAAAATTAAAAAAATAACTCAAAATAAAACTAAATCTAAGTAAAAAATCATAGTATTAGTGCTCCATGCATGCATGCTTTCATGGTGTCTACATCACCATATGACTAGGATGTGTGTGAAATTATACCCATATTTGATCATTTTATTCTTATATTCTCAATGCCATAAGCTGTTAATTTTTTATCGCTCATTGATGAAGTGAGATGATTCGATGAACATAAAATTATGCTCACCTCTATTCATGTGTTTCTTTATACATGCCACCGAATTAAATTATCCAAAAATCAATTTTAGGACAATTCTCTATTTATTTTTCTTAAACCCATTATATGTAGAGTTATAATTTTAATCAAAATGATGATATATGGTATCATGTAGAATAAAAAAATAGCAGCATTTTAAATATGAAAGGATATGTATCAAATATAGAGGTGCCAATAGGTCGAGTTAGATTGGGTGTAGGTCGGATTTTCTTAAACACATCTTCTATTTGACCAGATTTGACCTAGCCTAGTTTTTATTTTATTCAGTCCGACCCAAATTCAATATTTTTTTTAAAATTAAAAAAATAAAGAAAAATCTCCTTTTTTTTTAAAAAAAAAAATGAAAGCTAAAATGATCTCTCTTTCATGTGAACATTTGGATATGAAAAATTAAGACAATGGACTAAGATTTTTTAACTTTTTAAGGTATATAGACTAAAATTAATAGCTAAAAAATAAATAAATAATTTAGACTTTAATTTTAATTCACTTTGGGTTGGGTTCTTGTCGAAGAATCCTCTATCCAATCCAGCCAAAAATTATTTCAACCATATCCAATAGCATTGAGCCAAGGAAGAAGAAGAATTGTGAGATTAACCAAGTAGGCACTACTTCAAGAGAGAGAGGACGAGGGAAGGAGCATATGGTGACGTGGAATAATACGTGGAATTGGATATGCTTATTCTCGCTTGAGGTGCTACGTGTTCTTTTTCTTCCTTTTATTGTTAGCAGTCTCTTTTTCAAAACCTCTCACGTGGGTATATACGAGTTTCACTTGCTTAATGTTATACAAATGTTTATCTATTGACCTATTTGAAAAGGTAAAGTGACTAGCATTCCTTGTCCGAGGTAGAACCATTCAAGGCATAGTTACTCCAATCATGGCCAATGCACATTAGCCTCATTCCCGACATTCTCATTGTCAATCTGTATCTTTCTCAAAATTCTATCTAAATCAACATGAGTACCTTTGGGAAACACCTTCTAAGCTTCTATACATCGACTTGGTTTGGTAAGGGAAGCTCTCTTCATCTTTCGGTAGGCCTTCAAGATTGGAATTCATTTCATTGATTCAGAATCACATCTGTTGGGTTAGGTTAGGGGTCGAAAAATTGGCCTTGTCGAGATCTCGGTCGAGATTTTTTCTCTCTCTTCATTTTTTTTTTTAAATCTCGGTGACATTTTTTTTTGAAAAAATTCATTTAAAAAAATAAAAAAAGGTTGTTTAAATAAAAATAAAAAAATATAAATATCAGCCAATATTTGCCCATATCGGCCAATATTCGTCCGATATGAGAAAATATCGACCGAGATATCAATTGGATCCACACCGATATTCTTATTTTTTTAAAAAAGAAATTGGGCGATTTATTTTCTCTTTGGCCGATACTATTATCAGCCTATATTTATACCCCTAGGTCGGGTCAATTTAATTTAAAAAAAAATACATTATTCAAATCCAAATTTTTGATCAGGTCTAATGAGTTCATGAATTGGATTAAAAATTGGGACCCTTAATCAAACACTAATTGGGCGGGGTGGTGACTCGAGCTCATGACCAAATCGGACGGGCTTGGCCCCCGGAACCGCTAGAGTTGGATTCGGATCCGGATCCACTTTGAACCTGTCACCACCCGATCCGTTAACATCTATATACACCTTTATCATTGAAAGTTGAAACATTTCCCGTCTCCCTGTCTTTTCATTTTTCCCGCTTCTCGTTTCCACTGATGGACATTTTCACGCGCCATCAAGTAGAAGATATGGAAGAAGAAGAAGAAGATTTCTCTATTTCTGAAAATCTCGACGACAATGGATTCCCCATATTTACGCCCCTCTCAGAATCCGAATCTGAACAAGCAGCACCTGGAGCAGCAGCAGAGGAAGCAGATGAGAGAGATGGATCGTCGGCATCCGTTGATGAGAGCTTTGCGTCGGATTTTTATAGCTCCGGCACGGATTCGTCTTGCTTGATGGAGAAATCATCAAACAAAAGGAAGCTTGTACAAGCGAATCTTTTCCATATGTGGGGATTCAAGAAGCCCAATCAACCTAAGTCTACATCTCCGCCTTCAAAGAAGATCGATCCTGTGATCAACGGAGACAGAGATTTGATTGTCCAGAAAACTCCACGTTTCGGAAAATCAAACATACCGAGGAGCCAGTTTGATGGTCGGAAGCGTGTTTGCCCCTTCTATAAGAAGATACCAGGTGGCTCACTCTCTCTCTCTTTCTCTATCTATCTATCAATTTATCCATCTGTCTATCTGTTATTCATGTATGAAGAGTGAGGATCATCTCCATTGCAGAATAGAGGAAAAGTATCCAGTCACTTGTGATGGCGAGAATTTTCTCACTTGAGGAGTTGGCAGTACCTTTGGTGTTTCATACATAATCTTTATATGATTAATAAAAAATGAGTCACTAATTTGAACTATTAATTGATGCATCACTTTGTGATTTAACAAACAATGCATTCCAAGGTGTTGTTTAATTGACAAGCTACTTATGTTGTTGTTAATTGTCAAATTAAATAATGCAATAGATGATAAACATATGAGGCATGAAGTACATCTATATCACCTAAACTGCTCCGGTTGCAAATTGACTATTAAAAATAAGAAATGCATTAAACACATAAATTCTAGCATCTACTTTATATCATTTAAAATAATGGAGAATAAGAAATTGTGTTGTTGTGATGACATTGTGTTTGATTGTAATACCCCGCCCCAGAGGGTGCCAAAGTCCTACATTGCCAGTTGCGTTAGAAATTCCCCAATATATAAGTGGTATCTTTCCTCCTTCTAACACAAGGCCTTTTGGGAGCAACAATGGGTTGACTCACCAATGCAAAGCAGTGCGGGCCCGTGTTCGTGGCCCCAAAGTGGACAATATTGTGCTAGCGGGATGAGTCGTTACAAATGGTATCAAAGAATGGTTCAACTCTCTGCCTAAGGGTGTGGGCTTGGTTGTTGTGTGTGTAGAGTCGGGGATGGCTCTGGCTTTAAGGGGGTAGGTTGTAATACCCCGCCCCAGAGGGTGCCAAAGTTCCACATTGCCAGTTGCATTAGAAATTCCCTGGTATATAAGTGGTAGCCTTCCTCCTTCTAGCACAAGGCCTTTTGGGAGCAACATTGGCTTGACTCGCCAATGCAAAGCCGTGTGCGCCCGTGTATGTGGGCCCAAAGCAGATAATATTGTGCAAGCGCGATGGGTCGTTACATTGATTCATTAATTATTATTAATGATCTATAGAGTATAGAGTATAACTTTGGAAACCAAAAGAATTCATAATGGTTTAATGGCATCTCATCATAGATCATGAATTTCTTTATCAATTTAAATCATCTTTAATCCCTAAACTTTTATAGCCTTTAAAATTATTGTTGATTGATACAATCAAAATGATTTTTGATAAACCTATTTCATGTAAGACCCTTTCTAATGGATCCATCATTATCACTATTGGTGAACCTCATATATACATGACTGTCCATGATGTTCATAGAGTAAAATGTGAACGACAGGTCAAGCTTCTTAGTTTAAAAAAAATATTAAGTACCTACTATAACAGTAGAGACAATTTGTTCAAAATGTACTAGATAAGAATAAGTAATACATATCAGTGTGGTGAATTTTGTTATTTTCAGCACAAGAAGTACTGAAAAGTGTTATAAGGACAAAAGGTACTAAAAGGAGCATGTAGCACATGCATGGGTAATTAGTTTCATTGTTTTTAGCACAGGAAGTATTAAGAAAGAGTATGCAACATATTAGGTACTGGAAAAGAGTTGACAACATGAATGGATAATTAATTTCATTGTTTCTAGCACAAAAGGTGTTGAGAGAGAGTATGCAACACATTAGGTACTGAAGAAGAGTTTGCAACACATGCACTTGTAACTAACTACATTGCTTCTATTATAGAAATTGTTCAGAGAGAGTATGCAACACATCATGTACTAAAAAAGAGTTTGCAGCACATGCACAAGTAATTAGGTCATTACTTTCAACACAAGAAGTGTTGAGAAAAAGTATGTAGCACTTTAGGTACTGGATAAGAAGTGCTGAGAGAGTCAAAGACTATGTAGCATGTCAGGTATTAGAAAAGAGTTTATAGCATAGAGTGTGTTTTGTATGATGTTGTAAAATACCTCTTTAGTACCTCTTTAGCCAATGTTGCTTACACTTTATATAGGTGCTAGAAACAAAGTAAGCATAGGTTATTTACCTTTTGTAGTTTTTCCTTTTAATTGTTAATTTGTGTCTATAGAACCACATTTGATGTACTCTTTTGAATTAAGGAAATACATTTCATTTTCTTCCTTCAGTTCTCTCTCTCTCTCTCTCCCCTTTCATCACATCATGGTATTTACGGTAAGGTTTTAAGAGTTCTTTTTTTTTTTTTTTCAATTTTTCAGGATGACACTGTTCACCATTGCAGTTATTGTTCATTGTCGATGAGATTTGATCTTTGGGGGGACCTTCTACAAAGCTGATTTCTTTAGTGTTATTCTGATTTTTTGGGAATTTTTCGCATCTTTGAGGCTCGCCGTCTTTTTCACCGATCAAGGAGTGGGGCCCACCTTTGGAGATCTATTTTTGGAACTTTATGCATTGGATTACCATTTTATTTCCAGATTATTCGAGATCTTTCTAGTTCAGCCTAAAGTCAGTCATTTCCGTTTTTCCCTTCAATTTTTTGAAACTGGAAAATATTGCATACTATTTGAATCTTGGCCATTGATCTTCGTAGATCCTGGAGATAACATCATGGGACCCTACCAACCCTTTGTTGCTTTTTGTCGAGGAATTCATCCCTCATGGTGTATTTACTACTTCCATCTTGTGGGGCCCATTTTTGAGTTGTCAAATATTGCTATCCTTGGATGCTTGGGCATTTTTTCCCCTCCAGACTCTAAAGTTTCTTGTTCTCCATTGGTTGCTGTTTTGATTAATTATTGCTGGATTATTTTTAAAGATATCTTGCATATATTTGTTTGCAATATGTTGGATTCCACTATATTTTTCTACTACATTTGGTGGGCCTCCTTTTCATGTCATCCCTGCTCTGCAACATGAGTATGATTATCTCATACAACATAGGATGCGGTTGAAAACTATTGAATCCTCTGCATCTTTCCAAGGATCTCTTGCTCAAATGGGTAATGTGCCTTCCATGTTCCAAGTTAGCTCTTGTAGTCTTTGGATTATTGACTTTGAGGCTATGGTTCATATGGTAGGTACATTCAATCTTTTTTCCTCCTTCAATCTTTATCTCTTGGGATTGTTAAACTTGCTGATGGTTTTTTACCGCTATTAGTGACAAAAGGAACCACCCCATTATCTTTTACCATGCATTTTTTCATATGCCTTTTTGTACTACATATTTGTGCAAATCTATTGTCTATTGGCTCTTATAAAATCTTTGAAATGCTCAGTAACCTTCTTTCTACTCATAGTGTTTTCTAGGATCTAGACATGAAACAAACGATTAGTGGTGGCCATGAAGATAGAAGCCTATATTCTTTGATCCTACATTTGTATCTCCTAGGGCTTGCCTAACTGTATCTAATGACATTTGGCTTTTGCATTGTCGTTTTGGACTCCCATCTGATGTTGTTTTGAAATCTTTAGTACATTCTTTACATTTCAATAAGTTTGATTGTGAGAGTTGTCAATTTAGTGAACATCATAAACCTTCATTTAATTCATCTACTAGTACTACTTCTTTTAGTTTTTTTTATCTTTAATTCATTCTGATGTGTGGATGTCTCTTGTTATTTCTAGAGATGGTTTTTGTTTTTTGTTACCTTTGTTGATGATTCGTCCTACATGATGCTGTTATATTTTATCTGACTTAAATATGTGTTTACTCACTTCCACTCATTTTGTAATGAGTTGGCACTCAATTTAATTTTCATATCAAAAGCCTTTCTAATCTTTTTTTTAAGTACTTGAGGAACATGAAATTGAAAGCTAGACTATCCTTGTACTCGACAACAGAACGAAGTTGTTGAGTAGAAAAATTGACATCTTTCAGAGTTAGCCTGGTCTGCACTTTTTGAAATGAATGTCTTTCGCTTGAATATGTTTTGATTGCATGTTATTTGATTAATCACATGCCTTCATGTATTTTACATAACAAAGACCCCATTGATATTGTCGAATTTCATTGTGCCATTTGTGTAATACCACTTCGTGTTTTTGGTGGTTTTGTACTTTGTTCACAATTTCTTTGCTGATAAACTCTCTAAAGATGTTTCAAGTGTGTGTATCTTGGTTCTTCATCATCTCAGAAGAGTTACAAATGCTTTGATACAAGTAGTGGTAAACATTTTGTCTTTGTGGATGTCACCTTTTTTGAGCATCATCCAATACCATGTATCTTTTACTACTTTAGTTCTTCTTATGCTAATTGATTATCAAGAATCCCCTTTTTCTACCACTTCTTCCAAACCATTATGCTCTATCAATGATGAAAGGGTGCCCCTACAAATGCTCCATTGACCAGCACCAATTTGTTTTCAACATGTTTGGACCTGCTTTCTTCCAGTTTTGATTTGCCCATTGCTTTGTGTAAAGATAAGAATGCCTGTATTGATCGCTTTATCGAGTGCTTTATTTCCTATCATTCTATTTCCTTTTCCTACAGTATTTGGATATTGTTTCCATTCTTAAGAGTTGGTACCATTGGTTTATCCATCTTGGAGGATCACTATGGAGGAAGAATGGGATATGGTGGATCCTTCCTCCTGGGAAAGATTTAGTTGGGTGTAAATGGGTTTTTAGTCTTTACCCTAAAACACAACCTTGATGGGTCAATTACTAGATACAAAGCAAGGTTGGTGGCCAAGTGATGAGAGCGTCTCCACCAATACATGGCAGCAACCTGAAATTAAACTCAAGAGAAAAATGAGCGAAAGAAGTGAAGACGATGTGAGGATTGTCACTAAATCTTATAGAATTTTAAGGTGCCAAAAAGGGTTTAAAATGGCTTCCATTGGGGCCCAAATTATTCAAATAATTGGCTCATGGGCTGGTATGATGGGTCAGGCCTTCAATCCATGAATTTAAAGCTCATTTCAGTCCAAGGAAGGCACCCATTTGCCGTTCACAAGGGGGAGTTGCGGGTAAATCCTAGCAAGAGGATTCTTTCACCTACTTTCTAAATTGTAACCAAAGCTTGGAAAAGCAAGGAAGACCAGATCCAAATTCACCCAAGGCTGTTTTGGGCATCAACTGTAAACAACCAGTCCAAATTTGTCCATAGCAGATTTAGATTATGATGGCATTTATTTTATTTTTTATTTTTAGTGATGGTGTAATAAATGTCCTCAAGGATTAACAGAAAACATGTTGTAACTTTACATGCATATTTGATGTACCAAATGATGTCGGATTTTTGTAAAACTGGATTCATCTAAAAGCTTATCAATAACCTTTCCAACGTACAATGTACATAAGTGAAGTTATGACCAGTTTAATTAAGTGTCAAAGTGTGATGGGAAACTCTATTTTTGTTAACTTTTTCGTCTTTTTTAACCACGAACCTCTATAAATTGGAGGCACAGGTGACCATTGTATTCATCTCGAGTTAAAGTTAATTGAAGTTGAAGAGAAGTCTTTTTTGCCTTTGTATAAGTAAGTTCGTTATTTTGAAGTTTGTTCTTTTGAATTCTAGCTTGATTTTGACTAAATTAATTTCATTTATGAAAGTATTGTGTTTTTTTTTTTGAAGAACAAGGTATCCAGGAATCTCACCTTACTAATGCTTGGGGCACATGTAAACCTCCCAATCCGCACACACCTGGTACAAAACAATGGGGAGAGACCCTTTTTGTGTTGAGGGGTACTTGATACCAAGACTTCCCACAAACAAGGGCGGGTTTTGACTATCAAGCCAACCCCCTTAGGGTTTGCTAGTATTGTGTTTATGTTTTGCATTCATTTAAAATTTTGAATGGCTATTTCGGCATTGCATAATTTTAATTTTGATTCAAGCAATTCAATTTTTAGTTTTCACTATAATTTAATTTCATTGTGAATTTCACAAGGTGTTGATTTTCCCAGTGAGATTTGATCCTTTTTCTTTCCCGATGAGAAATTGGGGTTTTGGCTTATTTTTCAGTTGAGATTTTGTTTGTGCAATTACTTAGTGTGAATTATCAAGTGGCGTTAGAAAGGAAGGAAGATCTGAGGAACTTCTGAAATTTTCGGGTTTTCTATGAATTTGGTTTCTCTCCAATCTTCATAATTGGAGCTGAATTTTAGATCTCCCATTTTTATGTTGAAGACCTAGTAAGGCCTTAAAACCGATCCCAGCCTTCATCACCAAGGGCTTTATGAAAATGTATGGGGTGGACTATATGAGATTTTTTCTCCCGACACAAAGCTTACCTTGGTCTGTGTATTGATTTCTTTTACTATTGCACATCATTGGCCTCTACATCAGTTAAATGAAAGAACGTCTTCTTGCGTGAGGACCTAAAAGAAGAGGTTTATATGCTGTCTCCACTAGGTTTTGCTCAATAGGGGAAGAATTGTAAAGTACCTAGACTTAACAAAGCAAATTATGGTCTTAAACAATCATTCGAACTTGTTTTAACAAATTCAGTAGTGCTTTGCTTGTGTATGGATTTTCTCAGTGTCAATCTGATCAGTTTTAGCTAATTTGTTGTTAATTAATTGTGCTATTAGTTAATTAATATTATTATAGGACACCATGCTGATGTGACGAGTTTGACCATAATTGAACCCTATCAAACCCATTCTTATCCTAAGAAGATTTTATCCATGAGTCAGTTTGTAAAACATTGCATCCTGGTTGAGGACTCTTTTACAAAGCCTGCTTGAATTTTTCTATATGATGCTATTTTGATGCCGATTGGGTTGGTTTTCAAGATGATCAATGGTCTACTTGTAGCTATAATATATTTCTCCGCCTGCATCTTGCCTTAGGTGAATCAAGAAACAAAATATTATTTCTCGCTCTAGTGCTGAAGCTGAATTGTGGTGGTGACAAGTTCTACTGTACTTGTCGTGATGTGGCAAATCGTGGTTGGCCATACTTTTTTCAGTCAATCAAATGGAGAATGCCCTTTCCACTTTAAATAGAGACAATCTGCAGTCATGTATTAATATTTAGGTTAATATTGTTGACCAACTGCTGAGGTAAAATTATGGCTCTAGTGGGTCAAATCTACTCTTGAGAACAAATTGAATTTGAATGACTTTGTCCCAAAAACCTGAGTTGACTAGTTCAAAGTTTATGCCATATTGCCTTCGTTTAGGCTGACACGGACATAAAGTGACATGGACTTAGGTTCCTTAAGCACAATGATATTAACCTCCATGGTTGGGTTTGCATTATTCACAATATTACACTGAAGATAGGATGTTGAAGTTCCATGCACAAGTAAACTCACTATCACAAGTTGCTAATGTAGGATGTATTCAAATTTGCACATTGACTTGGGTCCTTGCTTGCAACTTCTGGAATTGTTTATGGTGGCTTCCTGTCTCACATGTTGTCACTTCACATGGCAATATTTGTGAAATATTCAAATCATAATGATGCCTGTATATATATATATATATTTTTTTTTTGATGACCGAAGGTGTCCAGGCGTCTCACCTGACTAATCCTTGGGGCATTTGCACACCTCTCTGCACACACACACTGGGTTCTTCGATGGGGAGTGGCCCGAAGAGGAATGATGCCTATATATTGCTTGCTACTGTTATAATTTATTGGGACTGCTTATAGTGAATACTCATTCTTGATTTGTGAAAGGGACCTATCATTTTTTCAGTACATCAGTGTGTGGAATTGGGCGTATTTGTTGTCCAAATGCATTATGGGTGACTAGTTGGTTGAGGTCCCCAACATAGGTAAATCTGGAGTTCAGATCTTGAGAAAGTGGATCCTTTACCCTTAACTGAATATGTGACTCAGAAGTCAGAACTTCCAGTTTTCTGAATGTCCAAGTATTTTAGTTTGGAATGATTTCATTGGTTATATGATGAGTTGAAATTGATTCTTGTTGTACCTGCATTCTAGAGTTTATGTATTAGTGGTTTAATAGCGATTGTTTACTGAATATTGTAGCAGACAAGGATTGTGAGCTCTTATCAACCATTTTTTTCTACTTCTGGTAAAGTTCTGATGGAACACTGAAAATGGCTTCAACCTTGGAAATATAGTTAAAATGAGTTCTATGTCCAAAATAAGGGAATTTGCTCATTTATTAAAATTTGAACTACTGATTCATCTCAAGGTAAAATCACCTATTAGAGGCCCCAATCCAGGATAAAATCTAAATCTGTAGTAATGAAATCCTAAGTGTATGACATACTTGCACCATGGTAACAGTTTCATTGTATCTAAAATGTAGTAATCAAATCCTACATTTTGGAGTTTCATTGTATTTAGTCTCACTGTTTAGGACTTTATATCACTTTTGTTGTCTTTCTTTTCTTTATTTTGGGTTTGTCTCTTAAACCCCTTCATGTATCTATAAAATTTCATATGGGTTAATATATTTACCATCTTATTACTTCTCAAAAAAAAGTGTATGACATACTTGCACCATGGAACTGTGTAAGTCTTTTATACTCTAAAGAGTTGTTCATCTCTTAGGAGCTTATTTTAAACTACTTTAAACTTTGGAGCCATCAGTAATTGACCAATTTTGGACAATGGTGTTTCAATCTGATATGGCTACAGGCACACCCTTCACAGTGGATGCTTTTCGCTATGGTTGTATTGAAGGATGCTCTGCATATTTTCTTAGTCACTTCCATTATGACCATTATGGTGGCTTGAGCAAGGGATGGTCTCATGGTCTTATCTATTGCACGCCACTAACTGGTTGCCTAGTCAAGATGTGCCTCTCTGTAAATCCACAGTAAGTCCGAAAATTATCAAAAAACATATTCACATGCATCTCAACATAAAAAGATACGAGCATTTTCTTCTACCTGCTTGTAGGAGGTAAGTGATGATCCAAATCTGCTAATGTAGGATTGTGACATAAAGTGTGTCTCAATGTGGCAGAACTCTTTTTTTTTTTTTTTTAATTTTTTTTATTAGTGGCTTTTTTGAGCATGTTACCATTTCTCTCTCTCTCTCTCTCTCTCTCTCTCTCTCTCTCTCTCTCTCTATATCAACTTTTTATTTTGTATTTTAAGAAACATGTTACCAGAACTTTCTCATGCAATGTTTATCAAATTCTTAATCCTGTTATCAATGTATGAATATGGTTCCTTTTGTTGCAGATACATTTGCCCTTTGGAACTTGACACTGAGTATGTTATTGAAGGAATCAAAGTGACAATGCTGGATGCTAATCATTGTCCAGGTGCAGCTATGATTCACTTTCGTCTGGGGGATGAACAATGTTATTTACATACTGGAGATTTCAGAGCTTGTAAACAGATGCAGTCCCACTCTATTCTTCTAAATCACCGTGTGAATGTGCTTTACCTGGACACAACATATTGTAACCCCAAATACAGGTAGGAACCTCTCTATCTTGCTTATCCATCATATTCATTATTATTGTCTGAGTGAGTTTTTTATTAGACAATGTTCACTGAGTCAGGTTCCCTTCAAAAGAAGATGTTCTGGATTTTGTTGTGAAGGTTTGTATGAGAAGTCTTGCAAAACAGCCTAAAACCCTTATTGTTGTTGGTGCATACAGCATAGGGAAAGAACCCGTGTATCTTGCCATTTCAGAGTCATTGGGAGTATGTGCTTTGTACTTACTATTTTGCTTTTCTATTTATGCTTCGTAACCAAAGAATGATTTCATGACTAAGGAGGCTCTTTTCTTTTTCAATTGGAAAGGATTCATTTTTCTAAAAATAAATTGTGGGATCTTTATATTGCCCAAAAGTATCCAAAAATGTCAATGCAGGGTGATGATGCTTGTGTTAGGTTCCGTCTTCTGATTTTTTTGAGAACTCTGCCAAGTATTTGTAGTGTTGAAGATACACTTTCTTTTTCCACCTAAGTGACCTAATATTCTAATGTTAAACATAAGCATGGTGATAATTGTTAGGGTTTTATATATACTGACAAACTAGTGTATACACATGGTTTACACATGGCTTTCTGAAAAAGCATCAAAATATGTTAGACCTATTTCATTGAATTGAATGGTATATTAAAATTTAATTATACAACCTATAATTTATATGCATAAAAAAATATAAAACTATAAAAGCATGATACCAAAAAATAGCTTTATTTAAATTTGTATGTATATATAAATTATAGTCTATCTGCATGTATATATCTATAAATTAACATCGGATCAAAATGGGCTTATCAAAAGAAAAAATATTGGCTACCTTGTAACTATTAAAGAAAAAGAAAAAGTGTATGAGAATATTAAATATTCAAAAAATAATTTAAAGTCATTAGAATTGCGAGAGCTTAAGATTGGATTGGATGATTTTTATGGTGTTCCATATTTATGTTAAGATCATTCAATGGGTCATCAAATGGAGTGAAAGTGGCTCTCATGTAGAATGAAAGTTGTTGGGATTAAAATACATTACTTCTATGATTGGATTTATGGGATTTTTGGGTATCATTTTCATGGATGAAAAGATCTACTTATAGGACCCATCATACAGGGCTAGGTAGGCCCCAAATAGGAGGCGAAAGTTTAGGGAATAAAAAATAATTTGAAGCTAGATAGTTAAAGAATTTGAATTCTATAATTGGATTGAGTTGATTTTGTTTAGATCTGATGAAGGCTAAGGTCGGTTTTACACCAACTTAAGCCGTTATACTGAAAGTAATGGGTTTTGACACAAAATCCTTGGATTTCAATCAATGATTCCGAAAATGAAACCTTGGGTATCAACTCTCACTCTCACTCTAAAAGGAAAAGATGGCTCTAATTTCGACGGGACAATTTCATCGAAGAAATTAGATGTTCTATGAGTTCAATTCGAACGCGAAGACTTAATGCAATCAAATACAATTAAGAAATCAAACATATGAATTCTAATTATGCTTGAGTTCGGTCGGAAATCGAAAAACCTTCTAATGAATTCGATTTGGATGCAGAATTAAAATTTAATAAAGTAATTGAAATGTAAGTAAGACACGAAACTTAAATTCACCATGCAAATAAAATTCAACACTTAAATTAAATTTAAATCAATGCAAAATTTAAAATCAAATTCAAAAGAAAACCAAATAAAAGAGACGCACCAAATTAGGGGACTCAAACAAGGAACCAAATGCTCTTAACTTTAATTCAACTCACTTCAACTGTGTGCACAATGCTTGGCCTAGGCTATATTTATAGGCCTTATTTTCACATAAAAAAATCGAAATAAAATAAATTCGGATTTGTGTGTTACTGTAGCTCATGGAACTGCTAAAGTACGCCTTCATCTTCTTCGAGCGTCTCCTTCGCGCCAACGTGGCAGCAACACTGCTTCTCCTTCTTTCGGTCTCCTTTTCTTTCTTTCTTCCTTTCTCTCGAGTTCCTTTAGCGTGTCTTCCTCTTATTCTTCTTTCTCGCTCCAATCACAGCATTGGGTGGGTTCATCTCTCTCTTTTCCTTCATTTCCTTTCTTGTCTGACTCTAGTGCAGTGTCGTCCTTGGTTTTCGTTTGCTGTTTTCTCTCGCTTACCCGATTCTCATGGCTGGGTTTTGGATTGGATCAGACTCCTTCTCATCTTTCCTTCCCTTCTCATCCTTCTTCCTGCTTTGTAACACCCCATACTACTATAGGTGTTCTTACTCATAAACATCCCAACAAACGGCAGTTCCACCATAATATAAGATAAATTCAAGGAGTAAAAGGTTAAGTACAGTCATCCATAGACATATTTTAATTATGTCTCAAAATATAAAGTGTTTTTCCACAAAATGGGCAAAACTAGAAAAACAGGTAAGTCCACTACTCGGCTCCCTAAACATGGTCAGAAGGATTGACTTGCCCTCCATCCATCGCATCACCTGAAAGGTAAGGGAGTGAGCTTAACAAGCCCAGCGAGGAGACTACATAAACAAGTATATATATATATATATATATATATATATATATCACAAACTTTCATTTCATCACACATGCAAATATGAGTATATCGGGATCTAGGGTTCCTACTTGCACACCCAAAACCAGGCGGTGACATGTCCTACTACATGTTTTCCACCAGTCGTACCTCCAACACATCCACCATACACATATCATAACACCTAAGGCAACCCGGCCTCTGACCCCAGCCAACCGGCACTACAACCATCCACCGGACCATGAGGCGAACCCTAGCTCATGTCCATAAAAGAAATTAACCGGCACCTCGGCCGTCCACCGAACAATGGGGACAAACGTCAACCCATGTCCGTAATTGATTAACCGGCGCCTCAGCCGTACACCGGACCATGAGGACAAACCTCAACCCATGTCCATAAATAATCAACCGGCACTACCGCCGTACACTGGGGTCTAGACCATCGCCTGGGTCAATCTATAGTCCACTCTAGGAGTAGGTCATTCTCCAACACCTAAGGTCGAGGGGTCCATGGAAGTCGCACCCGTGAACCAATGTGGTGCACAACCATTCACCCCGCACATAACCCCATCATAATAAGGTTAACTCAACCACCAGGGCAACCCAATCCCAAGGTCCAACGAACTTGTAACCCGACTGTCCATCACACCCTCATGCATACCATTCACATTCTCTCGCGTTTGAGTGATAATAGTTATGACCTCAAAAAAATGGCATGATGAACAAAAGTTGGTTATCTCAGGTTAACATAATATCACAAATAACACATGTACACTGACCAATAATCAATCAACATATTTTTGATTCAATAATGAAACAACAGACACCACTATATCTCATATAGTCGACACGGCCACACAAGTTGAGACCCCTTGCCACTTTTTCATCTCAACAGTAATTCCCTTACCGAGTGGCTTACGATCCCCAGGGCATCCCACTCATGTTACCGATTGTCCAATATTGGAAAGTTTTAAAATGCCTATAATTCATGCTAAAATGAGAGTGATATATTCCCTCCCCGATGTGTGACTTCAAAACAACGGCGAGAAAACAAGGCGATGGGTTGGCGGGAGCAAAACACGAGCTCAAAGTTAAAATAGTCTGCAAATGGGCCAGCAAAAAGGTCAGAAAAGAGAATGGGTTGAAAGCTGGCAAAAAAAAATAAATAAATATATAAATGGGCCAAAAACAGGTCTGGATGGAAATGGGTCGGGTTGGGCCGAGAACTGGGCCGAGCCAAGTTAGACTGAGTTGGCCTTGACTGGGCCAAACCCAACTAGGAAGAACTGGGTCAAGCTAAACTGGGCTGGGCCAACCCACTTGGGTTGGACTGGCCCAAACTAGGCTCGACCCAATCTGGATCTGCTCGGATCAAGCTGGGCTCGTTCGAACTGAGCCTAGCTGCTGGGCTTGAGAAGGGAAGAGGAAAGGGAAAAGAGGAAAAAGGGGATTAGGGTTTGGGAAGAGGGGAGAAGGAGAAGAAGAAGAGAAAAGAAAGAAGGAGAAAGAAGGAAGTACTTGGAATAGGGTCAGATCTGAGAAATCTGGATTCAGGCAGCAATGAGAAGGTTGGAATTTGACGGATTTGGCGAAGAGGCTCCTCAGGCGAAGGAGAGGGCGGGAGAAAGAGGAAAGAAGAGAGAAGAAAGGAGCTCGAGGAGGAGAGGCAACGATACAAGGGTGCTGGCTGAGAGGGGAGGAGAAGAAAGGGAAGGGAGGTTTTGGATTTTTGGGTTCGAAAAGGGGAGGTGAGGGAGGAAGATGAGAAATCGAGAAGAGGGGGGGAGGGCTGGAAGAGAGTGAAGTGCAGCAGCCAGCGGCAACTACAGTGAGGGGAGGGGGGTTAAAGGGTTTTGGGACACGGTTGGGATTTCTAAATTGTTTTTTTTTTTTTTAAAACAAAACTTGAGTTTCCAAGATAAAATAATAATAAAAAAAAAGATAATGAAATCAAGGAATTCGTGTGGTTTTCAAATTTATTTTTCATGAGCAACTTTGGCGGAGACCCGACAAATCGGGTCGGGTCGTTACATGCTTTCTCTCCCACTCGCTCTTCCCCTTTTTCTCGCTCGGTTTCCTTCTCTCTCTCTGCTTTCCTTCTCTCAAACACCTCTTTGCTGGGTTCTTGCCACCGTTCGCTCCTTCCATGTTCTCTCGCTCGAAATAGTTGCAGTGTCGTTTCTGGCATGCTTTCTTGCTTTGCTTCCCTTTCTCTTTCTTTCGGTCCACTGCAACTGGTTTTCCTGAGCTTGAGTTTCCTCCAAAATAGGTCCAGGTTGTTCTATGCACAATCATATTTGATTGGGCTCTATTGCTTTGTTGGCGCTCCACGTGGGGTCCACATGGTAGAAGAGAGTGAAGTGCAGCAGCCAGCGGCAACTACAGTGAGGGGAGGGGGGTTAAAGGGTTTTGGGACACGGTTGGGATTTCTAAATTGTTTTTTTTTTTTTTAAAACAAAACTTGAGTTTCCAAGATAAAATAATAATAAAAAAAAAGATAATGAAATCAAGGAATTCGTGTGGTTTTCAAATTTATTTTTCATGAGCAACTTTGGCGGAGACCCGACAAATCGGGTCGGGTCGTTACATGCTTTCTCTCCCACTCGCTCTTCCCCTTTTTCTCGCTCGGTTTCCTTCTCTCTCTCTGCTTTCCTTCTCTCAAACACCTCTTTGCTGGGTTCTTGCCACCGTTCGCTCCTTCCATGTTCTCTCGCTCGAAATAGTTGCAGTGTCGTTTCTGGCATGCTTTCTTGCTTTGCTTCCCTTTCTCTTTCTTTCGGTCCACTGCAACTGGTTTTCCTGAGCTTGAGTTTCCTCCAAAATAGGTCCAGGTTGTTCTATGCACAATCATATTTGATTGGGCTCTATTGCTTTGTTGGCGCTCCACGTGGGGTCCACATGGTAGAAGAGAGTGAAGTGCAGCAGCCAGCGGCAACTACAGTGAGGGGAGGGGGGTTAAAGGGTTTTGGGACACGGTTGGGATTTCTAAATTGTTTTTTTTTTTTTTAAAACAAAACTTGAGTTTCCAAGATAAAATAATAATAAAAAAAAAGATAATGAAATCAAGGAATTCGTGTGGTTTTCAAATTTATTTTTCATGAGCAACTTTGGCGGAGACCCGACAAATCGGGTCGGGTCGTTACATGCTTTCTCTCCCACTCGCTCTTCCCCTTTTTCTCGCTCGGTTTCCTTCTCTCTCTCTGCTTTCCTTCTCTCAAACACCTCTTTGCTGGGTTCTTGCCACCGTTCGCTCCTTCCATGTTCTCTCGCTCGAAATAGTTGCAGTGTCGTTTCTGGCATGCTTTCTTGCTTTGCTTCCCTTTCTCTTTCTTTCGGTCCACTGCAACTGGTTTTCCTGAGCTTGAGTTTCCTCCAAAATAGGTCCAGGTTGTTCTATGCACAATCATATTTGATTGGGCTCTATTGCTTTGTTGGCGCTCCACGTGGGGTCCACATGGTAGAAGAGAGTGAAGTGCAGCAGCCAGCGGCAACTACAGTGAGGGGAGGGGGGTTAAAGGGTTTTGGGACACGGTTGGGATTTCTAAATTGTTTTTTTTTTTTTTAAAACAAAACTTGAGTTTCCAAGATAAAATAATAATAAAAAAAAAGATAATGAAATCAAGGAATTCGTGTGGTTTTCAAATTTATTTTTCATGAGCAACTTTGGCGGAGACCCGACAAATCGGGTCGGGTCGTTACATGCTTTCTCTCCCACTCGCTCTTCCCCTTTTTCTCGCTCGGTTTCCTTCTCTCTCTCTGCTTTCCTTCTCTCAAACACCTCTTTGCTGGGTTCTTGCCACCGTTCGCTCCTTCCATGTTCTCTCGCTCGAAATAGTTGCAGTGTCGTTTCTGGCATGCTTTCTTGCTTTGCTTCCCTTTCTCTTTCTTTCGGTCCACTGCAACTGGTTTTCCTGAGCTTGAGTTTCCTCCAAAATAGGTCCAGGTTGTTCTATGCACAATCATATTTGATTGGGCTCTATTGCTTTGTTGGCGCTCCACGTGGGGTCCACATGGTAGAAGAGAGTGAAGTGCAGCAGCCAGTGGCAGCTACAGTGAGGGGAGGGGGTTAAAGGGTTTGGGGACACGGTTGGGATTTCTAAATTGTTTTTTTTTTTAAACAAAACGTGAGTTTCCAAGATAAAATAACAAAATAATTAATAATAAAAAAAAGATAATGAAATCAAGGAAGTCATTTGGTTTTCAAATTTATTTTTCATGAGCAACTTTGACGGAGACCCGACAAATCGGGTCGGGTCGTTACATGCTTTCTCTCCCACTCACTCTTCCCCTCTTTCTCCCTCAGTTTCCTTCTCTCTCTCTGTGCTTTCCTTCTCTCAAACACCTCTCTACTGGGTTCTTGCCACCGTTCGCTCCTCCCACGTTCTCTCGCTCGAAATAGTTGCAGTGTTGTTTCTGGCATGCTTTCTTGCTTTGCTTCCCTTTCTCTTTCTTTCGGTCCACTACAACTGGTTTTCCTAAGCCTGAGTTTCCTCCAAAATAGGTCCAGGTCGTTCTATGGACAATCATATTTGATTGGGCTCTTTTGTTATGTTGGCGCTCCACGTGGGGTCCACATGGTGATGACTCAGCTGTTGAAGTGGGTTCTGAAGTAGATCTACTAAGACGGGTCTGGTTAATTGGGTGTGAGGCCCAAAAGAGCCTAAACAGGTCTAGGCCTAAATTGATGCAAATGTGCCCATATTTGGGTACAATTGGGTTCAATGAGTTATGTTCATGTCCCCGCTTCCCTCCATCGATCCAAGCCTAAATTTGGAGAGCTAATTCATCAATTTCGTCCAATCGGGTCTTGATTGGGTCTATGTCAGACTCATTGGGTTCAATGTCCGCATCAAGATCCCATACTCAATTAAAGATCTTTGCAATGGACCCATCACACTGGATAAAAGTGGATCAAGAATCTAATAAATTAATGCTCAATGTTCATTTAAGAGTCTAGATTAAGTGTGACTGCTCGCATGGATTGCACCTGGTCTTTTTTTTTTTTTAATTTTTTAAGGCCATAAAAAAATGAATCCTACAATTCAACCAAATTTCAGCCCCAAGCTCAATTTTACTCAATTGATCTTAACTATTGAGAACACTAGTTCTTGAGTTTTTTTAAAGGATAGTTAGTGATTTTGGCTATTAAAATCAAGTGGTTGGCATTTGAGTTTAGGGTTGAAATTTGTTGAACTTGTAGCTCATCAAGTCTAATTTCAAACTGTATGGTTGGTTGGGGTCAACAAAAAATAAGGAAAAAAGGGAAAACGAGCTAGGTGTGATTTATGGGCACCTAAAAGCATCATGTATGAAGGGTGTTGGAGAAGTTTGGTCCTTCTACATTCTCGCTTTATATGTTCATATACGGGGGAGGATATCTATGCACACATGCACACCCAATCCTCCTAATGTAACTATAAAAAGGAGAATAGTTAAGAGGATTAAACTTCTCCAACACTTTGTCCATTAAATAAATATCAACTGTGAATTTATTAAAGAAGTGACCCACTTTTATCCAATGCGATGGGTCCATTGCAAAGATCTTCGATTGATATGGGACCTAAACAATAAGCCATCTCCGTATTTTCACTACTTCAATTAACTTTTCTTTCACTAAACTTTTGCTTTGTATGTGGTGTTTGATGATATATTTGAAAGAATAGAGAAAGAGGAAGATAAGAGCGAAATGAGAGATATTTCATTCAAATGTGTATTGAAATGATATAGAAATCCTATGTAAATAGAGGAAATTATACAAAATAAAAAGGAAATAAAGTATATATAGGTTCTAGTTCATCATCTGGCAATTTATCCCATCAATCTGGGGTAGAATTTAGTATTTGGATTTGGCAAATTCTTTCCATGAACCAACTGCCCTATTTGATGCCCATGGGACTTAAACCCACAATCTCTAGACTACATTCATGAATCTTGACCAATTGTACTACATTTTCTTGTAAAGAAATTATACATAGAACTCTATTATCTATAGAGATCCATGGGACTACACAATACACTACTGACAATAGAGTTTACTTTTGCCTCCACATGATGGCTTGTATGGATAGGTTTTTTCATCCATGAACAAGATACCCAAGAAAATCACTACAATCCAATCATAGAAGTCATGGATTTTAGGCTCCCTAAATGTTAATTACTTTTAATTATTCTTAAATTCTAATAATTTTTATCTATATGAGGCCCACTTTCGCTTCATTTAATGGACATTGGAAGATCTTAACATAAATATGAAGCCTCACAAAAATAACTCAATCCATTCTTAGAAACCGTGTTTTTGAGCTCTCACTATTTTGATGACTTTGAATTATTTTCTAATTGTCTATTATTCTTAGACACTTTTTCCTTTAGTGGTTAAGGGTAGCCAATGTTTACATTTTAGATGAGACTCACTTTGGCATTATTAGTTTGTAGATATGCACATACATATAAACTATAATATATATATATATATATATATATATATATATGTTTTTTTTTTTTTTTCATGTTATGTTTTTATGTTTTTGTTGGTCTAGCCCTTCTAGACCCTTTCTCAGTTGATGTAATTGTACTTGTTTCCCTATTAATATAATTAGTATTGTTACCACTCAAAAAAATATACTATATGCTTTTATTTTTATGTGAATGAACTATATAGTATATAATATAATTTTAACATACCATTCAATTCAATGAAATGAGTGCATTTTTTAATATTATTTTCATAGAGCCACATGCGTAGCATGTCTATACTTGTGTGCGCATGTGTGTGTGGAGGGTAGCATTCGACCGCACACCCCATAAAGTGCTCTCATGGTGAGGGCTCCATGTGGAGCGGACCTATAATCATAAGGTTGGGTGGGTTTGAAAGATTTGTGTATAGAGTGTTTATAAAAAATCAATTTAATTGAATGACTCTAACCATGGTTTTGAAAGACTTGAAAATCAACAGTAGATAGAGGTGCAATTTAACCAAGTTCAATTCCATAGCTAGAGTCATTCAATCAAGCTGATTTTTCACAAGCATTAGATACACACATAGAACTCCCAAACCCACCATTCTTATTACTGTAACTTGCATTGCCAATTTGTTTCTTATTCTTCCAAGTGATAGAACTACCGTAACAAGTTTACAATACCTATTTGTTGAATTCTAAAGGGAGAGCCAACCTGAATTCAAGAATGCAGTAATGGATTACCATAAACGGCATATATAATTCCATAATAAGGAGTCATTGAGATATTAAATGACTACCAAATGAGCTGTTCAAGGGTCATGTGTATACTTATTGATGATAACACTTGCAATGTTAATTATGGGTTATAGTTGGATATAACAACTTGTCTGTTAGCCATAAGTACAGTTTAAGGTTGATGTAGGAAGTAGCATCCTCGAGGGGTAGCCCCAATTTTTTAGTCTAAAACCTGTATTGTGTGGTACTTGACCTTTTAAATGAAGTCAAAATCATATCCTTTTAGGACAATGTCATACACATACACAAGTAGTTGGTAGTCTTTCTTTTATTTAGCTGAACAAATAGTGAATAGTGAAAACATATATCTCTTTTTAGACAATTGGTGGAGGCTGTATTGAGGATTAGAAGCTTCACAGGGGTCTTGTTTTTTTTTTTTTTGGGGGGGTGGGGAGCTAGGCATTATGATACCCACCGTGGGACAGTTGGGCCAGGTGGGTCAAGTACGACAGCTTGGCCAGGCACATCTGTTGATGGCTAGTCATTTAGATATGAATAGAGTTCAGGTCAAATGGGCAGAATAGGTTCGTTTGTGAGGAAATATCATGATCTTTAGGATAGCTGTCGAGAGAGAACAAAAAGGAACAGTTTGGTAATTTGTAGGAGGGGGTTACTCGCTTGCAGGGATTGCATGTTTCTTGGCTATGTATTATGTTGATTGAGAAATCAAGAAATATTTTTCCACTAAAAGAAAGTGGGAGGAAAGCTTCTCCCAAGCTATTTCTAATAGGATAACCTTCTACTTAATCAAGATTAAAGAACTATCATCTTATTCAATAGGAATTTGTGTGCTATCCTATTCATAATGGCGATCTTGGGTCTACATTTCTCTAAGTGAATGAAAAATACCCAACGCAGGACAAGACAAAGGTAACCCTAAATTTTAAATAAAGAAACTTCTCAGATCTCACAAACACTTAAATCTATCATCAAATAAGGCTAAGTTTGGTTGTTTGGTCTCAAATTTATGATGAAATCTGGATGTGACAGTGTTAGGAGGGGTTAAGAAAGGGCTGGATTTATGGGACAACAGTAAGAAAAGGGAAGGACAAGTAGGAAAGGCTAAGATAGGGACTGTATGAAGGTTTAGGACAGGTGGTAAGGACTGTGTGAGGCTTGAGAAGGATGGGCTGCAGTAGGAAAGGCTATAGGAGAGGGTGGAGAGGCTAAGGTAAGGTCTAGAAACACAAGACATGTGTATTGGAGGGTTAAAAAGGGCTAAGGAAAGTGGGACAGCTATGGTTTAGGGACTGTATGGGCTGTTGGTAGTGAAAGGAAAGGTCTAAAGAGGCTTATGGTGGATGTAGAGGCTTTGGGAAGAAGGATGTAGGAAGGGATTTGGACTGTATGAAAACAGTAGGAAGGTTGTGGAAGTGATTTGGGAAGGTTTAAGTTGCAAGTGGGATGGGTAAGAGGTGAAATTTTGGCTTACAGCAGCTGTAAAGGGACTGTTTGAGGAAAATGAGTGGTGTAGGGTTGGTTTTAGGAGTAGACGAAGGGGTTGGGAGGGATTAGGACAAGGGGCGAAAGCTTTGAATTGGTATACAGATGGACCGAAGGTTTGGGAAGCAATAAGCAAGGGCGGAGGGTCAGAGCGGTTTGTTTTTTTGGGCAGCGGCAAGATTTGGGGGTGGGTTTGGGCATTCACGGCCAAAATATAAAAAAAGAAGGAGAAGAGAGGAAGAGAGAGAGGAGAAGAAGTTGTACCTGGAAGACGAAGGAAGTATGGGCTTCTCGCCAAACACCAAAGCACGGTAAAGAGTTTATGCGAAAATCTCCAATTTTATTTCATCATTGTGTAATGCCCCAAGGCTTACAGGGCTTTATATAAGACTTAACATTGCTTAAAATAAAATAAAAACAGTAATTACCAAACTACCCTTACTTGAAATAAACTAAGCAACTTAGTAACTAAGAAAGAAACAAAGCACGAAAACTAAATCTTAGGAAACTATAGGCGAGTATATGCGCCGCATCAATACCTTCTTTAGGAAGTGTCTTTTTCTGGTTGGTTAGTTATTTTATGAATTTGTAGAAACAACCCTTCTTAGAAAATGTCATTCAACATAGGAATGGCAGATCTGCTTTCTCCAAACTGGTTTTGTGTGTGTATGAAGGAGTTTGATTCATGTGTAATTCAAGGTGGGTGAAGGTGACAAAGAGTTTGGAGCGATGATTAGTCCCATGTTCTTCTGTTTGTTGTGCTTTTCTCAAGGACTTTTCCACTAACAATTAATCCAAAGGCCGCAATTTTGGGATAGGTTGCTTGGTGTATTTGTTGTAAAGAGGGAAGGTCATGACATTTGGTTAAGGACTATGGTGCATGGATAGCTCTTTTACACTGACATGAATATGCTACAAATTAGGAGATGCATGTGATATGTCAGAATACATATAGAGGCTATATATCCTGCAGATTAATTTTTTGTTTTAGTGTTTTCACCAAAGTTGGAAAGAATGACATAAAAATATGAAAAAAATAGTGAAAAGCTAAAAGAATATTGAAAACAAAGATTTACACCATTTAAAACTGATTTAAAAATGCATAAAATGATTATCTAATACATATCTCATGATTTGAGTCCACAACCATACTTAGAGTACTAAAAATCAAGCTCATCCTTTTATAGTCAAAACTCAAAGCTCACTTGATGGTCCATGTCTCCCACCATTTTCTCTCAGCACTTGTTTATAATTTTTTTTATAACAAATGTCTATTTCATTGGGAAAAATGAATGGATAACATGCAAACAAATAGGAAAAAAAACAATCTACCATCTTTGTTCTACAAACAACATAGTTGAATACTGTTCAATTATTTATAGGCAAATCGTAAAATAGGATTGAAAGTAGGGAAAAATAGAGGGCGGTTAATCGATCCATCAATGGATAGGTAGATGGATGGGGCGCTTCGAACACTCAAGAAGTTGATAGTATAGTGTTAAATAAAAAGATGCTTTGACATTATTACCTTTGACTTTTAAAGGTTATGTAGCGTTAAATTTGTAAGAAATAATTTAGCCATGATCTTAAATGCATATTTTTATTCATTAAATGATGATTAATGGTCATAGTCCATAGTTATGGAAGTTGTCAAATGTAAAAGTGCTAAAGCTTGGGTGTGTGGGAGAATCGAAATGCAAAAGCCCATGGAGATTCTTATAGGTTATTAATGGAAGTAGACTGTTTTCAAGAGAGATTGATTTCTTTTTCTTCCATGAATGGAGAAGGCAATTGTCTAGATATTAAATTTGTGAATAAGTGGTATTTGGTGAGGAAAGTCTAATCCAATTTGGTGTTACACCTTTTGTCTTCCTTTCACTTTTTATAATGTCTGTATCCTGATTGGGGGTGTCGATTCTTATACATTCTATGGCTTGATATGCTTTCTCTCTCAAAAAAAAAAAAGGAAAAAAAATCTATAGATGATGAAGTTCATTGAAAAGCCAAAACAAACATTTACATGGATGGTCCACAAGACAATAAATGCCCAAGAACAAAATTGGAATCAATCCCTGTTGGCGCCTAAACTTTTGCAAATTGCTTTAGGAAGACATGATTTGGATCCATGCAAATTGAATCTAACAAAACTAAAAGGATCCATGTAATATCATGATGATCTAGACTCTACATGGTCAATCTAGACTTAAACAGTTTGATCAGGGACTGAGTTAGTGATTCATCTTTCGATTTCGACAAGCCAACGTACTTTTCCGATGATGACACTATGCCAGAGACGGAGGCGAAGCAAACTAGTGGTGACAATTGGCCTGGTGCCCGAAGCTGCTATCCTCTTCGTTGGATGCAGTCATCACATCACTGAGGGGAGAGGAGAAGCTTCATGTGGCCTTCGAAACTGACTGTTGTTCTCTTGGTCAAGGTTGTTAAAATCGCATGATTCACGGTTCGAATCGTGAGCTAGAACGAGTTAAATCGAGTATAAAGTCGCAAATGGAAGAAAATCACATTTTTTTGGAGGTGAGTCGTGAATCGTTGACTCGTTCGATTCAAATGGAATAAGGAATTGAGATTGGGATGGAAGAAGGGGAAGTACCCGTTCTCTTCAGTTTCGCCGTCGTCTCTGCTGTTGTTTTCGTTTTTTCGTTTGCTTCTCTGCTGCTTTCGTGTTTACCTCTTTCTTTCTTTCATCCGCTTCTTTCGTTTCGTTTGGTAAACCCTGACTTATATTCGATCACATATCATTTACTTAACGAAGACACCCTAAGTTATATCCCATTTACTTTAAGTTAACGAGGACTTGCGAAGATTTTGTTAAATGTACTCAGTGCAACCAAGTTCCCGTTAGAAAGAAGGGGTACGGAAGGTGAAGCTAATCTATCAGCAGGGTTCACAGAATGTTTTAACTCTTGCGAGCTAATCAACTGTCTGATGGGTGGTGGTAGATTTACATGGACAAATGGCCACAGTCAGCCACCCATGAGCCAGTTAGACAAGAAAGAGATGTTCCCCAATGCCTCAGATATCAAATTAAGAAGACCTGATTCTGATCTTTGACCAATTTTACTCAGCACAGAAGTGGTGGATTGGGGGCTCAGGCCGTTTAGATTCAAAAACTTTTTGTTGGAGAAAAAGGAGTTCCTTGAGAGGGTAAATACTTGGTGGAACTCTTTCGAGATTGAGGGATGGGCATGCATTGTCTTACACAAGAAATTGAAATTGTTGAAAAAAGAAATTAGAGAATGGTGTAAGTCAGCGTTAGGACTTAGGAACATTGGACGAGGAAAAAGAGTTCTATTCTAGCCTTGTGGAGGAATGGAAAGGAATCGAGGAGGAAAGGGACTTATCTGAAGAGGAATTAATGTAGAAACGTGGTCATATGTCGAAGATTTGGGAGCTTTTCAGGAGGGAGGAGGTGGAATGGAGATAGAAGTCAAGGGCTACGTGGTGATAGGAAGACGAAGTTCTTTCACCGGATGGAGAATGCTAGATCCATGGCCAATATTATGAGGGTCATTATGGTGGATGGGAGGAGGGTGAAGGGGAAAAGCTAGATGAGGGCAGCAGTGAAGATATACTTCAGCTCAGTCTTTGCACCGAGGGAGGTTGAGGTGTCGCACCACGAATAGGATCTTACTCACACATCTGCCTTACCAAACCCTTTGGCTGCATCTGATTCACAACCCCATGCTCGCTATCATCCTTCAGATCCTCATGCCAGGGATGTCGCTCCTGCTGATATTAACTCTCCCACCCTACCATGCAGCAATAGGATTACTGCAAGTAATGGCAAGCCTACAACAACGAAATGGTAGGATCGTAGGAAAGAAGTGTTAGGACTCTAGCTACCCAACAACATGATTGTAGCAACTAAGCTGTAGGATGACAAGACTGCAGCAATGCTATTACAAGACTGCAATACTTAAACGATAGAACAGTTAGACTGTAGTTACCTAGTAGTGGGCCTTCGACTACCTAGTGGCATGATTGCAATTACCTAGTGGTAGTACTCATGAATCTCTATTAGTACTCCATTACCTCTTGGACAAAGTGGGGAGAGACCTTGAAATTCATGCCACTAGAGCTCTCGGGAGACACTTTGGATCTAATTCTTTGGTGGAGATTTGGAGTTTTAGAACATGTTTGCGTCTGTTCTTGTATAGACTTGAAGTGATTTAAACACTTTGGATCTTCAACTGTGTGGAAGATTCAGAATTTGGGTTCACACTTTTGAGTCCATAATCTGTTGTGGACTTGTATATTGAACACTTTGGGTCTGCCCCATAGGAGGAGATTGCAGTTTTCAACAAGCTTTGGGTTCACAATCCATTCTAGACTTGGAGATTCTTTTAAACACTTTGGGCCCACTAATTGAGGGGATTCAGAATTCAAACTATTGATTCACATTTCAATGCTCCAACAGTAGATGTTTGAGGGTGTATTGCTCTTGTATATGTCTTGATCAAGTGGATTCAAGTCTTTAATGATTGCCAAGACCTCGCCAAATCCCAGAGACATCCCAACTAAACAAATTAAGTCAGTTGAGATCCCGCTGGGTTGTCACATCATTAGAATCAAGAAACTTGGAACAATTTCTTATATTAATGTATTTTAGAGTTTGTAAAAAGTGTTAAATTATCATACTTGTTCAAACAGGTGTTGGATCTATCTAGGAGCCATTAGTCCGTTATTTAGAGCCTTTGTGCCGTAAAAATTACATCAGTAGAAAATTTGTAGATACATTTATTTTTACTTTGAAATTGGTGTTACATTTATGTCTATGAGATTGAGTATTGAGCTATGGTTCATATTGCATTTGAGATAATCTTGCTAATGAAGGTAGTAGACTAGATATTCAATCATTATGATGATGAAAGCATATTGATAATCTAATGTTGAGGCCAAGTATTGACCTATGGCTCATACTTCATGCAAGATAATGTAGGTATAGAAAATAATTAAGATGTCATTCAACTTACTTTACCAATAAAGATGTATTGAGAACCAACTCTCTATACGTTTCTAATCTCGTGCTTCATGAAAAGCGAAGGATATAGAGGTTGATTATCAATTGCTTAGAAAGGAAAAGAACCACAAGATAAATTTTTTGTTGATATGTTACTAGGATTCGAGCAAACCACTAGTTATGATTAATATATTTTCTAACTTAAATGGTCATCTTAGCATTAGGAGAGCTTTGGCCATTTGGAATATCCATGGGCAAGGCAGACTTGTGATTGAAGGGGAATTGGCAAATGCAATAAAGTAGGCTTTGGGACTCAGGCGTCCCCCATGGAAAATGATCACTACAATTAGGGAGATTAGAGCTTTGGTGACAGGACTTGATGTATATTTTGTTCATATTAGCCGTACAACTAATGGCATGGCAGATTACTATGCTAAATTGGGAGTTTGTAATGGCTTCTCAGGAGTCTTCCTCCTTTGATTCTTGAAGATACCTGTGTGACTGCTTTTTGGTTTGTGGAATGTTGGTTACCGCTTTTTATGTATTTGTGTTTATTTCTTGATGTTTCCTTTTGTTCTCTTTCCCCTTTTTGTATCTCTTTCAGGTCAATCACTTTTAGACTTTGTAACTTTTTATTATTAATGAAGTATCTTTGTTACTGCTCAAAAAAAAAAAAAAAAAAAAAAAATAAACTTAAATAGTCATCTTGTATGGTATGAGAAGGAATGCTGGTGAATATTTTGTTTGCAAGGTGAGAAAGAACTTTGTGAACTCCTATTTGCTTTTTTTTTTTTTTCTCTGTTCCTTTGATTCTGTCATTGGTTTTTCCTCAATTGTGTATCTTCATAGTGAACTTCTTTAAATCTGTTGAGAGTGACTTTGCAATTGATGCTGCTTTGCTATAGATTCAGATATTTGCAGATGCTTCAAGGAGGAGGATTCTGCAACATTTTGATAGGCCTGAAATCTCTATGAGACTTTGTTCACTTGGCCATATCACACCACTACATGTTCTACCAATATCTTCCTTGCGCCCAGAGGTTTAAAGAGCAGCTTCTCTTTGCTAATTTCCAGGATTCAAGTTTTGCGAACTCATTCCTTAACTATATCTGTTTCTAGCTAGACCTTGAAGCAGTACCTAAAGTCCTACAAGCAACAGTTCTCATCAGTTTTAGCATTTCGACCAACAGGTAAGTCATGGTAGCACTTTAGCATTTTCATGCGTCAAGATTGTCGTAGAGATGTACATTTTCTTCAAGTATTTTGTTTTGAATTTTTCATCTTTTTGGTTCTCTAGGCTGGACTTATACTGAGTCAATTGGAAACCAGCTGGATTTAATCAGGCCTGTTATTAAAGGAAATATCACCATTTACGGTAAGCTTTCTCCTAAGTTGCATGGTTATGATCAGTGTAACAAATACCGCCGATATTTTCGTTTTTACCGCGAAAATATCGGGAAAATAACGTTACCGCGTTAAAAACGCGATTTTATCGCCTATGCCGTTTTTATCGGGAATTTACCGTTAAAAACGCGTTTTTAACGCGAGAAACGGTAAAATCGCGTTAAAAACGCGTTTTTACCGTTTAAATTTTTTCTTACTTATACGGCTATCCCATGTGCACAGACACACGCTACACTCCTTCACGGGCGCTATACCATTCATGTACACACATGCTGCCGCTGGAATTCTGGAAACGACACGAGAAACATAGATAAAATTTAATTATTTAAATAATAAAATTTATTTTAAAACTTTAAAGTTATTTTTTAAGCAGTGTGTACTTTGAAAATTTCTCAAATTAAATATCCGGACTAATTACGATAACTTGATAAAAATACTTTTAGACTTCAAGGTCTTTTGACACTCCTAAATATTTAAAACACAGTATTTTACAAATAAGGGTATCTGTAGGGTGTGCCAAAAACACATTTAGGAGTATTAAAAGTCCTTAAAGTCTTAAAGTATTTTTATCAAATTATCGTAATTAGCCCGGATATTCAATTTGAGAAATTTTGGAAATACACAGTGCCTAAAAAATAACTTTAAAGTTTTAAAGGAGATTTTATTATTTAATACACTATGCACATTATTTTTTAAGCACTGTGTATTTCCAAAATTTCTCAAATTGAATATCCAGGCTAATTACGATAATTTGATGAAAATACTTTAAGACTTTAAGGACTTTTAATACTCCTAAATGTGTTTTTGGCACACCCTACAGATACCCTTATTTGTAAAATACTGTGTTTTAAATATTTAGGAGTGTCAAAAGACCTTGAAGTCTAAAAGTATTTTTATCAGATTATCGTAATTAGTCCGGATATTTAATTTGAGAAATTTTCAAAGTACACACTGCTTAAAAAATAACTTTAAAGTTTTAAAATAAATTTTATTATTTAAATAATTAAATTTATTTCATGTTGTAAATTTGAAAATCCCTTTATTTGATTTAAATTATCTCATAATGCAAACTTCAGAAAAAATCCCTTTATTATATTAATTTTTATTATTATTTTAAATATTTATATTTTCCGCGAGATTTTCCCGTTAAATTCCCGTTAAAAACCCGAGAATTTGAAAAGATCCCGTTATTAACAGTTGCCGTTAATATCCCGAGAACGGTATTTGTGACTATGGTTATGATATGCTTGTCAGATAAGGTGCAACTTGGGTCAGTCAGACCTTGAGCCTGCATTAGAATGCTAATAGGAATTAAGCTTGGTCCCACCCAGGCTTAGGACATGCTCTACGTTCGGCTCAAAAAATAACCCTTGATATGAATTCAGGTCATTCTTTCACCTAGTGCTTTGAAAGCCAGGTTGGCCTGAAAAGAATGCCATAGGTTAAGCTTGATTAAATAAGATATTATAAAATTATACTTGGTTATGTAGTATTGTACATACATTCATACATTTCATGGTTGAATACACACATCCACATGTATGCACACACATGGTACTTGTGCCGACCAAATATTTTCAGTTCTAAATACAGCTTCTGTGGCAACACAATACTGTTGAATGGGAAATGATTGCAGACTAGAGGCTTGCGAAGAGCTTCATGTGCAACACTCCTTGTGGGCCGACCTTCCAATGAACTAGATTCATCCTTACTTCGATACCACCATAGATGCAATCGCTGTTGAAGTGAAACCCCATTTTATCTATATACAGGGATCCATGGTCATGATCTTCCCAGCATGATGATTTTGGGGCAGTTTGAATCCATGCCGCCTTCCCATTCTCCCACCTTCCCTTGGTTGGTGGCAGCCCCAGTTGGGTCCTACACAGGATGGCTCACATATAATTCATGTTGGGACTCCTGTGAGACAAAATTTCTCATCATTGTGCTGATTATAAAGTGTCTTGTGTAACTTACACACCTACTCTATGTACTAATTGTTTGCTGCAAATTTCTGCAGGTGTTCCTTACAGTGAGCATTCCAGTTTCTTGGAACTCAGGGAATTTGTTCAGGTCCATTAGTAAACTCCATTTTCTTGCGCTGCCATTAGTCCTTTGATTCTTCCAAATATATGCTTCTATAACTGAAGTTCTATGTTGTTCGTTTCAATGGCTCTCTTGAGCTTAGGGGCTCCATGGAACTCTGATCTATAGTGGCCCGACCCTTAATATATTGGATTAATGATGTGATAATTGAGTTTGTACATGTGAAGAGGTGTTTGAGGGTCCCACCTGAGCACGCGTGTCCGTCAAAGACCACACCAAGTGAAATATTGTTGAAAAATGAGAAAAATAGGGAAAATGGTGCATTTTCGGTGCGACCAACAGATGGCTGAAATTGTTGGTGCGACCGACGAAGGCCATTTTCATTAGTTTTCTGCATGTTGTTGGTGCGACCGACAACGAACTTAAGTGGACTGTAAAAAGGTTTGTTTTGTGCGAAAAATCACTCCATCTCCTCCCTTTCCTCTCCAAGCTCGTGGAAAACCCTATTCTAGCCATACCCTAGCCCTCTTTCCCCTCTCTCTCTTCAAAACTCCTATTGCATGTGAGAGATGTCTTCAGCTCCACCCTACACGGATTTTCTCCTCCCCAAGGTAATCCCTTTATCCCTACACCTCCCATTTATCTTTCATTGCTAGGCTTTAGGTGGGGTATGTATGACATGAAGTTGGGGATGGACATTTGGACCTAGAATGGGGAAGATTTCATGGAGAGAAGTAGGGGTTCCGAAAATGGAACTTTATATGGGGTATGTTTGAGTTGGATTTGGGTTTGGAACCCTAATAGGAGGATGAAATTGGGGAAAATGGTGGTAATCATGAATTGGACCTATGAATGGTTGAAAATTGGGGTTTTGGCATGGTTAAATTGGAATTGCCCCAAAACATTGAAAGGAGTTGGATTGAAATTGGGTAAAATTGGGGGTTTTAGCTAATTGAGCTTTAAATGGCCTAATCAAGGAGCTTTGTGTGATTAGAGTCTAATTTCCCCAACTTCCGGACTCGGTGAACCCGAGCTTAACCCGGAAACCCATTGGAACCCCAAGGTGGGGAATGCCATACACTTAGAGTGTTGGGAAAACATGGAAAATTCCATCTTGACAAGGTGTTTGATGATATGGCTGAATGAATGTTGCTTGTTGCTTATTCCAATGCATAGTGGTGTAAGATTATGATTGGTCTCCCTATGCTTGCATGATGGTAATGTGAATATGCTGTATAGAATACATGTTTATGAGTTGCCTAAGTTCCTTATGTCTAGATGCTTGCCATAGTTGAGAATTCTTATAATTGTGATGTGTTTAAAGTATAGTAGAATGTAATATAACATCAAGCTTGCCTAAGACATGGTAATGTAGGGCCTTGATGAATTCTCATACTTGTGTGTTGCTATATGTAATGTATGCATACAATGAATGATCACGATTTATAGTGGAAATTTGATGAATCGGTTAGACTAGACTAAGTGGTAGAGGTGGAACCAAGGCCACTTGACCAAGAGGCCAGCTTGAGCTACCTTGGGAATGGGCTCGCACTCTCGATCATGTAGGGATAATTGGGAGTGCTAAGACGAGCAATGTTAAGATTCCCCGCGGAAAGCGTATGACCACTCACTGTTAGTGCCCCAGCTTGACCGAGTCCCTGTTTGTCAATTATATGACTCGGGTAGAAGCACTTGCCAAGAAGCTTGAAGACTCAAGATGGTTGAGGAACAAGATCATGGCCCACCAAGTTCAGAGCTCATCATCATGGTAATCACAAGAACAAGTATATGGCCATAGGTGACCCTAGGTGGAACCCACACCTGAGAGAGGACTACTAGGCTTAGTTGCATACGTTGGTAATAAACATAAAATGCCTAGAGAGGAAGTTGAACAGTGAATTAGAAGTGAACTTGGAAACATGAATTATGTTCACTGTCAGCACGACCAGTCTATCTCTCCGACCCTTCGGTGTAGTCAGGATCGACCCATCGTGGTCAAGGACTGGTCGGCTAGATTGACATTGGTTCTGGAACTTTGAACTGTCATTCTGGATATACCTCTGACCCTGATCGACCCATCGTGGTCAAGGACTGGTCAGCCAGATTGACATTGGTTCTGGAACTTCAAACTGTCATTCTGGATATGCCTCTGACCGAGAGTCTCGTATGCATTGACCCCTCGGTGATGAACTTGAACGACCCCTCGTGATCAACGACTTGTTGGTATAAAACTTATAAGTTTTAGACTGGGAACTTATAAGGGCTCTCGATATAACAGACATCTCAGTATATCACGGCCGATCGAGAGTAACAAGACCGACCCCTCTGCAAAGGGGGACATGTCGTTCTAGGTAATAGGTTTCCTAAATGGAAACTACTGTTAAGCATGCTTTGCACCAGAACGAGCCTCTCATATGAGACCGACCCATCGGTGCCATAACTGTCGACCCATCGGAGACACCGACATCTCGACCGGGAAGTAATTATGCCGTTGGGGGTGCATTTAAGGCTCAACGGTTGGGTGGTTGAACGGTAATAAATATGAACACCGGCCCATCGGTGCCACCGACCTATCGGTCCTGGACAGTCAATATGACCGTTAAAACTCCTCTATAAATATGAGTGTTTGGTGATCGTTTTACTAGCTTCCTTGAGCCTAAAAGAGTTAAACACTCTTAAGGAACGGTCAACACTCTTGAGAGAAAGATCATAAACAACCAATCTTTGGATTGTGTTTGCAAGTGAGAAAGAGAGGAGGAGAAAAAGATCATAAACAACCAATCTTAGGATTGAGTTTGCAAGTGAGAGAGTTATAAACTAGGAAAGCTTTGGTTAAGCCAAGTTTCCTTGTCGCCCAAAAGATTGTGATTGCTACACGACGACTGTAAGGAGCGTCGACACAACTTGGGTGGGATCTTCAAGAAGCACACATCAGCGAGAAATAGCTTTAAGGCAAGTGCTTCTTGGTTTTTAATTTTCCTTTTAAAAGCATGTAACCTGAAAGTGGATTAAGGAGAGGTACTCCGGAACCACTATAAAAATCTTTACAGCGCCGTCTCTGGCATAGAGGTAGGTGGAATTCTCGGCCAATTGAGTGATGCTGAATTCCTACTCTAATTGTGAGGGTGTAAGTCCCCACATAGTGAATTTGGGGATAGCTCAAGGTTGAGCGAGTCCTAACAGTGGATGTAGGTTGGCGAACCGAACCACTATATATCTTGTGTCCATATGTTTGTGGTGTTAGAGCTATCTTCTTGTGTTGTTTGTTAATCACATTTGTTAACACACACACTCTTGATTGTTGTATCTGCTGCATTTAAACTAATCGATCAAGTAAAATAAAAAAGGACCAACGATATCTGGATTGACCTATTCACCCCCCCTCTAGGGTCAATCAGGTTGTTCTAGCATCTGTAGAAAGGGTACTTTCACTCTCCAATGTCAACCGGAATAGAAGAGGAGTAAAGCCCGGAGTGGCTAGGGAACTGTGGAAAACCTTAAGACAGACAAATGAGGACTTTGGCACTGAGATGCATGTGAGTAGGTCACTGAATATGGAGACGTAGTATGGGTACGTCCCTCACGTGACTATGATATGGAGACGTGGTATGGGTACGTCCCTCATGTGATTATGATATTGAGATGTGGCATGGGTACGTCTTTCACATGATACTGATATTTGGTGTGGCATGGGTACATCCCTCATGTAATTATAGATGGTGAGCAGCGATGTGGTAGAGAAGCTCCTCCTGTGCAGATCCAGTAGAACAAGCCATAGACGACAAGGTTCTTGGCGGAAAAAGACTTGTGGAGGAAAAAGAAGGACCCTAGGGCCCCACATGTTACTGAAATGGGAGGGTAACCTGAAGCGAAGAAAGAGGAGCCTGGGACGATGCTGTGGAGAGCTATCCTTGTTGCAGAAGGTCAAGATCCACTTAGATCTTAAGGGAAGAACCCCACAACTGGGTTGCAGACCAGTAATGTCGCTAGAACAGAAGAAAGCAACACAAGATAGCCAATACGTGCACGAGGCAAATCCAATACCACAAATGAAGAGCTCTGTACGAGACAACAATGGAAAAGAAGGCCACTGGCAAGATCTCCACCAGAGCATCGATGAAAAAACTTGACAACAACGTCCAAAAAATCGTTCTGGCTGATACCATGTTAAATAATAAAATGAAAATAAGAAAAAGAAGAGAAGAGAGGGAGAAGAGATTGATGGAGAAGAATTCTTCCCTTTCTCTATTGTATTTAGTGTGTTTAGAACTATCGTTGTATACATGTATAAATAACATATAAGAGAGCCAATCATGTTGACAGAAAAGGAAAAATAATCTAAAATCTAATTAGACAACTAATCTAAGTTGGCTCTGCAATATATATTGAACGTGGACAATTTTTGTCCCGAAATGGGTTGGGACCAACAACACAAGAATGATACCTGAATTGGGTCGGGTACCACAACAGAAAATCCTTTTGATATAATTTTAGTTGTAAGAATTAATGGATCTATGCCCCTCTCAGGACCCAATCACTAAAAGTCAAGTGAAAGGTCAGGTTAAAATTGACCATGAACATGAAAATCAATAAATGATGTTTGACTGACAATTTCAGTTCCTTTTTTATGGAAGTTGTATGAGGGTGGTGGGTCTAGCAGGTTATGGTGGTCTTATTTGTAATGATTCAGGGAATACTCTGATTTCCTTTGTTGGTCCTCTGCATAACAGGTCGGTTCTTGATGTAGAATTGGTTGCTCTGTGGAGAGGTATTTTGGAGTTGGAAGAGCTTGGGATCCACGGGAGTTTTGTGGAAGGTGATTCTAAGGTAGTGATTGGCTGGGTGTTGGGTTCTCTCTGCCTCTGGTAGTATTTAGATAAAATTGAGAGAATTTGTTATGCAATTACTACATTTGATTTTAAGATCGCTTGGGTGTCGCGGTCAGGTAACTGAGCTGCAGACCCTTTCTAGCACAAGGCCTTTTGGGAGTAAACTTGAGGTTGGTTCATCAAAGCGGACAATATTGTGCTAGCAGGACAAGTCGTTACAATTGATGTGTGGTAGAAATAGATATCAAGATCCGAATGTATGTGATTTAGCCCATAGGGGAGAAGGTCTCCTAATAATCAATCCCATAAGTTTGTGTGAAGCCTTTGGCAACTAATCTGGCTTTATATCGAGCAATTGAACTGTCGGATTGCGCTTTAAGGTGAAAACCCATTTGCAACCAACACAAGTCTTTTCTAGAGGAAGAGAAACCATCTCCATGTATTATTTTTCTCCAGTGCTGACAGTTCCTCAATTGGTGTCTTCCAGGAGGGATCCCAAAGAGCTATCAATCATCTCTGGAATCTTAGTATTGTCAAGAGCATGCACGAAGTTTCAGTAAGATGGAGAAACATAATGATAGGATACAAATCGATCAATGGGATGGTCAATACATGCATGTTTACCTTTTTGAAGGGCAATAGGAAGTTCGGGTGGTAGGAGAAAGATCTAAGCCACTGGCAGATGGTTGTGTGGTGTCATGTTGAGTCCCGAGCTTATGTTTCCTTCGTTGATATACAATATGTTGTAAATAATGTATTTGTTCACATGTCTTAAGTCAAAGGTTGACCAAAAGATGCCATTAGATGTAATTGATTATTCTTTCCTTCTTTGTTGCCTTGATTGACTTATTGTATTCTACATATACATGTGTACTACTCCTTTAATACAAGAAATATAATACAAAGAATTGATCTCTCTCAGCTTTCTTCTGTTCTTTTCATTAATTTCTTCCCTTTCTACATTTTTCCTTCAACATGGTACCAGTTAGGAACGATCACATATGACTTCCCACGTCTTCATTCAACCTTTTTGTCCAGCAGTTTTCTTCCCTCGATTCAACTCTCCGGTCAAAGTTTTTGTAACGTCCCGCCCTTTTTCACTCTACGCTTCCGAAAATCAGAGTCTATTTTTTTTTTTTAAACAAAGAGTGATAGAGAGCGGGACGTCATGACGCGAGGTAAGTCCGAACTTCTAAAGTCCGACCCTTAACTGGCCAACCCTATGTGTGCATGGATTAAGTCCATGAAAATGGTTCACACATAACAATATAAACATGCGGATTAAAATCATAACTGTGGAATTATAATAGAACCTAATTCTTTTCCATTTTAGATAGCAAAGTACTCCAAGTCTTTAATCAATAATTATCATAGCATAATTATCCAACTAAACATCCAACCATAGTAAATTATCTAAATTATTACATGCCCGAAGTCTAGTTACTCAAATTACAAATTCATAAGCAACTTAATCAAAATAAAACTAAAAGCATCCAAGCTCCTATGCTTGGCCCTTCTCGCGTTCATCGTTTCCCTCATTTCCTTTATCATCCACTAGGGTAGAAGTAGGGCGTTAGAACAACGCGCCCAGTAGGTATTCCATTTAGGGTTAATACATGGTTAGTACAAAACATATACAATAATATCATAATGTCAAAAACCATATAAACCATGCCATGTCATGATGTCATTTGCAATGAGTCCCACCCATCACAAGTACATATAAGTACCCCCACATAGGTCTTTCGGATGCCCCGACGGAGTGTGGCCCCTCCAGTTTCTTCTTGATGGAAAAGCACATCAAGATATCCCACATAGGTTTTTCAAACGCCCCGACGGAGTGTGGCCCCTCCGTTTACATATCCTTCACCCCATGCCATGCATGAGATTCTAATGAAACACATGCTATTTTATATGGTAAACATAGCATCAAAACCCACATTTGAAACATATCCTTTATAAAATAAATTCATCCAAACTAAGATAAAAACATTGTACATAAACCCATGATTTCAAAGAAGTGGAATCCTACCAAAGACTACTAACGTATCCTTGCGCTTTCCTCCGGTAACCGCTTACGATTGTACACACCTTGTGAGGTCCCGTTACCTTATAATATACCAATCAATTAAAACCATGTCCCATTTGATTTACCATAATGTTTAAGTCCATAAACCCAACTTGTGGGGTTCGGCCATACACCAAGATCATACCCCTTTTTTTTTCATTAATCTAATCATAAACAAATTAATCATCTATCATACATCAAACCTTAAGTTTACCAAACATCCCCATGGGGTTCGGCCATACACCATGGCCGAACCCACGGTCCATTAATTTTACTTATTTACAATATTGCCATTATACATATCCATAACCAATAAATATAAGTCACTCTAAGTGTCCCTTAAAATATTCCAACAAATGGTTCATTAAATGGTTAATGGGGTTCGGCCATACATCATGCCCGAACCCATGATATCATTGTTCCATCCTGCTACTTAATTTATTTACAATATTAAGTCCATAAATTGACCCACAACATTGCTTCATGGGGTTCGGCCATACACCATGGCTGAACCCTATGATGTCTAACTTTCCAATTTTTCCATTATATCAATTACCATCCTTGAATCCATAAATCAAGGTTCCTTCCTTTTTGATCCAAAAATCCATCATTAAAACCTTTCTAAATTAATAACCATCTTCCATGGGGTTCGGCCATACACCATGGCCGAGCCCTATGGTTCATAATATTCTCTTTAAAAAATCATTAAACCAATATCCTTTCCATGGGGTTCGGCTATACAACATGGCCGAACCCTATGGTTTATTACTTCCATTTGAAAATCATTTAGACCCATATAAATTCCTTATTAACTTTTCCATGGGGTCCGGCCATACAACATGGCCGAACCCTATGGTTCATCATTGAGTCTTTAGCCATAATAAAATTAGGGTTCGGCGTCCTTAACCATATATCCATTTTAAACCTTTTAATCTCATCAACATACATCTATAATTTTCCATCCTTTAAATCCATTATAATTCATTATTTTCCTTTCAATGGGGTTCGGCCATACTATATGGCCGAACCCTATGGTTCATTACTTCCTCTTAAAAATCCTTAAAACCCATATAAATTCTTTAATCACTTTCCATGGGGTTCGGCCATACAACATGGCCGAATCCTATGGTTCATCAATGGGTCTTTAACCAATATAAAATTAGGGTTCGGCCATTTCCTTGACTCTCTTTTCTTGATTATGTAAACTTAATTATTTACTTACTGATTCCGCGACTCTTCCGGTTTTCCTTCACTTGTTCTTGCTCTTCCAATCTTCTCCTTCTTTAGCCTACTCTCCTCCTTGATCTTTAGCCGAAGTTGATCTTGATGAAGTCCCTTGAAGTGGTTCGGCCAAGAGATATATGTTTGAGAGAGATAGAGTAGCTTGGGATAGGAAATACTCCAAGCTCTTGTCTTGAGGGTGGTCGGCCTTGTATGTGTATGCCGAGCGCCTCTTCTTCCTCTCTTTTATAAAACTTCTACTCGATCCTATATGGCTGAAATAGCACATAACGATTTCAGCCGTGTGGGAAGATTGCAATTGCTATCCCGGTTTAGTCCAAAAACCGTAACCTCATGTGTTTAATCTTAGCACCTTCTTTATTTAGCAATCCCCTAGTTTCACTCTTAACCAAGGAAAAGACCCCTTTTTAAAAAGATTCTAGCGCATGATCATGGATATGCAAATGTTCATACACGGCCATGCTATCTATATTTAATTTTTAGACATCTTCTTTATTTGGATTAGGCAATTGGATGTCATTGCCTAATCCAAATCATCTAGGCGTGTTGCCCATTTTGGACAAACCTTGGTCGACTAACCTTTTTGATTTTTGTATGCGTGTGTCCCTTGTTTATAGATATTGCATTACCATTTTAATTCAGCCCCATTTAATTAGGCTTGAACCCACTGGGTGGTCAACCAAGTTAACCACAACCCATTGGGTCCCAATTGAGCATTTTGACCCAAATAACAACATTGACCCAATTAAATGCGGCTTACCCATTTACTTTAAATTGAACCTTATACCATAACCGTTGGGTCCTAATTGGGCCATTGACCCAACACCTTACCTATCTAAGGTTCATATCTGTTAATTCATAATTAAAATGACAAATTCCGTAAATATTGATAAGATGGAATTCCGAAGTGTTACAGTTTTTTCCTCATTGGGTTCCTACGACAATTCCATCTTCTGTCCTTAGATCTGCTGATTGATTGAAGATTTGGCCAACTTACCCTACGATTTCACGTAGTTTTTCGGCCTAGATTACATCCCTTAGGTTGGTTTTAGGGTTCGTTCACTGGTGGGGGTTCCTTTGCATCCCTTCGGTTGATTTTGAAACAATGCTTTTGGATCGAGTGTCTTTCGGTCTTAGATTTCCACCAAAATTATTCCTTAGCCTATCCGTAGTGTTGTGAACCTTTCTATAAGGTTAGATTCGATAGTGGGTCCCACTGAGTACCCTTCCTGGGCACACCCAGTAAACCTTGCGAAACAAAACCAGCCAGACCGACCTCTCCTTCTGCAGGAACGGCAGTAGGTCGTCGTGGCCTTTGGCCGATCGGTCATTAGCCCCACCAACCCTACCATTATTCTCTATTTAAACCCTGCCCTGCCCATTTATGAAAGAACATATCTCTCTTCTCTCCTCTTTCTCCCTTTCTCTCTTCTTCACAAGAGCCAGAATGTGACACTATTTGAGACTTCAAGCTAGAGATTTTAGTTCACGTGCCCATCGCAAGGCGGGGTGTGACAGAGATGATGTTATTCAAGTATCTTGGCACAAATTTGATTCCGTACAGCAAGACATGATACAACTTAAGAGCCTTCAAGCATCTAGTTATGCCCAAATTTCTTTTGCTCAATCAAGTACTTTCTAATTTGCTTTCAAGACTGCATCCAGCAGTCCCTGGATTATTGATTCTGGGGCTATGTCTCACCCTTTTTCTTCTCTTAATCCCTTTTTTTTTGGAAATGCTGAACTTGCTGATGGGACCTTTACCTCCATCACTGGTAAATGGATCATTCTGATATATTTTATTCTTGATCTTCCTTTCATTCTTCAGCTGTCTAATAATCTTTTATCTGTTAGTTCGCTTGCTAAGGCCCTAAATTGCTTTGTGACTTGTTTCCTTTCTTATTGTGTTGTTCTAGATTTGGTCAAAAAAAAAAAAAAAAAATTAACGATTGATGGTGGTCATGAAGAAAAGGGTTTGTACTTTTTTTATCCACAAATTGACTCAAAATATGTTGCTTGTTCTACTGGTTATCTGGACACTTGGCTCATTGTAGGTTGAGTCATCCCTCAATTACAGTGTTAAAGCATTTTGCAACCTTTGTTGAAACTTGATAATTTTGTTTGTGAAATTTGCCAATATGGAAAGTAGCATTAACCCACCTTTTCTCCGTCTTCTGATCATTCTCCTTCCTCTTTTCTTTTCTTATACATTTTGTTTGGATGTCACCCATTGTTTCTTCAACATGATTTCATTATTTTGTCACATTCATAGATGATTACTCTCGAATGATTTGAGTTTATTTGATGAAATATAAATTTGAGGTATTTGATCATTTTCGCACTTTTCAATTAAATGGATTATTCTCAGTTTGATTCTCGTCTTAAAATCTTGCGGAGTGATAATGAGGGAGAATATATGTTTCGCTCTTTTTTACATTATCTACTGGAACATGGAGTTGAATCTCAAATTTCATGGCCCCATTCACCTCAACAGAATGGAGTTGTTGAAAGGAATATTTGTCATCTTCTTGAGCTAGCTCGATTTTTGTTATTTAAATGTTCCCAAGTCATATTGGCCTGATTCTATTTTTAATGCTTGTTATTTAATAAATTGCATGCCCACAAGTCTTAAATAACAAAGTGTAGAATAATAGACTAAAGAAAAGAGAAGGAACAAGAAATTCTCTGTATTGATGTGTATAATGTAAAAGAGTTACATGTATAAATAATAAACAGGGAGCCAATCTAGGTGACTAATATGGAAAAGAATAAAAGAATGATCAATTTATAATAAATCATACAACTCATAAAATAAAATAAGATGTCTTTCCTAAATAGGATGATTTTGGTCAACCCTGTCCTGAAGTGGGTCCACAATACTCCCCCTCAAGCTAGTTTGAAGATGTCGAGTAATCCCAACTTGCTAACAACCGAATCGAGTTGAGTTCGGGGAGCTGATTTTGTAAAAATGTTCGTAAGCTAAATTTTAGACTTCAAATGAGGAGTGAAAAGTCGGCATTCAAAAATATGCTGACGAAGGAAGTGACAATCCACTTCAATGTGCTTAGTCCGCTCATGAAAGACAAAATTGGAGGTAATGTTGATAGCCACTTGATTGTTACAAAACATGATGAGTGGATCAGCAAGAGCAAAGCCCAATTCAGTAAGGAATTGTCGAAACCACAGCAATTCAGAAGCAGTATTAGCTATGGCACAATATTCGGCTTCAGCATTGAAAAGAGCAACAACTGACCGCTTCTTGCTTCGCCACACAACTAAATGTGAGCCCAAGAAAACACAATAACTGAAAGTAGAACGGCAATCATCTGGAGACCCAGCCCAATCAGCTTCAAAATAACCGTGAACCGGACAAGTAGGCTGGTATGCACAGAACAAGCCGCAACCAAGATGAGCCTTAAGATACCGAAGGATACGAAACACAACATGGAGGTGAGTGTCCCATTGTTCATGCCTGAACTGGTTGATGACACCAACATCATAAGATAAATCCGGTCTCGTGATGGTGAGATAAATGGGCTTGCTGACAAGTTGTTGATAAAAACTTGGTGTGTCAAGAAGAGTTCCATCAGATGCAAATAACTTGGTCCTCACATCCGCGAGAAGACTGAGCAACTTCAATACCAAGAAAGTTCTGGAGGGGCCCTAAATCTTTAATATCAAAAGTTCGTTGAAGATAATGTTTGAAGGAAGAGATGGTTGCATCATTGTTACCTGTGAGGACAATATTATCAATATAGACCACCAAAATCATCACAACTGAGTGGAGGCAATAGATTAAGATTGAGTGATCCGACTGACAGAGAATAAAACCATAAGGTATCAAGACACTGCTAAACTTCTCAAAACAAGCACAGAGAGGCTACTTAAGACTATAAAGAGCCTTTTTGAGTTTGCATACAGAGTTGGGTTCCCCCTGCTTGACAAACGCCGAAGGAGAAAGCATCTACTCTTCTTCCTGAAGATCACCATGGAGAAAAACAAAACTTGATCATTTTGTATAATATCATGTTGTTTCCCCCTCATATCGCAGCTTTCTCACAACATTGGATAACATCAAGATACTAAAGAGGATTGACACGGCCTTGAAACATCCCTAAAAGTAGCCATGGATGATGAATTAGCTGTCCTTGAGAATAAGAACACTTGTGACATGGTTCCTTGGCCACCGGGGAAGACTCTTGTTGGATGTAAGGGGGTATTTGCCTTGAAGCATAATTAGCGAGGGATATAGTAACCCTAAATGCCTAATGTGGTTATGAAATGGTCAAAATAATGTATCTTAAATCTAAAATGTGCTGAAATTAATCACTCAATTAATTTTTGCAATTAAATAATATAAATTTTACCACATCTAATCATTCAAAAATATCTTCGAATTCTAATGGATTAATTAATAGATGAATGGGATTTGGATAATGAACTAATTGAGTTAATGAGTATTAAATGGGTAAGTGGAATAAGTCAAAAGGGGTTGGGTTTCGATTAAAAAGAACAAGGGAATATGGATGGTTGCCTAAGGTCTGAAATATGGGAAACTAAGGACACGGATAGAAACGAAAGAGGGAAACTTGGAAGAGGGCTTGCGGCAGCCAGGGAAGGGAACGTTTGGTGGAGGTGGAAGCAGATATGGCTTTTGGGAGGGTAGCAACACAAAGGAAAAGTGATAGAGGCTCAGTGGCAAGGCCAGGTGGGTTCCGAAAGGGACACGACATGCAAGAAAGGTGTTGTGGAGGGAAACGAAAACACAAGGAGGGGTATTAGGAAGTTGCAACACAGGTAGTGGCTTTGGAGGGGGACAACGATGGCTGTATGGGATGGGAAAGGATGGGGCGAAGGCAGCAGAGGGGTTTTGGGTGAGGGACGAAACCCAGGGAAGGGTTTAGGGTCAATGGCAAGGGTCTAGGAAGGGTTACAGAGGTGGGTGAAGGCTTGGAAGGCAGCTAGGAAGGGGCGGAAAGCTAGAGAAGGGATTCTTGGTTGCAGTAAGGTAAGGTAAAAGAGCAAAACAAAGAAAGAGAAGGAGGAAGAAGAGAGAGACAGAGAAGTAAAAGAAGAATACCTAAAGAAGATGGTGGCCTCACGCCAAGGCTTCTCGCCCAAAGGAATCACTCCAAAGATCAACCGCACAAGAGGGTTGCGAAAATCTCAAAAAATTTATCCATTCAACTGTATATGCCTTAAGGAGGTTACAAGGATTTTGTAACTTTCATCTTACAATAAAATTAATAATAAACAAATACCTAAATTACCCTTACTAAGATTAAAACACAAAATCACAGAAATAACAAATACGAAAACAGTAACTTGTGCATGGGGGATGCGCTGCATCAAACTCTCCTTCTGAGAAAGAACTCGACCTTGAGTTCTAACAGATGAGAAGACACAAATTATCCCACGCCGCGTCTTCCCAAGGTAGGGCCTTCTAAGTGCAAACACGCGCACGTGAGGTCTTACAGATATCATCCAAGCATCAAACCACAATGATAGCATTGGGCTTTCTTCCATTGATCACAATCTTGACCTTAGGACAAACTGAAAAATTACCCCAGTTAAACATTGTCCTAAAGCTGTGTAAACTGGAAAAATTGTACTAACAGACTCGAGCCCTTGTGTTCTGACTGAGGTCTTGAATGCCTAGATTCCTGAGACAAATTGAATGTTAACTGTTAAATATCTTTAGTCTCAGGCTCGAGGTCTTGAGTCTTGGCTTGAGTCCTCGAGGCTGATTCTATCTAAGAGCTCATCAGTCCATCTCTGTAAATTTATTATGCTCTAAGGCTCGAATCCTCAAGCTTTGGTTGACGTCTCGAGCCCCTCCTATTTGAGAGCACCTTGAGAACAATCTGCAATTTGTTATTGCTCTCAGTCTCGATTCCTCTAGAATTCATTGAGGTCTTGATCTGATCTCGAGACACGCTCCCTGAGGCCTCGTGACTTAAACACTCTAAAAATCAAGACATAATGTAGTGACCTGACCCTCAGTAGCGGGTCAGCAGAAGTGGGTAGAATTAGTTAGAAATTGACATTGTTTTATTAGTATATTATATTATTTTATTAAAATTATTTGGAAAAAACACACCTTCTCAATTAGAAGCTTACAAATTTATCCTCCTCGAATTGAAATTAAGTGAATGGAAAATTTAAATTATCATGTTAGATTTAATTCTCAAGGTTAGAATGTTAATTGGAATTATACAATCAGAAATTTATAACTGATGATTTTAGTGGAACCCCCGATCGCACACTTTCCCTCCTAAAGTATTGGTGTACTGAAAATAAAATTTAATGAAAATTTATAAGTGAATTTTCTATATTTAAAAGGATAATTAAAATGTAAGAATAAAAGTTTAATGAATTTTTATTCCAAAGTTAGTAAGTTTAATTAAAATTCTTTCCCATTAAAATTTATTTAGTGGGTGTATATATATATATATATATATATATATATATATATATATATATATATTATTTTATAAAATAGATATCACCTCAACCCGTGTGGGCCCCTTTGAGACCCACACCCGTGAATCCCATTCACTGTAAAACACAACTCCCTTTTCTCTCTTTCAAAAACGGCAACAAGCCTTTCCACTTTCCCAAATTTCCACCGCTACACAAAGGTTTCCATGTTCGACTCCTCCTCCCCTTTCCTTTCCCACCACGACTACAACTCATGGGGACCGACCCTTTTCTGTATTAAACCTATGCGATCCTTCCTTCCTTTCCCTCTCCATTGGCATCTCTCTCCTTTGGCTTGGGGCGAAATCTGCAAGAGCATCCGAAGCAACCAGTTTGGGTTTTGTTCCCTCTTGTTCTTCTAAAGGTATGTGGTTCCCTCTCTTCCTTCTCTTCCCTCTCTATCCCTCTAAGTTTCACCCATCACCGTAGAGAAATCCGAAAAAGAAATAGATATCTTCTCCATGGTTTATTATGAGAAAACCATATGGGTTTCCTAGAAAATTCTCTATGTTTTTCATAGAGAAAACCTCCATGTTTTGTAAGAAATATCCTATGCTTGCCATGAGAAAAGAAAACCATACTTGTACTGTTTATACTTGAGACTGATTTTCAGTCTTCAAAACTGTTTGATTGAGGACTGTCTTTATCTTACCTAAACTAAAACCTTCACCCGTCACGTTGGACTTTAGGATATCCGTGGATCAAAGTTGGGGTAACAACATACCTCATATGTATTTAATGTAAATTGCGAGAGATATTTAATAATGACCATATTAATGATGATTGGAAAACTCGAAATAATTTATTTGCAGCACTTAAAAGTGGAATTTGATTTGGCGCCTTTATGCAACCTATCTATTGCTTGGATGCTATGAAACTGCAAAAATCTCAACTTTGAGGTAGGGAGTACTTTGTTGTTCTTTCATAATTTGTTTATTTGGGTTTTATCAGTATTTTTATATCTTGATTTTATTTATGCTTTGCTTTTATTTTAAAGGCATATTGTTATGTGTTATTATTGCTATGATGTGATGATGATTTATTTGATATATCTGGTATGATTATGTGATTGGGATATTATGGTAATGACGCAAGCGTGGCCAACGATTAATATCAGTTCTGGATTTTAATATAAATTTTATATGCCCCGAAGAACCTGGCTGGACCTGTGAATTTAATTGAGATCCCATCACATGTGAATCATCTCTATGTTATGCATACCTTCATAGTAAATTGTGTATGTATGAATGTTCTTGGTCACACAACATAATTGATTGGGCCTATGAAGCTGTGTACACATGATGGGTTTCTCTGTGTGTTTGGGTTATTAAGTATATGGGTGAGACTTGTGGATTGATTTGATATGTATGGATATCTATAGTTTGATCGATGTGTGGGCCAATGGTGAGATTGGTAATGCTCCTCGGGTTTGTGATTGAGAATCCTATGTTGGTAGATGTGTGTTGTATGGAGGAGTTTGAGACTCATAGATTGATATGAGTAATTGCGATATGATCAAGTGGTGTAGGCCACATGAGATTGTGTGATGTGTTAGCCATCTGTGGAGGATATATCTGATTACTAAGATGTCGATTGATGTGTTCGTTGGATTTGGATTCCACGTGTTGGATTGCAGTGCATGGGCCTTATGTGTGAGTGTGATGGGCCGCACAATGTATTCACGTGTGACGTGTATTTATGGATGACATTGTGTATCATATTAATGATTAGTGATTAGTGGCTTTTGAGAAAAGATCCCATGTGTGAGATTTGATTAAGAATGTGATACTTATCTGTCTTCTTGATGGGGAGGTGTGAGGCCAACAGACCCAACAGTACTAGTGAGCGGATGATGTGTGGGTGGGTGATGGATGAGCATAGGCTACCACACTGGCGGGCTATCTCATTGAGAGGTTGTGGGTGAGGGATGAGGTCGTCACTAATCCCATATCGAGAGCAAATGAGTGAACGCGTTGCCTATAAAATGGATTGAGAGCATCAATGTACCAGGTGAAATGACTCATTGTGGAGTTTGATAGTGTGATAAGTTACACTCTTTAGTCGGTTAGGCTGATGATCAAGTGCTTAGAACTATGATATATTGATGGATATGAGTGTTATGAGTATGATATCAAGATAGACACGTTTAGGTGGGTTATGTTGTAGTATTCGTGTGTATGTTGTTTATGTGATGTTGAATGGTGTTGGATATTCTGCATTTTTATATTGAATATTATTGTATATGGGTTTCCAATTGTTTATTTGTACCCCTACTGAGCTGATGATCCATGGGCAAGTAAGGCTCACTCCCTAACAGTTTTTCAGGTGATAGTTGAGGAGTGACGATTCAACTCTCAGAGGTGGTAATGTGGTACTGAGTCAAGGATAAATGTTTAATTTTTTAGCATAGTTGTGGATTCATGCGATTGAATTTATTTATTTGGTAATATTTATTTTTGAGACTTGATTAGTTGATTTGAATAAATTGAGAAGCTTGATGATATTGTTTTTGTTTTATTTTATGGAATGAGATGTGAGCAGTGAGATTAGACTTGATATTAATAGTCGATGTTATCCTTCTCATTTTTTTTGTGGATGACATTAAGATTTGTGCAATGTGTAGTTGGGCATGAAGGATTTGATAGTTTTGTTTATTTCATTTATAATCTTTAAAAAATATATATATTCATTTCCCCCATCCACAAATCTGTGATGTAAGGCCCGTTAGTTATGTTGTTTTGTTGGATCACACCCGTTCAGCATACAGTTAAGTGGCGTTTAGGTTGTAGAAAGGAGGGGGGCTGATGCGGTGCATCCCTGCCTTTTTCTTTACTTGCTATTTTTTGTTTTAGTTAGTTTTATTTTAAGCAAGGGTTGCCTTTTTCTTTACTTGCTATTTTTTGTTTTAGTTAGTTTTATTTTAAGCAAGGCTAGTGTTGTAATTTTGCTTTATGTTATTTTAAGTAAGTGATTCTTTATATAAGGCTTTGTAGCCCTTTGGGTAAGGACAATTTTTTACAATGAAATAAAATCACGATTGAGAATTTCTCTGCGAATCCTCTGCCGTGATTATCTTGGAGCGAATCCGAGAGTTTGGCGTGAAGCTGTCTCCCTTCCAGGTACTTGATCCTCTTCCTCTTCCTCTTCTCTTCTTCTTCTCTCTCTTCTTCTCTTCTCCTCTTCTTCTTCTCTGTTTTCTTTTGATTTCCTCCCAAACCAGAAATCTGTCAGCTATCTCCCCTCTTCCAGATTTTCCGCCATAGCCCCAAACCATTCTAAAACTTTCGCCATCTCCCATATCTCCTTCTTGTGTTATTCGTGCACCCCAAACCCATTCCTAACTGCTGCTATACTTTCTTTAGCCTTCTCCTACTCATCGTATACCCTTTAACTCCATCCAGATCTGCTGAACCCCTTATCTTAGCCTCCTTTAACCCTTTCACTGTTTTAAACCTCTTCATCCAACCCTAACAGTTCACCATACAGCTGCCCTCAAACCTTTGAACCCTTTTCAAGCCTCATACAGTCTTTACCACCTGTCCCAACCTCCATACAGCCCTAAACTACAGCTGTCATGTTTTCCCATAGCCTTTCTTAACCTCCTTTACACCTGTCCTGTTCTTCCAGTCCCTATCTTAGCCTTTTCAACCTGTTTTCCCCTCTCTTACTGCTGTCCCACAAAACTGGGCCTTTTTTTAACCTCATTAACCTCTCACACTGCTGTTAAAATCAGATTTAACCTTTATTTGATGTTGGTTTTATGTGTTTGTGTGATTTGATAATCCTTTTGGTTTTGAGAGCCTTCTACTTTGAGCTATGACATGGTTTGGATTGTGATTTTATTACTTATATTGAATCCTCTGAATTTTATTAATTATTTGTGGTAGATTTTATTATTCTAATTGTTATTATTAATTTTAATTTTAATTTTAATTTCAGCCTCATTTAGTTTCTTATTATTGCATAAATCGCATTTAGGTATTTAGGGTCACCTTTTTGTCTTGTCCTGCGTCAGGGGCATTACACATAAAATCTGGGAGATCTCTAAACTGTGTTTCCAAATATAGGGCTCGAGACCTCGAAGCACGCTCCTCGAGACCTCGAGGATTAGCCGTTGGGAAAAAGGTCTATAAATACACGGCTTATGTTTGTGGAAAGAACATACCTTTACACTGGAAAAACCCTATCTTTCCAGATCTCTCACCATTGGCTTTCTCTCTTTTCTTCATCAATCCTCATAAGTTGATTCAAAGCAAACAATGCTTAATTTATGAAGAAGACAAGATAATCATTTACTAGGACCAACTTGTAGTATCCTTTGTCCTAGACCCTCCCTTCCGCTGTGGCAAAAGCATATTGGTGGACAAGCAAGCTCTGAAGGCTGAAGAGTAGGAATCTCCTCAGAAGAACACATCATTCAAGATCGGTTTAGGCCCAAGGGTCCTCTGTTTAAATTTCATTTTCATAAATATTGTAAGGTGGATTAGGACTCTGTGTTCGAACTACTTAAAATAATAGGCGTCGAGGATTAGACCATTATAGTCGAAACTCTAAAAAAATCTAGGTTGTACTATCTAGGTGAGAAGCCCATTCATAGTATGTTGGGACAACCCAAGAGTGGGAAAATCTAACAATGGATGTAGGTTTGTTTAAACCGAACCACTATATATCGTTATGCATTGTGGTTGATTGATGGTTTGATTTGTTTATTGTTTTGCATATACAATTATTCTGCTACACTTTGTTTAAACAATAAAACTTTAAAAAGGGTATTAAAATCGAATCAAACCTATTCCCTCCCCTCTCTCTTTCTCTATATGTGTGTGTTGCATTGTTCTAGTAACGGATTTTCAATATAGTCTTAACATGGAAGATGAGTTCTCTATCAATGCTTTGAAAATTTATCTGCAACAGTCTTTTGATATTAAGGATCTTGGCTTACTTCGTTATTTCTTTGGAATTGAAGTTGCTCGATCCTCTAAAAGACTTGTTCTTTCTAAATGGAAATATGCTTTAGATCTTCTTAATGATGCTGGATATTCTGAATGTAAGCCTACACAAACACTGCTTGATGTTAATTCAAATTTTTTTGCATTTGATGGGACTCCTCTTCTTGGTCCTCGATTTTATTAGCAGTTGGTAGGCAAACTCATTTATCTTACCATCATCCGGTTTGACTTGGCCTATGTTGTCAGTGTGGTTAGTCAATTAATGCATGCTACTATGGATGCACAACTTCATGCGGTCTTTTGCATTTTACGTTATTAGAAGTGCTCACCCTAGTTGTGGACTCTTTTATAGGATTCAGTCTATGTTTAAATATTCGCGGCTACTCTGATGCTGATTGGGCTGGTTCTCCTGATGATCAACGATCTACTTCGGGTTATTTTATTATTTTAGGATCGCATTTGGTTTCTTGGCGAATCAAGAAACAAATTGTTGTTGCTCGTTCTAGTGCAGAGGTAGAATATAGGGCCATGACCAACACAACATGTGAATTACTGTGGTTTAAACAGTTTCTTGATGAATTGGGTTTCCCTTCCTCAAAGGCACTTATCATGTTCTGTGACATTGCAATCAATATTGCTTTAAATCCAGTTTTCCATGAGCGTACAAAGCATATAGAGATTGATTGTCATTTTCTTCGACATCATTTATCGTCTGGGAATAGTGTCACTCCATATTTGAAGTCCAATGATCAATTAGAAAACATGATGACTAAAGTCATTTCCATTGTCAACTTGATGATGTTTCAGCAAGCTGAACTTAATTGATACCTTGCGCCAGTTTGAGGGGGATTGGTGTAGATGTAGATATAAATGTATTTTACATTTTACATGTGTTTTTATTACAGTTGACTTGTGGTTGTGATAGATTGTATTATGTTCTCTTTCCTTTTCTGTTACCTTGATTGACTCCATGTACTCTATATATTCATATATTATCTTCTATTAGAACCAAGTAATACAATATACAAAGAATTTCTCTCTCTTTTCTTCTATTCTTTTCCATTATTTTCTTCTTCTTTTTTCTGATTTTCCTTATAATAATATATTGAAGTTAGTTGTCACTTTCTTTTCCATTATATTCTCATGGAATAGTGTCACTCCATATTTGTAATTCAAGGATCAACTTGTTGATACGCTCACGAAGGCAATCTCTCGATCACAATTTGATGACATCCTAAGCAAGTTGAGCTTAATTGATATCTTCACTCCAACTTAAGTGGGAGTGTTGTAGATGTAGATATTTGTATTTCACATTTTACATGTGTATTTTTGTGATAGTTGACTTGTGGCTAGCATGGATTGTAACATGTTTTCTTTCATTTTCCATTGCCTTGATTGGCTCTCTGTACTCTATACATTCATGTATCATCTCCTATTGGAAATAAAGCAATACTATGCACAATGAAGTATCTCTCTTTTCTTCTCTTTTCTTTCATTACTTTCGTTTTTTTCCCTATTTGCATTCTTACACCTTTTGGATATGAGTTTTTGGTGGTTGGGTCAACAAACTTACCTTGAACAGTTGAACTTTGGGATCCACCAGCCCACTGCATAGAATTTATCAAGTAAACAACTTTCTATTGTAGTAAATAAAATAACAATGCACAAGTGTAGCATTTTCACTCTCATACCCATGATAACTATTTTTGTCTACTATTATAAAATATGACGTGTGGAAATTCATTGGACTTAATGAAACCAACAACATAATAGGTAATCAGCCAAAAAATATACCAAAACTCAGCCAAAAAATCAGCCCAGGATCATTTCTAGCCTTGCTATCTAAAGTGATGAATTTGGTACTTGATTTGAAATCTATGAATGTTTCACATTGAGATACTACTGTCTGGAGGATAGAATAAATTGGACAAAGATAGCCAATAGGATCTTGCAGTTCCTTTTCAGTATTGAAACCCTCATTACTACATTTAAAAAAAAAAAAAACCTTTGTTTTCCAAACAAAACAGTGTGCATTTCCTTTGCACCGTCTGAAGTCAAAGCCTTTTGTTTTGCAGCAGCCTTGCTTAAAATCCTAACCTTGGATAACATTAAATCTAGAACCTTTGCACGTACTTTCTTGCATTGTGTGTTTGTTCTCTTTGGTCATTTTTGTACCTCTTTTATGTTTGTGGGTTCTCCATCCTTTTAGATTGTTCCTTGATCATTCCCTTTGGAAGTTGCCATTGCCTAGTTTGGAGTTATAGAGGAATTGGTGGGTCTTCAGAGATAAAGCTCCCTCTTCAAAGAGAACTATCAAGTGCATTTGTTCGAATATTTTTCTTTGGGCGTTGGCTATTAATGCATTCTTTGGCTTTTTGGTCGACCGATTTAGTGGGAATCAGTTCAGGATGTTTTAGTGTAGCATTTCTTGCTTTATTTTGCTTGCTTGAGCTTTGGTGTTTCATCATCTCTTTGGGGAATCTCATCTTTGTTGATTATTCTCTTTTTTTTTTATCAACAAAATTCCTTTGTTATTTTTTTTTTTAAATCTCACATTTGTCACATTATAATAGACAACTTGTACTGGGCAATGGGGCTCGTTTTTTGGCATTGGGATATGCATGAGACACCTATTTGGCCATTTGGTGTGGTTGTTAAGCCTCACCATATACCATGCTTTATGTTCTTTAAGCCCGTCTTACAGTACTATGGTAATGCTTGAATTTTTCTGTTCATTTATTGGACTGACGGTGACATGGTGATTGTGTTATGACTGTTATCTAGAAACCAAATACTATTTTCACCATGACCTCGAATGGGGGAAAATGGTCATAAATAAGACCTAAAAAGTGCGAAGGGAACATTTTATCATGTGTATGAAAACAAGGTGTACCCTTAAAATTACTGTGTCCTAATCTGGGGAACAAAAGAACATTCAAATGCTTACTTCCGATGGTGTGGGAGCTATTCCATGGTGTAACATTTGAGAGCCAAACAGAAGAAGTTATTCCAGGAACGCTAGTTCAGAATAGGAACATGAGGGAGTCCAATTGATCGTACTACTATTTTCCTCAGAAAATCTGTTACATTTCTTAGTCATTTTGTTGATGATTGTTCTGAAGTTCACTGCAATATGTTACAGACAAGTGGCACTCGGCTCTCAGTCTCTCTCTTCCAGCTTTTGCTTCAAATCTTCCTCGTGTTCCTTCTCATCTTAAAATCTACCCTATTTTTTTCTTTCACAAAAGCTACTTATTTTTGTTTTGGATTGAGCTAACTCATACTTTCAATAATGGTTCTCATCATGTGTAAGACTATTCTATTTTCTTTTCTTGAAACCTAGCAGAATAATTTCTTAACATATATTGTTTTACTTTTTAATTGTTTTTTTTTTCCTGCAAATTTCCTTTCTCCATTCAATTAACTGAACGATGAATTGGAAACCACACACACACACTGAATGAATGGTGTGAAATAGGTTCCTGGTACTGTACTTGATGGGCAACTTGCTATTGTGTTGCATTGGCCTATATTTACAACCATTGTTGCCAAGTCATCTACTTGGATTGCTAATTCCATTTAATATATAACAGTTTTCTGTTTTATGTTACTACTGGGTTTGTATTGGTACCATTTTGTGACCATTATTTGCATTTTATTTTTATAGTTCTTGAAGCCTGACAAGATCATTCCAACCGTTAATGTTGGAAGTGCTGCTAATCGCCAAAAGATGCAATCATACTTCAGGGAATGGCTGAAAAGCTAAGGATTGCAAGAGTAGACTTTCCCGTTGGACCATACCATTATATTTGCTGCAAGATCTCATATATTATTACTTCTATGACTGAGCTGAAGACATCGAACTCGTAACTGGTACTATTGCAAAACCCTTGGAAAGTTTTTTTTTAAATGGTAATCATATTACTACAGATGAGGACCAGAGGTCCGCATAGACCAAGCAAACTGAAATAAAAAGAAAAAACCATGGACGGAAATGGAAAAACGAAAAGAAACACCAGCTGAAAACTACGAAAATCCTAAAAACTCCAATCAGGAGCACCACCAATTATAACTACAGCAGGGCTGCAAGATTTGCCACCCTTGCAGCCGCACGTACTGCCTAAATTGTAGTTTTGACTCAGTTTTTTTTAGTGCAGAAGCTTCCTGCTACTCTGAGGTAGGCATCCATTGAGATTGTAAGTAGTTTGCTGATACATAATTGAACTAAGCATATTTTATAGGATAATTGTTTTGATTTGTTGTATGATGCATTGCATGCTCATTTTTGAATTTGAACAAACATCCATTATAATTGAGTTTATAGGAACAAGCATCATGTAAAATATTTGTCAAATTTCAATGAGATTCAAAAAGTGGGTATTATTAGTGTATAATGAAATGAATGATGCTGGTGCCTTTGGCTTCTGTTATGTTTGAGTTTTGTTCCACACAAGGTTTAAAAATTGGCTGAGTCCAAGATGACTGCCGAGTCGACTCGGACTTGGTTGTATCTGGTACAAGTCTATATAAGACGATGCAGAGTGCCTTGACTCATTTTAAATCAATGTGACTCAGACGAGTCGAATTCGTCTGTCTTGTCATTAAATTTCAATGATTCAAAAAGTGGTATATTTGAAGACAATGAAATGAATGACGTTGGTGCGTTTGGTTTCTGTTATGTTTGGCTTTTGTTCCACTCAAGGTTTTAAAAATTGGCTGTCTGAGTTGACTGCTGATTTGACTGACTCAATCATATCTGGTACGAGTCTATGTATGCAAAACGTCTGGACTCACTTTTAATCAATGTGACTCAGTTGAGTTGAATTTGTATCGGCCTTGTCTAACTCATATTGGCTGAGTCTGGCGAGTTGACTCGATTAGTCATGGGATGTTCAGTGGCACTGGAACCAGTGTTTTAAAAACTGAACTAAAAAATGCAGTTTGATCCGGTTGGACCTAAACTGGTCTCTAAGGCGGTCCAGTCCTTGAGACGGTTTGATTAATTAAAAAATTATTATAAATTTTATTTATTTTATTCTTCTCTTCATTTTTCATTGTTTTCTATTGTAGTGTCATGGTTGCAATGAGATTTTAGTTTTTTTTCTTATTTTTTAATATTAAAGTATATTATATTATCTTAATCTTGGTTCAAAGCGGTTTGACCCTGCTATCTAATCTAATTAAAATCAAACCGTTATGTAAAATTATTTAATTAACCGTTTGGGTTTTAAAAGATTGATTGCTACGATTTTCCCCCACCCCTCTGCAAACATCACCTTCCGTTGCTTCTTCCTTGAGAATGGGTAATAACATTTATGATATCAGTGGCATTGGGCTTAGTTTAACGTGTCATTCGTCATGATCCAAAGCAACGGTATTCTAAAAATTAAAGCAAGTATATATAGCGTTTTGGTGGAATTAATATCAGATATAATAAATGATGTTTACTTTTGAATTATTCAAAACTAGTTATAGCCTTTTATTTTAAAATTATCAAATCAATGTTAAATAAAAATCCATGAATAGATTATGATCAAGAGTGTTATTGTAAATCTTTAGATTGAAAATGATTATTATGCTCAGGTTTTAAATTTTAATATATTTATATCCTCTTCTTAAATTGAGTAGGACTGATGATTCTATCAGGTGATGAAGAACAAAAGTCATAACTGCAAAATTTTTGTATACTTCTAAAAATCTTCAGCGAAATAACAATTTAGACTCAAAATTCCTAGGAACTCCTCCAAAATTCTATTTTTAGTTCGCACTCTCATTGTTCATTCTCCTTTTTCCAAGCCAATGTCCCTTGAATTTTGTCACAATCCCTACTTCTTATGATCACATAGGCTGCTCTCCTCATGTACATGCTTGGGACCTTAGGTTGCTAGGTTTTTGGAAAAAAAAACCCTTAACTTTAATAATCATATACGGCCATGCATCAAAGTCTCCTACTTCCTCCAATATCCTGGGTTTTCTCCAAAGTTCCTCGACCTTTGGCTTTCTCACACGCCATGCAAATTGGAAGTCTCTAAATTCGTTAGAAAAGGGTGACTGGAAGCTTCTTTGGAGAGAGAGGATTCTTAACTTGGAGAATATTAAGGAAAATGGATGACATGAGAAGTCAAGTAGTCTCCATGCAAACAATGACATGTCAATTTTGTGCACATATATTTCTTATAACAAGTGGCCTTTTTAAAGTGGGTTGTTACAGTCCATAAGATGTCTCGACTCATAGCACTCATATAGGTTCTGAATCAAGTGCAAGTGGATCCATTAGAAAACGATCAGGTCCTCCCTTTTCACTTCAATTCTTCGGTGCAATTAAAGTAGAAAGTCACTAATTATGTCAACATGGATCCCATCATTTTCTAATGGACTTCATAAATATTATTGGACTTGACTGAGCTCATGACCTCATCATTACGTTATGTAATAGTCTTTTAGTATTCATGTAATTTATCTTAAATTATAACGTTTATGCATTGGTGACGGTCAGACTTTCAAATGCCCACGTTACTTATCCAAAAAATTTATAAAATAATTATAAGTGACTTCCTTCCCATGTTGGATTCTTTATAGCCCACTAAAGGTTTGATTTTGGATTTTTTGAAAAGTTGACAAGTGGCATGAGAAGTATTCGTTGCGGGTTCGAACTCCCATAATCTAATTTTGTTGTGCCGTAGGGATAATGGGCTCACTCGTAGGAGTTTTACGTTGGGCATCTCACTTTTTCCCACACGTAAATTCAAAAAAAGAAAAGAAAAGAACTTTAATATCTCATCCATTGAAGTTTAATCCATTTTGAATATTTAATCATTTAAGCTAAATATATCGATTTGATTATATATTCTTTTCTACCAGTTGTCCATTTAAAAGTTCATATCTAATAGTTTAATTTTTTTTATAAAATTAAAACCTCACATTTGAAGATCTATATCATTTTCATTAATTAGATAAGAGTCATTATATTATCGTATGCATGCTATCCACTTTAATTTGATCAATAAATATTACAGTTGAAGAGTTTTGCCTTTTTATAAGTTTTTGCTATATTTTTCTGAAAGTCCCTTTCTTACGGTACTGGAACAACACGATTGACCCAGGGGAGGAGGGGGTGAATAGGTCAATCCCAGTTTCTATAGTGTTTACAAATTTCATGATTGTTTTAAGTACAATGGAACATTAACCAAGAAATTTATTTAGTATGATAGATTGTTTCTAATTTCTTTAAATGATCACACTAAGATTATAACATGTTACATTTTGCTTGATTATCGATGCTTGTGCATAATATGTAAAAGAAGATAATCAATATGAAAAATGATGTGTGTTAAGAAGAGTACTTAAATACTAAATACAAACACACAAAGATCAAACACCATAAGACCAATTTAAAGTGGTTCGGTTAGCTAACCTACATCCATTACTAGGACTAACTCAATCTTTAATTATCTCCAAATCCACTAAGTGGAAACTTACACCCTCACAATTAAAGTAGGAATTCCACCTCACTCAATCGGCTGGGAATTTCACCCACTATTGTGCAAGAGATGACGCTCTAGAGTTTTTTTATAGTGGTTCCGGAGCCAATCCTCCTTAATCCACTTTCGGGACAAATGTTATGAAATAAAATTAAAACAAAGAAGCACTTGCCTTTGTAGCTCTATCTCTTGATGTGTGCTTCTTCAAGATCCACCCAATGTATGTCGAAGCTCAACTTTGTAGCCGTCGTAAATCAACACAATTGAAGGCGACAAGGAAACTCGTTTTACCAAAGATTTCCTAGTTTATTATCTTTTCCTCTCTTTCTCTCCCAAACTCAATCCATATGATTGGTTATATTTGATTCCCCAAGTGTAAGCACAAAAGAAAGAGTGATCCTTATGTTGGCCCTTGTTTAAGCTCATTGATAATGATGAGGGTCTGATTTGCCAAAAGATACCAACTGGTCGCATAAAGATTGGTTTATATAGAGAAGACAACCAGTTGTAGCAACGGTAATGTACCGACAGGTCGGGCGCATCGAGAGGTTGTTGACTAGAAATGTTACCATTCAACAACCCGACCGTTGCACATTAATGCACTCCTAACGGTAATAATCTTTCCTGGTCGACATATCGGTGTCGCCGATGGGTCGACAGTTAAGGCACTGATGGGTCGGTCCATACGAGAGGCTCGGTGTGGGGCAACACCATGCTGACAGTAGTTTCAAGTCTAGAAACTTGTCTTACCCAAAACGACCTGTCTCCCTTTACCGAGGGGTCGGTCCTGATACTCTCGATCGGTCTTGAACTACCGATATGTCTGTTTTCTCGAGAGCCCACCTGAGTTCTAAGTTCCAGAACTCATAAATCTCTATCGAAGAGTTGTTGACCACAAGGGGTCGTTTCAGCTTTTCACAGAGGGGTTGGTGCATACGAGACTTTGATCAGATCAGAGGTTTTTCCAGAATGACAGTTCTATAATCCAGAACCTATACCAATCTGGCCGACCAGTCTTTGACCATAATGGATCGATCATATCTCCCCTGATGGGTCAATGAGAATGATTGGTCTAGCTGAGAGTGAAACTAAATACATATTTTCAAGTTGAGTTTCAATTCAATGTCAAGCTTCCTCTTTAGGCTGTTTATGATTTTACCATTTGTTCAACTAAGTCTAGGGAAGGTCATTTATAAGATGTGGATACCATATAAAGTCATATATGGTTGTTTTATCTGTTTTGTGTTTGTCATAACAATGAGGTTCAAACAGATGAAGTATGATTTTCAATCTTGATCATTTTGAGTTTTTAAGCTTCTACCAAGTGCTTTTTTCCGAGTCATGAAATTGACAAACTTAGAGACTCGACAATCCGTGGCACTAACAATCCGCCCCTTTTTCAATTTCATGACAAAGTATTATATTGTTTACATATACATATTCAAATGAACAAGAAGACTATGATCTTCATATTCTTGTTCAGTTTGCTTCATTTCATTTTTCTTGTTCAAATACATAAGCAAGCAATACTAGAAAATTATCAAAGGGGTTAGTCCCAAAACATAAATATGTATTCATGGAATAAACTAGATTTGTATTCTTACTCCCCCATACACCTTGATTTCCTAGTGACTAATACTTCCCATAGCATAAGCTTATCACTAAGTTTATCAGTGTTGAGAAGATTTTTCCCCCAATCTTCTTTGAGTTTGATTTTCCAAACTCCAAGCATAAACATTCTCTTATGTCTATTGGATTCTTCCTACTATGGCTCTCTTTTTCTAGAGACCCAAGCACTTACATTTTACCAATTACACCTCATTATTGGTTTTGATGTCTTCTTACTTCTACTAATTTCTCTCCTATTTTGTCATAAAATTGACAAAGATTAGTAGACCGACATCGAATTCAAGAACTCTCCTATGCTTCATACATCTAGTGCTTTCATGAGTTTTTCTTCCAATTCATTTAACTCCTCCCTACAGTCTAATACTTATCTTATGCATTACTGTGTTTATTGTTCCTTCTTTCCCTTTAAGATTAGTGTTGTCTTAAAGGTGTTCTCTCAATGAGGTTAAGTCACCTTTCCTACCTTCCCTTTTTGGATTCTCCCCCCTCATTCTTGAAGCTATCTTCTGTAGCTTATTTGACCCAGCTTCCCCATAAATTTAGCTGACTCTAAGTTTATTTTTCATCAAACTTGTATCAACCGTCCTCTTTATATTGTTATGACCAGCAACAACAGCTTATCAGCACATATTTTGTACTCCCCCAAACTCCAAGAATGTGTGTAATATCTCAGCCCGATCCTTATCGCCCTTACATGCCAATACTTAACCTGCATGTTAGTCTATTTAACAAAATTCATGTTAACAATTGACATGAGATAGAAGGCATTAACACAAATTAAACCAAACCATACCATTTCATTGATACACAAATCAATACATATGGTTTAGGTGGGGGGGGGGGGGCAACATGAATACTTAGTTTTAATACTAAAACTATAGTTTTTTCCAAAATATAAAGCATAAAGCATGAAAAACTATCCTAAGCAGAGCCATCCGGAAGAGGTGACGCTGGGAGGGAAGAGGATTTTCGTCAGAAACAATCTTTGAGTTCTTCCATGAATTTGGAGAGACTTTGAACTGATTCATTCATGAAGGTTGTAAAGGCACCAATCTTTCGTTCCAACTTCTGACGTTTTTCAAGGGAGAAATAGAGTCGTCTTATAAGATCTCTATCAGACTCAGTTTTTGTTTGTTCTTTTATTTTCTCCTCTTTTACTTTAATCCTCTTTCTTTCAGCCTACTTTTATTTTTCTTCTCCACTCGAGACCCCTAGAGAGGTTGTTACCTGAACTCGTTTTTCTTTTCTTCCACTTTATTTGACTAGCACCCAAGAAGGAGTGGTAGGTTCTCAAATGCTAATACCAATTTGCCTTCGAAGTACGGGAGGTGGTGAGTTCTTCTTATGTGATATGCTCGAGAGGTTCTTCACTCGATGACCTATAGTATTTAAGAGAGACGAAGATTCTCTTTGATACCATTGAGATTTTTTAAACAAGTTGGTATGATCATTCTCAGAATCAGAGGACACATTGATGAATGAAGACTTGTTCTTTGTCATTTTCCACTTGGAGGAGAGAAGAATGTACGGGCTTCCCCAACCAATGAGAATCACAAAATCCGTGATTTTCAAGCTACTGCACGGGAGAGAACCAGAAGCCCTCTATTTTTTCCAGCAAAAAATCGATCCGGGAAGTCCTATCAACTGGTCTAGGGTATGGGAGGAGAGGAGAAAGTAGCTAGAGCTCAACGGGAGGAGGAATGATGATTTTGAATTAATCTATCGTTTTCACATAAAGATACCTTTTAACTTATTCTTTCTGACTCACACCGACGAGTCGTGACCAACGACCGGTCTGTGTCAATATGTTGATAAATATCGACCTATCTCTTCTTTCGATTTTTCCCCTTTCAGACAGTGTTCTAATTTCCAACAGTAACGACATGTTTGTTCCTCCGACTAGTCTATCCTTCAACCTGAGTTTTTTGAAGGATGATGGGTATGTGTGTGTGTGCGCTTTCGATGTTCATGGTTCATCAAGCCCTGCTTATACACCTTTCAATGCCAGTATAGATACATACATTCACACTGCTTCTGTACCATTTGAAGATTCAACTCATCCTTTTAAAGGTAGGCATAAAAACATGGATTACGGATCTTCTAGATCCAAACCAATCCAAGTACCTTGGGCACATTTAATTTACCAATTCAAACATATTGCCCACGTATGTGATGTCATGTGATGTGACATTTCTAGTCTTTAACAAATGCTATAATATATAAAATAACGAATATTGGAATGAAACACAAAGCACATTAATCATACATTCATTTCCCGTTTTGAATACAGTGACTATGCATGTGAGAATGAAGTATGATGCTACACACACAACTCTCATGCCTGTTATCATGTTATTATCCAAAACATGATAAACACTTCTACTATTCTTTCAAGTATAGTCCAATTCCTTTAAAGAACTGGTACATAAATGGATTACAGTTAAGTACATTTGATCATTTTGATCAATACTTTTGGTAGTTCATACCAAACCAAAAATTAATTTAAAGACATAGAGCATGTTTCATTCCACAAGGGATAACCTGGAATGAAGCGACACTGTGTATGTGTACCATATACACCCTATATAGGAGGTAATGTACAAATTACATTCATTTCCTAAAGATGCACAAATCACATAGCATATGCAATGAAATGAGATGAGTATATTCCAATACTAAAGTGCAAACCTACATGTACAATGAATATCTTACATTAAATCAATCCTAACAATCAAATAAGAACATGGATTGAATGTAAGATATACAAGTGATTCCAAAAACATGTTTCAAATGTGATACCAACAATGGTAGCTCTTTACACATTTGAACATAACATTGTGAGACTTGGAATCTAAGTCCACAATTCAGTGATGGAATATTACTAAATCTGATTTTAATCTTGAGTACCTCCCCATTTGACTTTGCATATCAAATCTTTCAGATTTTGTACCACGATATTGACTTAAACGTGAGAGGCAATCATTTTGGTACATGTCCACATAGGATACTTGGCGGGCATTACCTTCATCAAGTTCCTTTACTCTATCATCTTCTTCTCTTAGAGGATTTAGCTTGAACTTTTTTAATGGATGAATCATTCACCTATATTCTCAGTACACAACTTGGTCATGATAGGTAGTGTTATCCATTGGGCTATAAAAGGCAATTTTTCGTGGATTATTTTAACCTCTTTTGTTGTTTCATATTTTTTAAATATTTTAAAAGCATATTATGAAACAATAATGATGAATGCTACAAGTGTTTGATTAAAGTGCATAGCCAATTCATCACTAGTCCAAGCAATTTGGTCTTTGGGCTGAGTGGTGATGGAAGTTGAAGGTTTATCCAATACCTTTTCCATATGCATAGACCACTTTCTATTCACCTATTTGCAAACATATTCATTGATGAAAACATTTAAAGTTTTTCATTCCATTTTTAATCACAAATGGAGGCTTGGAAATATCATGGCTTTTTCTCATAGCCATTGTTCTAGCACTGATCAACTCGGATGTCTAGATCATTGCAAAGAGAACGAGCCTCCGATACCAATTGAAAGTCTATTTCTCACGGTGTTAGAACAACACGATTGACCCAGAAGTGGGGTGTTTGTGTGTGTGTGTGTGGAGGGAGGGGGGGGGGGGGGGGGGGTGAATAGGTAAATCTCAGTTTTCATAGTGTTTACAAATTTCTTGATTGTTTTAAGTGTAGCGGAACATTAATCAAGAAATTTGTTTACTGTGATAGATTGTTTCCAATTTCTTTAAACGATCACACTAATATTATAACCCTTTACATTTTGCTTGATTATCGATACTTGTGCACAATATGTAAAAGAATATAATCAATATACAAACTGATTTGTGTTGAGAAGAGTACTTAAATACTAAATACAAACACACAAGATCAAACACCATAAAACCAATTTAAAGTGGTTTGGTTAGTCAACTTATATCCACTGTTAGGACTAACTCAACCTTGAGTTATCCCCAAATCTACTAAGTGGGGATTTACACCCTTACAATTAGAGTAAGAATTTCATCTCACTCAATCGGTTGGGAGTTTCACCCACCACTGTAGAATAGGAATTCCACCTATCCATTTGGTTGGGAATTCCACCCACCACTGTGCCAGACACGACGTTCTAAAGTTTTTCATAGTGGTTTTGGAGCCAATCTGAAATTTCGTTACAAGAATGATGCAAGACTTAGAGGGAGGTGAATAGGTCTGATCCGATTTTATTTCCCTTTTTAGAATAAATCAATTTAACAATATGTGCAGTGGAATAATCGTGTGTGCAAGTGATAAACAAAGAAATCAAACCATCAAAACAAACCATATTGCACAATCATTTATAGTTATTCAGTTCACCTGAACCTACATCCACTGTCATCCCAATATACTGTGAATGGGTTTCACACCCAGATAGTACAACCTAATTTTTATAGAGGTTCGACCCCCATGTTCGAATCCTCAATGCCTATTTTTTTTTGGGTGGTTCGAAAACAATGTTCTAATCCACATTACAATGTGATATCAAATAAAAATAAAAGAAGTAACACTTGCCTTAACAATCTTCAAATGTGTGTTCTTCTTGTAAATGTCACCCCAACTCTTCATTTAGTTCTAGTTCATCTTTTGATGAGTATTGGCACAACGGAATATGGATTTTAGGACAAGGATTTTACTGTTTTTGGATCCTAGAAGAACATCCCCATCTTCACAATTAAACAAGCATTGAATGCTTAAATTCTTCCTTTAAAGCATAATGAAGTTGAGGAGATTAGGGAAGGAAAAGTCTATGGAGAATGCTTATGCTTTTCCAATTTATCAGTTGTATCTTAAACTAGGGTTTAAGCATGTATTTATAGAGTTTCTACCCAATGGTTCAATCTTGAGGCCTCTAGGATTTCTTCGAAGGCTCGAGCCTGTATATGGAAATACAGCACACTTAAATTTCAAATTTTAAACTGTAATGTAACTGATATTTAGGTAGAGACCAACTCAATCATTCGCCACATATCCATGATTGCCAATCAGATTATTCAATTAACTAATCATGTGATGGCAAAAAGGTTTCCACAATCTTTTTTTTTTAAATCAAGAGGTGCCTCTTGAAATTTTTCAGATTTGTAAGATTGTCAATCACTTGAGTAGACTTTTGGAATTTCCAGATTTGCATGTGATTGCAAATCACAGTGAGACTTTTATCCCTTATTAGATTGATGAGTCTTCTCAAAGTTTTCAATTATAACCATGATTGCTAACTACGATGAAGACATAAGATGTTTTGAAATCATGAGGAGTCTTTCCCTTTTTTCAGATTTTCGTTATCATATTTTGTAAGATAATTGGTCAAAGGACAGATTACCCTGAGATCACACGCTGAAGTCCAGCTGTCATAATTTTCACTCAGTTACGTACAGTTTTTGAGGCCTCGAGGCTGAGACTAAACATTTTCCATATTTTCAATTTATTAAATATTGATTTATAGGATGTTTAGGCTTAACCTAAGTTCCACTATAGTCCACTTACATTTGTGTCAATCATATGATCGGTTTAGACTCTTCTATGCATAATAGGTCTTTTAACATCTTCACATTATTCCAAGATAAGGTCCAACACACACGTTCACGCTTGGCCACGGAATTGACAATACATAGACTCGGTTAAATTGAGGCCTTAACAAGCTCCTCTTTTGTCAATTTCGTGACAAAACCTAGACTCTAACAAATATATCTCATTTAACCCCTTTATAATGAAATACAAGCCCTTGAAAAAAATACAACTCAAACAATGGCCATATCAAGACTTGAATTTCTTACACTAACACTTCTCTTCCCCCTTTCTTTTTCTCCCCGTGAAATGATGCCCAAAAAAAAATTCCTACAAAAGACATGACAACTAAGTGGGATTTTGAAATTTCTCCCCCTCAACATTAGTACCATTTTTCTCTCACTTTTTGTCATGAATTGACAAAGGGTACTACACAATAATATCATGGAGAAACAGATTCAACAAAACATCAATTTTAAATAAACATTCATTCCAATATTTAAAACTAAGAAAGATCTTCCACCCAATCAATTTGTCAGATCATCAAAAACACAATTTCCTATTAGGCACAATGAGGAATTGAGCACATCAAGGAACCAAAACCTACCCTCTCACCTTTTGAACCAATTTTTCATTGAAAGGTAAAGGCCTGTTGTCACCCCTAAGATATTTAAACATTTCTCTTCTTTTGTCACATTTCATGATGAGTTCGTTCACCAATTCTTTTAGTTTTTGGACCAAGGGATCATGTTTGTTTCCTCCATACACAATACTTTTATTATTGGCCCGAATATTTACTTTTGTTTGAGAAATTTTATCTTTGAGGTGCTTCTTTCTTAGGTTGCATTCAAACCTCATGTGACCTTTTTTTTCCACAATAATAACATGTCACACTTGAAAATTGAGAGGATGAATGCTCACCTTTCACAAAAACAGTTTTGGAGTTGGATTTCTTATTCATTTTCTCATCAAAACCTAGACCAGTTTTATCTCCAAATTGTTTTCCAATGTTTAAGAGTTTTTCAAGTTTTTCTTCTCCTTAAGTAAATTTATCTTCAAATTTTATTTTGTGACTCCTTAACTGGTTTAAGTCAAATTCCAGTTTTTGCTTTTCACTTTTTATTTTTGACTGATCTTTCTCTAGTTTTAAAATTTTATCTTGAGCCAATTTGAGCTTTTCTTGAAAACATAGATGTTCTTCTTGGACAATTTTTAATCTTTTTCAAATGTTTCTTTTTTAGGTTTTAATTGATTTTTCAATTTTACATTTTCATTTTTAGATTTACCAAGTCTTTTAGCCAAATCTTTGCTTTCTAAGAACAAAGCATCATAAGCTTCTTGTAAGTCATCGTCCTCACTATCTGATCTTTCACTATCACTTTCAACATTTGGAGCATTTTTAGGATCATAAGAGATGGAGGTAATGAAACATTTTGTCTTGACAACATTTTCATGAATTGACACATCGGATTCACTTCCAGATTGTGATATGTCTTCTTCCACCACAGTGGTCATGACTTTATTTTTAGACCTCCTTTTAGACGGACATTCATAAGCAAAGTGCCCATATCTATCACAGTTAAAACATTGAGTTTCTTTGAGCTTGTCCTTATAGTTTTCTTTGAATTGATCTCTTGATTTTTCTTTTGAAAAGTATGATTTATTTTTAGAAATTTCTCTACAGTCTTCTCTTTTAACTCTTCTTTTGTTTGTCCTCTTATTAAAGTGTTTTAAGAAATTCTTAGCAATTATTGCAACATCTTCATCTGAATCACTTTCAGAGTCATTAGATTTTTCATCTATTTTATTTTCAGTTTTTAGAGAAGATCTTAGAGCAATGGGCTTCTTTTTGGATTTTTCATCATCAAAGTCAAGCTCATAAGTTTGAAGAGATCCTACCAAGTCACCAACCCTCATTAGAGACACATCTCTTTATTCTTCAATGGCGGTCACCTTGGGCTTAAAACTTTTTTGGCAGATTTCTTAATATTTTGGTACAAATCTTAGATTCAGGGATTATTTCACCTCAGGCCCACATGTAATTTACAATATCACTTAGTTTCGAATAGAACTTCATAAACATTTCATTTTCCTTCATGCGTATATTATGAAATTATGACTAGAGAATTTGGAGTATAGATCTCTTAATAACTGAGGTTCTTTCATATGTCCCTTCTAAGATGTCCCAAGCATCTTTTGCTGTCACACATGTCATTATACTTTTGAACTCATCTGGTGAGACAACACAGTTAATGGCATTTAAAGCCATTCCATTTGTAATATATGGAGTCTTTTCCATGTCGGTCCAGGTGAAGTAATCCTTAGATTAGTACTAATGATTTGTTGTACAGATTTTCATGCTTCATCTTTGGCGGATTTTTCAGAGATTTCCTTAACAGGATGTTCCCAACTCCTTACTACTGATTCCCAAACGGTTCCATCTAGTGATATAAAGAAGCTTTTCATTTTTGCCTTTCAAGAGGCATAGTTAGAGCCGTCAAAGTAGGGAGGTTTGGAAACAAGGTGACTATCACCTCTATGCATGATTCTAGTACAGGATCAACTCGAACGATTAAGTCCAACTTAGAGTAACCGAGATCTTGATACCAATTGAAATTCCGTTACTAGAATGATGCAAGACCTATAGGAGGGTGAATGGGTTTGATCCGATTTTATTTTCCTTTTTAAAATAAATCAATTTAACAATATGTGCAACGGAATAAACGTGTGTGTAAGTGATAAACAAAGAAATCAAACAATCAAAACAAACCACATTACACAATCATTTATAGTGGTTCGGTTCACCTGAACCTACATCAACTGTCAGACTTCCCAACTCTAAGGTCATCCCAATATACTATTAATGTGTTTCACACCCAGATAGTATAATTTAATTTTTTATAGAGGTTTGACCCCCATGGTCTAATCCTTGACGCGTATATTTTTTTTTTTTTGAACACAATGTTCTAGTCCACCGATATCAAATAAAAATAAAAGAAGGAACACTTTTCTTGGGCCTTAACAATCTTCAAACGTGTGTTCTTCTTGTAGATGTCATCGCAGCTCTTCCTTTAGTTCTGGTCCATCTTTTGATGAGTATTGGCATAGCGGAATATGGATTCTAGGACAAGAGTTTTACTATTTTTAGGTCCTAAAAGAATGTCCTCATGTTCAAAATTAAACTAGCATTGAATGCTTAAACTCTTCCTTTAAAGTATGATGAAAGTGAGGAGATTAGAGAAGGAAAAGTCTCTGGAGAATGCCTATGTTTTTCCAAATTATCAGTTGTATCTTAAACCAAGGCTTAAGCATGTATTTATAGAGTTTCTGCCCAACAGTTCAGTCTCGAGGCCTCTAGGATTTCTTCGAGGCCTCGAGCCTGTATATGGAAATACAACACACTTAAATTTCAAATTTCAAACTTTAATCTTACTGATATTTAGGCAAAGACCAGCTCATTCATTCGCCACATGTCCATGATTGCCAATCAGATTATGTAATTAACTAATCATGTGATGGCAACAAGGTTTCCATAATATTTTTTTTTAAATCAAGAGGAGCCTCGTGACATTTTTCAGATTTGTATGATTGTCAATCACTTAAGTAGACTTCTTGAATTTTCAAATTTGCATGTGATTGTAAATCACAATGAGACTTTTATCCCTTTTTAGATTGAGGAGCCTTCTCAAGGTTTTCAATTATAATCATGATTGTCAATTATGAAGGCATAAGATGTTTCGAAATCATGAGGAGCCTTTCTCCCTTTTTCAGATTTTCTTTATCATATTTTGTAAGATAAGTGGCCAAAGGACAGATGGCCCTGAGATTACACGTTGAAGTCCAGCTGTTATAATTTTCACTAAGTTATGGACAATCTTTGAGGCCTCGATAAAATGCTTGAGACCTCGAAGCTGAGATTAAACATTTTTCAGATTTCCAATTTATTAACTAAGGATTTGTAGGATGTTTAGTCTTGACCTAAGGTCCAATGTAGTCCACTTACCTTTGTGTCAATCACATGTTCGATATAGAGTCTTCTATGCATAGCAGATCTTCTGACATCTTCACATTCTTCCAATGCAAGGTCCAACACACACGGTCACTCTTGGCCACGGAATTGACAAAACATAAACTTGGTCAAACCGAGGCCTTAACATAATCCTCTTTAATCCACTTCGGACAAAATTTTTAAAATAAATTAAAACTAAAAGGAAATTCCCTTTTTAGCTCTATCTCTTGATGTGTGCTTCTTCAAGATCCATCCAATGTGTACCGATGCTCCGTCTTTTAGTCGTCGTAAAATAAGCACAATCTAAGGCGACAAGGAAACTCGTTTTATCAAAGGTTTTCCTAATTTATTATCCTTTCCTCTCTCTCTCTCATAAACTCAGTCCATATGGTTGGTTGTAATTGACTCCCCAAGTGTAAGCACGAGAGAGAGAATGATCCTTATGTTGGCCCTTATTTAAGTTCACTGATAATGATGAACATCCAACTGATTTGCCAAAGGATGCGAACTGGTTGCATAAAAATTGATTTATATAGAGAAGGCAACCAGTTACAGCAATGGTAATGTACCTACAGGTCGGGCGCACCGAAGGGTCGTTGACTAGAAATATTACTGTTCAACAACCCGACCGTTGCACATTAATGTACTCCCAACGGTAATAATTTTTCCTAGTCGGCATGTCGGTGTCGCCAATGGGTCGACAATTATGGCACCGATGGGCTGGTCCATACGAGAGGTTCGGTTTGGGGCAACACCATGCTGACAGTAGTTTCAAATCTGGAAACTTATTTTACCTAGAACGACTCGTCGCCCTTTATCAACTGGTCGGTCCTTGTACTCTTGATCGGTCTTGAACTACCAATATGTCTGTTTTCTCGAGAGTCCACCTAAGTTCTAAGTTTCGGAACTCATAAATCTCTATCGAAGATTTGTTGACTACGAGGGGTCGTTTCAGCCTTTCACCGAGGAGTCGGTGCATACGAGACCCTCGATCAGAGGCTTTCGCAGAATGACAGTTTTATGATCCAGAACCTATGTCAATCTAGCCGACCAGTCTTTGACCATGATCAGTCGATCCTGTCTCCACCGAGGGGTCGGTGAGAACAACTGGTCGAGCTGACAGTGAAACCAAATACATATTCCAAGTTGCGTTTCAATTCACTGTCAAGCTTCCTCTTTCGATTTCTTTTTTTTATTTTACCATTTGTCCAACTAAACCTAGAGAAGGTTCTCTCTAAGGTGTGGATACTACCTAAAGTCATCTTTGACTGTTTTATCTGTTTTGTGATTGCCATAACGATGAGCTTTAAACCAGTGGAGTATGATCTTCAATCTTGATTATCTTGAGTTTTCAAACTTCTAACAAGTGCTTCTTCCCAAGTCATGAAATTGACAAACTTAGGGACTCAGCAATCCGTGGCACTAACATTTTCTTTCATCACCTGATTTGATTTGATGTTCGAGAGCGAGAGACTAGGAGGAGAGTTAACTTGATTTGGTTTGAGAGAGTGAGAGAGCCGGAAGATCTCATAAAATAGTATAAAAATGAACCTCTTAATTTTAACTTTAGTAAATGATTTATTTTTCTTTTGAATTTTTTGGTAAAATTTGTTAACATATATTTAGATCTTGTTAATCTATATTTAGATGTTGATGTATTTAATTATTTCCTTAGTTTTTATTTATTAAAGATGTATTTTTAAGTTTAGGGCTTTTCCTTTTTTATTTGATTTATATTTTTTATTTGTATTTTTGTTGACACACATTATTATTTTAGATGGTATCAAAGCCTAATATCAGATCCAATTTTTTCTTACTAATGATCTTCTATTTTTTGCCACATCTGCGCCTCTACTGCGACCAACACCTAGGGTTGACTTAACCCTACGGCGAGTTAGCGATTGCCTTAGGCCTCGATTGGAAAAGGCCCCAATTTCTCTTAATACCGCTGCAAAATCCTTTTTTCGCCTCTCCTCTCTCTCGCCGCTCCTCTCATTGTTTTCTCTCTCGCCGCTCCTCTCTCTCAGACTCTTACCGTTCTTCTCTCTTAGTCTCTCGTCCGGCCTACTCGCTGCTCCTCTCTCTTCAGTATCTGAAGTTTTAGGTGGGAAAATTTCTCTGTTTGATTTTTCTTTTCCTAATTAAAAAAAAAATATACAAATGCCTTTCCATTGAAAATGACAAGCTTTCTCTCTGGAAATTCCCCTTGGTTTCTCTCTTTTGTTGGCTCATTCTTGGAAGGAAAATGGGATGCGTGGGAAGGAATCATACTCTTCACTAAAGCTCTCAAACCCTTGACTCTCTCTGAAGAAATCTCCCTTTTATGGCGAGATTGGAACCCTAGCCATCTGTGCTTCTTCCTTCTTTTCATTCTCAAGTAAATCCCTGTTGTCTTCTCTCTTTCCATAATTATAATTTTCAGTTTATTAAAATGGTAGATGCATGAAAATCTTATTGGAAATAGTTTTGGGAACCTTATCAAAAACGAAATTAAAATGGGCTTGAAAACCCATCTTTTTCCACTAGTTCTTCTTCCTTTCTTATTTCTTTTTCCTAAAATTTTTGGGTAGGATTAAATTGAAACTGATTAAATTTTAGGTATAGATATATATTTATTTGAACCATTTTGGTTGTAAACCATGTTTTTTAAGCTTAAAAAATTATGACTACCCTTTTAACCCTTAAATTTTTAAGTATTTGAAAACAGTGGGTGATTTTTTCTTTTATCTCTGCATAGATGGGTTTAAATAGAGATTAAGAGAGGAGGCACGCTAGGCATGCGATGGCATGGAGTCTGCCCACATCGCTTGCAAGCTACATTGTAGCTTGCATAAATCATCCGCGACTCACCACCTACGCAGGTGCTTATGGGTTTTATTATTTTATTTATTTAATATATTTTATTTCTTAATCTTATCTCTATTAGTTAGATATAAAAGGGGTTTAATTAAGTTAATCCAACTAGTCCAAAAGATTAGGTTTTAAAAATCATGAACATTGTAAAAATTTGGAGGAAAACATATTTCCCATTGATTTAAGTGAAAATGATGTGTAGACAAATTTTCATAAAAAGAATAGTCTTTGTTTAAGTGGTCTTAAAATTTTATTTTGAAAATCTAAAAATAAAGTATGATAGGCTAAAACACAGATTAAACATAAGCCATTTTTATGTAAATTTCTGACTTCTATAATTATTTTAAATTAATATTTTGCAAATAGGGAGCTCTTAGGGTCACATTTATTTATATTTTTTAAAATTAAAAAGACAAATTAAAAGATCCAATAAACCCATAATTAAGAATCATTGAGAGTGTGTGAATTTGAAAGCCTAATTAATTCAAATAAAATGTTTTTCAAATAAATGAGGATTAATATTAATAATAGATAATATTTATGAGAAATTACAATTTTACCCTTCAACTTTAACGAGTTGGATTCATGAGCTACTAAGCTCAGATTGGGCCGACCCCAGACCTTTTAGAAAGCCCACTCTGTAATCTTTATTATTAATGGATCACAAAATACCATTATCTGCACAAAATCACACAATTAAGTCTAATTTTTGGTCAAGATATTGCATGTTTTATGTATCAAATTAATATATTTTTTTACTGGTAAGAAGTTTGGAAAATTCTTCTTATGCTAAGTTGCATCAACTCCTATCTTTAGACATTGTCCTTAAAGTTGAAGTTGGTAAAATTTTGTTTAAAGTCGGTCCACAGCTTCGCATGTCGCTTCCTCAGCTGTGATCATGAGTAATTAGGCGAGTTTGCATTTGTGACCTGATTAAAACTTTTCATCACATTAGAAACATCTCTCTTTTTCTCTGCATTTCATTCCAGGATATTTTCTTAATTGCAGACATTGAACTAATGATTGATTTTCAACATGCATCAGCAAAAGTCACTGGTGATAATAATATGGCAAGTTTTTTTTTTGAAATTCTCCCTCTTTTATTTGGGGAGAAATGAGATTATTTTGAACAATTAAATAAAGAATGAATAATGATAAGTGCGATGAAAAGGTAATTTATTAAATATGTAACCTATTAAAAATTATTTTGATTAAATTATAATATTATACTTTTTAAAGATTATGAAAATTTAAAAATTAGAAAAGAAGGGACAAACTCGAGATTGCTTCTAGGTCCTTAGGATCTACTTACTCAGCATGTGGTGGGCACCCCTCAACCTTTGTCAAACTTGCATTCTTTCATAATATTGCATGAAACTGATATATGGGAAAGTTGAAAATCAAGAGCAAATCTTTTCCTGCATTGCCCAACTCACCCTCCATACCTCACTAATACATCTGTTCCTACGTTGCCCAACTCACCGTCCATACCTCACTAATACCTCTGAACCACGAAGTCCATTTACTCGTTGAACTCTTATTAAACTGATTTTACCAGAAATTTCTTATTAGCGGAAGGGTTGATTTAACGGTCAAGAATTCCTCTATACTCTCTTTGTCCCAATTTAATTGTCTTATATGAATTTTAGAATTGTCCCAAAATAGTTGTTTCATTTATATTGGATTAGCATAAAGTATGTTAAAAATGGAGTAATGATTTTCACACCAGCAACTTTGATAGTTGCACACCATAACAAAAGGAAATATCATTATTATCCTTTGTTATTTAAGATATAACTTTCTTCAAAGAAGGAGAAGAAAAAGGGTAATAAAGAAATTTCCTTTTGTTATGGTGTGCAACTATCAAAGTTGCTGGTGTGAAAATTATTATCGTAAAAATGGATGAGATTCCATGAAATGCTAGTCTTATATAAAGAGAGTTTATTAAAAATATAAATATTTCAAAATGAGTCAACTAAAATGGGACGGAGGGAGTATTAACTATTAAGTAAGGTCTTGAGTTCTATTCACGGTCAATCCCTTTAGGTTATTCCTTATGACTAAACCAATGTGTGTAGATTAAGAGATTTACACATACTCATAGGATTAGTCTCACCTCCAATATAGAGTGGAGATATATCCATTAAAAAAAAAAAAATCTATGTTTAACCTTCCTTTCACTTTTTCTTCTCAGCTCACCATCCAGCCAGGCTTACAAGTTGAAAATATATTACTACTATTGCCATTATTTCTTAGCAAATATTGATTATATAAATCCATTAAAGAAAAGATTTAGTTGAATTTCAATCGGCTCCTTTACTATATTTAAATTGGGTAGGAATCAAGTTCGATCAAATATTAAGTACTTGTTTAAAGTTGACCTAAGTTAAGTAGATAATCAATTGGATCACTTATTTAAGATTATTGATATGGGTTGAACAAATTAGATAATTTTTTTTACAAATCTAACATATTATCAAACATTTCATGATTGTTTAAGATTATAATTTTAAATATTTCTTCTTACATATTTTCCTGTTTTATATGTGCAAATTGATTTTTACTTTACTTTTAATAGCAAAACTCTTTAATGCCTGAATGATGATTTCATTTTGCTACCTTTGTACCACATTAGAAGTATGTTTAATAACAATAGTATATATGAAATTCTTCTTCACAATTTGAAATATACGAAGCTTCAACAAGGATAATAATTTATTAAGTAAAATACATAGGAAATCAACCTCGTCTTTTGGAAATTTGTAATGCAGAGATGACTTTTAATTATAGGAAGCACTTAGGATGACAAACCTTAAAAGGTTTGTTTGAATTTAAGGACATAAATAAGTTAAGTGGGCCTGCGTACTAGGTTAGGTCTCTAAAACGAGTTGGCTTATGAAAAATGATCAAGCATACACTTAGGTGTCTCTCTTAATTATTTAAGAGGCTCATCAAAATATAAGTTCTACTTGCCTTTGCACTTGGTGTATACTTAACAAAAAAAAATATCTCTATTTTATTTTGAATGTAAGACTAATCTTACAGACATCTTTAAACTTTTGAATCCATATGCATCAGTTAAATCTACTAAAAAGTAGTTCATTGGGATTGACTTCCAAACCCCACTATAAGATAAGTATGTAAGTAGCTATTTATGTACATCTTTTTACATTTTCATGTATATTGTATGTTGTACAAATAATCGTGTGCACACCTACCGTAAAAGCACACTCTTTTGTGGTACCACTATGACCTATAATGATTGATATGTTGAATGGGCCTATTTTTAAATATAGAGTGAAAAAAAATTCTATCTTGATTATATCAATTAAACTATATTTTTTTATGCTTCATGAATTTTAATCTCTAAACTTTTGTAGTCTTTAAATCATTAGTTTTATTGATATAATTATGATGATTTTTTTAACATAATACATGTTCAAGTGTTGGCTTTAGGACTGTAAACGGACCCAGATCCGGTCCGGCCCGCCCGAATAAGGTAATCGGACCGTCCGCGGCCCGACCCGATACTACAGGATCCGATTACTCTTGAATCCGGCCCGGCCCGATTGGCCTGTCAGACCGTCCGCGGCCCGATAAAGGCCCGTTTATCTGTTTCATCCACTTAGACCATAGTTTCTGCTTTGATGCTACCGGACCCTTTATAAAAAAAAAAATTTTAATTTAATTTTTATGTTACTTAACTCAATATCCATTTTTAAATTTAAAATTTGGTACTAACAAGTTCCACATCCATCTTTTAACTTGAAAATTTATACTAATAGACCCATTATCCATTTTTTAACTTAAATTTTTTGTTACCAAGCTAAATACACTATTAAAAATTAAATCAATCACATGTACTACACTAGTGAAATTTCAAACTTCTTACCACTATAGCTATTAGCATCAAATAAAGGGGAAAAAACTAAAAAAAAGACTACTAAGAATTGAAAATATAAAAAGTTTAAATTGGGCTTATTACCCTTAATACAAAAACAATATTAAATAGAAATATAGAATGGGTCTCTTGCTCTATTTCGCCTCTTCTTGATGCATCTCTTCCATGATGGATTTCCAAATTTAGAGATAACATTTATAAACTAACTCAAGACTTGAGAAAACAAGTGAAAAAAAAAAAACACATTAATGATGAAATATACGAAAAACAACCCATAAACAAGTAAGAGTACATAAATATGAATATTAAAATAAAATATCCAACAAACAATCATAAATATAAAAAAAATTATGATACAGAAGTCTCACAATAAAAGTTGGATTACAGAAATAGAGACTGGTGTCATTTACACAACTATAGTATCATTTATTTCTTTAATTTCCTAGTTAAATCATTTACTTTATTTCTTTAATTTCCCAGTTAAACCATTTACCATTCTTAGGTAGTGCATTGCTACCAGCAAAGAGTTATACGGGTGATACCCAACAAACATTTCAGGCTATACCCCCATAAATGAGTTCAAGAAGAGTCAATCCATTTATTAAATGGCCAAAATACTCAACCAAAATCTCAACTTACTGGAGTGGTTCATAAACTATAAGATGAAAAAACACAAATAAAAAAATACAATAAGGAATAAGTGTAGAAGCAATAGAGAAAAGAAGAACATGAATCTTTTTGTGCAGGTTTGGAAATGCACATAGTAAAATAGTAGCACATAAAAGAGTTACCCTTTTCTGTAAAACATTCCCCTACCAAGGAGACTAGAGCCTCACCAATCCTTAAGATAGTGATTCCAAGGATCCATAAAATGGCTCGTAAATAGCAGGAGGCTGTATGAAGGTGTACACCATTTGTCTCTCTGTAAATATATTAAAATGCATATGCTAATCAAAATCTGGAATTACGGATATGACAAAAGGACCAAGGCTCCATTTGCAAACTGCATATGAACCAAATAATCAAGAAATGGCTGTAGATTAGGCATCTATAAAAATTAGTAAGCCCCATTGGTCATTTCCAGCATCCAACCAGAGGCAATGAGATGAATAGGTTAGATTGAATGGACCATCTATTTTATGGCCTTATTCAATCCAGGATGGACAAAGATGAAAAAGAGTGGATTTTTAGTAGATACCCAATCCACAACCCTTCATTCCAGTACCATAAAACAGACCACACCATCTGTCACATGAGTTAAAATTTGTGAATTCCTATGCAGTGGAGGTGAGGAAGTTGGAATTTGAAAGTCAATCCAACCTGAACCTGCAAGCTTATGCAACAAGTAGCAAGTTGGAATATTTTTCCATCAAAACACTAAAATTTTGGAATATGAGTTGCTTGACCCCCAAGCTTAGGCAAGTCATCTCTCTTTTTTTTAGGGAAAACTTTTGTGAGTAATCACTAAGCTGTCATTATAATTTAAATAAATTAAATAAAAGCCTACAATCACATTCGCTTGCAACTCTCCTAAATTGTACTCATATATTTACTAATAATAGTCACATCGTTTATGACAATTGACAGCAGTAGAGAAAAACCAAAACTAAAATCTACCTTGGTTATCCAGATTACATCCAACTTTCATAGTTCATACCATTATTTTTCACGACACTCACTCAATGTCAAGGACTTCCTATCTTCAAGAAACCAGTTTCCAATATACTATGAAACAAGTCTCACAAAATGTGTATCAGAGTTCGCAGCATAATTAAAAACCCAGAAGCTCAATTCCACTTGAAATTTTATTGAGATAAGTTACTCAGCCAGTCTAAGTAACTATTGACTAGCAAACTTACTCGCCCTGGTGACCTATTGATTTGGGCAACACAAACCAAGCTGCCTAATTGTAATTTACACATCAATTTTAACTTCCATGTGAGGCCTCATGCCAAATATTACACTTTAAAAACACACCCAAAAAAAGGAACATTATCCAAAGGAAGTAAACTTCTCCCCAGCAATAAAGTAGATCATTTTAATTCAACCAAGTTGCATATATGCAAGGGCAACTTCAATACGTTGTTTTGGTTGCTCATGTTATCCGATACATGAGACTTGTGGGCGGTTTCATGTATCCTAAATCAAAGACATGCCCACTAAAAATCCAATGAAGTTAGAACTAAACCTCAAAATACCAGTAACACTGGATCCGAAATCATCAATCTTCTAAATGCTAAAACCCCAGTCACTTGAAAAGCAATATTTCTCAAGACCCAAAACCCATTAGCCTTTGGAAACTGAATCTCTAATCAGACAGAATAGACCCAAATCCAAACATTCATCAAAATCGTGATCTGGGTTCAAACAAAACAGAACTAAATTCAAAAATATTTTTCAATATATGGAAAGGAAAGCCCTTCACTCAGAAAAAAAAATCATTTTTAATACATTCATTGACATTAACCAGAAAATAGATAGAAAATCTTGCTTAAAACTAGAGCTTCGAAAGGCCCAAAATAACATTTACACCATTTCATTAAATAAAGAAAAAAAGTACCAAGAAGAAGAAGAAAGAAAGAGAAGAAAGATCTGGCATCCAACATGGTCTAATAATACCTTTTACATCAAATTCAAATTTTGTTTTAGGCCATGGTCATCTATGATAGATGAAACCCAAACAATAAAAGCAAATAAATAAAATAAATTAAGTAAAAAAAGGGTTACCTGTGACGGATGGGTAGGGTGGGGACAAGGAGCGACCCAGGCGGCAGCAAAGGGGCATAGGGGGGACGGTGTTGGCTGGTGCAAATCCGAACTGAGAAGAGAGGGCTGAGGGAGAGGATTGAGAGAAATGAGAGAGAAGGGAAGAGATTGAGTGAGAGAGAGAGCGAAATCCGAGCAGAGCGACGGCGAGAGAAGGGACGAGATGGAGAAAGCGATCGAGAACAACGGCGAGAGAAGGGTTTTTGGGCGATCGAAAACGACGGCGAGAAAAAGCGAAGGGCGAAGGGCGGCAGCAAAGGGCGAGAGTGACTGTTTCGCTTTCGAAGGGCGAAGGGAAAGGAAGATAAAAGAGAATTAAGACCACTTAAACAAAGACTATTCTTTTTATGAAAATTTGTCTACACATCATTTTCACTTAAATCAATGGGAAATATGTTTTCCTCCAAATTTTTACAATGTTCATGATTTTTAAAACCTAATCTTTTGGACTAGTTGGATTAACTTAATTAAACCCCTTTTATATCTAACTAATAGAGATAAGATTAAGAAATAAAATATATTAAATAAATAAAATAATAAAACCCATAAGCACCTGCGTAGGTGGTGAGTCGCGGATGATTTATGCAAGCTACAATGTAGCTTCCAAGCGATGTGGGCAGACTCCACGCCATCGCATGCCTAGCGTGCCTCCTCTCTTAATCTCTATTTAAACCCATCTATGCAGAGATAAAAGAAAAAATCACCCACTGTTTTCAAATACTTAAAAATTTAAGGGTTAAAAGGGTAGTCATAATTTTTTAAGCTTAAAAAACATGGTTTACAACCAAAATGGTTCAGATAAATATATATCTATACTTAAAATTTAATCAGTTTCAATTTAATCCTACCCAAAAAATTTATCTTCAGGTTGGTCAGATACAAGTTGAGATCTAAAGTAAAAAAATTAAATGGGGTTTTTTTTATATTTAATATATTATTATAAATAATATTTAATTAAAATTTTAATTATATATAATAAAAAAGAATCTGAAAAAAAAATTGAACCTTTTTTTTTAATATTTCTGTAACTGAAATTTGGACTACCTTAATAGAATTTTATGGTAAGATTAATAATAATTTTGAACCTTCTAATATTTGAGACCTTAAGTGGCTGTTTTTGTTACCTTTGGATAGAGCCAGTACTATCTATGTGTAGAAGGGATCGCTTAAATAATTTTTAATGAGTAATAAATAACTCAATTATTGATTTATGCCGGTGCCCATTTATTAATTAATGGATCTACAACCCATCTAAAGCTGAGAAACAAAAAGAATGTCAACAAACTGTGAGGTGAAGACACGTGTAAAGTGAACTCATGCTGAAGATAGGGCTGTTTTTGGACAAGAAGTAGGAGAAAGATGATGGTGACTCGTTTGGTAATAAAAGAGCAGAGACATTACAATTTCAAAGTTACATCTCCGTACAAAGAATAAAAAACCACACCATAACAAGAGGCATCGATGTTACCTCTGCCTTTCCTTACCTCTCTGTATCCCTCTCTTCTGCCTCATCACTTTTTTGTTTCATTTATTTCTTGTTGTTTAAATTTATTATTATTATATTTACTAGTAGTATTATTTTCAAAATCTCTTTTTATTATAGAGTTTTATTTTTATAGAGGTTTATTTCCAAAAAATAGCTTTCTTTCCCTTTCTACCTAAAAAAGGGAATTTTTTATTTTTTATTTTGTAGTTTGTTATTTACTTATTTAGTTTGTGGTACTTTTTAGTAGTAATTGTTGTCGTTGATGTTATTTTTGTTGTTATTATTATTATTATTATTATTATTATTATTATTATTATTATTATTATTACTGGACATGTGACTATTTTTTTTAGAAACTGTCCATTCCACATGCATAACCACTCACACGCAGGGATACTAAAGTCCAAAATATAGGGTTTCCATAGATCCTAAGCCCACGCGATCTTCAGGAATTTTATCAAAATTGTCTCAACTAAAATCAGGGCTCTGAGATTTTCCTCTACCAAATTTGTGAACTGGGATTAATAACCTGCTTCATTCCCAACATAATACATTGCATTAATTCATCCCTACTCTATTTTCTATTCATTTCACTTGCACTCAGGCATCATACCATGATAAGTCTTGTAGTTCAGTCTAGTTCAATTACAATCCATAAAACACTCCGTGATAAGTTCAACTACACACTTCTCTAAAGTTTGTCTAATATACTCCAAACCCAAGTGGGACCACATAATTACATATAATCATCCATACCATAATTTAAAGGCTACAGTACCTAGCCTTAACAATATCGTGCTATACATGAATTTACATCCAATATACCAAAATACCAAACACTATTTTTAGAGTTTTCAACAAATGGCTCCTATCCTCGTCTTTGGGGTCCCTCGGACCCTGCCTCCAAAAGATTTCCTAAAACTGTAAGGGGTGAGCACACAAGCCCAATGAAGGTATTAAATAAAACTCACAAACACAACATGAGCAAATTCATATATGCATTCACAAGTAATATAACACTAATCATGAATAATGCCAAGATATCATGCATGACTCACAATGTTCCATTAATCATACCATCGTGGGGACCTCCCCCATCGAACCATTATACACTCTCACAAAAACTATGAGGCTTACTATGCGCGTCTGACACAGCTTACTATGCGCGTCTGACACAACTTACTATGCGTGCTTGGTACGGCTTACTTTGTGTGCCAAACTACATCTTTTGAATACCCATTATTGACGCATCACCCTCGGTGCGTCTGATACGGCTTACTATGTGTGTCCAGCATGGCTTACTATACGTGCCCATAGCAACCAAGGCCTCCTCATCATATTCTACAATATGCCGCCCCTAGGCGTGCATCATCATCATAGCCTTACACAGACTTTTATACAAGTGGGGTGCTCATGTTTAGCATGTCTACAGCTTCACGGCTCATACACACCCGAGCCCAGATGTCTCTTATATACACATCACAAATGCCCCACCCAACCATGTGTTAGCGTTTATCAGCGGAAATAATAAATACACCCAAATAAATATCGGAATAAACAAGCACAAACAAACACCGACGATTTACGTGGTTCGGCCCACCCTTGGCCTAGTCCATGGAGCAATAGAAAATCTTCATTATGAGAGAAAGAAATACATGTACAATATAATGACTCCCTTGAGTCTAGAGCCCAAACCTGAAGTCCGAGCTCTTTGTACACTCATGTATACCTATTTCAATCAACACACTGACGTCACCTCTCAGTTGTTCTATATCTCTTTGTTTAAAGTGGCACACCAACTTCACCTCTCAGTTGATGTATGTATCTCTCTCTCTCTCGCCACTCGAAGGCTTCCTCTGAGACACCATTCAAACATACACACCCATGCATACCTCTAGCATGGATGGGCCTCTGGTGTGCCTCCATGCACACGACCATAGAGGCCCGTCTTGACTGTCCTTCTGTCAATGCCCTCTTTCGGATTCCTCGTTCTCCAGCATGCGGCCATATGTGACCCTCTTCACATACGGCACAAGGCTCAAGCCTCTCCAACGTCCAACAACACCCAATATTGCATGTTGCTACTCCCAGCACTTGCAAGTTCAAACCATGCCTTCAACATCATTGCTTCCTAGATAATCTTTGAATGAGGCACACTTTGAACTCATGCAAACGTACCCTCCATTTGAGAGAGATCACTACACTGCATGTGGCCAACGAATGGCACTTGGCCAAAAAGCATTTTCCTAGTATGGTTAGGAGACTTGCTGTCTCATTGATTACCCTTGTAATCTTTTCTCACTGGCTGATATGGTTGTACACGTTTGCTACCCAAGTTTTTTTCCAAAAAACCTCTCTTTGTGTCGTGTACCAACTCAGCCCATGTAGGCCCCACACGCCATCCAGATCTTAATGGAATTGAGACACCGCCTAACAAACTCCACCTTGGCGAAATTTCTATCAACCAACTCTCGGAGATGATACGAGACAACATGTCATGCACTGCACCTCTTTGCACTAACCACTCTTGGCCTAGCTCCACCCACCTTTGTAGTTCTCAACACTAAATCATTGTCCTATATTCCTCTACTTAGAAGACCCACGTGCTCACTATATTGACAGCAACATGTTGTACACAAAATTCACCTCTAACGTGTCCTGCCGTGAAAACTGGCCTCTAATCTAAGACTTGCTACCTCAAGAGAAACCCTTCTTGATTCTGTTCCTGAATCGAGCACTCCTCCATTTTGCCCTTCACAAGCCCAGTCTTTGTTGCACATTGACTGATCTAGAATCTCACTGACATGTAAAACCTTATACATGTCCAACAAAGATCAACCAAGCAATCACGTTACTGTAGTTCTCCACCTTTAATATCATATGACTCTAATCAAGAGATGCTAATGCATGTGGCATTTCTTGCAAGTCCATGCTCACCATATAATAGATCAACCATTTCTTTGTGCAGAGTTCTTCTCAGTTTCTCAGGATTTCCGGATCTCTCTCAGCATATCTGTTTGACTGCTACTGTAACGCCCCGCTCCTTTCCACAGCCTGAACGGGTCGTGACCTAGTTAACTGTAGGATGAACGGGCGTCACCCATTTCATTACGCATCTAACGGGCCTTATATCAAAGATTTGTGGCTGGGGGAAATGAATATATATATATATATATACATATATATATATACATATATATATATACATATATATATATAGATATATATATATATACATATATATATATAGATATATATATATATACATATATATATATACATATATATATATATATATACATATATATATATACATATATATATATATTTTAAGATTATAAATGAAATAACGAAGCCATCAAATCCTTCAAGCCCAATTTTTACCCATCGCATGAATCATAATGTTATCGACAATATAAAATAAATAAAATCTATTATCAACATCAAATCTAATCTCACTACTCACATCTCATTCCATAAAATAAAACAAAATCAATATCTTCAAAGTTCTCAACTATTTCAAACCAACCAATCAAATCTCTAAAATATGTAATAGCAATAAATAAATCCAATCACATGAATCCACAACTATTCGAAGAAATTAAATATTCATCCTTGACAATCTCTAAACATCAATGGTCTCCTCCGATCCTAACTCTAGAGGATTACCTGCAATGTAAGGGGTGTGAGCTCCAAGCCCAGTGAAGGAATACAATAACACATATCCAAAATATGATATCTCCAATATACTCAATGTATCACAATTATAGGAATATAAAAGTATAAGTAATTGAATATGCATTTAATGTCCATGCTTTATGCTATGTAATGAACAATGCTCAATGCCTCATTCATCCACAACAACTCCTACTATATTTGATGGCCTACCCACCAAAGCGAGGCTAACACAACACCACATGAAGTGGCCTACCCGCCGAAGCGAGGCTATCACAACACCACATGAAGTGGCCTACTCGACGAAGCGAGGCTATCACAACACCGCATGAAGTGGCCTACCCGCCAAAGCGAGGCTAACACCACCACCAAATAATAGTCCACGTGACCTTTCATGATTCAATAATCTAAACTTACCACATGTGTAGTACTACTCACTAAAAGCGAGGCCATACACTACCACCGTCGTGGTCTACATGAAAGATCACGGTTCACACCTCCATACCCATCCCATGAATATGAAGATGTCATGCTCAATGCCATGCCTACCATGCATTATCTCTATCATCGTGCCACATGTTATGTATCATATTAACATGTCATGAATCTCATCATCAACATTATACTCTAAGCAGGATTTTATGATCTCAAATTAACATAAACATCCTGTACATGTTTTAAAACATCAAAATCAATCTCAACAATATCACACATGCATAATAATAATTCATATCACAATATTATTAATATAACAATACAATATCATAGACCCATCTCAATAACATAAAAAATAACTCAACAATAGTCAATAAAACATTCATCCAATTTGAACATAATTATTGGACTTTTCAACAAGGCTAGTGGCTACTTTCCAACTATCCGGGCAGACGGAGTCCCCTCTCGGCCATGAGAACGTTTAGCCTATCCCTTTACACTACTGTGAGTAAGCACCGGATTACAACCACTATTCCTATATAAACCCAGTCTATTTCATAGGTCTAATATTACATTCCAAAATACAATACATCAAGCAATATTTTTCATTGCTCAATCACATATACCAAAAATAGAGAATATCATGTACAACCAAAGTTTAGTGTATAACCTAAGCGTGTTGGTGAAATCCGTATCTTTGATCAATTGAGACCTATCTTGATTGAAGGGTTCCCCTGCTTGCTACGAAACATGTATGTTGGTAGTCCAACCATTAATTCCAACCATTAATTTTGGTTATAAAACATTTATTTTTTTGTTACAAACTTATTAGTCATTATTTTGTCAAATGTCAACTTGTGGCTCAATGATTGAAGTGAATAGATTGATAGGTAGATTTTGAAAGTTCAAATCTTTAAATCAGATAGCCTGATAAAGTCGTCTTAAGAATTCCCTTCAAAAGAAAACATAGGATACCAAGGAAGGTCACAACTCCATAAATGGTTTGAATCAAATCCAATAGAGATACATAAATATATAAACACACACACACACACACACACACACACACACATATATATATATATATATATATATATATATATTTTTTGAAACCGAACATCACTTTCATATAATATTTAAAACTAACACTTTACTGGTAATAAAGCATTTTCATAAAATTTATAAGTCTAAAAAGAATCCTGAAATCATTTAATCAAATAAAAGAAATACAGAAACATTAACGAAGGTTGAACTTAGACCTATTTTATTTATTTATTTATTTTATAGTAAAAGCAACTAAAATAGATCAAAATGATATTATCTTGGGCTGAAACAATACTTTAAAAATCTTGAATTTGTACCAAATGCCACGTCACTATTATAACTTTTCAAGCAAAACAAGGTAACCATTTAAAGTAAATAAAGTGAAAAATCAAGATTAGATAATGAAAAGATTATACAAATCAAAATCCTTTAATTAAACCAAGGAAACAAAATACAATAAACAATCGATGGTTAGCTAAATGCAATTGGTGAAATATATATATTTTTTTAATAACTGAAATTTAAATCATTAAATACTTTAATCTATTGAACCAATTTAAAATAAAATAAGGAAATCATTAAAATAAACCAATAAAGGCAAAAGATTAGATTTTACATGAAACCATTTTCAAAACCAAAACAAAATAAATTAATGGATGGAAGGTCACCGTTCAAGACTGAAATAGATGATGTTAATGGGTGCCCAATCAGATTTGGCCAAAGTGATCCCTTGAGATCACTCCCTATTTTGAATTCAAATAAGGTTTATATAATATTTATAATCTTAATGTAAACTAAACAGTAAATGAATAAGAATAGAAGGAAGAAACAATTACTTGTGACATGCGTTGGGTTGCAGTGGGAAGATGTCCACCGTCCAAGAACTTAGTATGATGGTGATGGAAGTCTAGTGGTTAGCAAGAAGAATAGGAGAGGAATTCACGAGAAAGAGAGAGTCTTTAGGTTTGCTATATTTATTTTTCTTTTTCTAAGTTTTATACAAATTGGATGCATAGGTAGATCGGTGGTGATATTCTAGTGAAACTAGGAATTTAATTAGGGAAAGACAAGTCAGGTTATGAGGGCTCTCGAGAGTCTTGGTCGAAAGGGGTATGGGTCCATGGTTTAGAAGGAAATAAGCTATTTTAGTGTTTTCCTCTTACATACATACAAATATATATATATATATATATATATATATATATATATATATATATATATATATATATATATATATATATATATATTAAGTCCCAAAGGTCTATATTTTAAGAATTAGAATCTTTTTTTCTAAATATGTCTTCTTCCACATTTAAAAATCATCGAACCTCAGGTCAGTACAACTAAAATCATAAGAATATATATATATATATATATATATATATATATATATATATATATATATATATATATATATATATATATTATCTATTATTATAGAATTTAAAATTTACATCAAAATCTCGAAAAAAATGACCACTGTACACTCAAATTTCTAAATCTTATTTTAAATTGAGAAATCCTGAGAAATCAAAACCAATTATCGAGGGAGATCTAGTATGGGTTTTCTACATTCTTTGTCTGCATTTAGTTGAGGAGAAGGCGTGTGCACTTGGAAAACTAATAAATGTATTTCCTCAGTCTCAGTGTGTTTTCTAAAATAATTTTAATAATATAACACACCAACGTAAAAATATTAAATTTTTTTGAAATAGTTCTACCCACTACCATTGACTCGCTACCCCGGGTCGGGTCACTACAGCTACACTCTTGAGAGAATCTTGCAGCTGCTGCTCACCGTTGGCCTGTGAGTAACTCCTTTCAGATCTCCCTACTCGTGAAAGAAGAAACCAGATCTAAATCTGCGATGATCCCTGCACTCTAGTACATACGGAACCGATGTGGTATGGCTGCTCCACCTGTCTTGGCAGTTGCGTGCCCTCCTGCACGACTCACACTGCAAATTGGCCTTCAGATCTGAACCCCTTGATTTTTTGTGCCTTATTCCATTTACCCATTGTTGCCCTGGTCTCAACGTCAATTCTAATACCACTTGTTAGCGTTTATTAGCGAAAATAATAAACACACCCAAATAAATATCGGAATAAACAAGCACAAACAAACACCGATGATTTACGTGGTTCGGCTCACTCTGACCTACGTCCACTGAGCGATAAAAAATCTTCATTATGAGAGAAATAAATACATGTACATTATAATGACTCGCTTGAGTCTAGAGCCCAAAGTCGAAGTCCCGAGCCCTTTGTACACCCATGTATACCTATTTCAAACAACACACCGACGTTACCTCTCAGTTGGTGTATATCTCTCTGTTTGAAGTGGCACACCAACTTCACCTTTCAGTGGATGTCTGTATCTCTCTCTCTCGTCACTCGAAGGCTTCCTCTGAGACATCATTCAAACATACACACCCATGCACACCTCTAGCATGGATGGGCCTCTGGTGTGCCTCCATGCACACGACCATAGAGGCCCATCTTGATTGTCATTCTCTTGATGCCCTCTTTTGGATTCCTCTCTCTCCAGCATGCGGCCATATGTGGCCCTCTTCACATGAGGCACAAGGCTCAAGCCTCTCCAACGTCCAGCAGCACCCAATATTTCATGTTGCTACTTCCAACACATGCAAGTTGAAACCATGCCTTCAACATCATTGCTTCCTGGATAATCTTTGAATGAGGCACACTTTGAACTCATGCAAACCTACCTGCATTTGAGAGAGATCACCACACTGCATGTGGCCAACGAATGGCACTTGGCCAAAAGGCACTTTCCTAGTATGGATAGGAGACTTCTTGTCTCGTTGATTACCCTTGTAATATTTTCTCACTGGCTGATATGGCTGTACACGTTGGCTACCCAAGTTTTTCTCCAAAAAACCTCTCTTCGTGCCGTGTACCAACTCAGCCCATGTAGGCCCCACACACCATCCAGATCTTGATGGAATTGAGCCACCGCCCAACACCATGCTCTCTTTTTCACAATGCATGTATATTTACAACGGGTTACATACATTACCCTCGTTTTCACACTTCATACATCATTTACAGTAAGAACATTAACAAAGTCTTACATATCATGGAATATCGTTCAAACACGACTACATTTCACACAGATTCTACAATGTCATACACATTCAACACAATCAAATATCGTTTATCTACATTTCACATGCACAACATAATGAGCAATTTGGGGCAACTCAAGTCTTTGTGTTAAGGGCAGTCTCAAATCGGCTCGTCTTTTCTACAACGGTTCAACCCCTTACAATCTCATACATTGTGCAAGCTAAACCCCTAACTGACAAGCTTAACCTTACATCCTCTTTTTATTCACAATTTTATCACATTCTCCACACACGTCATTCATGTCATCACAACATGACTTCATTCACATCATCACACTAGCACAATTAACTATGAAATTCAAGATATCATATGTAAAATCATTTCAAGTCTATTTAAGTGTGAAGAATTCCCTCAACTAGTAACCCTACGGTGAGCTTGAGTCTCTTACAGGGCGATGGCGGTCCACACTGGAAGGGCTAGGAGTTGTTCATCAAAGAAAACACACAAAGGACATTCATAAGTTTTTCAATTTCATCAAATGGGCCTCAATTTCATACTAGGGGTAAAATCCCCAACTTTCCTAGGGTCCCATGTGTTCAATCCTTAATTAATTGAGCCCCCACATTACAATTGGGGTGAAACCCCCAATTTTCCAAACTTTCATAACCTTATTCCAAGGCTAAGCCTTATTTTGGAAAGTCAATCCCGTCCAAACATGAAATTTAGGGCTTAGATTTGTCTTTACCATGAGTCTACGCTAAAAGGAGTTAAACAAAACCCATTTTCAACAATTGAGCCCTACCTCAGGTTCAAACCCCAACATATCCCTCCAAACCTAGGCCAAACTTTCATCTTTGGAGAATAAATCTCCATGTGAGACCCTGACCCAGTCCAGACGGCCGAGTCCACTGAGGGCCAGGCCCAAGTGAAGAGAGTGGAGTGGGAGTGTGTTTGTGTGCTTGAGGGTGAAAACCAACGTTGCACATCGGAAGTTGAGGAGTTTGAGAGGGGGTTTATAAGTACTCTTGCCCTCCTCTTCCAGCAAGACGCATTTAGGTGTGGCTGTGTGCCACACGGCGGAACAAAACCTTGAGGGGTAGACCCAAAGAGGACAATATCTTGGCTGCGTACTCTGATACCAAAAGAAGTGTTTTGGACCCTGACTTGGGCCGGGTCCAATCTAAAAACCATGCGGGCTTGCGAGTGTGCACATGTGTGCGCGTGTGGGCCCAAAACGGACAGTATCTTGCTGGGTCGAGCCCCAAACCCTTTTTATGGGCCGAGCTGTTACACTCCATTCAAGCCAATCTTTCTCAGATAATCCCTTTTCCACATACCATTTCATTTTCAATTAAGTAAAACAATCATCTAAGGAAGGATTTGAGTTAACAGTGGAGAAAAATACCTCAAATAGAAAAAACCCACCAAAAAGGAGGATGTTCTAGCTTGAAGACCCAAGAAAAAGAAGCTTTCTAAGGGAGGGATCCAATATCTCTACATGCAAAGGATGAAAAAGGGGGAAGAAAATGAGAAGAAGGGGTTGTCTCTTGGAAGGAAAAAAAAGGGATAAAATGAACTAGGTTTCCATTTGGGCACGAAATGAGGCTTTATATATTAGTTGAGTTCCTTGATGTCCGTCAGATTGCGCACTTATTGTCAGTCTGACTGACAGAACCAAGATTTTCTATCAAGTTTCCTGTTCTCAGAAAATGAGTATCAACAGAAGACGATATGTGTTGCAGGATTTCAACAGTTTTGGGATTTTAAGCTTAAACAATGTGATTTGTGTATTTAGGGTTCACTTGGACCCTAAGGACCCTTGCTAATTAATCTCTAGGCCTTAACTAAGACCTATATGAATGGAATTAAATGATTATATATGATTATGAGTAGAGGTTTATGCTTTGATGCAAACAAGGAAACGGGAGTGACCTCGATCGTACGAGTGAGTCCAACGATCAATCCTCGCCATCGAACATCTCCGATCAAGTAGGTTTTCCTACTTCATTGAAGCACTATGGGGTGGACTATGTATTTATCAATATTATGAAAAATGATGATTTGAATTCTTAATCAAAGCCTTATGATTGTGATTATGGAAAATATCGTAGATTTCAGTTACAATGTATTTGAAATGGTTTCATGAATGGTAGGATATATGCCATATGAGTAAACTATCAAATGAATATGATGTGTTCCAATGATTTAGTATTTAATGAAAATAATGATATGAACCTAAGATTGTTTGGGTATTTGAAATATTATCATATTTTGAAAGGAGATAAGAACTTAAGATATGTATGAGTAAAAGTTATTATGTTAAAGAATGCATTGAAATGCATGTTGTGGGCATATGCATCCATTCATATTTCTCATGTACATGGCAAAGGAAGGGAAGATTGTTGATGAAATAGAGGGACATTAGTCCAGATTGGGTTGTTGGGTAATGTAATAATTGGCATGAACATTACAGTTGACGAATCAATGGGCCGAGCATCTTTCGGATGGACCTTGATATCATAACTGGAATAATGGTAGTTACAAATGATAAGACAGATGGGCTGAGCATGTTCGGCACATACCTTGGTATTATGACCGTCAATGTAGGATTGTGAATGACAATGTGGAAATGTGGATAATATGATACAGGAGGGTAACATTCCCCGGGATTCCAAATGAATCATTGAAAAATGAATGCATGGGGCACGGTGAGGGCATACATGGATCATGGCACCCATGGCATAAACACATTGCATGTTATTGCGTATTTTACATGATTGGAGTATGGTAATTTGAAATGATGAAATGAGTATGATTTCCATTATGAGTCTTCGAATTTGATATTATCTCGAGAATATGGAATGAGTTTGTATTTCATGAAAAGATTTAAGAGTTGATTTTCTTAAGATTGATATTTTCATACAAGAATGTTTGTGAAATTCTTGATAAGAAAGATGATGTTTGAAGAAGAGTATTAAGTATGTTATTTTTATAATGAAAAAAGATATGAAGTTTGATATGAGAGTAGAATGTGATTTGAATGAAAGATTTTATGATTATATAGAAGTTGGAAAAGTATGTGATACTTATAAACAATAAAGCATGATTTTGAAACTAGAATGTATATAATGTAGAATGTGATTTTCAGATTGGAAATGTAAGTGAAAGTATAGTTTTCCTATAATGTTCATCAGTACACCTTTTATGATCGGAATTCCTACTAAGCGCGTTCACTAAGCCCCTAAATTCCCGCACTAGTTATGTTTACATTTGGAGAGCTGTGAGAACATTGAAGCCTTGTATAAAGATATCCATTTATGAGGAATGTATCATTGTATAACTTTGTTGTACTTTACTTTGCATTTGACTTAATGTAATTATTTGAGAATTTCTTTGTCTTTGCTTAAGATGTGTTGGCTATTCATGAAATGTAGAAATGTTTGAAAATCTTCCGCAGGATTATGATAGTGTGTGCAAAATTAGAATGCACACGCTAGTGGGGCCAGTCAAGGGTTAGGTCTTCGGACTCGGACTTAGCTCGCGTCGTGATGCTCGCCTCCCTCTCCACCCAAACATTCAAATAATTACCACTCTGATGATGGTGATTAGAGTGAGGGATGTTACAGTTGGAATCAAAGCATGAATAGCAAACAAGGAAAATTCCCTGAGTCAAAATGCAAACAAAGTCGAGTTTGAACAAGTTTAGAATATTCCCCAAGTGAGATTTAGATAAGAAGTCAGGAAACTCCCTAATGTCTGTTGGATTATGACGTAGAAATGTCCCTCAAAGAGGATGATAAAGAAAATTTGGGATTCCCCCACTTCAGCACTGGATAACCATGTGAATTGATTTCTCTTTGATGACATAGTACTACTGTTGTATGAACAGATTGTATAAGATCATCAGATGAGCGAAATACTAATCGGGTTGTTTCTTGGTATAGGAAATTGCCACTGAGAGGGCGTGCCCGAAGAACTCATATGCACCCGAGAAATGCTGGTGGAACCAGTGACAACGTCCCCCTTGTGTCACCTGAACTTCAAGGCCTTCTTCAGGAAATCGCAAGTGCAACGGTGCAGTCTAATCTGACTCGGATTGACCTGACTATTATGATTGACTCACGAGACCGGACCCTCGTTAGAGATTTTCAACATCAGCGTCCTCCTTATTTCAAAGGAATTGAAGGACCTAGAGAAGCAGAAAATTGGATTGATAACATTACTCAAATCTTTGAGTTGTTGAGGATCACTGAGAACAAGACAAAATCCTCCTAGAGGCCTCGAAACTGATAGATGATGCAGGTCAGTGGTGGAGGACGACTAAAGAAAACCTTGTGATGGCAAAAATGACATGGGAAAGCTTCAAAGACCTATTCCTAGAAAACTACTTTCCCGAGATTGAAAAAGAAGCTAAGACACGAGCATTTATAAAGCTGACGCAAAGAGACGTGACAGTTACAGAATATCAACGGGAGTTCATTCGACTTTCCTGCTATGCATCCTATATGGTCGACACAGAATACAAGAAGGCTCAGAAACTTGAAAGAGGTCTTCGACCCGACATCAGATCAAGAGTAATAACTCTTCGAGCTGCCACATTCGCTGAGGTAGTAAGAGGTGCAAGTATTGGCGAAAAATATGATGGAGTTTATGGAGATCATCTCCTACAACAGTAGTGGAGGTTCTTCGGTTCCCTCCTCAGGCATTGATCCTGCAATGTAAGGGATATGAGCTAACAACCCAGTGAAGAGTATTCAATAATAATATCACATATACTACAGATTATTAGATTACCATACAACTATCATGCCTTCTCTAATATCTTGAGTCAATACTCTAGAAATGGTTACTCTCTACCATTTGTAAATGCATGCTTCTTTCATTAACATATAGACATGCCTTAAGTAATCATAAACAATGAATGTCAGTTTCACAACACAAACCGGTGCTTCACCCAGTCCACAATGTATTACGTCCTGACACAGTCAAAATGTTGCACATAGCAAAAGTTCTTTTATTATGACCCGACACGGTCCAAAGCTTCACACAGTACGTGAAACTAGTCTTTTAGCACTTAGCATTATCGATTAAATTATTTTTTAACACATATATCCCAATACACTTAGTATAGTATTACCGTACTCAGTCTATCATGCATTCCTATGTTCCCTCATGGAAATGCATACCATATGTTGTGTAAATCATTTTCAACATATAAATATCAATACTGATAAAGTAAAGTGCTGAAACTAAAGTTATTACAGCCATTCATAATCTTCCCACAGCCCGGGGATAATTCAAATCAATAGTGGAAATGTAATAACCCGACCCTTAATTAGAAAAATGACAAAATTTTAGAACTATTAATACAACTTTGTGACCGGTTAACATGAAAGAGTGCAGAGAGAACTTCCCGAAAAAGTATTATCTGACCCGATCGAAGCTCATTTGTTAGTGATCCAGCCTGACGAAGTTCGGAGGGCATTTTGGACATTAAATAATGTCTTTTGTTTTACTTAAAAATCATGAATAGTGACTTCAAAACTATCAGAGGGTACGAGACCACTCTAATGTCCAATTTGGAAATCGAAAATTTCACACACGCTATGTCTTTGAGTATTCTACTTAGCGGTATTTCCGAAATTTTCAAACGTTTACCCAAAATACGATGCTTAAACAAGCTTTATCTAAAAACCCCGATTTGTCGTATACCCGGTGATCTGAAAATATACAAATTTGAAACACAGTCAATCTATGGTTTTACTAAACTTTTGGTATTTTTAGAATATTGATTTTATATTTTAAAACACTATAAAATAGAGTTCAAAGATATCAAGAAACTTAGACGGTGTATTTTTGATAAAACATTATTTTTGTAAAATGAAGGATTTTTTGTTAACGAAATAAAAATCTAATTTTACCAACCTAGCTAAATCCCATGTTTTTAAGGCAACTGCGGTGTCGGATTTTATCAAATTAGCCCCTAATTATCCCTAATTTTAAGTGGTTAAAAGGTGGAAGAAAATATTAACTTTTTTACCTTTTTTTTTTAAATGAAAACGGGTAATGTAAATTCGGTTTTTTACCGACAGTTTCCACCGACGAAAACTGTGGTAGAAATCATCTCAAGGTTTTGAATGAAAGCCTATAAATATGGGTTTAGTGCAAAAGAAAAGTTATAAAAAATTTTAGTCCTTTCTTGTTCAGCCCTTTTGTGTTGGATTTTTAACAAACTTCTGTAAGTATTTCTTCAAGTTATTATTTTTCATTTGTAGATCATATTTAGTAGAAGCTCTATTTAAATTTTGGTAGAAAAATACTCTTTAGATTTTCCATGAAAAATGAGAGAAGAAAATACCCGAAAAATGGTTTTCTACTCGAACCGCCGTTGACATATCGAGTTATGCGATTCATCTTTGTTTTTGTGATCGATGTGTCGAAATCGTCATATATCTAAATTGGTCAAAACGACACATCGACTCCGTCGACATATCGACGAGAGAAAATTCGACACAATAAAAAAATCGACATATCGAGCAGAGTAGTAGACAACTATCAGCACAGTTTAGTCAATGGGTCGAAGATATTCGACATGTCGAGCACTCGACACATCGAGATAGTCGACCTATTGAGCACTATGATTGAATAAAAGAGATAGAGCAGAGAATAGTCGACATATCGACTCAGTCAACACATCGACGGGGCGACATATCAATGTACCCGACATATCGAGAAGTCGACATATCGACAGTAACGACATGTCGAGATTCAGCAGGTAGCTTTGAAAATATCTTCATGAAAAAATGTTAGGTTATTTAACCCTCTTTCAAACGTATGATTTTTTATACTGTTTTTAACGTTTTAACAGTTTCAACTCAAAATACTCTCCAATCAAAGGTGAGGAGATTCAACAAAACTGTATTTATTAAATGCATTCATACTTCGCATTTAAACTTGAAAATTCTACACCATTAGTCCTATTGTAATGAGTGGATATCCGTGATTATTTTATTGATAGAAAGAATGTGAACAGACCAGAACGCGATACCGATACTGTTCACATGTTACGGGATGATAGTGAGTTTCTACAGATGAAATGTAAACAAACGTGAACACTGTATTTATTTCTAGCATAGTATTGTTAAATACCAATTGCTGATATATGTATGATTCTATGCGGGAGGGCTTAGGAATCCATGTTAGTTGAGTGAGAATTTATTATGATCATATGAGATATATTTATGTGGGTTGATCGTGGATTTAATCCATACTTGATGTGCATTTGACTGGTATACTGTGCATACCAAATTACCTCGCGCTGTTGTATGAAGTACCTAAGTCATGGAGGGCACTGATATGAGGTGTATTTACGGACTTTGTGAAGCACTGAGCATGAATTTGCCTGCGTTGTAGCCACGTATCTTCGCGGCTGAGTGTCGTAGACGTCGATTGACGGGGGTATTAGTTTGAGGAAAGAAAGGACACGTATTAACTATGTTAGACGATATTCTCATAGAAAATTACATGATTTCTGAGTGTTTAAACTATTGTATGATAACTTCTTGTTGTAAAATTTTACATTTAAAACTTGCAAGTGCATGAACCATTATAATATAGCAGTTAGAGTGCGAGGTCGAACCCAAAGGAAAGTCACAAAATATATGCACTAAAATTAAATCAGCATCCCTTTAAAAATATATATTTCCAAGAAAATAAAAAACAATTATGTAAATCAAAGAACTTTAACACTTGGATTTTAATAAATCTTAGATCTAAAATCAAAATAACATCTTTACCCAATTTGTATCTAACTTGTAAATTTAACAAAATAAGATGTTTGAATTAAATCCAATTTATTGTCGATAGTCAAATCTATGTCCTTTTGTACTTAAATTAGTGAACTAAAATATTAATCTTAATCTCAAATTAAAATCACATGTTTTAAAGTCAAAATAACACATCTCTAGCCTTAGTTAGGTGAAATTTGAGAGAGAGAGAGTGTTTGGATACAAAGAATTAAAGAATTTAAAAATAAACATACAAGATTTACAATAAAAACATAATTTGAACAAGTTTTATACAACAAACATACAAAATGATTAATGTAACTAAAGACAATAAATAAATTGACAAATAATGTTAATGACAGAATAAGTAAATGCGTAATTTAAAGGTTGGTTATTGGAATTGACCGTTCATCACCCAAAATGTATAAACAAATACAAAACCTAAATCTGAAATTTGCATAAAAGTCCAAATATCAATTCATGTCAATCATAAAAGTTAAGAATTTATAGACCTTAATTTAATAATCTAAGCTTTAACTATTTCATGTCCAATTAATTAAATAAAGAATATAAATTTTAAAATTAAATCTAAACAATCATCAAGGAGATCTGAAAATTGAATGTTTCAGGGTTCTAAAATAATGTTTTGTATTTATTTCATGGAAGAATTCAGTAGAGGCACTATAAATTAGATACAAGAGAGACAAAATAAAAATAAAAATTTACAACTCTCACTTTGTAAATTCGAATGGTGCTCTTGTCTTCATGTGTTTTCTCCCCAGCCTTTAGTCCTCTTGAGCTCCATGTCAAATTTGAATTTCATATTGTGCCAAGTGCTTTATCTATATGCTCCAAGAATGAATGGATGGTTGGGATTAAATCTGGGTTAAGTGATTAATGGAGGGCTAAGATTGGATCTCACTTAAAGGTGGATGGATGAGATTTGAAGTTAAAAACTTAGGGTCTATAAGGCATACACGAATTTTGTTGCTTGGGATTGAGGTCGGCTTGGTGGTTAAACAAAGGATGAGAGAAAATTGGGATTTAGGAGAGAAGATAGGGCATGGGGGAATTTTGCAAGTGTTTAGGGTTTTAATGCAAAATGGATGGGATCTAAAGTTGGAGTGAATAAATGGATGCGATGAAGTAGATGATGTGGAGGGTTGACTACATGGAGATTTCGAATTAGGTGGACAAAATATGGGAAAATCATTTGAGGTTTGGAGGGCTTGGATGATGAGGTGTTTTGGATTTTGGGAGTGTATCTAGATGGGTTTAGGTCTAAGTGCATAGAGAATTTTTAGTGAGAAAATCGTGTGGAGTGTTTTGGATTGAGTTGTGATGTGTACATGACATGGCATGTGTGCATGGATATCATGGAGTTACTTGGTTGCAAGGTTCTCTAAATCTAGGGTTTTATGGATGAATGGTTAGGATTGAATGGGATCTAGATCTAATGGCTCTAAGGTGATTTGGTCAAAATAAATTTATAAGAGGTAAGTTTCCTAATGGAGGTTTAAGATTGAAGGGTTGATCACGATGATGGTTGAATTGGATGGCCTAGATCTAAGATGATGAATGTATGTGATGGATATGGAAAGGTGACTCTAGGATTTACCTAAATTTGATGCATGAGATGAATGGTTAGGATTTCAGAGGGATAACGGATGGTGGAGATAGAACTACTGCGTCCAGTGGGTATGGGTTTAGGTTTTGGATCTATAAATATGCACATGGGCCTCCAGTGGATCTTGGACTTGAGCTTGAGGACTTGGGCCTTTGTTGGACTTTGAAGTGCACATTGGCCTAGCCTATTTGTAATATGCACATGGATTGCTTGTGGCCTAGCCTAATGTTGGCCTGTAAAGCTTAGCTTGGCCCAATTGAAGTAAATCTTTGGTCCATGGATTTTGAAAATCAACCTTTTCCTCTTGAATTGCATGTTCTTTCTTCCAGAATTTAATACTTAACTTCACCACTTCAAAATTTAAAATTTTGATTTAATCTAGACTCTCATAGATGGATCTAGACTAATCAATTTACATGAAAACCTTATAATTGGAGTGGAATTAATCATAAAAATTCCAGGTCTTTCAATTTAAGCTTTAAACTTGCAATTATCCACTGTTTTGAAATTATTTTCCTTAACTTTCCATTTTTTATAGAAAACTAGAAAATGACATTAAATGCATGTGATATTTACAAAATCAAGGGTAACTACTCCAATAACCAGGGGTAAATATGTAATATTTTAGTATTCAACAATTACATGTTTAAAGTAGATGATTTATTGCACTATCTATTGTTTTCTCTTCGCTGAGCTAGTAGAGCTCACATCTCTTACGTTTCAGGAAGCCCAAATGAGTAGGAGGACCTTATGCTACAATAGGGTTGGAGGCCCTCTATCTATTTATTTCCCCCGCTGTTGGGAATTTATGATATGTTGTTTTTATTACTATCTTTACAAACAATATGATGTAATAAACCCTTATTGTGTCTGTTTTGAGGCACAGTAGATATGTAATAGAACTACTGCGTTTCTTATGTGTATCTCTGATGAGTATGTGACTGTGTATGTGTTCTAATTATGATGAATGTTAGCTAGAATATATGTGACATTCTCTAATTGGACTTAATACATGAGATTAAAGTTATAGACTACATGTTGGTTAGTAGTTTGTCCACATACTGTGCGACTGGTGGGTTCTGTCGAGGTTTTGGGTTTTAAGTGGGCTATTGTGACCCCTCCATACGCCTGGGAACTTTACCAGCCCGGTCATGGCTGGATCCGAGGTTGCCAAATGCATTGTCCAAACTTTAGATCATGTGCAATATTAAGTCTATGATGAGTTATAAATTCCGCAATTATTAGAGGGTCAATATTAGAGAAAAAAATTAACTCACGTCTTAAGAGGCCCTGAGGGGTAGGGCGTGACAGCTTGGTATCAGAGCCTTAGTTCAAATGCTTCGGACTGTATATGGAATTACATGTCTACGACTAGGTAGAAAAAGACTTAGTGAGTGTGAGGATCTATTGGGTCTTAGAAAACCCTAGACTAAAGATAAGACTTAGGTGTTTCTGCTTTTCTTTGTGCTTGTATTCATAAGACTTTGTGTTTGTTGTATGTTTACTTAGTGAGATGGTATCATGTTTTTTCTTCGTGACTGATATTTGTTTTGTTAAAACAGTAATGTCTGGTATATTCAACCATCATGGTATGTTTAAGACAGGCACAAAAAAGCTAATAAGAGATTTCAATATCTAGATTGTTAGTGATATCGACCTCAAAGTCGTACTAATGAAATTGGAAATCAAGGGGACATCATCCGATCGAAATCTCGTCAGATAGTGACCCAACACCACCTCCTGGAACAGAGATGGATTATCACTTTGACCCACAATACATTGTACCACCTTCACCGGAAGTCAGAGAAGTCTTTCTCCCTATCTACCAAGTTGAACTTCCAGTGTGGAAACTGTTTCTTGAAAAGACCAATGTTGCTAGACCTTCTAGGCCAGCATTGTGCGATTTCTCTGCAAGACCGGGACATACAAAGGAATCTTGCCCTTGCCCAACAAATCGAGAATGCTCCAAATGCAAGATTTTTGGCCATGCAAGGAGCAACTGTCCATTCTTTAATGGAAATGGAACTTATGGATGTCATGCATGTGGCCGGTATGACCACAAGCTGAGGGAGTGTCCCTATTATGAACCACTCCATGTCATCTTCATATGGAGAATAAGGGTATGATTAGAAACAGGAAATGGGAGATGGGTTGTTTGATATAGTGTTGTATCTAGGAACTTTATTAGTTTCTTTGTGACTTTGCTTTGTGTGTACGAAGAAGTCATATTATCAGACTCAACAAATATATATATATATATATATATATATATATATATATATATATATTTGATGTAAAATATGCGTGTAATAGACTTAGTGCATGTAATTGCTTTGTGTTTCAAATAAAAGATTTGATTATCTCATGCGTCATATCTGTATGGAATACTCTTATGATGGAATTATTTATGATACTTTGTGTTTATCAGGACAAAATGCTACGAAGAAAGTTCATGAGAAATCAAGGAGAGGGATCGGCACCACCGCCTCCTCCCCCTCCTCCTCCACATAATCCGGGGCAGAAAGCTTTGTTCGAAGCTGTTAGGATAGCTATGCAAGTTATCAAGGAGACTGCTGGAGAAGAACAAACTGTAAGTGCCCCGGTTCGTCTGAGTCACCCTTATTGTCAATTACGTGACTCAGTTGGACTTGCCTTGGATGTATAAGAAGATCTTCTATGAAGTTGAAGAGTCTACACCGAATACGGTATTAGCACACAGGTAAGTGAACCGTAGGAGACCTTAGGCTAAGTCAAAAACCTTAGAAGTCAATTAGTTATAAATTGGAAAATAAGATAATAAGTGACTTTCAGCCTCGAGGCCTCATGCAGTTTGCCAAGGCCTCACAGCCAGTTGTACTGAGTGTGTTGAGTTGTCTTTTGGACAACTGTAATCCAGCTGACTTTGTGTCTTACTGACTCAGTCTCCTACAGATTTAGGAAGTTAAAATCTATGTCCTTTTGATTGGGAGTTAATTATGGTAAAAGAATATATCCACATGGTGAGATGCTGCCACCTCACATAATTTGAATTTAATACCGTTGGGAAGCTGACCATGTATGACAAGAATGGAAATGCTCCTCCATAATTTGTAAACTCATTTACAATCTTCCCATCTAATCCTTGATTGATGGCTAAGATATATCTACTGCAAATCATAAAGGGTGGCATATGAGGTGGCTGGATTCCTACTGTTTTAATAGACAGATTAACTTATGCATATATGTGTTGTCTTTCCATATTTACCGCCACAGGGCCACATTGGAAGCCTCGAGGACTCGTGGGCGTGACTTACTGCAATACTGCAGACAGTTTTATAAATAAACTGTAAGATGTATGTAAGAGGGACCGAACGCACAAAGAAAAATAGGAAAAGTATAACAGTGTGTCCAGATCATGCAGCCTTCCCTTTTTACACCTTCTTCATCATCTTCCTTAGTGAATGTCTGGGTAATCAATACCCCAATCCTGATGAAGAGTAAGGTGTTCATATAGGACTATAAAACTAGTTATACCAGTCTTATACTGCTGTGCCGATGAATATTTGATCATGCTGATTTGATGGAAAGGAGCACACAGATTCAGTAAAGAAGAACGAGCTTAAAGGAAAACGGTTAAGGCCCAAGTCAAGTATTTCTTCTTCCTTTTATTTTAAACATTGTAAAGTGGATTAAAACAGTGTGTTCAAACCACTCTAAAAAGTATGTGTAGAGGATTAGACCGATTGGGTTGAACCTCTATAAAAAACTAGGTTGTACTATTTGGGTGTGAGACCCTTACATAGTATATTTGGGACGACCCTAGCGTTGGGAAGTCTGACAGTGGCTGTAGGTTTGTTGAAACTAAACCACTATAAAATATCTGTGTTTATATGTGATTGAATGCTTGGATTGAATACTTGTTCACATATCACACACATAGATTGATCGGTCAGTTTTATGAACAACAGTTAATTTGAAGGTGAATATAACTCATTGAATATTTATTTACTTAAAGTATAAATCGGTTGAGAAAATTTTAAAAGGGAATTAAAATTGAAAATCGACTTATTCACCCCCCTCCAGGTCGTGCATTACTCTAGTAACAGAATTTCACAAACTACTGTAATGAGAACTGGCGGTGGAAGAACAACCACAGTCCTATGGGATTTCAGGCGATTGAATCCTTTATCTTTCTCCGGAGGACCAGACCCATCGATAGCTGAGAACTGGCTTGCCCAGACGAGCAAGATGTTTGATATTTTGGAAATAGCCAAAGATCTGAGGGTAGGTTTGGCAACTTATCAACTGACGGAGAATGTCTATAAATGGTGGGAGACTAAGAATCTTGGCATGGATAATGTGCCCATGACTTGGCAAAATTCTCTAAGATGTTTCTTGCACGTTATTACCCTCTAGTTGCAAAGGAGGCTAGGCAACAACAATTCATGGTTATTGAGCAGGGGAATGACACCGAGGCTCAATACTGCAGTAGGTTTGTTAACGTCTTACCTTATGCACCTAAGATGCTAAAGAATGAGGAAGACAAGATTCGACATTTTGAACAGGGAATTCACCCTTTTATTCGTCGTCAAGTGGTTGCCAGCATCACTCCAGTCTGGAAGAGGTAATGGAAAGAGTCTATCTGGTGGAAGCTGTAGATGGACCTGAATCCAATCAAGGGTCAATTCAGTAGAGAAATTTCCAGAAACCACCACAATCTGGGAACAAGAAAAGAAAATTCAAGGGGAACCCTTTTAAGAACAGTCAGTTTGCAACAAAACAGTCAAGTAGGTTAGGAGTGAGACAATCAGTGATATGTTTTTCTTGTGAACAACCAGGACATACTTCCAAGCAGTGTTAAAACCCAAAGTGTATGGGGAACGACTGTTCTACACCTGTAGGAAGGCAGGGCATGTGACAAGAAATTGTCCAAATCTCGATAACGCCAGCAAAGTGGGGCCATCTCAGGGCAACAGGCCAACACAATCAGTCGTACAACTAGTATACTGAAGAAGTTCACCTCAGGCTTCGAGGGGGTCATTAGCACCCAACTTTTTGCAGCAAAGGTCAAGTCAAGGGAGAGGACGTGTTTATACCATCGGACCAGCAATAGACAAGCCTGTGGATCAGTCAGTAATGGAAGGTACTTTACTACTCTTTAGCTCTTTAGCCCACGAGTTATTTGACACTGAGGCATCTCATTCTGTCATATCTGCTATGTGTACTGAAATTTTGGGTTTCAAATCAGTGGTTGCGGGCAAACCACTGAAGGTAAAGTCAACTTTAGGGAAGGAAGTGTTAATCAAACATGTGTGTAAGTCTTGTATCATAAGACTTGGTGGGAAAAACTTGAGATTTGACTTGTTAGTAATAAGAATGATAGGTTTTGATGTCATTTTGAGTATGGATTAGTTTCGAAATACAGGATTGTGTTAGATTGCTATAAGAGGACGGTGTTAGGGCATTCCCGAAGGGATCAATTTTTAGAGAAGGTGAAACCTTATCAGGGGCTTAGTGTGAGAAACTATAGTCTAGGTGGGAATCCAAATAATATGGTTGTTGGTACAGGTTGGGAAGACGTAGGAGGTATAGACTTAGTGATACCTCGACAAAATATATAGAGCAGAGAATAGTCGAAGTATCTACTCAGTCAACACATCGACTGGGCTACATATCGATGTACCCACCATATCAACAAGTCGACATATCGACAGTAACGACATGTCGAGATTCAGCATGCAGCTTTGAAAATATCTTCATGCAAAAATGTTAGGTTATTTAAACCTTTTGCGAACGTATGTTTATACTGTTTTTAATGTTTTAACAATTTCAACTCAAAATACTCGTCAATCAAAGGTGAGGAGATTCAACCACACTCCATTTATTAAATGCATTCATACTTCGCATTTAAACTTGAAAATTCTATATCATTAGTCCTACAGTAATGAGTGAATATCCGTAGTTATTTTACTGATGGAAAGAATGTGAACGGACCAGAACGCGATACCAACATTGTTCACATGTAACGAGATGACAGTGAGAGGCTGAATGGATTCCTAGAGGATGTCGAGGTCTAGCCATTCTAAAACAGAGAACAGAAACCACTTATTCCTAGAGGCTGGCTAGTTATCAGTTGGAGCTCTTGAGATAGATCAAAATCCAATCGTGACTCCGATTGGAATACACGTATTTGTGCACTTAACAATGTGTTGCAGGAAATACGCATTTACACGGTAAATGGTATATAGAGGGTAGACGTACCCGACCTGAGAGTACGGTAATTGGTAGAACTTGTGTCATTGTTTGAATTACAATCGATATAAACTATGTTTATTTCCAGTATAGTATTGTTAAATACCAATTGCTGATATATGTATGATTCCATGCGGGAGGGCTTAGGAATCCATGTTAGCTGAGTGAGAATTTATTATGATCATATGAGATATATTTATGTGGGTTGAACGTGGATTTAATCCATACTTGAAGTGCATTTGATTGGTATACTGTGCATAACAAATTACCTCGCACAGTTGTATGAAGTACGTAACTCGTGGAGGGCACTGGTACGAGGTGTATATACAGATTTTTTGAAGCACTGAGTATGAATTTGCTGGCGTTGTAGCCACATATCTCGCTGCTGAGTGCCGTAGAAGTCGATTGATGGGCGTATCATTTTGAGGAAATAAATGACGCGTATTAACTATGTTAGACGATATTCTCATAAAAAATTACATGATTTCTGAGTGTTTCAACTGTTTATGATAACATATTTAAAGTAGATGATATAATGCATTGTCTGTTGTTTTCTCTTTGTTGGACTAATAGAGCTCACATCCCTTACGTTTCAGGAAACCCGAATGAGAAAGGATAGGAGGACCTTATGCTACAGTAGGTTTGGAGGCCCTCTATCTATCTATTTCCCCCGTTGTTGGGAATTTATGATATGTTGTTTCTATTATTGTCTTTACAAATAATATGATGTAATAGACCCTTACTATGTCCGTTTTGAGGTACAATAGCTATGTAATAGAACTACTGCATTTCTTATGTGTATCTCTGATGAGTATGTGACTGGGTATATGTTCTAGTTATGATGAATGTTAGGTAGAATGTATGTGTCATTCTTTACTTGGACTTAATAAAGAAGATTAAAGTTATAGATTACATGTTGGTTAGTAGTTTCTCCACATACTGTGGCGACTGGTGGGTTCTGCCTAGGTTTTGGGTTTCAAGTGGGCTATTGTTACCCCTCCATCTGCTTGGGAACTTTACCGTCTCGGTCATGGCTGGATTCAAGGCTGCCAAATGCAATGTCCAAACTTTAGATCACATGCAATATTAAGTCTATGACGAGTTATAAATTCCGCAGTTGTTAGAGGCTCAATATTAGGAAAAAAAATAAAATTAACTCATGTCTTAAGAGGCCTTGAGGGGCAGGGTGTGACAAGAAATAAAGAAAAAACATCACAACCTGTGTTCGTTCCTATCTTTCATCTATCATTCGATGTGCTCTTTTTGCATAGGTTTCAAACAGGAGAATACCAAATTGAATCTATGTAATACCCTGACCCAGATTAGGCGTAGTTTAGCTTAATAATCTTACTTGAACCGGTTAATCTCGAAGATTACGGTTAGGGCTTTGAGAAAAGCTCAGGTGTGACCCTATCTGAGCTCGAAAGCTCAGTGATCCAGCTCGTCCAGTTGGAGGGGCAAAATGGTAATTTACCGCTTCTTGTTATTATTTTTTATAAATTATGTTGTTATGTGATTATTATTGGATGATAATGTTCTCCTTAATAAAGGATTTGTATTTCTGATTTTAAAATAATTTTATTTTCAGAAAATGATATTTTAGACCGCCCGTCAATACCCCGAAAGGGAGTAATAATTATTTTAAATGGTTTTGGAAATGAAATAAATTTTGAAACAAGTATAGTATGTTAGACCATTTTAAGTATGGTTTAGTTATTCCTTCAAACCCCAAAATAAGGTTTCTAAATTTTTTTATTTAACATTTGTTTATTTCAGTAAATAATGTTAAATTGTGATTTTTATTTAAATCAATGGTTTTTAGTGAGAGTTAAATCCCAAAATTTTTATGGTAGCTAAAGTTTTTAAAACCCAACTTATCTGTAGGGTTGGATTAAGATTTTGAGTTTTAAAAATCATGCTTTAAGTTAAAAATCGGCTTTTTATTAAAACAAGGACTTATTTGCGAAACTAGAAATATAGGAGGACTTATTTGTAACCACCCAGCTGAACAGTGTTTTCACTGTACCAACGTCCGCACCAGCTGTATGTAGCGCATGCAGTGGCCAAAGGCCCCCTTCCTCCAGCCAAAACTCTATAAATTTGGCCCTCCATCAGCCTGAGTAAACTCCCACTGAAATCTCTATCTCCCTCCCTCTCAGCTGCTCTGAGTTTTCCCCAGCCGAACTCTCTCTTAGCCTCTGTTTTCTCTCTGTTTTTTCACCATAAGCTTAGAAGGAAAGTTTTTCAAAGACCGTATTTCTTAGCCCAGGAACTCCAGTGAAGGTAACCACTGTGTTCCTCTTTAAATTCCAGTCAGTTTAGAGTCAAGAAAAACCTATTTTGGCCATGTTTTAAGTGAGTAAAACCAGTTTGAAGTTTAAGAAAAACCATGGGTTTTCTTGTACCCGTGAGGTTTCAGTGTTAAAATCCATTGGCCTACTTCAAAGTTCCAAACCATTCCCTATGGAAAGAGGACTCCCAAAGGAGTCCATCGGACCGGCTAGATGTGGAAACCGAATCTGGGAAATCTACTGTTTCTGGATTCGTATTTCGTACTGTGTCTACCGTCACTGTCTGTTGGTGCAGATAATGGAGGAAGACGACTCTCGGACGGTCCGAGAGGACCCCTCGGACGTTCCGAGCTTCACTCGAAGCCCAGAAACACCCGAGGTGAGCTTGACTCGCCTGGATGTTCCGAGAAGAGATTGGAAGGACCGAACCCCACTCGGACGATCTGAGCCCTACTTCGGATGTTCCGAGACTTACAAACCCACCGAAACCAATTTTTCAAATCTTTTCGGCTTGAAAGGACTTCGGATGATCCGAGACCCGATCTTCGGACGATCCGAAGTCAGACCCAAGATTCGAAGTCAGTGACTAGTGTAGGCAGTAGTTCGGACCCGAAGCAGCAGTACCTGGTTCCGAGGCATGTTCCGAGGGACCCAGTTTTTTAAGTGTAAAATATTGTTTGATTATATGTTTGTTGCATGTGATGTTAGTACCCCATTGTTAATTTAAAATTGTACTAACTCTCTTTTCTTATTAATATAATGTATATACTATTGTATTCACTTCCAGGCCGACTCTATTGGTCGGGCACTGAGTGATCTCACTTTCAGGCCGAAGCTATATTTGTCGGGTACTGAGTGACCTCGAGGCCTTACTCAAAATGTCAGATCTGGTCCTATTCAGAAAACAACCGAGAAGTGACCTGAGAATCTAGTCCTAACTCAATAAGTCAATCTGGTCAATGCCCAGAAGACAATATGATTTTTGGACTGAGCACCCTTTTTATTTACTATCTTGTGGATTATTGTAATTTAAAAAGGATAGAAACCAAGTAGGGGACTCAACTCCATTTACAATGGATATTTTTGGGAAAACAAGTATAATTTCGAAAATACTACTTGTGTGTATGTATTTGATGCTATGTATATTGACGTGATAATGATTGTGCACTTGTTTGTTTGTTGAACAAAGATCGCGAAACCACACAGTTACAGTGAGGGAACTTAACTTTGCAGTAGGTGTAAACAGGTTTTGTTATTTGAGATGGACTTTGGAGCAATAAGTAGTTTCAAGTTGATGAACCCACTCATGTGCCTAGACATGACGCACTGTTGTAAGAAGTGCTTATGACAATGGTGAATGTTATGATGTTGATCATATGAATTGTGAAATACTGCTTCCACGTACCTTTTACTATTGGACCATCACCGAGGGTGTCAGTTACGTCTACTGGACCAGGTAGGTCGGCAGTGACTGACAAGGTGTGTCAGTACTGGTTTTGAGGTGTATACCGGAGATGTACTTGTAAGGATGTATTTTGACCGTGTCGGGACTTAATACTATTGGTGTTAGTATAGTATCTAGGGGTTACGTTGGATGACAGCAATATTGGAAAAGAAATGATGAATTATGGGACTAATGATGATATTATGCTTATTTGTTATCAAGCATGAGATGTTATTGCAACTGTTGATTATTGTGCTAACTTGTTGTTTACTTAAAACTGCACTGTTATATTTCCTTCACTGGGATAGTTAGCTCATCCCACTCACCTTTCAGGAGATGAACCCGAGGAGGAGAACCCTCTATTTCAAGCTTAGGGTGGATAAGTTGCGGCGTTGTTTTGGGATTCCCACTGAGGGGAATACCCTCATCTTTGCTTTCTGGTTTTTGGAACCATTTTCTTTTGTAAAGTACCGGGTGTGGTACTTGTTTTGTTTAAATGTTATGTATTAAAAACTACCATGTATCCGTAGTTACTCTGATGATGTTTTAACGATAATTCAGTGTTGGAATTATGTGATCATGTTATGTGTTGCCTTTGTGTCTATTGTTGGATAGACTTATAGTATATGTTTAAGTCCACATGTTGGGATCATGTGTGACCTTTTGGGCCTAACTGTTGATCCGGCCCAGATAGAATGCTTATGTTAGTTTAGTTTCAAAAAAAAAATTAGTCGCGTTCTGGGCCCACCGTTCGGGTTCGGGGCGTGACAATATGGCCATGAAGTTGTTTCGTAATACCGATTTCAAGACCGGGAATAACTTAATTTTATAAGTCCTGCATGAAAATAATAATACAATACACAATACCACAATAGTTTGAATTGATTACTAATGTATGCGTGGTTTCATCCAATTCATTTAGCATATTAATCTCTGGACACATTACTAGGTCTCATTCTACGTTTATAGACTAATAGGCTTCAGCTCCCTGACACCATTATACGCTTACGTTCTAATAGTTAGAACTTAGAATTTATCCCTTACATGTAAACAATGTCAGGTCTCGCATTCTGGTCCCATTTAGTCTTTTCCATCGTTATTATGTCCATGGGTCCCATTTATTGTCATAGAGTTAAATGTTTCCAATTTGAGTATAAATGCAATATAAAATACATTTGAAAATAAAGGTGTAGTTGAATCTGTTCACCGTAGTTCGACGAATTTTATCGAAATAACTTTAAAAATAAAAACGTGTAAATATTTATCAGAAATAAAATGCACGTGCTTAATCTGGAGATTTTAAGTCCGGTGATTAATTTCAAGAAAAGTGTGGAAATGGTCATGAGTCCGATTACGCATCATTAATCCAATTTAAGCAATTAATTTTAAGTGTGAGTCATACAAAACACACAATAAAAGAAAATAACACCTAAGACATGGTATTTTAAAACATAAAGTAAATGAAAGTACTCAGTGCCTGGTCTTGAGTATTCTCGGCGGTAGCCACTGGTGAATATTGAGAGTTCAGGCTAGAGGATACAGAACGGTAAAGTAAATTGTAGAAAATAAATTGTAGGAAAGTAAATTGCGGAAAATAGACAAACATCTTCCGTTCAACGAGTATTTGGAGCAATTCTTCGGTTAAGGCTTAGGCCGAGCCTCCAGTAAGCCGACTATACACGAAAAACTCATAGAACAGGTGGCCACTGAACATTTCCAAAATAGAACTGAGCGGGCGAAATGAATAGCCTGTAGGGCCAGTTCGAACAGAACTGAAAGGGCTAAAAAGAAAAGGTACATGAAAATAAATGTGCAAAAAAATAAATAGCCTTTTAGGACCAGTCCAAATAGAGTTATAGTGTTATTGAGTCAGTAAGTTAGATTCGGACTGAAAAGGCTGACAGAAAGTAAATAAATGTTGTAAATGTAAAGTGTGAAAAATAAACACACAATGCATAACATACCTACACAAAATCAGTTTTTTCTGAGTTTCGAATTAAAATTCCGTTTATTCCAAATATTAGAAATTATCAAGTGAGTCCTTCGGAACATGTTGCTATTATTCAAAACTTCCGAACTTCAGTGGGTTCAGACCTTCTGAAGATGCATCTTCGGATCGTCCGAGATGTCTATGGTTCAATAGGACAGAAAAGTCTTGGCTCGAAACTTCCAAAGTCTATATGTCGGAATGTCCAAAGTGTGTTTGATATATACAAATAAAAGTCCTGATATGCTTTGGATCGACCGAGCCTCATCCTCGGAACATCTGAGTCTTGTCCAGTAGAGACAAAAGTACGGTTGGCCTCAGAAGGCTTCGAAATGTCCGAACTGGGGGTTCGAAACTTCTGAAGTCTCATCAACGAGACAAATCAATGAGCTGTCGAGCTCAGATTGGGACAAACTTGGACTTTTTGGAAAGCCTACCAATAATCTCCACGGTTAACAGAACCCGAAGCATATTTAATGGCACAAAATTACACAATTAAACCTAATTTAGGGTCGAGGTATTACAATTTTCAACTGTAATTACCAAACAAGATAAGGAAAATGTTTTAGCAAGAAAAATTCATATTAAAGGGAAACTCCTACGTAAGGAAAACCCCTACAAAATTTGCCCCTCATCCAAACATAGCGGTATGTTAGGAGTATGGATCGTCTGAAAGTAAACTTTCACATAGCACCCATGATCATCTAACAGGATGTTGACAAATCATCATAAGTTAGATGTTTGATGATGCGTCAACATCATGTAGGATGATCTTGAATGTTCTATGGAAGTTAACTTCCGGAGGATCCATATTCTTATGTCAAAGGATATGCGAAAGCCAAAGGCCCAAATTACCAACCTTAAACCATAATAGGGCTTGGGCTTCTCTTTTCAATCCCTTTACATATATAAATTGGATTTGAATCCAAGTTCATGTTGTTTTAAACTTAAAATCTTATTATATATGTGTAATAATATTTGCGATAGGTTGCTTTTAGTTGTTGAACAACATGATAGATCTTAGTAGAAAAGTAGAGCTTAGTCGAACTCCACATAGATGGATAGTATATCTAATGATGATAGTGATGGTTACAACGACGATGATTATAGAGTTTAAAGAGATAATTTTATAAAATAGTTATCAAATTAATGAATAGAGTGTGAGACAATGAAAATGAAAAACAAGAAAGACAAAGTTGACGTAATAGAACATGCATGCTACATTGAATGAGTGAATTTACTCAAAAAGATAGAGTTAGAAATGATCTTATTAGGAAAAAGTTTAAAAATAAGCCCAACCTATTTTGCATGGACACTTTTAGACATGTGCACCCATGTAGGACACTTGTACACACTAGTACTCATTCTTCATAGATTATTTTAATGTTTTTTAAAATTGATTTTTAAGACGACTAAAATATTACCACACTTTTCTCCTTTTAAAATCTATTTTAAATATTAATATATTTATTACCTAAATAGTTAGATTAGAAATAGTATAATATTTTCTATTAGTGTTATTTTTACACCTTATTTTCAGTTAAAATAAACCTAGTTTTAGTTTTATTTAAATGTGTTGCAGGTTCCTCATTCGACACCTCATACTTGTGTTGGACAGGGAGGCAATGGGTCAGGTTAACTATAGTACCTAAATTTTATTTTATTCAACTCGACTTGACTCAACCGAATTTTCTATAAAAATGAAAAATTAGAAAAATAAGAGGAAAATTATTTTTAATAGAAAATGAAAAATAAAAGGGTTTCCCTTTCATGTAAGCCCATTAGGTTATGAAAAATTGAGTGTAGGTTAAGATTTTTAACTTGAGTGGGGTACATGGGCTTAGTTAAGTATTAATTTTAATTCAATTTGGATGAGGCTTGGGTCCGGAACCCTTTATCCAACTTGACCAGAATTTATTTTCGATCAGGTCGGGTTAGGTCTAAAATTTGCCACCCCTACCAACACTTGTACCCATATCCATACCACTTAGATTCCAACATATGACAAATTAAGAGAAACTCATGAGTTGGTCATGTAAGTAAAAGAATGGGTCAACTAGGGACAACCCCTAGTTTGTAGGGTTGAAAGGTTTCAAGTTGCAGACAGAAGAAGGAGGGTAAGATCATTAAAAACATTGAAAAATGAGATGAATAAATGATCATAATTGTATAATTTATTATTAGGTCAAATGGAAAAGTAGAATTTGAAAAGCAAATTTTAGATAGATGGAATTTTGACTTTTGATAATGAAGCTAACTATAACAATGCCAATCTATTTCATAAATGAGTCGCATTCAAAATTAAAATGTCCAAGTGGACAAGTATAAAACAACTTTAGATTTAAGATTGTCTCATTGTCTCAGATTAACAAGACAGAGAGTCTGAAATCTGAGTGCAACCCGTTGACAATAACACGCGTGCAAATGTGCAATTCATTAACTAAAACGATAGGAATATGAAATCTGGTATTCAATATTCCATCGTACTATGGGACCACATTAGTGAAATCAGATCATCCTCAGTGTCAATCATGGAGAAAAAAGATCGATGAAAAATGTGAGCGAGAGCGATTGGTAGGAAATGTTGGCTAATAAAATGAATGAATATGGGTCGTTTACTTGGCTCTGATTGAATGGTTATGTATTTCCATTAAAATAGTATTATTGGTATTGGTATATGAAGAATAGTGTGTACCAGTGACCGTTGAATTTGAAAAGAAATATCATATGCTTAAGTAATTGAAAGTGAACCAGCAATAATACCATTAAAAAACGAAAACAAAAATGACAGTTGCAATAAAAAAAAAAAAAAGGAAAAGTAGAGCAATTGGATCTCTGAAACTGTCAAAGAAACAAGTAGAGACAATTTTCTTGTTCATTCACCAATCATATGAAGGACCCATAGATAATACAATTAATGAAAAGAGAATACATGGGCTAGACATATATTTATCTATGATATCTGCATACACAAAATCAATATTGGCATATATAAAAGTCTAAAATGTTCATCCCATGGTTGGAAAACTTGGTTTGGGATTGGTTGCAGATCCTTTGGTTAGGAATGGTCAAACCCTTTTTTCTTGGTGGAAATATCTAAATTGTTTCTATCTTGTTCCACCTTGAAAGTATTTTAAAATGGTGGAAGAAGTAATAATATTTGCAAATTCTCATTTTTAGTCATTTTTAAGGTGTTTAAATTGTAAATGAACAAATGGATTAGGATATATGGAACTCAAAGTGGAGGTACAAACCCAAATAGAAATTAAGGATACAACTTGATTTTAACAGAGCTATTAGTGCACTAAATATCTACCGAAAGAAATGTACAAATTCACATGTCTACCCAAAGAAATGCATGTTGACAATAAATTCTCCTTTTCTTTCTGGTAGATGAAATACAGGCCTAAAGGGGAGGTATGAACAAAAGGCTGATGCCTTTAAAGAGATGGATACAGGAGGTAGAAAGGGCGTATAAATTGAGTAGAGAGGCTACTATTTTAGATGAGGTAAAGTGGAAATGTATGACTATTGGAAAGTCAAACTTAGATAATTGATAAAGGGGTTGGAACGATGACCAAGAACTCATTTCAAGAAGTAGGACTCTTGAGTTTGATTCCCATCCACCCCAAACCACTTCCTATAAAGTTATTCGATATGTATGGATATGGAGACTTAGATACTATGGCTATTAAAATATAAACAATAAGCTAAAAGATGAATAAGAAATAATGAAATATTAGATGAAGGAGGTAATAGAACTTCAACAAGGGGGTGAGAAGAAAGTTAGTAAAATGAAACATGACGGCATTAGATATATTTAAGTAGGAAAGCATGTGCCACCAAATGCATGCTGCTGGGTATACATACTAAAGTCACACCCGTCCACATTACAGAAAACAATTACCTTAAGTAATTAAATATAATATTAGTCATCACATAAAAAAAAAAATTAGTAGGCTGGAGAAGTTTCATAATTCAAATAGGCACAAACTTCAAAAACATATTACAATTTAACACTAACCTCCCATATATGTATACCCAACCACAGAAGCACACAAATAAACAGGCCAATATGCCAGAACTTTTAAAATACCTTGTGAAATACTATGAAGCAACGATACGGGTGGGCGTATCAGATACGACACATATCCGATACGGAAATATGACAAATTTTGAAAAACTAGGATACGGGTACGGAGGGAGACGCCGAATTAAAAAAATTATTTATATATATCAACAAAATAAATTCAGAGATTTACAAAAAAATCATAAATTCTATTATGAGATAAAAAAAAGTCAATAAACACTAAGTACATGATAAGAAAACACCACTTCAAACAAACAAAAGTCACTTAAGAAGTATAATTGTCCCCGAGAAAATACATGTTATTACAAAATTTGACATAACTAAATAGTAGCGATAGGAAAGATGTATGGAAGTGGCACAAAGGAAATAGAGGCTATAGGTAGGGGCGAAAGTCAAATTTGGGCCTAGATAGGTTGCAGTAGCAAGATGTGGAACTGATGAGGGTAGCGACGACACTTAGGAAGGGGTTTTAAGGCTAGACGAAAGCTAGGAAGGCAACTAGAAGGGGCGGAAGGGGGGCGGAAGGCCAGAGGAAGGGTTTTGGGTTGTAGTTGTAGCAATGGTAAAATAAAGAAATAAATGGAAGAAGAAGAGAAGAAAAGGAGAGAGAAGAGAGAGGATCGAGTACCTGGAGAAGAAGGAAGAAGGGAAGGGCTTTACGTCAAGTTGGATTCGCTCCAAGGATCACTTGTGTATATGCTAGAGGATTTTTAAAAATTTGCAATTGTATTCTATTCAATCATATGAAAGCCTACATGATGTTTACAATGAATTATTCCCATTTTGCCCTTACATAAAAAATAAGTGACTAAAATAAAACACTTACATGTGTCCTGTGTCTGAGCATGTCTCTCTGCGTCGCGTGCCGTATCCTTGCACACCTACGTGTATCGATGACGTATCGGGGTGAATCGGTGGCGTATCCATATTTAAAAAATGTTTTAATTAATGGATGTGTATCCGCGACGTATCCAGCCGTATCTGTGTCGGATACGCACTCGACACGGATACTTGAAGGGCTTCGAAGTATCTGTACTTCATAGGTGAAATCCATACACCCTAACCACCTCTTATCAGAGGAAATTGCTGGATCAAACCAATTTCTCAGTCGTCAGTATCACTCCAATCAAAATGACATCCAAGGTTGGATTGGGTTGTGCATACAACACTTGATTAGATAGAATTCAACTATGAATATGAATCAAGTGGAAGTGACCTTCATCAATGCTATTCGGAGATGTGAAAATGTGAGAAGATTTGATCCAATACTTCACAATCATTAAACATCACTGAGGTCACAGCAACGGTAGGAAGGATATGTGGAAGTGGCACAAGAGAAAAAAAGGGCTACATGTAGGAGCGACAGTCAAATCTGGGCCTAGATAGGTTTGCTGCAGCAAGATGTGGAACTGGTGGGGTATTGGCGACACTTATGGAGGAGTTTTACGGTTGGACGAAATCTAAGAAGGCAACTAGAAGGGGCGGAAAGTCACAGGAAGGGTTTTGGGTTGCAGTTGCAGCAAGGGAAAAATAAAGAAAGAAAGAGAAGAAGAAGAGAAAGAGAGGAGACAGAAGAGAGAGGATCGAGTACCTGGAGATGAAGAAGGAAGGGAAGGGCTTCACGTAAAGTTGGATTCGCTCCAAGGATCAACTGCGCATATGCTCGATGATATTCGAAAATTTGCAATCGTATTCTATTCGATCATGTGAAATCCTTATATAATGTTTATAATGAATTATTCCCAGTTTGCCCTTACATAAAAAATAAGTGACTAAAATAAAACAACTATGCGTGTCTTGTGTCCGGACGTATCCCGCCGTGTCGTGTGCCGTATCGTAGCACACCTACGTCTATCGGTGACGTAATGGGGTGTATCAGCGGCGTATCCATATTTTAAAAATATTTTAATTAATTGGGTATATATCCGAGCTGTATCCGTGTCGGATATGCACCAGACACACATACTCGAAGGTTTCGAAGTATCCGTGCTTCATAGGTGAAATCCATACACTCGGACCAGCTTTTATCAGAGGAAAACACTGGATCAAACTAATTTCTCAATCGCCAGTATCACTCCAATCAGAATGACATCCAAGGTTGGATTGGGTTGTGCATAGAACACTTGATTAGATAGAATTCAACTATGAATATGAATTCAGTGGAAGTGACCTTCATGAATGATATTCGGAGCTATGAAAATTTGAGGTGATTTGATCCAATGCTTCACAATCATTAAACATCATTGCTCATTATATGAAAATTCAACAGATTGGAAAGACATTGGAATAGTCATTATAGAATTTAATAATCTCCCTCTCTCTGTGAGTGTCTAAGAATCAGCGATACGGGTGCGCATACACGTATCGGATACGAGAATACAGTAAATTTTGAAAAACTAGGATACGGGTATGGCGGGATATGCCGAATTAAAAAAATTATATATATATATATATATATACTGAAAACAGGGACAACATCAGTTTAGGATTGCATGGGATGTCGGTAGAGAGGAGAGGGTTCTAGAGAGGCTTACAGTAGGTGTAGAGGGCTAAAGATGAGGGAACGAAGGTTGTTGAAGAGGTTAGAAGGTTTAGGAGAAGTCACAACAGCGGTAGGGAGGATACATGGAAGTGGCACATGGGAAAGGGAGGCTACAGGTAGGGGCGACAGTCAAATCAGGGCCGAGATAGGTTGCGGCAGCAAGATGTGGGACTGATGGGGTAATGGCGACACTGAGGGAGGGGTTTTAAGGCTGGACAAAAGCTATGAAGGCAACTAGAAGGGGTGGAAGGTCAAAGGAAGGGTTTTGGGTTGCAGTTGCAGCAAGGGAAAAATAAAGAAAGAAAGGGAAGAAGAAGAGAAGGAAAGGACAGAGAAGAGAGAGGATCGAGTACCTGGAGAAGAAGAAGAAAGGGAAGGGCTTCATGTCAAGTTGGATTCGCTCCAAGGATCACCTGTGTATATGCTAGAGGATTTTCGAAAATTTGCAATCGTATTCTGCTCCATCATGTAAAGCCTTATATAATGTTTACAATGAATTATTCTCAGTTTGCCCTTACATAAAAAATAAGTGAATAAAATAAAACACCTATGCGTGTCGTGTATCCGGGCGTGTCCCGCCGTGTCACGTGTCGTATCCTCGCATAGCTACGCGTATCGGTGACATATCGGGGCGTATCGGTGGCATATCCGTATTTAAAAAATATTTTTATTAATTGGGTGTTTATCCAACACGCATCCGAGCTGTATCCGGCCTTATCCGTGTCGGATACGCACCCGACACGGATACTCGAAGGGTTTCGAAGTATCCGTGCTTCATAAGTATGTGTATATGGGTGTGCATGCACAGGCAGACCCACCTATGATCAATTTAACACTGTCTTGGTATATTGTCTGATAGAAAGCATAAGTTAAAAAAAAAACAATTGGATATCTGATATTTGGCAGGAATTTGTCACTCTAGTTGCTGGTTTCGAGGTGATAATGAAAAAGAAAAAAATAAAGTTCTAAATAACCCATTAAACTTCAATGCCCCAAAATCAAGAGTAAGAATGATCTACATTGGTTGATATTTGTTCCACCAGCTATCCCAAATGATCCTTGAAAGATGCCAACCAACCCTATTTATTGGAGATACCCCTGGTTCACCCAGCATGAGCAGATTCTAGCTCCCAAATATGTGTCTGTATTGGAAAAACAATATTACTATATATAGGAATTTCTAAAACTCCAAACTAAATAGAGAAGACTCACTAAATGTTTGATTCATTAATTTAGTGGAAACCAGCACGTTTGAGCAGCAAGCTCTTACAAGTGAATAATTTCTAATGAAGTTCCAACAGTATCAGATCATACAGAAAACTATCAGATCCTTAAATTTACATAGCGGTCAAACTTTTTCATTTCATTTCTAGTTTAATCCGTCCATTATTGTGATAAATACATGTCAAGCTCTAAGACAATCAAAATGTCCTACATTAAATAATCTGGTTGCTTTGTCTTCTGTATGAATCAGAAGTACTCCAGATTTATAATTGGCAAGTCAAACATAAAGGACAAAAGGATAAAAGAATGAGCACATTCTGTACAATAAAAAGAAGTAACAAATTTTCTAAATCAGCAGCTAGATTATTATTTTAAATCTCAAAAGCCAACGTGTCTCCATCACTCCAACTATTTGTTTCCAAATACTATTATTTATACACATACATTAGTTGACTTCCAAACTATAAAGCAAAGGCAGTACCAAGGAGAAATCATACAGAGGCAGACTTCAAGGATGGCTGACTTGGTACATGAAAATGAAGTGGAAAGGCAAGAAGAAATAGAGATGTCAGAACCACAACCAGCACTGAAGGATAAGAAATTCTCATGGGCAAAACTTCGTCGTGTTGATTCACTGAACTTGGAGGCAGAAAGAGTTTCACATACAGAGAGCCATGGTTCTAAGGTCCACAATCTGCATTATCCATGTTTCATCCATGTGAAAATAAGTTTTGAAAGAACATACATAGAGCATGTCTGCTTTTCTACATATACAACTTTTTCCTCTATTTTTTCTTTGAAAAAAAATCGAACACTTTTTTGAGAATATAAAATATACCAACCAGGAAACCAATGGTCAGGATCACCACTAATTCAAGAAAACTAATTGTTAGTACAATTAAGTTTAAAGGCTACAATCCTATAGCTTAATTCCATGCTTGGTTAATCTCAAGCAATATCTTGGTATCATTTCTATAGCAAATATTTTTTAACGATATTTCGAAATGTCCATACTTGATAAAACAGCAGTCCACGACAGGAGCAGGAGACTATCATGGAATCTTGATTTAGGATTTTATTGATCTTTACATCTGACAATGGCTGAAAAAAAAAATTAATAGGCTTTCTTTATGGGAAGAATGACAAGAAACTCATGTTCTGCAAGTTTCTGAAATTCACCTCAAGGTTGCATGGTTTTCTAAATAATCTTGGGAAGGTCCATTGATTGGTTGTTTTTGGTAAATTTCTGAAGCACTATATGCATTGTTTCATGATGTTCTAACATTTCAAACTCTTGTGGTTTATGAAATAGGTGGGTTGGAGAATAACATTGAGTTTGGCTTTTCAAAGCATTGGAGTGGTGTATGGGGACATAGGGACATCTCCCCTCTATGTGTATGCAAGTACTTTCAGCCAGGGCATTGATCACAAAGATGACGTACTTGGGGTCTTGTCTCTCATATTCTATACCCTGGTTCTCATACCTTTGGTTAAATATGTCTTCATTGTGTTGTGGGCTAATGATAATGGTGATGGTGAGTTAAATCCTCCATCAACTTACTGCTTTATTTTCTTAGTTTTTGATAGGAGAAGACAGGAGTTGGACCAAAACATAGAAATGGACAATACAGTACTTGGTTTTCAATTTTGAAAGATAGGATCCTAAAGAATTACTTGAAAAAGCTACAGATCTTGATGGCATTACGAGTTGTCCACAAGTCACCAATAATCAATTGTCCTCAAGGAAAACAAACCCTTCAATCAGGAAAATAAGATGTGCCCCTTCAATTGATATAGTCAGAACATCAATAATTTTTTAAAATCTCAATCATGTAAAATTAATGGTAGTTGATCCCTGTTTAGTAAATCCATATTATATGTTATCATTGTTTTTTAAAAAAAAAGAGCAGTCTCTTGTGTTCTTAGATTTTGTAAACCCATGGCATCAGGTTTCTTCTGCCATCCTTTCACCCCGATCAACAACCAACACAAGAAGTCAAATATAAACAAGGGACTAAATTTTTCCATTTCTATTCATTTTGAGATTATAAAAATTGCATATAGCTTGTTTTTTGAGTCGTGAGAACTCAGATGAATTTTTACAGTTCCATTAAGAAGACATACCCTTTAGATTTTGAAGTATAATAATGAACGTTTAGTCATTACTATAGATAAAAATGAAATTGAAATAGCAGAGGTCAAGAATTGTATATGGCAATCCTGGGATAAGGCTTGAATTAGGCTTAAATTCAGCAAAACAAATGAATATAATGTTTCTCATTTTTTAAAATTTCATAGATCTCATTGATGGCCATCATTCCTATAGGTGGAACGTTTGCTCTATATTCCTTGATCTGCCGATATGCAAGGGTGAGCTTGATGCCAAATCACCAGGTGGAGGATAGAGAGCTGTCCAACTACCGACTGGAAACACCATCAAGCCAACTGAAGAGGGCTCAAAAAATAAAAGAAAAGCTAGAGAACAGTAAAATCTCTCAAATTTTTCTTTTTCTCCTCACAATCCTAGGGACTTCCATGGTAATTGGAGATGGGGTTCTCACTCCATGCATTTCTGGTGAGTCAAAATTTTCATTTTTGATTCGTAGAAGTGTTATATTTACAGCATGATCATCACTATTAGGACCTTGTCAAATGATATTTTCTCTTTATGGGATAACTTGAATGTGTTTATACAGAGTGAAAAAAAAAGTAGTGTTGCACCTAAGGAATGGATGACAAAACCCTTTAGGAAACATGATTTATCCTTGTGCTAGCATGGCCGGCTCTGAGCATAGGCGGTGTAGGCCGTCGCCTAGGGGCCCAAACAAAAAGGGCCCCACACACTTAAACTCCTTAATATACCAGTCACAAAGGACCCCTAAAATCTCACTCCGCCTACGGCCCCTGAGATTTTTGGGGATCTCAGGGCCGGCCCTGCGTGCTAGGAAAGTTGAAAACTAAAGCCTTATTTTAAGTTCCAGACAGATTGACCTACTTTCACAAAGTCCATGTAGGACCTTAATGGCATGTACTTGATATGTTCCATGAAGTAGGATCCCTCCACCAAAAAGCTATTGATTAACAGCATCAATATAATTCTCGAGCTGAGATTACAAATCACTTTTTTAAGTAGTAAACCAAATGCATGAGAACTATATGATAGTTCCTGCTTGGAAGATATCTTGATTCAGCAACCCCTGCTTGGAAGATATCCTTCTGAGAAATTGGCCAGAATATGAACTAATTATGTTGTTTGATCGGCTTGCAGTGCTTTCTGCAGTAAGTGGAATCAAAGGGTCAGCACCTTCCCTAGGTCAAGGTACACTTTATCACAAATGATGCTTCCACTTGTATTTCCTTAGTAGTTATGTTTAGTACGGTGCCTGAGAGAGACCAAATGGCTCCTGAAATTCTGTGGCTTTTACGGATAAACTACTGAATATGATGCTTCAAATTGGTGAACTCCTGCAGAATAATGAATGTCAGTTATAAATCTATTAACAACACCATGGAATCTCAGAAACCAACAAAAATTTCACCCTATTTTGAAATTGCAAACAATAAAATAAAATTATGACCTTCACCAAAAGAAAAGGGATCAGTTGGAGGAAGGCAATAGGATGCCAGAAATTGTTTGAAAGATAAACAGTGACCAATAGTGGACAAATCAAAAAGTGAGTCTTAAATAAATAAATATGGATAAAGATGAATATATAAAACAAAATTCCACCATTTCAAAAAAAAATTATAGAAGATATATCCTACCATTTCCTTAGATAATTAATTGGTATTGTTGCAAATGCTTCAATAATCAGCTTTTATTACAAAACTGCTCATCCATGTAGATAATATGACAAAGCCATAAAATAACAAGATATTCCTTTCCATGTTGATTATGGTATGCCATAACAACTAAAATTTCATTTTCTTCACAACCTTGTGACTTAAGGTCATCAAATGTTGACAATTGTTATAAAAATTTCAAGCCTCATACAACAAACCTAGGGTAACCAGATGGAATAGGAGTGATTTTTCATAATTCTGAGCCAAGTCACAACTATGGTGGGTTCCATTTGATGGGTAGCTCGGATTTCATACAGAGGAGCCCCTTCAACTGTGTCCGACAATTGGAATTAGCAAATCCCATTCGCACAGATTCAACTATGTATAGTTATGTATGTGTACAAATCTTCACAATCCAAAAGAAAAAAGAAAAAAGAAAAAAAACATGAGCTATGCATAATCATGTAGATTTCAAAATTTATAATCGTATCTTCACAAATTAATTTATTCAGACACGTCCATTGAAAGGAATGCAGAAGTTATATCAACGATGATATCTAATAGTTTGCATGCAAGTCTAATAACTAAGTGTTACTAAAGTTTAAATGCACAATTGAGCAATGCTTAGAAACAGATTAAACAAGAATTTAAGAATTAGAGTTGCTCCCTCCTGCTATCTTCAAAAGCTCAGTAGCTCTCTTAGAAATTTAGTGTGTGAAGAATTTTGAGAACAAAGTGAAATTTTTGAAGAACCATCAAAACTTAAGAACAAAATTATATATTTTTGATTGATGGTTGCTAATCATAATGCACCCATCATAGACAGTGGGTAATTGAAAAAAGAAAAAAAGAACCAAAAAACATTCATATTATCATAATATGCTTGATCAATTTGAGATGTTTGCTGTTGGATGCCCTGTTTGATTCATCACAATGCTGAACCAAACTTTGCTACACATACTTGACCATCTATGTAGCATGGTACAATAATTCAGTTTTAATTTGTATCGCTAGGATAAAGAATTGGAGTCTGGGATGGGGTAAGCATCTTTTCATGACGATAATCGAACGATTTAAAGCTTAGACCAATGTGTCTTAGTCCATCACCTGTCAAATTGGTGTGGACTTTCATGACAATATGGTCAATTTTCATAAAAAGGACAACTTATAGACTGGAGACGAAGATGAGTTGAGATGATTGCCTAGAGAAGTCCAAATAACACTAAAAGATGTACACATTTGACAGATTCATGCATAATCTGAGTCTTACTAAAGACACTCCAAACAGAGTCGAAGAAGAGTAAGTAGTCATATTTGTCTTCTCACATGGTTTCTAGAAACCTGACACATCTTTGATTCCAATCCAGAATTCAGAACTAACAATGATTCTTCAAATGCAACAAATCTACCTTGAAGTTTTATTCCCGAATTTTGTCTATTATGTTTCTGCAGATTCTATAGTTGCAATTTCTGTTGTGATCTTGGTCATCCTCTTCTACATTCAGCGATTTGGCACGGATAGAGTTGGTTTCTCATTTGCACCTATAGTCCTATTGTGGTTTGCTTTCATCAGCCTTATTGGACTCTATAACTTGTTCAAGCATGATGTGGGTGTTTTGCGTGCATTCAACCCAAAGTATATAGTAGATTATTTTAGAAGGAATGGAAAAAAAGGATGGATCTCTCTTGGCGGTGTTGTTCTATGTATTACAGGTGACTGGAGTTGAAATCTCTTTTTTGGGCTCATATGACATCTATGCATTCCATTTTACGATTTTCTGCAGCTCAATCACTAACAAAATCTATGTGGAACAGGAACCGAAGCAATGTTTGCTGACCTTGGCCATTTCAATGTCAGAGCCGTACAAGTAAGTAACATCAATCTCTCTAGTCAAACTTCCTAATGAATAAGTCTCAAGACTCATCAACCATTTGGTGTTTGACTGCAGATAAGTTTTTCAACACTCGTGCTTCCTTCATTATTATGTGCTTACTTTGGACAAGCTGCATACATTAGAAAATTCCCTGAGGACGTCCTAGATACGTTCTACAAATCAATTCCAAGTAAGTTATATCAACAGCATGGAAAAAAAAAATTCAAACAAGGTAACAGGTCCTTTCTACAGTGGTCTATGGTTTATGGAATAACTATCTGAACATGGTAACAGGTCCTTTCTACTGGCCAACATTCATAGTAGCTGTTGCTGCTGCAATTATTGCTAGCCAAGCTATGATATCTGGTGCATTTGCAATCATATCACAGTCTCTAACTTTAGGCTGCTTCCCAAGAGTAAAGGTGGTTCACACTTCTGCCAACTACGCAGGACAGGTTTACATACCTGAGATAAACTACCTGCTCATGATTGCATGTGTTATAGTGACAGTTGGCTTCAAAACCACAGAAAAGATTGGTAATGCATATGGTACGTTGAATCTCACACTCTATAGTAGGCAATTCCATTAATCATTTTGCTTTAAGTTTTGGTAACTGATAAAAACTTGTATCTCACAGTACTAGCACAAATCTAACTTGAAGTTTGCCAAGTCTTCCACGGCCAAGACAGAGACTGGCCTTCCATTCTTTCAATCACGAAATACTGAGGATGCAATTATTTGGAAGGACAAATATTACAAATCTAGTGACAAATATTACAATATTAAATGTCAAAATTTGTAACATGTCTTCCTCAGCATTTTCAAGAGGACAAATGTGGTATATACAAATGTGTGGACCCAGAGAGTTAGAGACTATACTCTGACATGCAATTACCCATCGACATTTCCTTGATAGAACGAAATCCAGAATCCAGAGAAATTACGATTTCAATTCACGTTCTGCGATATTATGAGGCAAAGTTGGAGACTTCTATACCTGCTGCTTGGCCAAAGAAAATCTTAAATTTAAAATATGAAATTATTAAAAAGAAAACAGATCATCAACAGAAACTATATTTAGAGCTACTGCATCTGAAGTACACTGTTGTAAATTTTATGCAGGTATTGCAGTGGTAGCCGTGATGGTGATCACAACATTTATGGTAACTCTTATAATGCTTGTAATATGGAAGACAAGCATTTGGGCCATTGGAGTATTCTTTGTAGTATTTGGTGTATCAGAGGTCATCTATCTATCTTCAGTCCTATATAAATTCAAACAAGGTGGCTACCTTCCACTTGCGTTGTCACTTGTACTGATGGCAATAATGGGCATGTGGCATTATGTTCACAAGAAAAGATACATGTTTGAGCTAAAAAACAAAGTTTCTAGTGACTATATGAGAGATTTGGCCACAAACCCAAATGTAAGAAGGGTTCCCGGGATTGGATTTCTGTACTCAGAGCTTGTACAAGGCATCCCACCCATATTCCCACACTTTGTTGAGAGTATACCATCCATCCATTCAGTTCTAGTGTTCATTTCAATAAAACCGATTCCCATCAGTAAAGTGGGAATAGAGGAACGCTTCTTATTCCGGCAGGTGGAGCCAAGAGAGTATAGAATGTTCCGTTGTGTGGCACGCTATGGTTACAATGATATCATGGAAGAACCCAAGGAGTTTGAAAGCCAACTAGTGCAGCACTTGAAAGAATTTGTAAGGCAAGAGATTTTGTTCCTTGAAAATGGCAGAGCTTTAGAATCAAGGGCTGCATTTCGCACAAACTCCATCAGTGAAAGAAAAGAAACCAAGCCACGAGGATCAGAACCCGCATCTGCTGCTGTGTACACGGAAGAAAGCCTGCACAGTGCACCTCGTGTCTCATCTGGATCAATCCATCCAGCTATCGACTCTCATTCAAGGAACTCATCCAGTCGAATGACCAGTGGACCCATCCAGGGGGCAGAAGATGAGGTACAATTCATTCAGAAAGCATTGGACAAGGGAGTTGTGTGTCTCTTAGGCGAAGCAGAAGTTGTGGCAGAGCAGGGATCATCCCTGCTTAAAAAAATAGTTGTTAACTATGCCTACAATTTCATTAGAAGAAACATAAGGCAAGGAGACAAAGTTTTGTCTATTCCACGCAGCAAACTACTCAGGGTAGGAATGACATACGAGATATGAGATGAGCAGAATGACTGTCCTAATTATGAGAAATTCTACCAGTAATGTATAATCAAGAAGATCAGCTCATCATTCAAGCATTAAAAAAATAATGAACATGAATGTATATGATGTAGTTATGGTGTGTGCAAATGGCAGAAATAAAAGGGATGCTTATATGGATTGTATTGAGCTGAAAAATGCCTACGGAATTAATGTCACTCTTACCAGAGAGTGTGTACAGAGTATCTTGTTTGGTCAAGCTGTGATAACCAGGAAGACATGAAAGCCTGCATTCCACTGATTGATGTCAATTCGAGAATTAACATCAAATTTCTCTACTGGGTATGTCAATGAATTCGACACTAGTAATAATTTGAGAATTAACATCAAATTTCTCTGCTGGGTATGTCAGTAAATTCTAAACTAGTAATTATTTGAGTGAACAAATGTAATTCTAAGTACTTGTGTCCCTGTTGATAGCAATGTTCATGAATAGCAAGCATCTGGTACATTCAAAGATATGAATGACATGAAATGTATTTATTATGTTTGGACTTGAATAATCGAAGATGAGAAAGGATAATGCATTTAATTCAAAATATGACTACACTTTTTAGAGTAAAAAAAAATCCAATTTTCTAAAACCAAAAGCACAGCAGAGCTGTCCATCATTAAGATGTGTATAAATTACCATTCCCTTCATCTCATGGGTTGTGGGTTACATATCAAAGTTGTTGAACCTAAAACCTAACTAGTTTAGTTGTCAATTCTTTTCCATTTCGGGTCCAGCCAAAAGACCGAACGGAATAGATTTAGTTCCGATACAGATCTCCATTCTGACATGTTAGGCCAGACCTGAGCGAACTTGACCCCACACGTTTCGCTCTATGTATTTTTTATTTTTTAAAATCTTTTAGATATGAATATAGACTCCAACTCTTCAACTAAACAATAGACTTCATTAGCTAAATTGGACACAATTTGAGTCTAAAATCCAATTTTTAGTCACTTAATCTTAGTATTAAAAATCATCAGGCATTTATAATTTTAGGACACGTGGTGACTTTGACCATTAAAATTAAGTAGCTAAAAAATAAATTTGGGGTTAAAATTTGATTCAATTGTGGGTCATGAAGATATTTTCAATTCATATGATTTACTTTTAATATAAGCTACAAAAATTCATAACCTAGTCTACTGATTCTTCGAGTCGAGTCAAAACCCGACTCAAGTTTCAGCGTGGCATTTTGCTTCCACGCCTGGAGATTAGACTTGAGTGAAATTGTCAAAGGATCTTCCACCACGTCCACCTAAGCTCATTTTACATCTAACTTTGATATTCAGTATGAAATTTTAATATAATAAATAAAAAGAATTCAATTTTACGCATCTATTTTACAATAATATATTTAATGCACTATAATTTATGAATAATTTCATTATCTCACGTCTAATATATTTTCTTCACATTTAGAATATACAAATATATAATTTGAACAATTTCCTTTTATCAATTTGTAGTTGATGTGGTTCTGAACATTCAATATTTAGCGAAGGCAGAAGTATGAAAAAATTGTAAATATCTCATTGTGAATCTCTTTTTTTTTTAAACCTTACATATATTCTAAAAAAAGTTTTCTTTGAAAACAAGATTTTAAAAATTAGTTTCCTTGTCAGTAACACCAAAATTTAGTCTAAAATATAGTTCCAAGTCTTATTTCAATCTGAATTAGTTTATAGAAACAAATTATACATCAACATATTAGAGTTATATAATAATGTAGCTGAACTCTTTGTCTTTGAATATTTAAATAGGACACATATAGACACCTGCTCTTGACTTTCATGTATCTATTTTTTCACTAAACGTTTTAATATGTAACATCACTTTATAGATGGATAAGTCTACACATAAGTTGAAGACATATTCCCTTTTATTTCTACTATTATAGAAATTAAATAAATTATTATTATTAGAAAAAAGTAAGTTTAAAATTCAATTCTAAAATGACCGTTAAACAGATGATCAACATTATCTCATTATTGTGATTTTTAGTAAATGCTTAATTAAAAAATGATATTTTTCAGGGGTGGATTGGAATTTGCTTAAATTACATATTTTATCATTTCTACAATGTATTAAAGGTTATTCTTTGACACAACATGCGAAAGCCCCAAACGACTCTCCTATAATTACAATAGAATTGCATAGTACCACAATATCCATCAATTTTATAGTTTTAAAATTTAAAAAATTCACGCAAGTCACGTTGAACTCCATAGGACTACTCTTCATAAATTTACCCAATGTGTATAGATTGTGAGATTTTATGTTGGACAAATGAACAAGTTTTACTAAACTTTTTTGAATCAAAGTAAAAAAAAAACCACTTGTTAGAATATCTTAATTCAATAAATTTTAAATTAAAATCGAATTTTGAATTTTTAAATCATGATAAAATGAGATGGCTCGCAGATACTCAAAATCCTATTTTGAATACTGACCTTGGGTTTGCAAATACCATGAGACAAATTTATCTAAACTCATATATGTCATCAACTCTATACATTTGGATTTTCCGCGCTTGGGGTGTTGCAATCATGGGAGCGTTTGATCTCTAGGGTGTTTGTTGGGTGATTTATTGTGTCTTTGTATAGTGTGGTTGATTTTTGTCTACGACTCTTAAGACTCTAATATTATATATTCATTATCTCTTTCTCTTTTTAATATATTTGATCTGATTACCTAAAAAATTGATGGCACCTTTGATACATTAATTGGCATGGATGAGTATGGAATCATGACCTTTAAGTATTTCTCAATTCAGTGATTATTCAATCATTTTAACTTTAATCTTAGAGTTCTATATCTTGAAGGTTCATTTAATAGGAACATCACTCGAGTGAGTCAGCAAAAGGGATGTACTCGGTGATTATTAAGAGTTGGGGGTGAGGTGGAGAAATTAAAAAAAAAAAAAAAAACACTACTACTACTACAAGCCCATGAGTATATCAAGCAATAATTGTGTGAATATATATGTTAATAAATTCAAAAATTCAAAAAAAATCTTTTTCACCATAAATATAAGTACCCACTTGTCAATTGTCATATTGGGCCTTGTCGATTTAGTTGGTACATGATGGCTAATTGGATGAAACATAAATTAGAAAACAAGCTCTCATCATTTTCATGTTAGAAAAATCTTATTGATTAAAATCAAACCATGGATACTTATCTATCCATCGAACATTACCAATATCGATAGAGAGTCACATTTATCATGCATTCCACTTCAATGAATCTCACCATCCCCATTTACTTTGGATTAAACACTCCATAACTTGAATCATGTCATCTGAAATTAGAGGACGTATTGAAAAGTAAAAGCCATCAAGACGACATAAAGCTGGGAGGAGGATCTGATTTCCTTTTGCATGAGAGGTACCATAATTAACCTACAGCCCCAAATAGATCCTGATCAGACTTTCCAGTTTATAAAGTACCAATTTCTAAATAGGATTAATACCAATTTTTATTAATCTTTTTAAAATAAATCAATTTAACAATATATGCAGCGGAAATAAACAAACGTATATGCAAATAATCCACCAAACAAATATTAAAGCAAACCACATATGCACATAGATTTATAATGGTTCGGTTCACCTGAACCTGCATCCACTCTTGGACTCACCCAACCTTGGACTATCCGAAACTCACTATGATAGGGTATACCACCCTAACATTACACACTTAGATTTCAAAAGGTTCGACCTCCCTAATCTAATTCTTGATTCCTATTTTTTTAAGTGGTTCGAACACAGAGTCATAATCCACTGTACAATGATAATGTAATAAACAAAGAACACTTGCTATTGGTCTTGAGCACAGATCTTGAGTTGTGTTCTTCAAAGCAGCCCCCACGCTTCAGTCTTGAATGATTTGATGATCTCCAGTGATTGCAATCGGTGTAGAGGCTAGGTCTAGGGTTGGATAAAGGTTCTACAATAATCACTAGATGGTTTAACTCTTAATCACCTCCATGAAGAAGCTCAACACAATTTATGGAATCCCATGGAAAACTTGGAGCTGTGATTAGAGTGATTGAAGAGGTTCTAAGATGATTTGCAAGGGTTGAAACCTCTCTGGAGAGTCTGGGATGGATTATGCTTAATCACTAAATCAAAGGCTTAATCACAATTGAAAGAAGACCCTCTATTTATAATATTACTGTTTAAAATGGTTAGTCTTCGAGTACTTGAGGAGCCTGCTTCGAGTACTCTAAGCCTACAACAGGTAGTACATATTAGCAAACTGCTACCCTTCGAGTACCTTTTATAAAAACAGTTTTGGAGTAAGGTCTTATCTCATTTCTCTTGTTACATCCGAGACCTATCATACCACCAAATTGTTTTCCAAAATTCAAGAGTTTCTCAAGTTTTTTCTCCCCTTGAGTAAATTTGTCTTTAAATTTAACTTTATGATTTTTAAAGTTGTTTAAAGCATTAACCAGCTTTTGAACTTGAGTATAGATTCAGCTTCTTTTAAATTTTCAATTTCTTAATGAGCCAAACTCAATTTTTTTTTTAGTTTGGTTTCAATTTTCTTAAGTCTTACAATCTCTTCTTGAGTGAGCTTCAATTCTTTTTCAAAAATATCTTTTTGAGAAATTAGTTGATTTCCCAATCTTACATTTTCGTTCTTGGATTTATTTAGTTTTTTAGCAAGATTTTTGTTTTCTACAAACAAGGCATCATAGGCTTCTTATAGGCCATTATTGTATTCCTCACTATATGATCCTTCACTATTCATTTCAACATTTTGATCATCTCGAGGATCAGTAGAGATAGAGACTAAGAGACCTTTTCAGTTGTCAACATTTTCATAGGTTCAGTCATCAGATTTACTTTCTGATTGTGATGAATCTTCACAAACAGTTGTCATGATTTTATTATTCGACCTCCCATTCACTAGCAAAGTTCCTATATCCATCACAGTTAAAGCACCGGAGATCTTTGGTCTTTTCTTTAGTTCTTTCTTTTAATTTTTCTTTAGGTTTTTCTCTCAAATAGTGTGTTTTATTTCTGATTCTTCCTTTAGACTCTTCCCTTTAAGATTTTCTAAGTTTGTTTATCTTATTGTAGTGCTTTAGAAAATTTTTAGGCAAGAAAGCAACATCTTCACTAGAGTCACTTTCATAATCAAAATTTTCTTCTTTTACTGTTTCAGTTTTTAGAGATGAATTTAAGGCAATGAATTTTTTTTTGGGTCTTTCATTATCAAAATGGAGTTCATAAGCTTGAAGAGACTCAACTAGGTCATCTGCCCTTATTTGTGCAATATCTCTATATTCTTCTATAGCAGCCACTTTTGGTTTGAATCTGTTGGGCAAATTTCTTAAGATCTAAGTGCACACTTTAGATTCAGGAATTTTCTCACTGAGGGCCCACATGGAGTTTACAATATCACTTAGTTTTGAGTAGAACTCCATGAATTTTTCATTTTCCTCTATGCGTATAGTATCAAATTTTGATTGGAGGATTTGAAGCCTAGATCTCTTAACAATAGAAGTCCCCTATAAGTTCTTTCTAAAATGTCCCAATCATCTTTGGTTGTTTTACATGTCATGATGCGTTTATACTCATCATGTGAAACAACACAATTTATAGCTTTCAAGGTCCTATCATTTGCATTATATAGGGTTTTCTCCTTGTCAGTCTAGGTAAAGTAGTCCTTAGGTTTAAAACCTATGACCTCTTTTACAAATTTTCCAGCTTCATCCTTTGTAGATTTTCCATTAATTTCTTCTACTAGATGTTCCCAACCTCTTACAACAGATTCTCAGATGGCTCCATCAAGAGATATAAATAAAATTTTCATTTTAGCCTTCTAGGAGGCATAATTCGAGCCTTCAAAGTATGGAGGTTTGGAAACATGCTAACTTTCTCCGTTGTATATTTTTCTAGCGCAGGATCACCTTTAGATGGTAAAATCCTATTAAAAGGAAACCTTACTCTTGATGCCACTTGTAAATCCGGGCTAGACCAATGCATGGGTCCTAGAGGGGAGAAGGAAGAAGGAAGAAGGAAGAGAGAGAGGGGGGGGTAGTTGAATAGGACCAATACCAATTTTTATTAACCTTTTCTAAAATAAATCAATTTAACAATATGTGCAGAATAAATAAACAAATGTGTGTGCAAATAATACACCAATCAAATAAAAGCAAAGCACAGATGTACAAAGATTTATATTGGTTCGGCTCACCTGGACTTACATCCACTCTTAGATTCACCATCCCTCTAGCACTCGTGCATTAGTCTAGCCCGGACTTATAGATCCTACCTTGTTTGCATCAACCTTGTTAAATATGCAATAAGCCCCCCAGCCCCACCCCCCCGACCCCCCTCCAGGACCTGTGCATTGGTCTAGCCAGGATTTACAAGTGGCATCAAGAGTAAGGTTCCTTTTATAGGATTTAACCGTCTATAAGACCTTCTAGAGAGATATCGGAGTTTTGTTTCGTCAGAGGAGCCTTTTTCTTCTACAACAAAATATGATAATAATGACAAATCAGGTTTCCGAGTCTATCAGCAACGACGGAAGAGAGCCGCTCCAGCTCCATCATTATGGCTCGATGAAGATTCACTTGGTTGACATTGAAGACCTCACATGTGCGTGTTTTGCACTATGAAGACCCTACACTGGGAAGACACGTGTGTGAGAAGATTAATGTCTTCTCATCTGTTTGAACTCGAGGTCGAGTTTTTCTCAGATGGGGGGATTGATGCGGTGCATTCTCCTTCTATTTTTCTTACTTGCTATTTTACTGTTTTTCTAGTTTTATTTTAAGTAATGGTGGTTTGGTAATGTCTTTGTTTTATTTTAATTAGTTTCCTTTTCATGTAAGGGAAATTTCGTCATAAGCCTTTTATAAGCTTATATAAGCCAACCCTCTCATTGTATTTGACATATACGAAAGAAATAAAGTTCTGATTTTCGAAAATCCTTGCGGCGAGAAGCTTTGGTTTTGGCGTGAAGCCCTCCTCCACAAATCTCCACGTATAAGCATCTTCTTCTCCTCTCTCCTCTTTTTCTTCTCCTCTCTCTTCTCTTATTCTTTTCAGTTTATTTTCCCTTACCCTGCTGCAACTGCCAGCCATAACCTGTCCTTGACATTCCGCCAGCCTCTCAGTCCAGACCTGCCTTTCGCCACCTTCCTACACCATTCAGAACTTTCGTCCCCTTTCCAAATCTCCTTCCCTTGCTATCGCCCCTTCCTAAATTCACATCTACACCTGTCGTTACCTCCAAACAGTCCCAAATATGCAATAAGCCCAGGCCAAACACCAACTACGTTGAATTAATCTAGGTCTAATCCCTGCCTTGTTTCTAGGGCTGCAACTCAAGCAAGCTCGAACAGGTTTTGTGCTCGCTAGAGCCCACAAGCCTGGACTTGAGACAACCTAAATTAGTCAAACTCAAGCCGAGCCCAAATTTTATTAATAGGATCTTAGGCCAATTTTAAGACCAAATGTATATGTCGATATATCCGAGCTTAGGCTTCTCTGGGCCTAAAATGAAATTATTTTATTATTCTATAGAATATAAATTATATCAGTGTTGTGAAAATCGAATTGTACCGTAAAATTGTTATTTATTTAGAACCGTAAATCGTGCATTGTAAATTGTAGAATCGTAAGATTAATAAGTATTTTCCCTAAAATATATTTAATATATGAAATAATGTAAGATATGTAATACCCGACCCAAAATTAACCCAATCGTGTGATTTGTGTCGTTAATAGTGTTTTGTGATCCATTAATCATGAAGATTACGGAGTGGGCTTTTTGAAAAGTCCAAGATCGACCCAATCAAAGCTCGGTAGTTCCAAATTTTTATGATAAGGCTAGCTACTCAACACCCAACCTAATGAACCAATTAGATTTATCAAATTAAATTTTAATTTACTAGAATTTTTTAAAATGAATAAAAGGGAAAAAGACCAAACAAAAATAAATAAATAAATAAATAAATTAAAACAAATATATTATTTTCTTTTACATGAACAGTAACTTGGGCATAGTAGTGGAGAGTCCACTGTATAGACTCCCACTGTGTCCACTTGCATGAGGAAAGAAAGAAAAAATAGTAATATATATATATATATATATATAAAAAGACCTAAATGATAGGTGTGGAAGGTCTTTGTAGACCAGCTTGCTGTCCTCATGCATGGAAGAAGAAAAAAATAATAACTATAATTATTATAATAAAACAATGATAAAGTAATAATGAAAAATATAAAAATATAAAAATAAAATAAAATAAACCTAAGTAGTAGGGGTGGAGGGTCTACCCTGTAGACACCTGAGGTGTCCTTTTGCATGGTTAAAACATTACATATATATTTTAAATAATTTAATAATAATAAATAAATAATATTTTTTAACCCCTCCAAACCGCCTCACCCCAAGTATAAATGGGGTGAGGAGTGTTGTATCTTTCATCAGCCACTCACTCTCTCTCTCTCTCTCTAGCTCACTTTCTCTCTCTAAGGTTTCTCTCACTAGAATTGTCTCTAAAAAGAAGGCTCTCTTTAAGCTCTCTTTCTACCATTGTTTTTAAGTAGGTATTATGGTCAATTTATTTATTTTAATTATTTTATTTAAATTAGTTAATTAAAGGTTTATTTTTTAAAATTGATTTTGTAAGTCTTACTTGAGTCAAAATTTATTTGTATGTTCTAATACAATTATGATTACAAGATATTTTTTAATTGCAAATTATTTGAGTGGCATTTTATTTAGAAAATTTGATTTTAGAATATAATCAAAAGGACACGTAATTTTTAGAAAAGTATAGGGGCAAAATGGTCATTGCCTAATTATTTTAAAATATTAAAAATAGTCAAAATACTTATTTTAAAGTCTACTATATGTGTCATTTTCACATAACAAGCTTACTTGTGTTTGTAATTATGTCTTTTATTGTATTTTAAGTAGTTATTGTTTTAATTCAAAATTTGTTGAAGTTTTTATTTATAAATCCCAGGTGAATTATTTGGATATTTTTAAAGTGTTTTAAAATTGTTAGGGTAATTATTTAATTTAGTTTAAAAGTTTAATTTATTTTCAGTGGAAAATTCTAAAGCCCATCATTCTAAATTAAAAGTGAGAGTGACTCTAACTACTTGTGTGTTTACTTTCTCGGATATTTATTTCCAAGCTGAAACCCTCCACCTATAGCGCAGTGGAAACGCTGCTCGGTGGCCATCTGAAACGCAACGATATTCTTTTGTCTTCTTTCGCCGCTCGGTGGTAAAAAGGATTGGGCACTGAGTGATTTATTCTATTGCATTCTCTAGGCCTAACTAAATATGTCTCCATGGTCCAATCCACAAGAAAATACGAGAAGTGTCCTGAGCAATTTTATATTTCAGTAATGTACCCTCTGGGCAAAGTCTCAATCCTTTCCTGGCATCGGAAAAATACCAGACTGGGCACTGAGTACTTCCATTTTCTTTTGTTGAGTGTTTTGGATGGCTAACTCCTCTGACTTAAATTTAAAATGAAGTAGTAACATATAAGTACACTCAGCCATTTCTTTATTTTCAAGAAAAATAATCTGAGAGATTATTTATATTATGTGAGTGTATTGTCTGTAAACCTATATTTACTTGTATTTTTATATGTTACAGATTTCTGCAAATACTCGACAGTTTACCGTAATGAGACTTCTCTATATCTTGATGGTAAAGTGTGTTTAAAAAACCTAGACTCTAAAGCAATGAATGTGATTCATGGATATTATATAGATGGAAAAGACTAAGTGGGCCAGAACGCAAGACTTGACACTGTTTCCATTTAAGGGATGATTGTTTGTTCTAACGGAAGCAAAAAAAGGTGTCAGAGAGTCGAGGTCACTGTCTATAACGGAGTATGAACCCATTTGCGTGTCTAGAGGTTGATAAGTTAAAGAATTTGAACAAAGATACATCTATTCATGATATATTGTGATAAAAGAAAATATGCATGATGCATATGTTTTGACTTAAGATTATGATTTTTTGGAAATGGTTTATATTTTCCAATAGAGACCCTAAATAAGAGGGCACATCATATGGTAAGTGATTATAGTTTATTTCTTGGTATGGAAAAGTTGGTTATTGTTACTACCTTCACACATTTAGCCATTGGGCTGTTTTGGTCCGTTGGTGTCATACAATTCTTGAAAGATACTGCAATTTGACTGTGTCGGGACTTAATGCAATTGATACTTTATTGTGCCTGGAAAGTAGTGTAATGCTTCGAATGTGTGAAAGTGAAATGGCTTGAATTGGTAAATTGGTAAATATGGTTATAATAGAGCATTTGTGATTTTAGTAAGGGTGACTTATGGTATTAATGGTAAAGGTAGACCATTATTGTTATTATTTTGAGAATTTAACTACATTGTTATTTATCTAATATATGATATTATGTTAAGATTTTAATTAAGTTCTCTTCACTAGGTTACCTTACATTACAGGTTTAGCACCTGGGAGGAGGAACCTCCACTACTGTCTTAGGATGAGGGAGTCTATGCAGTCGATCATATTTTCCCCTGATGGAAAATGTTTTTATTATATCTACTTTCATGCAAATGATGTAATTTTGATGAATATACAACCTATGACATATTACTTGTAAGCATGTATAAACCGCTATGATTTCGTATTTAACTTTGATGAGATATATGGAAATATTTGTTTATATGATATTTGTATATGGGAATATATGCTACATATTTGAGTCCACGTGTGACATTCTCTTTGATAGACTTTTTGTAAACTTGAAGATCTAGCCCATAGACTTGTAAAGAGATTATAAAAAAAAAAAAAACACGTTTACTGGATCCACAAGGGGTGGGGCATGACAAGATATATTTAAAAATGTAATAATATGAGTAATTCTTCAACTTTCTTTCAATAATATGTGAATATTATATAACTAGTTCATTGGAGCTCAAAATTTCAATACTCAAACTCCCAAAATTATAAGCCAATATATAATCCAACTATACTGTGAAAAGTAATGAACTAAAAAGACCAAAAAAAATCGAAAGGTCTTAAATGTCCATCAACTCAAACCTTAAAAATAATTAAAACAAAATGTTGCATACTATTACATTCTTAATAACTCATAATCTATTATTTATACGAATCGTAAAATTTGTTAAAAGATACGAATTATTTCTCTTGTCATATGTTATGAATCGTAAGATACTAATAGTGTATTATAAGAATTTAACAATAATGAATTATATGTTACATAAATCTTACCTTGATGCACAATATCAATTGAAGAAAATTATATTTTATAATATGAGACTCAAATTCGAGCTTTCAAGCCATATTGAAGGATTCACATACTCGGCCCCAGTCTAACCCGAGTTTGGGCCCAAAAATGAACCCAACCTTAGCCTAGAGTTACCCAAACCCAAATATTCTTGGATTTTTCTTTGTGGGCTTGGGTTAAGCAAGACCATTTTCAATTTGCATTCCTACTTGGTTCCACCAAACCTTCTGCGCTATCTACCAAGTCCAACTGAATTTCATGAAGTGGAGCCAAACCCTAAAGACATTTGGTGACTTAATCAAACAAGCAAGTGCCCTCATGAAGCACAAATTTTCCAAACACCATTATTTTTGTCTTTTTGGGCCTCTACAGTTTTGGATTCATTATGATTCAAACAATAAATAAATAGGTAAAGACACCATAAATTTCTCTTCACGTGCAACTTCACATGAGTGATCACAACACCACCATCAGATAAATGGTTTGAGATTTGATGACATGCATCCTCTAAATCTCAGTTTTGACTTGTTAGGGGGATAAAATAAGATTTAAGATGCATAAATCACTCTCTCAACATCGTAGGAATGGTTAGTAGCTACAACGATTATGGGTAAAGATATAATAGATGAAAATCCAGTCTCGTCCTTCTGTTGATGTCACTTCTAAATTTGATCCCTTCTCGCTTGAATTCAAACACAGATTGATACTTGGTTTCTTACACTCACAACTCTTCTAATGGAAGCCGAAAGGAGGGAAGTAAAGGCTCTAAGACTTGAATAACGCAATCAGTTAAAACAGCTTAGAGAAGCTTCATTGCCAGTAAAATAACACCACCCAATTCCACTCACTTATCCATTTTGAGAAGGTATAAGGGCTTCAGTTGCTCTCATTTGACGACACAGCTTCAAGACAACAATTTTAAAGGGCCTTCAGAAGACGGAACAAGACTAGTTTTACCTGTAAGCAGGATCTACCATCTGTGCAGCTGACCCAGAACCTCTCTTCAAAACCCTATACAGTAAAACCACTATAAAATAATATTTTTGGAACCAAGAGATATTATTATCTTAACAGGGTTATTGATTTATCGATAAATGAATAATTTATTGATAAATGAATATTTATTAATTTAGAGAGAATATTATGTTTCTACTACTTGTACATGTATAGTTTATAAATCCAAAAACAATGGATGTGATTAAAAGTTAATACATAGAAATCTTAAATAACATGAAAAATATATAACAGAGGTGGTGTATGCATTGTAAAAAATTAAGGATGAGGTCGAGTTCAGTTTAGGTACAAAGAAAAGACAGATAACTTTAGATATATAGTTTTAGAAAGAGTTGAATTAAGAAAATAAAAGTTGTCAAGTAAAAAATTATTTTAAATATAAAAGGGTTTTTAACTCATAACCCTAAGTAACTCTGGTTGGATATTTTCCTTTTAATTCTAATGCCGTGTTTGCCAAAAGAAAATGAGAAGAGTCTTAATGCTACTGCCGCCACAAAGGAAGAGAAGAAGGGAGAATGTTACGTGCATAATCCCATGCATATTAAGCGCCCATCTTGCGTTTTCCTCTCTTCTGCCAGCCCTGCCTGAAGGTGTGAAGGTTGTAATTTAGGCAATAAACAGAGGGAGTTGTCCCATGCGGCTTTCTCTCTTGGTTTCCATTTTTAAGTAGGATTTTACGTGATTGGCTTTAATTCTAGTATGTAATCTCTCTTTGATTCAAGGAGTGAACATCTCTCTGTCATTTTGTTTCTCAAGCGTTCAAAATCAATGAGAAATTATCTATTCGTATGAAAGACTAGGAGGTTGGACTCCCTTGAGAGTCCCTTGCACACGATCCACTCACGTCCACCGATCTCCCCTCTCACCTCTCTTCTCTAACTCACGGCTCTGGCCGAATTCAACCCCTTTCACACGACAGGTCCACTGCAAGATATCAGAGCCATGTTTCCTTCAACGGTCGAAGATACTTTCAACACTCAGTTAGATGAGATGATATATCTCTTGAAGGAAGCGATGGAGGGTCAAGACAGACATTTGGACGACGTGGTGAACCGATTGACTATGGTGGAGTCTCGCGTGAAGATGATCTCCAATGAACAAACTCAAGAACGCGGGAAAACTTCAATGGTAAAGTTGCCGACTCGAGGGTCTCTTACCATAGAAAGAGACACTGACCATGCCATCCATTCCCACTCGCATGGCACAACTTGAATTTCCTCGGTTTGACGGGACAATGAGTTGTTCCTTGGGTGAGACTAAACAAAACAACATTACCACTGGAAAGATATATCGGTCTGTCATTGACGAGGAAAGGAAATGTGACAATCTTGGAAAAATAGTCCAAGTCTATCTATTATTCCTCTGGATGAAAAAGGTGTAGCAGATGTTTGTGTTATAGAATTGGCTAGAACTGTAGGTGACATTGAATCAATGCCATTCATTGAGGCATTACTTGGAGAAGCGCACAACAGGAGCGTGGTGAAGCAAATGAATTCCGCAGTGACCAAGGAGCAAAGGAGCGACTCAAAAAATGAGGACGACTTCTGGGCATTTTACCACAAACTCTGTGACAAGTTCCAGATTTCCTCCTCGAAGACGACGTTGGAGTTGAGCAGGGGAGAATGTTACATGCATAATCCCATGCATAATAAGCGTCTATCCTGCGTTATCCTCTCTTCTGCCAACCTTGCGTGAAGGCTGGAATTTTGGCAATAAATAGGGGGAGTTGTCCCATGCAGCTCTCTCTTGGTTTCCATTTTTAAATAGGATTCTACGTGATTAGATTTATGTCTAGTATGTAATCCCTCCTTGATTCAAGGAGTGAATATCTATATGTAGTATTGTTTCTCAAGTATTTGAAATCAATGAGAAATTATCTATTCGTATGAAAGACTAGGAGGTTGGATTCCCTCGAAGAGTCCCTTGCACACGATCCACTCACGTCCATCGATCTCCCCTCTCACCTCTTTTCTCTAACTCACGGCTCTGGCCGAACTCAACCCCCTTCACATGACAGGCCCACTGCAGAGAAAGTAGCCCTAACTCTAGCATTGAGAAGACAGGAGGAGTAGTGAATTTGGAGTATGGGAAGTCGGAGAAGAGTAGCGAACATGGAGAAGGGAAGTCACTCTAGGTTTTCATTTTTCTTTTTCTTTCTTTTAAATTTTCTTCTTCTTCCTTCTTCCCAGATTTTTTTTTTCTCACAAAAAATGACGAACCGCTGCTCACGTTTTTCTTCACTAAACTGTGTCGAGCCGCGGTCTAACGGTTTTTACGGTTCAATTTCTTTGAAGGTTTTTCACATAACTGAACCGTAGATATGCTGGTCATGGTCGAGCCTAGGTTCGACCGCAGTTCGATCCAGTTCTGATAACATTGGAAGCAACAATGAAGACAGCGACGAGTCCATAGACCAATAGTCCAAAGGCTTAGCTAAACTCATGACCCATCACCTCCAACTATTAGCCTCTGTACTAATCAATTTTAAACCATCCCATATAAAACAAAACACAAGAAACAAAAGGCCTGTGTTTTACAAAAGTTACAGTTTTAACACATTTTCAACGAATCAGAATAAGGGAATGTTTCATTCCCTTTCAGAATCCAAATTGCCCTTATGGGCATTAAGGGACACTAGCTGGTAAAGAGGCTGAGGTTAGATCTCAAAACAGGATCAAAATAAGGACTAGTGTATTTTGCTACTTCTATCATGCAAGTGCATTGATCAAAATGGCACTATATTGATGGACCTCCCATCCACGACATTATAAAGCAGTTTTACAATGCACAAAACCAGATGCCATTGCATACTGCAGCTACTAGAGAATGGCGTTGCATAGAGAATGCAAATCACAGTATCTTGTTCACAGTTTCTCTGCCCCAAGTACCAAACACCTCAGATATAAAATATAACACAAAGCAGTTCAAGCTCTCATGACTTCTCTGAAACCCACTGTCACATTGGCAGAAGATGGACACCACCAACCCTTCCATCCTTCACTTCATCCAAGCTACAAGCAATGCAAACCCAGACACAGTTCCTAGTTCAGATATCCAGATAATTGTTGGGTTTCTTTCTCATCTATTCAAGATTATTATTGGTGACCCCAACCTCAAAGCAGCTTAGGAATGACAAAGTAAAGCTACTGACAGAAGCAATTTGTAGATGTCAAGGTGCTTTCTTTAAGTTCATCTGCTGACGCAAGCCTACAGGGAATTAATTAGTTTTGTGCCATTACAGAATTGCAAACCTGACAGACAATGCCACAATCTCTGCCATTCTTGGCCTCATGCCCATTTTCAGGTCCTGAACTGCATGAGAAGCAGGCAGCCATGGAGATCAACTTCCCTGGTTGAAGCTGTTGTGCTCTCCCAACTTTTTTACAATGCAAACTTGCTGGAGCTGCAATTACAGCACACTGGCATCTTACCCCACTTTGCAATGCATTTTGCAATAAATAAGAGACTGCACAACACATGATGGAATCCAATGTCAATGCAATGTCCCATATTCTCTCTCATTCATGATCCCCAGGTAATTGAACCGGCACCGAAGATCAAATGCTGCACCATAGAAAACCATGCTGCAGGGATTCCACTGCCACCATCTCCTGTCAAGCTATCTGCAATTGATGCAATAGTGACCATCCTCATCAGTTAAAGGGAGAGGTGACACCAACTTTTGTTTCACTGCTTTACAAGCTTCCAAATGATGCTGACTATTACGATAGGATATTTCACAGATAAGCCCTCAAAGCCACGAACCATGATATAACACACATCACAAATGCACATGGTTCATTCATCGTCTTTAATCCCATCCATGTTTCTCTAGGGGAGCACACGTGCACAAGTACTGAAGTACTGAATCCAATAGGCCAGAGCTTTGAAGGGGGCAGGGCGAGCTTGAGCTGGACTAATCACTGGTTGACATCCTCCATGAGGAATCTCATCTGTGGGTGGTAAACAGCCACTGGATTGGCTCATCCATCAAAATCCAGTGTCTCAACCAAGGTCTAAACAGTAACCAGCACTAATACTGCTACCATACAGACCAACCACAAATTAGATATATCTTGCTGCTGCTCTGATGGGAAATGACACCTTGTCCCCTGCTCTGTCCAGTCCTTTGTGTGTTCATCCAGTCAAATCTTCTGTCCTGTTAAGGCTGCACAATAAGGCCACAGGTGGAGAACACAGATACCAAGTCCGGCGCTGCTGAAACTGCTGAGAGAGCACAGGCTTGTGCAAACACAGTGAGAATGCAGAGGTAGGGTGTGGCAGGCACTCCAGAGGTGCTGGAGAAGGGGTCAGAGACAGCCAAAGACCCTTGATCTCTTCCAGAATATTTCTGATCACATGGAGATTGCAACGTCAGCACCCTGAGAGGATTACTGATCAACTTCTCCAGGACGAGGTCAGAAGATGCCTTCATGCCCAGTCAAATGGATGAGGTTGCAAAAAAACGCCCACTTCTGGACTTCTCTCCCACCTTGAATTTGTAATAACACAAAACCATGATATCTAGAGTATGGACTTTAAGATGAGAAACTACAGTATTTTCCACATTGCAAAGTACACAGGTCCCATTCCACCCTTATTGGACAACATGGTCTTATCGGGAGATCTGCCCCAACATTATGGGTGACATCCCAAATCTGCCAATGATCCATCAGGGTCCATTTACACTATTCAAAAACTCACTAGATATGACTCTCCAATTTGATAGATTTTTTAGATATTTGCATCCAATGTGGGCCCCATAAACCATGGCCCCCAAATTGTTGATTGGGGAGGTATAACAAACTTCACATTTTCTGTGGCATTACAACCCTATAGTTTGTTCACAGGCATTACTTACACGCTAGGTGATCTCCAGACGTATTTCACGATTCACCTCCAATCACTAGGCACGGTGGGAACAATTTCAGGTACAAAGATTATCAGATCTCATAATCAAGAAACTGAATAAAATTTGAGTTTCATGAACACATATACAGGAGAATCAGCAGAGAAGAAAATTAAATAGATCTCTCAATGATATTATGCCTTCCACACGGTTGGTCCCAGCCTCAATAACGACAAGCCTCCTCACAGCTGAAATGTAGAAGGGTCTTTAGAATCATATATCCACATATTATTGATGCAAGCAGATGTAAAACAGATCTCTTGATCATCATCAATACCTGGGTCTGAGAGACGCTCCATAATCTCATGGAGTGAATCAGAACGCAAACATGTCTGGCATCTCCTGGGACCATTTAGAACAGTATTTGCCTCACATGTCAGTTGCAGTGCCTGTAGTAGATTCCAGCAGTGATAAATTAGTGGTTTGTGTAAATGATCTAATTTCTTAAAGAATATTAAAATGGATGGAACCTAGGAGAGGATGTGGAGAAGACTGGTTCAGTTACAGTGAGGGCTTGGTGGAGGATCAATCAAGGTAGGTCATTAGTTGGGAACCTTTTTAGAGGAAAGCTTAGATTCTTAGTGGGCAAAGGAGATCGCATATGGTTTTGGAGTGACCTTTGGTTGGGGGATAGACCGTTGTGAGATAGTTTCCCAAGATTGTTTAGGGCCACAAGGAACAAATAAGCCTTAGTTCAGGACAACTATTGGGTTGAAGGTCCCAACATCCTATGGAACATCGATTTTAGGAGAGAGCTAAAGTCTTTCGAAAAGGAAAGTCTGGACGAGATATTAGGACCCTTAGGCGAATTTCCAGTGGCATTAGGGGAGGAAGACGAGTTGGTTTGGACTGGTAATTCCTCTGGGGTAGAACCCATTGTCCTTGTCATCCTTAACTACTGCCTAATTGATATCATCCTATTAACATTTTGTGCATATAAAATGGTTATAAGAAAAAAATTCTATGAAATATTGGTGGTTCTTTTTTTCTTTTTTCTTTCATCATGTTTGTCTACACACTTCAATGAGGTAGTTAGAAATAATAACTAATGGCACAATCAATCCTATCACAAAAAGTAGATTGCCCCACCAAACACCCGTCAAAGTGTGGGCCCTACCCTCATTACTAAAGCATCAACAAACTAACAATGTAGGGCCAATGAGTTCCATCACAAAGCTAGAATGGGTAGACTCCAAAAAACACCCATAAAAGTGTGAAGCCAACTTTCATTAGTAAAGCATAAATAAACAAAACAGATAAGCCCCAGAGAATTCCATCACAATTTTAGGTGCCCTACCAAACACCTACAACAGAAGCTTCCAATAATAACCACCATTTTTTTCACTGGAACGACTAAAAAAAAAAATCAAATTTCGAATTTCTTAAGAAAAGATGCAGAATCTAAGAGCATCAACCAAACATGACAATAAGAAACACCCACCACAAAAATCCAAATATATACTGATTCGATGTACACTAAATGTTTCAAACTGTTCTTACTAAACAAGTATAATCTAACAATGATTGAATGTTAAATCTCAGAAACAACTCAATTTCAATTAAAAAAGAAATAACTCAAATTTAGAATAATGTTGTGGGATCTCATCCAAGGAGGACAAAGGGAAAAAATAGAGAATAGAAACAGAACCCCCTAGATCTGATATTTCTTACCACTAAAAAAAATCCGCGAAAGGGAAAGGGAAAAGGGCCAGAAGAAGAAATGTGAAGAGCCATTGCGTAATCAAATTGAATATGTACGAAAGGGAAAGCCTTGATTGGATTTTCAGAAGAATAGGAAGAGGGGAAATAAGAAATGGAAAATGGAAAATGGAAGAGGTTAGACTTGGATGGAGGGTTTTTAAAGGAAGAAAATAAAGGGAAATGAAGTGACCTGTTTATGATTTTCGAAAGGAAGAAAAAGCAACCCTCTTTCTTCTGCTTCAGTCAATGTTGAAAACAGGAAATGAGGATCTTTCGGCTAGTCAATGTACGTTGGCATCGGGAGAAAGAAGAAAACCGGAAAGGAAGGAATGGAAAAGGAAAGATACGGCTGCTCTGTTCAAAAGTTTTATTTTATTTCCAATATTTTGACAGAGTTCCACATTAGAAATGTTTGGTGCGTGATTCACAGTTATTCTCTCCTAAGAAATTGGTCTGTCCTTTCAAAATGCATAAACAAATGATGAGAAATGGTTTCACAGGAAAAAAAAAAAATAGAGTTTTCGTGTGAAACCCAAGGCTAAACAATAGCCCAAGAGACTCTTCAACAACAAAATACAGTTCTGAATGATGAAGTTGCAAATAATGGATAGATAATAAATACTAGGCTTAGTTACAAAACCAATTAAACAAGATCACAAATAATTAAAAGATGTGTATCCTTACCTGATGCACACTCATTTGATCTAATCGAATATGAGTGTAAGCACTACCTCTAGCTAAAGCTGTAATGTCACTGCAAATAAAAGAAGCCATATGGAAATAGTATTTCTGAAAGAATCAAAACAAATAAAATAGGGGCAGGGGAGGCAGGAGGGAAGAGACGACAGAATCTCATGACCAAGTTCCAGTATGCATCTTTTGCGAATTAAAAAACAAAGGATTAGTTGAAGATTACCTTCGGGTGTACAAATCTAGCAGGGATCCATTGTAATCAACGACTGGTACAGAACTTACTTGAGCTGGAAAAAGAATATATGAATAAGCGACAAATGGATGATTTCAAAGAATAGATGGCATATATTTGAAACTTTAACAGTATGTAATTATGTATACATAAATCTTCAGCGAGGAACATAAAGGTTCTCATGTCTGATACCCAACTACGTCAAAGGGGGCAACATCCCATGTGATGTAATGTTGTGTCAGCAGTTTCATTTTTTGTGTAAAATCCACGTTGCGGCACATGAGAATCAATGTTGGTAAAATCGTACTATATGTGATTTGTTTCTGTACAATATCAAAAGAGAATCAATTTGTATAGGTTTTAAAAGTTTCCAATGGATGACATAAATTTTTGGCTATTAGGATTTTTTTTTCTTTTTTTTGAAAAGTGTGATATTAGGAATTTAAGCATTCAACTTTTGGTTTTTGATGGATTCTTTTTCCCCCCCCCCCCCCCCATCTTTCCTCCTTTTTTGGCTTGAGTTGTGGCTCGAGGGACTTCAGACTTTTGGGGCCTTTTGTTTCTTACTGTTAGCCTTCTATGCATTGGTTGGAGTAACTAGTACAACACCACCTTCATGGTTCTAGTTCCTAAAAGGGACGGTTCTTTGCAATTGTCAGCCCATCAGTTTGCTTGGGAGGGTGTAGACACAATTTTCCAGTCAGAACAAAAAATGAATCCACAATTTTTTTTATAGATATAATTCTGGATGGTACAATGATTCTAAGTACTAGAGTAATGGCTCTTTTGTGGAAGACCGATCCGACACTCTTTTGAACAAGTACAAAAATCAATCACTCTTTACATTTTCTTTAATATGTTAACGTTATATATGAGAAAATGTTCCAAGTTTGTTGATTCTAATAATGTCATGTCTCAGCGGAGTCTTAACGGCCTTGATCTACTTAGTTGGGATGCCTTGGAATTTTGCAACGTGTCAGTGAAGTCTTCATTGACTTAGCCCACTGGATTGGAATGTTATAAATCTCCATGTGCATCGAAGTTTGTTCAAAACTCAAATCTCCATGAAAGAGAAGATTCAAAGCATCCAATATACTCATGATCAAAGCAAAGATAGACTCAAATAATTTTGCAGCCCTTCAGCTACATTGCTGCAGCCTAGCTACGCTCATACAGCCCTTCAACTACATTACTACAGTCCTTCAGCTAGTCATTGCAGCCCTTCAACTAAATTGCTACAACCCTTCAGCCATGTTGCAGAGCCTTGCTACAGTCCTGCCTTGTTGGGTAACTGAAGGCCTATATTATCCATCTTCTTTAATAAAGAACTTGTCCACCATGTCATTTACTAGATCTAACCCGTTAAAGACGTGCAAGAGATTTTCATCACTTGATCTGCTATTGGATATGCTTCCAATGGGCCTTGATGACTCAATCAATTGTTGAATTTTCCTATCAAGGTCTTGATAACAATCTACCGTTAGATTTATCAACGGGAGGCCTTGATAGCTTGATCCACCATCAAATATGCCTTTGGTGGGTCATGATGGCTTGATCCTCAATGGAATATGTCATGTAGGGTCTTGATGACTTGCTCCACCATTAGATATGTCGACAAAAGGTCATGATAACTTGGGTACCGATGAATATTCCATTGGTGCACCTTGGTGGCCAATCCACCAATGAATGTGCCTGGCAAGGTCTTGATGACTTGATATTCCATTTAGATGTATTGGTGAAAGGCCTTGACAGCTTGATCCACATCATCAAATATGCTTTGTTGGGCCTTGATGGATCAATATACCATTAAATGTGCCTAACAAGATCTTGATGACTTAATCTTCCATTAAATATGTCAATGGACATCCTTGATAGCTTAATCCACCGCTGGATATGTCAATTGAAGGCCTTGACAACTTGATCCACCACCAAATATGCCAGAGGTGAACCACATGGGGTTGGCCTAGTAGTTGAGACACAGGACTTCAAGATTGAGGTCTTGGGTTCAGTCCCTAGTGAGTCCAATGAAGGGCCACTTCACACACACTTACCCGGTGTGTGCAGATTGGGGGGGTTTTCACACACCCCGGGGGACTGGTCGGGTGAGACACTTGGAAACCTCTGGACCTCAAAAAACAAAAATGCTTGTGATGGGCCTCAATGGATCAACCGATCGTTGAAAGTGCTCAGCAAGGTCATCATGACTTAATCTGTCGTTGGATGTGGCAACGGGAAGGCCTTAATAGTAAAAAGCTTTATCCACCAACAAAGTTTCCTTTGGTGGGTTTTGATTACTCAATCCACCATTTCAAACCACAAGGCACAGTATGACTTGAACTAACGCATCCATCTAGACGATCACTTAAATTTGAGAAATTAAAGAATGATGTTTTACCGAACATGGCTTAGTTATCCTAGTATGTAGCTTGAATTTGAGCAATCCAATCCATCCAATCGTCAATCCATAAATTGTAATGAAAAGCTAATTCAAGGATCTACAAAATGATTCATAGGTTGTGACTGTCCAATCATCAGCAGTAGGACCAGACCCTAGATCTTTTGATCCAAGTTGTGGTCGAGAGCTAACACGTGGATTGTTGAAATGGACTTGCGTTTGTAGTCATCAGGCATCACAAGTATGCCGTAGCATATAAATTTTGATCAGTACAACCGGTCATTGATCTATAACTTCTGATGGAAGACTAACACATGGATTTTTGTCACAAACTCGATCTTGTGTTTATTGAACCATCCTAAATAGGCCATGCCTTGTATCTTTTGATCAAATCACCTGATCATCACAATGTAGGTTGCAATGAATCCATACACACAAAATCTTCAAAACAGAATTGAAAACAACGTCAGTGGACCATCATAAGTGGGCCATGGCTTGCAGCAACTTCATGTTGACGCAAGATCCAGAATCAAATTTTTATTTTTTTGAGCAGTAAAAAGAAAATACATTAGAAAAGAAGATAATAGATACAAGAAGACATAAAAGGTCTAAAGGAGTTAGACCCAAATAAAAGATGCAAGAAGAGAAAAGGACTAGAAAAAACTGAAAATACAATAAAAAAAGAGTAAAAGTTCCTCCAAACTCAAAGAAGGAATACACCTGAAAAAAGGTTGATGACTCCAAGCTTGGCAAAATAATCTGCCACTCCATTCGCTGCTCTGCCCAGAATCAAATTTTGGATGGATACTTGGAGTGACAATTCCTCTTTAGCAACACAATTTCCAATATTGCTTAGAATCACATTAGGACTAGAGGTGTTAGTAGAGGATAACTACAAAAGTAGTGGGGGTCATGTTGCATGGAAGATTTAATTTGAAGATTGGATGCTAAAGCTAAAGACTTTGCCAATTGTCTCCTCTAGATAATTCATCTCTCTTTCAAAAGAGAGTTGTGGATGCCAAGCTACTCAGGGAATTTTTTTTGCAAAATCCTTCTTCATTTAGAACTCTTAGCATGCTCCTAACTTGATTGTCAACCATTTGGGTTTTAACGTTGCCCATCGAGCTGAAGATTTTTACTTGATGGCGGGGCTAGACAAGATCCTTTCAACAATCAGGCTTGTCATGGGTTCAAACCCAATCTGAGTCCAACTCAAAGACAACCTAAATGAACTGGCTCAAACATACATTTTTGTCCAATGAGTTGGGCTTGGGTTATCTTTAGTCCATTTATTAAACAAGAAGGCTCAAGCTTTATGAGAAAAGCTCATGCAGCCCGTCAAGATTTTCAGCTTGTTTACCACGAAATATATATTACATATACGACAAACCATTAATATTAAAACCTCTAACAATCCACCCATATAACCCATGTATAAATGAAAGCAAAGCTCTTTCTCATCTATTTCCCTTTAACCTTCCTCTTGATTCAACCCAAATCACTTGTCCACTTTTTCCTTTCCCTCTTTCGAAAGTGAGATAACATAACATATGACCCTTTCACCTTTTAAAAAAACCCTTTTCTTCATTCATCCCTAAATCCCTTGTCCCCTTTTTCCTCTCTATTCTTAAAGTTGGAGCTTCCCATAGCCCATTGGGCTTTTTAAGGTTGAAGCCCAAGCCCACCTGTTTGGATAAAAGAACACGATATTTTTAGAAAAACGAGAGAATGTAACACAAATTTCACCATTTAGAAAAAAATTTGCCCCCCTTTTTTACATTTTACTGCACATTCATCTCTTTCATTTCTACCAAAAAAAAATCCTTGGATGAATGTGCAGTAAAATGTAAAAAAAGAGGCAAATATTTTTGTAAATGGTGAAATTTGCGTTGCATTCTCTCGTTCTTCTAAAAATATAGTGAAAAACACGTGGATTCACTTGCTTTCTTTGATTTCTCTTATATTTTCACTTTCTTTTTTCATTTGAAATTTGAAATTGGCCCAAAAGAAGATTTTAGTCTACAAATGGGCTCCAATGGGTGGGCTTGGGTTTTTCTTTTATCCAAACAGGTGGGCTTGGCCTTCAAACTTAAAAATCCCAATGCGCTATGGGCAAGCACCAACTTTAAGAATATAAATAGGCTCAAGCTTATTTAGAGGAATACTCAGCCCAAACCAACCCATGACTAGCTTTACAAATAATATCCATAAGAGACATTGCATTATAGTTAGAGATTGTCCACTTTGTTTGCAGGCAGCTAAAGATGTTGACTTCTGCTTCTTGCATTATGCTTTCTCATCCCACATCTACAACTTCATGCACAATCTTCTCTCCAACATCCACTGGATGATGAAAGGTTGCTTGCTCGTGTCTCCTTTGGTTGGATTCTCTTTAGTGGCAAGTCCAAATTTGCCATTTTTGGTGGTTAGCTCTTTCTGCTACAAATCTGAAGTATTTGGTAGGAAAGAAGGAACCACGTTTTTCTTGACAAGATGTAGATCCACTCTGCAATTGCAGCTAGAGCTCAAGTGGAGTGCATTCCATGGTCTATTCCCTCAAAGGAATTCCAAGGACTTTTTAGATCTGACCTATTTCGTGCATGGAAGGAGTGTATTGGATTACACTAATTGTCTTTTTTTTTCTTTTTTTTCATTTTGGTGTTCAATTGTTCTTCTTGGGTTCTTACCTAACCTAAAGGCTTGTGTATTGGCCATATTATTTTCATGTTGCTTCTTGTTTTGTGCACTTCTTGTGCCCTTTTATGACACATGCACACAACCACGTGAACAAAAACACACATACACAGAGGTATAGTACTTTGGAAACTAAAACATAGAAACTGAACTCCAAGAAATAATTATATGCTACATCAATGCATTTTGCCATATGTATGTATGCATGAAAGAAAAAATGAGAATTACACATGCTGCTACCATTCAGATATATGTTAAGCTGCTTCATATATTTATATAAATATACTTCTTTTTTGAGAAAGTTACAAATCTCATGATTCTAAAATTTACAATTCATGATTCAAGATGCAAAGGACAATTCCTTTATGAACAAAGTTACTAGTATGGTAATTTGGAAATTGAACTCCGATGAAATAGTTATACATGCAATGCATTTTGCTGTGTATGCCTCTTTAACTTAATATTGGAAGAAATAGGAAAATTCCTCATATTACTACTATTTAGATATATTTTGTGTTATTCAATATATTTATCGTTTATTAGAGAAGTTACGGTTCTTATGATTCTGCAATTTACAACTCATAATTCAAGGTGTAAAGAATTTTTTTATAATATTATTTGGGGAATTTATATTTACATGGGTGGTTTTTTTAATCCAACACGGGGAGAGGAAATTTTTATTTTAATTCCAGTTTTACCCTCTCCTCTATTTAGCGTTTGGGATAGGCTTTTTGTTCTTCCTTCCCTTGTCTTCTACTTCACCGTTCCTCTTTTTCTTACACTCTGCTCGCGACACCCATTTGGCGAGCCTCAGATCCCCTGCTGTTCGGCCAAAAGGGGCAGTTTCCCCTCGGTTGACTCGGACACACCCATAGGCAGCTGCCATTCTCCTCTGAAAGAAGAGTTGTCATAGATTTTGGAGGGAAGAGTTTAGTCTGAGAAGGAGAGATGGACAGGGTTGAGGGACAACATTGGAAGAAGACGAGAACATTGGACCATATATTGGTTTGCCATGCCATTGGAGACCTCTTCCGTGTACCTAATACTGCAGAAATTGGAAACTTGACTAGATATTGTGATAAAAGGTAATGTTGGGGAAGCTTCTAAGCTCCCTATTGACACTTGAGTTCCATTGCTAACTGAGTTTATCACCACATGGTCATCATGGTTGAAAAGATAATCTCATGTAAAACTCCGTGGCTTCCTGTCGAGGGTGAGCTAGGCATGATGGGTGCGGTGGGGGCTATTTTGAAGGATTCAGCACTGTCTCTATCACAACATCAAAGAGGCTGGATCTGCTCTTCTTCCTATTGGCAGAGGAAGTACTTCTGAGCATGGCTTGCGACCTGGGTTGGTGTCCTAATTTTCACGAAGTTCCTTGAAGTTCCTCTCGAGTCTCCCTTCCCAAGAATTTTTAGTCCTTCCAGAAATGTTGTGTTCTTCCGCTTTTCCTTCTCTTTCTTCTTCTTCCTCTTTTCCTTCTCCCAAAATCCTTACCCAACTAGCATCAATCCCTTGTCTTTGCATGTTTTTGCATTGACGGGAGAGCTTTTTCTGGGCAAATCCAAAGCCATTTCTAACCCTCCTTCCATCTCTCTCTCTGTTTCTCTGGCTTTAAAAAGGGAGAAAATATTTGAATCTCAGGGATACTGTTTTATCTCACTCGGACTGAATCAATCTCAAGGCCATTTCCTTTTCTTTGACCGATCCATAACCCGTTGCGTCAATCCAGCTCTACTGCAATGAACTGGTTGGACCGTTGAGGGAAGCGTTGGTGAGACCAATCCACTGTTCGTGGATGTGGTCAGGAGTTCCGGTGCTGAGGGCAATGGAGATGGTGTGCAGAGACAGGTGGTGGTGTGGAAGACGAGAAGGTAGTGGTTTGCCCGCAAACCCATCCACGAAATATCCAGCAGCCTGCTTCTTATGGGTTACCTAAGGAGAGGTCAGTTGAGGGCATCAGGGAACTTTGGAGCAGGTGGAGAGAGAGGTATCTGCATTTATGGATGGCAGTAGAAATGAAAACGAGATTCATGGAAAAAAAAGGGAGGGTAAAACTGTAATTTTATATCTCCCCTTATAAGATGAAAAAAAACCACTTATGTAACCTAAAAACCATACTTAAGTTATCCAATCAAGACGAAACCCACCATCACCACCGACACATGGACAAACATGCGTGAACCCACGCACACTCAAATGCATACACCCACACCCACACACGTCCATGCACACATGCACGCCCACACCCACCCATACAACCACTCACACATGTGCACCAAACACATGAAATCTGTATTACACACACATACATGATCATCTAAGCACTCCTTATGCCGCAACATTCCCCATTCCCCTCCATAGATGCACACATGCACATTTGCACATGCACCCACGAAATACACACCCCATATGGTGCTGTGCTCTCATGGCGAGAACTCCATGTGGATTCCACCTATAATTATAAAGTTGGGTGGGTTTGAAAAATCTAGGTTCGTATATAGTGTTTATGAAAAATCAACTTCATTCAATGACTGCAGTCATGGTTTTAAAGGACACAAAAATCAATGGTAGACAAGGGTGCAATTTAATCAAGTCCAATCCCATGACTAGAGTCATTCAATGAATCTGATTTTTATAAGCACTATATAGAGATATAGATCTTTCAAACTCTCCTGACCCCAGGATCATAGGTGGGCTCCTCATAGAGCTCTCATTGTGAGAGCACTTTATTGGGTGTCCGGTTGAACTCTTTCCTATATATTATATCAATTTATAAATTTCTTTCATAGTCACATATCCAGCCCAAGTCGTACCATTTAATTACATCTATGTGGCACCATCTTTGAAAGCTATACCTATTTAAAGCCTTATCCAGCTTAAGCAATTTCATTAATTTATGTCCATGCTAATCCTTGTTTAGTTGTTTCTTATTTTATGGATAACATTCATGCCATTACTATCTTCATGCTTCTCCATTTTACGGATAAGACTTCTATTGTCAATTGGGAGACGGCATCAAAGTTCATTGTCTCGCACCAAAACTCGGGAAATCTTGTCGAATATCGCTCGTAGTTTTTGAAATAGTCCTACCAACAAATCTGCTATAAGCAATACTAACTTTGTATCAAGTGACTAAGTATATGCTCAATATCTACTTAAGCTGTTACTTAGAATGGAGTGGGGGGTAAACAATGGATATCATTAAAACATTATACTTCAGCACGACAGTAAGCTAAGGAAAAGATAATCAATGCACACCTTCCGTTAATAGATTAAGAGCAAAACTTAGAGAGTCATTTGGATGCAATATAGCTAGCTGGCGTTCACTTTCTGTGTCCAACTCTGGCACCCATGTACCTATAGGAATTTTAAATATTGGTTGTTGTAGAAGTGGCAGTGTCCCAGGAGAGTGTCTAAAATTCCTGCAAATATCTAGACAATTGATAGTGAAGTAAGCATGGATAGCATCATGAATAATGAAATAAGATGAGCACAAATGAAGAGCAAAATAGAGTGTACATTTTTTTTGAAACGTAAATAGAGTGTACATTTTAGTATTCCGGCAAGGCATGCAACGTGTAGTAACTGGAGACATGACCCATCTTGCATGGAAGAGTTAATTACAGGAACTGTTGATATTTCATTTCTCATAATTTTCAGAGCAATTTCTTTCAGGGACTCAGATGGACCTGCCTGCAGATATTAGAAACTGAATGTAAGTCACATGAAATTGAAAGAACGGACAGCAAACACAGAATTAAGGCCCTCAAAGGATAAAGGTGGAGACAAAAAATACTTCTTTTTCACAAGATTGTTAATGCAGAGAAAAGGTGAATGGCATATGAAGATTAGTGAACAAAACAAGTTACCAGAGAGGCCCACAGAGATCAAAGAGGTGTTTGATGCTCTCATAAAACTGTATCCAATGAAAAATGGTCTACCTACATTGGATGGCCTGAAGTTTGCATACATTTAGGACGAACAGAAACATGGTTGGAAGATTCAAGAGGTAGTGATGAAGGATATGTCAAAAGAACGGAAGAAAAAGGGATCGTGGAAGCAAAGATGGTTGCATACCTTGGTAGACAAGCTTACGTAAAATGGTATGCTATAACTGAAGGACTTAAGTACTGATGGCATTATCTACACCTACAAGATAAGATGTTATTCTCTAGTTCTCAATCCTTTAAGGAAATATATAAGGTAAGATTAAGAATATAAAGCCTTTTTCTTTTAAGATCTCAACTTTGTATAGCAACTTGAATCTGGGAGTTGGAATATTGCCGCCAATGCACTCAAACAATGGGTTCATTTACGCAATACATCATTATGACCCAAATATTCATCATTATCATTATGGCCCAAAGATTAGATAGCAACAATTAGTAAATGTTAATTTTAGACATAAGTGGCTGGAGGCAGTGAATGCTACCTGGATCAAAGGCCTTCTAAAAGGTCTTCTTATAAGCTCATCAGGTTTTCCATTGAGAATGTGTTTCCCTTCTTTCCAAGCAAAAACTGAATGTGTCTCAAGCTCTTCATTGGTTAGCATTGATCCATTTTTATGTAGCTGATCAAAAAGTAAAACATCATATTATAAGTCACAAGTTATGCAACATTATCACCATCAAAATCACCATGTCAGTCCCATCTACAGATTGTACATATCTAAAGAATAGAGCTTATAGCACAGTCCGACGGTGCTCAAAGTTGCAGCCATAGAGGTTGTGGTTCAAATCATGTTACCATTTCATCAAAAGAAAAAGAAGGAAAGAAATTGTACATATCCAAGACATAACAACTCGAAAGGAAAAAAGAAATTAGGTAACACCTTAGAAATAAGAAAACATCACAAAAGCAAACAAAACTACTTTGAAGCGATAAATATCAATCATCTCCTAAAGCAATCAAAGTTCTTTTGAATAACAAAGAGAAGAGGATGGGAAGGGGTGATAAGGAACTGGTTTGCACACAATGCAGTAGAGGGAATTCAGAGGACAAGCATACATTAATGACAGTCTCTTTTGAAGATTGAGGGCCCTGCAGCAGCGAGTCCGGAACATAGGAATATAGTTAGCTTTTGAATAACAAAGAGAAGAGGAGAAGGGGTGATAAGGAACTGGTCTGCACTCAATGCAGTAGAGGGAATTCAAAGAACAAGCATACACAAGTGCCAGTCTCTTTTTAAGAAAGAGGGTCCTGCAGCAGAGTCTGGAAGATAGGAATGTTGTTTTCTGACCAGGGCAGGCAGGGAAATGTCAACTGAGCCAATGCTGCTGGAGCAAGCATGTTAAAGCAAGGACTCAAACTAAGGGGAGTACAGACCTAAGCCATTTTAGGGTGAAAATAGAATCCCAGCCAAATCTCTGTTGAAATTAAGTTGAAGGAATGAGGCTAGGATTGGGTTTTCTTTCCAGAATATGGGAGCAGGTGCAAGCTCATCATATATACAATCAATGGCATAGGATAGAGTAATGTGGTGCTGCATTATTGTAGGTGCCTAAGGAAGAACTCAAACAGGTTAAGCTTATTAGTGCCCGGCTTGGCTGAGTCCCTAAGTTTGTCAATTTTATGACTCGGGAAGAAGCATTTGCTAGAAGCTTAAAGACCTAAGGTGATCAAGAGTGAAGATTATGCTCCATCGGATTAAAGCTCATCGTTATAACAATCACAAAACATGTATTATGGCCATAGATGACTTTAAGTGGTACCCGCACCTTAGAGAGGACTATTCCTAAACTTAGTTGAACAAATGGTAAAATCATAAAAAACCTAGAGAGGAAGCTTGAAAGTGAATTGGAACCCAACTAGAAAATATGTATTTGGTTTCAATGTCAACTCGACTAGTCGTTGTCACTGACCCCTCGGTGGAGACAGGATCAACCCATCGTGGTCAAAGACTGGTCGGCCATATTAACATAGGTTCTGAATCATTGAACTGTCATTCTGGGAAAGCCTCTAATCAAGAGTCTCGTATGCATCGACCCCTCGGTGAAAGGCTGAAACGACCCCTCGTGGTCATCGACTCTTCGATAAAGACGAATGAGTTCTCGAGCTTAGAACTCAAGTGGGCTCTCGAGGAAACAAACATATCAGTAGCTCAAGACTGATCGAGAATACCAAGACCGACCCCTCGGTAAAGGGCGACAGGTCGGTCTGGGTATAACTAGTTTCTGGACTTGAAACTCAGTCAGCATGGTATTGCCCCAGACCGAGCCTCTCGTATGGACCGACCTCTGGGTGCCATGACTGTCGACCCATCGGCGACATCAACATGTCGACCGGGAAAGAATATTACAGTTGGGAGTGCACTTAATGCACAACAGTCGGGTTTTTAACGGTAGCATTTCTAGTCATTGACCCTCGGTACGACCGACCTGTCGGTACATTACTGTTACTGCAACTAGTTGCTTTCTCTATAAATACCGATCTTTATGCAACCAGTTGATATCCTTTGGCAAATCCGTTGGACCCTCATCATTATCAGTGAGCTTAAACAAGGGCCAACAAAAGGATCACTCTCTCTCTTGTGCTTGAACTTGGGGAATCTAATACAACCAATCATATGGATTGAGTTTGTGAGAGATAAGAGAGAGGAAAAAAAGGATAATAAACTAGGAAAGTTGTGGTAAAACCAGTTTCCCAGTCACCCTGGATTGTGATTGCTTTACGGCGGCTAGAAGGCGGAGCGGCAACATACATTGGGTGGATCTTAAAGAAGCACACATCAAGAGATAGAGCTACAAAGGCAAGTGCTTCTTGGTTTTAATTTTGTTTTAAAACCTTTGTCCTGAAAGTGGATCAAGGACACTAGGCTCCGAAACTACTATAAAAAATCTGGAGCATCGTCTCCGGCACATGTGGTGGGTGGAATTCCCAGCCAAATGAATAGGTGGAATTCCTATTCTACTGTGGTGGGTGAATTTCTCAGCTGATTGAGTGAGGTGGAATTCTTATTCTAATTGTGAGGGTGTAAGTCCCCAATTAGTGGGTTTGGGGATAACTCAAGGTTGAGTTAGTCCTAATAGTGGATGTAGGTTGGCTAACTGAACCACTATAAATTGGTCTTATGGTGTTTGATCTTTGTGTGTTTGTGTTTCGTTTTTAAGCACTCTTGTCAACACGCATAACTTTGCATTCGATTATCTCTATCTATATATTGTGCATTAGCATTGATAATCAAGTAATATGCAAAGGACTTAGTGTGATCATTTATGTAATGAAAAACAATCTATCAAACTAGACGAATCTCTTGATTGATATTCCGCTGCATTTAAACTTTTAACAATCAAGAAATTTGTAAACACAATGGAAAATGGGATTGACCTATTCACACTCCTCCCCTCTCTAGGGTCAATCGTGTTGTTCTAGCACCAAGAAAGGGACTTTCAATTGGTATCAGAGCCTCATGCTCTACATAAAGGATCTAACCATCCGAGTTGATCCGTGCTAGAACAATGGCTATGAGAGAAAGCCATGATATTTCCAAACCTTCATTTCTGATGAAAAATGTAAATGTTTTCATCAATAAATATGCTTGGAAATAGGTGAATAGAAAGTGGTCTAAGCCTATGGAAGAGGTATTGGAACAACTTACATGACCGCTCAGCCCAAAGACCAAATAGCTTGGACTAGTGATGAATTGACTATGCACTTTAAATCAAACACTTGTAGCATTCATCAGTGTTGTTTCATAATATGTTTTTGAAATATTTAAATGATATGAAACAACAAAAGAGGCTGAAAGAATCCACGGAAAAACTGCCTCTTCTAGCCCAATAGATGACATCACCTATCATGACCCATTTGTGTGCTGAGAGTATAAGTGATTGCCTAAGTTCATCCATCGAAAAAGTCCAAGCTAAATCCTCTAGAGAAGAAGAGGATAGAGTAAAGGAACTTGATGAAGGTAGTGACCTCCAAGTATCCTATGAGGCCATGCACCATGATGTTTGCCCCTCGTGTTAAGGTCAACATTGTGGTACAAAATCTGGAGTTTTGATTCATAAGATCAAATGGAAAGGCACACAAGATTAAAACCAGATTTGATAAAAGGCCATCACTGGATTGTGGACTTTGATTCCAAGTCCCACAAAGTTATGTTCAAATGTGTGAAGGGCTACTATTGTTGGTATCACATTTGAAACATACTTTTGGAATCACTTGTGTATCTTACCTTCAATCCATGTTCTTGTTTGATTGTTGGATTGATCTAATATAAGATACTCGTGTGTACATCTAGGTTTGCACTCTTGTATTGGAATATACTTATCTTATTTCATTTCATATGCCATGTGATTTCTGCATCTTTAGGAAATGAATGTAGTGTATGCATTACCTCATGTATAGGGTGTATATGGTACACATACACAGTGTCATTTCATTCCAAGTTCCGAATCTTGTGAATCTATTGTGGAATGAAACATGCTCTATGTCATTAAATGGATTTTTTTGTTTGGTATTAATTACAAAAATGTTGATCTAAATGATCAAATATGGTTAACTATAATCCATTTAAGTACCAACTCTTTTCAAGGAATTGGAGTATACTTAAAAGAATGATAAAAGTGTTTATCATGTTTTGGGTAATAACATGATAATAGGTATGAAAGCTGTGTGGGTAGCGTCATACTTCATTTCTATATGCATGATTAATGTAATAAAAAATGTGAAATGAATGTATAATTTGTGTGCTTAGTGTCTCATTCCAATATCCGTTATTTTACACACTATGTGGAATGAGTTATGTTCATATACACCTTGTCTTTGTTAAAGCCTGGAAATGTCGCATCTCATGACATCATACACTTGGGCAATATGTTTGAATTGCTAAATTAAATGTGCCCAAGGTATTTGGATTGGTTAGGATCCATGAAAAGAGATCCGTAATCCATGTGTTTGTGCGTACCTTCAGAAGGATGTATTGAATCTTATAATGGCACAAAACCTGTGTGAATGTATATATCTACACTAGCATTGAAAGGTGTATAAGCAAAGCTTGATGAACAATGAACTTAGCAAGCACACACACAAACACACACACATACCCAGTCATCCTTCATTTTAAAACCTACGTCGAAGGATAGACTAGTCGGAGGATCAGACAGGTCGATACTGTTGGAAATCAGAACACTGTCTGAAAGGGGGGGAAATCGAAAGAGGAGATAGGTTAATACTTATCGACACAGACCGGTTGTTGGTCACAACCGGTCGGTGAGTCAGAAAAATTACATTAAAAGGACTCTTTCTGCGAAAACGACGGATTGTTTCAAAAATCGTCGTTCTTTCTCCCGTTGAACTTTGATGATTTCCTTTCTCCTCCCGTGCCCTAGACCAGTCAATAGGACATCTCGGAGTGAAATTTCACCGGAAAACCATAGGGTTTTTGCGTCTCTCACTTCGAGAAGCAAGGGTGTCATGGTGTTTGTGAGATTCAGTGATCTGGTAAGCCTTGGTCAGCTCCTCCCAAGCAACCATGTCAAAAAGGGAGATTACTAAATCTCGGTCTTCAGCCACTGGAAAGATCCCTGAGTCCAGCTCCCATTTCCTCAGGAGATCACCCAGGTTCGGGTAGGATACACCTGAATCAAGCTCTGCTCCTAGGAGTACCCCTCACAGGAAAATCCCTGCCCTAGGATTGGATCCAGTTGTAGGTATCATCAGGTCTCAATCTAGACAAAACCTGAGAACCAAAGCAGAAGTGATTTCTATCATGGACAGTTCTGATGAGAAAGGATGAATAAACGTCGAAAATGCTGACACCTCTGTGTCTAACGACATCAACAACCTGGGTAATCCACTTGAAGGTCAAGAAAGTGGTGAAACTGAACAATCAATATATATCTCTCATACTGCATCTCCCTATTGTAACTTTTCTGATATAATGAAATGTAACTTTTTAACTTTCCCCCAAAAAAAGGGCAAGGATGATTACTGTGTAACCTTGAAGGACATTTATTTGCGTTGTGTTACAATTCCACTCAAAAATATATGTGAAGATTGTGACATGAAGGTAAGAGATTTGGGGAAGCACAAAGGAGGGACTCTAACCTGTTAAAAAAAACGAAAAAAACAACTCATAAACTATTCATTTTAGATAACAAAGTATATTTCTTTTGAAATTAATAAAGTTACCTTTCAAAAAAAGCAAGATGGTCTTTACAGAGGTTTGATGCATTTCAGCATTTGGTTTTTGAGGGAAAAGGGAATCTTGTTAGAGTCGGTTGCCTTCTCATGGAATATCAAGAATTGACAACAGGTTGAAAAGAAATCCAAGGGGAATGAGAATTGATTACAAGGAAGATTTTACGATTTTCGGTTCACGATTCACACCTCTAGAACAATTTCGATACGATTCGAGTTTGATAACATCGGGTAAAATTGGAGAATGCCATACACTTAGAGCATTGGGAATATTTGTAAAATTCCATGCTCACAAGGTGTGTGATAATATGTTTGAGTGAATGTTGCCTTGTGCACATTCCAATGTATAGTTGGGTAAGGTTATGGTTTGACCTCTTTATGCCTATGTGTGATTGATGTGAATATATTGTATCAGATACATATATATGAGTTTCCCAAGTTCCCTATAATTAGATGTTTACTATAATTGAGAATTCATAAATTTGTGATGTGTTAAAGTATCATATAATGTATGATAAATCAAGATTGCCAAAGATGTGTAATGTAGGGCCTTAATAACCTTCCCATACTTCTGTATGGTTATGAGTAATGTATGTATCAAATGAATTCTCATGATTGTGATTGGAATTTTTAGATGGGTAACTCATATAATAAGCATGGTGAACGTGTTTTATGTCATGCTTGGATTATATGATGATGTGTACATCACTAGTGAGTACCTATGTTGATAATAGTTGTGGTGGATCGACCTAACCATGTGTAGAATGAATTTTCATGATTTAAAGAGGAACTTCGTAAAGGATTAGACTAAGTGATATGAGTGAGTTAAGGTCAAGTATATTAAAACCCAAAGGGGGTTAACTTGTGCTACAATGGGGATGGACTAGCATGATTGAGAATGCATAGAATGCAATGTAAATGCTAAGAAAGCCTTGTTTGATTTCTTCAAAGTAAAAGTATGATCACTCTCCAATGTCAACCCGAATGTGAAAATAATGAACTACGGTTGATCTGATCCATTATGCGATACGTAGGCAACTAAGAGCATTGTGCCTCAGCTCGATCAAAAGATGCATTGTGTCATCCAATTATATTAAGGATAATGTAAGATGTTGAGCAAATGTGAAGGGTAGAAAGAGATTGGTGGGATATACCTTCCCTAATATAGACCCTAATGCTAGATGTTGGATCCCTCAAAAGCGGCCCAAAGAGGTTATGATGCCTTGGGAGTTTCGATATGATGAGACATATATGTTTGTTACTCGAGTAAAGCCTAGAGTGGCTAGAGAACTATGAAAAATCTTTAGATGGACAGATGAGGACTTTGGCACTGAGATGTATGTGACTGGGTCACTTGATTATATTGAGACGTGGTATGAGTACGTCCCTCACGTGATGATTATATTGAGACGTGGTATGGGTGTGTCCCTCACGTGATATTGATGATTGAAACGTGGTATAGGTGCGTCCCTCACGTGATATTGATTATATTAAAGCGTTGTATGGGTGCGTTCCTCACGTGATATTGATGATGGAGACGTGGTATGGGTGCGTCCCTCACGTGATATTGATTATATTGAGGCGTGGTATGTGTGCGTCCCTCACGTGATATTGATGATGGAGACGTGGTATGGGTATGTCCCTCACGTGATATTGATAACGTTATGCCTCAGTCCGTTGAAAAAGGAAACGTAGATCATTGTGTCTTAACTTTGTATAGTTAAAAGGATAAAATAAGTATATAGATTCCATGAGTAAGGCCTAGAGTAGCCGTGAGACCGTGGGAGCCTCGATATGAACATACGAAGACTGTGGCATTGAGATGTATATGTGACTTGGTCACTTGATATTGAGACGTGGTATGGGTACATCCCTCACGTGATTATGATGGTTGACTGACCATTCCAGAGAGATATTCGGGACGGTGGAGTCGCCTATGGAGACCTGGTCCCATAGAGTTGCCGTCGAGGAGTAGGTCCCTCACATGCTACGCGCTGAAGGGCGCTCTCACGGATATTTAGCACACTTGATGTGCGTTGATGCGCAGAACTAGATACTATTTTACCCGATGGGGGTGGTGCTAGCTTCATTAGATGCGGTACGACGGCCTTAGAGCTTGACTGAATCACTCATGAGGTGAAGGGATGCAGGGCGAGGTAGACTTGATCACGGCAGTCGTGAGTCTCCCGCTTAGTAAGTCATGGGCCCTAAGTCTTGCTAGGGGTCGTTGTATATTTATGATATGATATAATTATTTAATATTGTCGCCACGGTCACATAGTGATTCATTCGATTGTTGTTCATACGGATAGAAGATCTCATGGTAGATGATGTGCCCCTGGATTAGTTATGCCCAGGAGTGATTATATTCATGGATGGTTATTACTGATGGATAGATAGATACTCACGGATGGAGAGTTACCAGAGATGGATGATAAATCTCATGGATGTTGTTCCCATGGTAAACATATTAGATTCAAGCCTAGATATTGATTATATAGTGGGAATATTAACCCCATGATAGATATAGTGGTCCCATGGTAGATGTATTGGTCTCATGGTGGATGTGACGGTTCTATGGATAGATATTATTTTCCCATGGATGGTTATTCCCATGGAGGGCTTTGTCACCATGGATGAGTATTGTATACCGTGGATAGATATTCCCACGGAGGGCATTGATTCCATAGAGGATTGGACCTATATTTGGAGTATTGTCCCCGAGAAGGGATGTATTTATGTTCGGGTATAGGTCCCATGTGTGACATTAACTCCATGGTTGACGGTGTTCCCATAGTTGGTATAGACCCGTGACAGATGAGATCTATTCTATTGATGATGCCCACGATAGGATAATTAGAATATCTTGATGTGATATCATGAATAGCACAGGGTTAGTGCCATGAAATAAATGAATTAAGAACTACGCAGGATCTGATCTCCATTGGAGTACGTATGCAGCTGATAATTCAGTTCGATCAAATCAAGGATCCAATAAGTCCTTGGATCTGTAGGGATCTCGCAACACGTGTAGGTGTCACGTGTTTGGACTATAAGTTGTGCATGCTTCAAAGTTGAATATATATATATATATATATATATATATATATATATATATATATATATATATATATATATATATATTATTGTTTCTCACGTGTCAATTGGCTCGGGCCGTGACACAACTAGGCAGGAAGAAGAAAGAGATAGAACAAAAGGCTATGTCGTTAATAAAAAATTATTTAATATCCATCGAGAGTTGAAGCTCTCGTGTAATATAACTGCTTATATAGATATAAATTCCTAACTATAGACTCTCATACGGGATTAGAATCCCACACAAACTAGGAAACTTCCTAAACTGTAGTGACACGTCCCGGGGTAACGGGTCAGATGTGTTAGATAAAATTGATTTAGAAAATTATCTTAGTTTAAATTGATTTGTTAGTTTAAATTGATAAATTTATTTGGAGAAAACATAATTGAATTTAGGGATTTAATATTAGACCCTTATTTCATACACTTTCCCTCAATGAGTTTACAAATTTACCCCTTTAAATTAAAATTAAGTAAATGGAAAATAAATTATCAACTTAGATAATTATTTTCCCCTAAGTTAGAATTTCAATTGGAAATAATTTATTTAAAATTTTAAAATCAATAAATGAGTTCCAAATTTTTATTAATCTAAGAATTTAAATTATAGTATGGCCAATTAATAGAAAAGGGAAACCTGACCCTAAACCGACAAATTGGGTAAGTCGCGTGGGTCCAAAAGACCCACACCTTCTTCCCGTTGAGTTCCTGTATCCCATACACAGATGGGATTTCTATTTCAGCCAGGCCCTCATCCCTTCCCTCTTTTGTCGACAAATCCCTAAGGCATCGATGGGCAAGAATCCTCAAATTCCCTCTTTCCCTTCCGTCTCCTTCGGTCGTTCTCGAAAACTTCTCCTTCCATTCCTTCTTTTCTTTCCTTCCTTAATCAAATCCCTTTCCTCTTTCTCTTCCCTCCCGAAATTGGGGCAGCCGACTGAAGCAGCCTTTAAAGGCCCAAGCGGAAGAGGGAAACCGGCGATTTTGCGATCCCTAGCACTGCAAAACTCTCTCTCTCTCTCGGCATCTTCCCCATTTCTTCTTCTCCTTTCCGTGACGGAGATTCGGGTGGAATCCAACCAGCAGCGACCCAAACGGAAGAGGGAAAACCCCTATTTGCGATCTGAAGGAAGTCGGGACAGTCCGTGCTGCGTTTTCAGTCGTCTTAACCCTTAGTTTACAGGTATTTATCCATCGAATTGTATTCTTAATTCCTCTCTTCCCACAGTTAAGTTTCGGTTAGACATATAGTGCTAAAGCCCCAAAACAGCCCATGCTTAGACCGATCCCTTCTTGACATTTTACAACCCAGCCGGACCTTGGTTGAGGATTGATTTCCAGTCCAAGATCAGCTGAGGTTGGCAGTGGAGTTCAGTCTCTAGACTGTGGGAAAACACCTCTTAACTGTGGGTATTAAGGACTGTTTTCAGCCCTTAGCTGGCTGATTTCAAGACTGGTTTTAGTCTAAGTGTGTTGAGTTGTAGAGAACTCTGTTTTCAGCCAAACCATTGAGATAACCGGCAATATCGGGGACTGAATTCTCAGTCTACAGCGATTCTTGGGGACTGATGGGGACCTTTAAACACAACATTTTGATAATCTATTTTAAATGTTACCACATAGTATTACTTTTATTAAAAATCCTTTTACTTATGTGATGCCCAAACTTTATCCTTACCTGGTTATATAGTTATCTCTTTTACTTTAAATCACCAAAAAGGGATTTCAAATATAGATAGATATACGTACCTGAACTGTTTTAAAGGACCTATGTATTATTATGCTTTGAAATTCTTCAGATCTCACCTATGTTTTAATTGTTTTATTTAAAGTATCTGAGACTTTAAGTAATACAATTGTTACAGTATTTACAAGATTTCTAATCCTATTTTGTCTTATGTACAAAGTAATTAAATGATAGTTTTAAAATGTGCCTTTCACTTTATTTTACGAAAAAGATGGTTTAAAATCACTGTTATTGAGTTAGTATTTATTTCGGACATAATTGTAGGCTAACAATAGTAACAATGTTGTGAATCTTCGAACCAACTTCAATATGTACTTACTGTACCTTTATCATTGTTACTATGTTACCTTATAAGGGTTAACACTATGATCCTATAATTAGATTGTGAGTTTTTCAAAGGAGTATTTCATAAACCCAAACCCCTTAGTAGTTGGTCTTTTTATGAAGTCACTTATGTCTCAAAAGGTGTTTGATGATTTTACTTATCCGCGTACTTAGAATGATCAATGATTTTAAAAAGGAAGTATCCATTTTTACAAGGTAGTTGTATTCTCAATTCATATTCAGTTGCTGTTTTTCTTTTTTATAAGATTGTTATTATTTCTTGTAGATAGAGTATGTATGTTTTAAGATATGACCCTAGATATCTATGAATTTATTTTATTTGGTTAAAGTGACTAGTTTTATGAACAAGTTTTCATTAACTTATCAGTGTTAAGTGGGTTTAGGCATGGCTCACCCATGTAGTGTATGAACTCAACCTTTACCCTTAACCATGGACCTTTAGATAACCCATGGACTAAAGTTGAGGCAGCAACATACTTTACCTTAATGTAAATTGCCGAAGAAAATAAATGATCCTCATTTTAATAACACGTGAAATCTTTAAATCGTATTCGCAGCAAACTTTGGTCCTCAAGGCTGATATCTCTTGGAAAGCGTTTGGGTACACCGTTTGCACTTCACAAACTTATAGGTGAGGGAAACAATTCACTACATACTTTTAACATGATTCCTTATATTATTATATGTTTAGGCAATGAAAACATGGTATTTTGTTGTGTGATTGGAATATAATTGTTGGATCTAGAATAGACTGGGTGTATGTTGATAATGGTTGTGATCCGGTGCTCACTCACAGTAGTGTAAGGGAGATCTTGGTTAAACATTCTATTGGCCGTGAGGAGACTCAGTCCGCCCGGATAATGGAATGTGACCATTAATGTTATTGAAAGATCCAATAATTTTATATTCATAAATTGATGATTATTTGTATGGTATTGTTGAATTTCAATCTTGATTGGGCATGTTTGAATGTTGTTATATTATGATGCTTGGATTACTGCATGTTATAATCGAATTATATGCATGTTATGGTAAATGAGATGTTGGATATGTTACAATCTGTTTAGACTGAGATTCATGATTTTACGAGCAAATTATAAATGATTCAGTATATCTATTGAGCATAGCATTCTCATATTCATAGCATTGGGTATGAGGGTGCGATCCATGATTGTCACGAAGACCACGACGGTGGTAGTGTTGTTAGCCTCACTTTAAGTGGGAAGACCATTATGGTAGATGAGATGTGATATCCGTGACAAGTCATGAGGGCTGTTATTTGGTGATAGGTTGTGTTATCCTCACTTTATGTGGGAAGGCCATTAAAGCGATGTGTTATCCTCGATTCGTCGGGAAGGCCACCAAATATCAGTAGATGTAATAATGGGTTGGAATATGGCATTTGGCATTGAGCATTACATTTTGCAAAGGCATGAGCATGTAATAAATTGTTATGCTTGCTTATTTGAAATATCATTGAGGAAGTAGGGGTATCATATGCTATGTTTGTGTTATTGTTTTCTTCACTGGGCATGGAGCTCATCTCTTACATTGCAGGCAATCCCTTGGACTTGGGTCTGGACGATAATCACAATTGAACTTAGAAGGCGAGGAGTCGATGAAGAATTCGTAGAAACGCTTAGTGCAAAATTTATTATTTAGGTTATGAGATGGTTATTTATTTGTTTTGAGACTTTGAGAAAGTTATTTATTTGTTTTATTTTTCTTTGTGAAAACTTGGATAATGAATTCAAGTATGGATTAATTTTGAGAACGCTTCAATTTGATTTTTATGGGAATGTGAGTCAGTGATGCGTTTAGAGATCCTTATGTGAGTGATATTTATCCCTTTAAGCTATTTAGAAGCTCAAATGAGATGTTATGTCTTCAAGCAGGTTCTGGACTTGAGGAATTTTGGTGGCTTGTGAATGTAATTATGTTTGTTTTGAATTTAGCCACAGATTTTGAAAGTAAGACCCGTTTAGGGCAGCAGGTGATTTAAATTTGTACAGTCAGATCACGCCCGTCCAGGTGTTGGAAAGCGGGGCGTGACATAAACCAACTAAGAAAGCCACCGACCTGGCTTCCTTACTAAAACAAGGACTCTTTCTAATATTCTAAAACGAAAATAACAAGTCCTAATCTACTCAAACTTGCTAATTAGGAAATAAATAAAAATAAATAGAAGTGGATCCGTGGGGATCGTCCGTGTCCGTGTCCTACATCAGTCCTCCCGTCTTAAAAAGAACTCGTCCGAGACAAAGGTGGAGACCAATGACTAAGAGTCTAATGATGATGTTGGCAACAACGTAACTTGCCATGCACAGACAATGACAGCTTGCCTTCCATGGGACGAAGCAACCATGAATTGCAAACGGGCTCAAGCATGGACGAACCAAGCCGATCACGAAGGGGTCGTCATATTGCACTGTCATCATTTGCACGATCCTGATGGTCTGCCGGATGCGACGCCGACGAGAGGATAGGAGGTGAGCATGATACGGTACGAAGAACCATAGATGAAGTCTTGGTATTTTGAATGGACGCGGGGTTGGATATGGGATAGGGTTGGGGAATTGGCGGAGGTGGTGGTGGAGGTGGTGATGGTGTTGGTATAGGTGGTGGTGGTGGATCGACACTCGTTTGTTGCATCGACTATGGCGCCGGCAACACAACTTGCTCTTTCTCCAACACAAGCAATTGCAGTGGGGTCACCACTTCTGGAGGAGCAGGTAGGAACTCTGAGTCAGACGTCGGGGCAGGAACGAACACCGATGGGGATTTTGGACGAGTCGGCACACATCTCAAGGAAGTAGACACGTATGCCGAGTTTTTTGCCACCTTCGTCATGTCTTTCTATTTTTTGTCGAGCAATGGTTCTAGAAATTCTTGTAAAAAATCTTGAAGGTCAGATTTGAACTCGGATTTAAAGTTGCTGAATTCAGATTCGTTTAGAAATTGATCACCATTGTTGGATGTTATCGGGTCCGTGTGATGCAGGTAATCAGATCAAGGTGTCACAGAGTCCAAGACAGTCGGAGAAGAAGGTAACTGGTATAATGGATGGGTGAGGTGGGACCCACGAGTAGGACATGAAGGGTCGGTTAAATGTGTCAAATTGAAAAGCTGGGCCACGGTTTAGTGTAGGACGTAAAGAGTATGGAATGGGATCACTTAAGGATGGGAAGAGACGAAAGGGTGTCGGTTAGGTAAGGCAGACACGTGGGTCAAATAAGGGAACACGGACCACGTGCGAATGGAAAAAAAGGAATGTGGGATGATGACTTAGAAGGGCGAGTTTGTGGCACATGCGGTAATAGAAATTAGGGCTGCTTGAGGGTAAAGGCACGCAGAAAGGAGAAGGAAATAAAGCAAAGGGGAAAAGAACAAAGGGAAAAAGGAAACGAAAGGAAGAGGGTAGCGAAGGCGGCAGAAATACAGGGGAAGAAGGAATAGAAGAGAAAACAAATTCGCATGAGAGAAGATGGAAGGAGGGGGTTTTTTGGTTTGGTTCATTGGAGTTGTTCGGAGAAGGGAAGAGGTGGAAGCAGGGAGGGTGTAGATCTGGTTTTGTGTCGAAAGGGTGGGTGGGAGTACCTGGGTTTGAGGAAGATGCCTTTTACCTGGGCTTAAAGATGACGGCAGTGAGAGGCAAACTAGAGGAAAGAGGCAAACGAAACAGATCAGACAGAGGCGAGATGGGAGCGGAAGCAGGTATGTAGATCTGGGTAATGTGGTCGTTTTTTTTTTTTTTGGTTTATGTTTTGGTGAATAGTGGAGAACGGGGATTGGGATGGTAGATCGTACCTGGGATAATGCCCAGATGTGACTAATGCGTGGGGATCGAGACCACAATCGTCCCTGATAATGCAGGGACATGTCTCTGAACTGTCTCTGTATAACAGAGATGTAGAGAACTTAGCTCTGAACCAATTGATGAAGAACCCGCCTGCAACTAGGCAGAAAAAAGAAAAGAGATAGAACAAAAGGCTATGCCTTTAACAAAATTTTATTGAATATCCATCGAGAGTTGAAGCTCTCGTGTAATACAACTACTTATATAGATATAAATTCCTAACTATAGACTCTCATACGGGATTAGAATCCCACACAAACTCGGAAAACCACTGACCTGACTTCCTTACTTAAACAAGGACCCTTTCCAATATTCTAAAACGAAAATAACAAGTCCTAATCTACTCAAACTTGCTAATTAAGAAATAAATAAATAAATAAAAATAAATAGAAGTGGATCCGTGGGGATCGTCTGTGTCCATGTCCTACATCACTTATGGTCCTAATGGTTCATGAAGATGAAACTTGGAGTGTAGTGAATTATTTGATAGGTGCAACAATATCAGATTCTGTAAATAAAAAGTAAGGAAGGTTTGGGCTTAGATTTAGCGTGCAGAATGAGGCTTTGTTTTGTAAATGAAAATGGAGATACGGAAAAGAACAATCACCATTATGGTGTAGGGCGTAGGGTTATCAGTGCAGCATGGGGAGGGAGTGGAGAAGGAGTTGGGCAATGAGGTGCAGAAGTTGAGAAAAAAGTGTCAACAATAGTCAAGGAATTGAACAAATTAGGAGCGGGTACAAGAAGTGTGAGTGGAGTCCAGGTTAGGGGACCGAGATTCGTGGTAGGGGGAAGACGCTCTTAAGGACAGGTTTCCAATTCTAAACATAGTAATTAAGAATTATGAATTCTTGTGTTGAACTGTTGTGTGGTCAATTATGTTCTGGAGAACTTTAAGGGATAGGAAATCGGATCTCTATATTGAGTTGTTGGATATTCTGAAGAGGGAAGTGTCTCTCGTGAGGAAGAAGATAATAGGATTTGAGATGGGGACCTTCAGGTGATGCAGGACAAGGGATAGGGTAACTCTAAATGCCTAAATGTGGTTTCCTAAAGATTAAAAGGGGAGGAAAACAATGCACCCTAAAGCTAAAATGAGCTGAAATTAAATTCCATTTAAAATTTGCAATTAATTAATATAAAAATTTGTCACAAATAATCATGCAAAACATTGCCGGAACATGATGTAAACAAATACATAGAAAGATTTAATAAAAGATGAAATTGTCTTGAATGAATTTAGCACATGTCGTTTTAATTAAAAAAGGTATGTTAGTGCCCCAGCCTTGCCGAGTCCCTATTTCTCAATTCCATGACTAGGGAAGAAGCAATTGCTAGAAGCTTGAAGACTCAAGATGATCAAGAGTGAAGATATGCTCCACCAGGTTCAAAGCTCATTTTAATGGCAATCACAAAAAGGTATTATGGTCATAGATGACTTTAGGTGGAACCCACACCTTAGAGAGGACCATCTCCAAGCTTAGTTGAACAAATGGTAAAATCATAAAAAGCCTAGAGAGGAAGCTTCACAGTGAATTGGAACCCAACTTGGAAATATGTATTTGGTTTCACCGTCAGCTCGACAAGTCGTTCTCACCGACCCCTCGGTGGAGACAGGATCGACCCATCATGGTCAAAGACTAGTCGAGCAGATTGACATAGGTTCTGGATCATAGAACTGTCATTCTGGGAAAGCCTCTGATCGAGAGTCTCGTATGCACCGACTCCTAGGTGAAAGGTTGAAATGACCCCTCGTGGTCAACGACTTTTCGATAAAGATGTATAAGTTCTAGAACTTAGAACTGAAGTGGACTCTCGAGAAAACAGATATCGGTAGCTCAAGACCGATCGAGAGTACCAAGACCGATCCCTCGGTAAAGGGCGACAGGTCGGTCTGGGTAAGACTAGTTTCTAGACTTGAAACTCTGTCAGCATGGTGTAATCCTAGACAGAGCCTCTCATATAGACCGACCTCTCGGTGCTATGACTGTCAACCCATCGGCGACACCAACATATCGACCGGGAAAGAATATTACCGTTGGAAGTGCATTTAATACATAACAGTCAGGTTTTTAATGGCAACATTTCTAGTGACCGACCCCTCGGTGCGCCCGACTTGTCGGTACATTACCGTTGCAACAACTGGTTGCCTCATCTATAAATATCAATCTTTGTGCAACCAGTTGATATCTTTTGGCAAATCCATTGGACCCTCATCATTATCAATAAGCTTAAACAAGGGCCAACAAAAGGATCACTCTCTCTAGTGGTTACACTTGGAGAATCTAATACAACCAATCATATAGATTGAGTTTGTGAGAGAGAGAGGAAGGAAAAGATGAACAATTAGGATAGATATTGGTAGAGCCAATTTCCTTGTCACATTGGATTGTGATTGCTTTACGACGGCTATAAGGCGGAGCGTCGGCACACATTAGGTGGATCTTGAAGAAGTACACATCAAGAGATAGAGCTACAAAGGCAAGTGCTGCTTGGTTTTAATTTTGTTTTTAAAATCTTGTCCCGAAAGTAGATTAAGGAGGCTTGGCTCCGGAACCACTATAAAAAATCTAGAGCGTCGTCTCGGGCACATGTGGTAGGTGGAATTCCCAGCCAAATGAATAGGTAGAATTCTTACTCTACATGTGGTGGGTAAAATTCTCAGCCGATTGAGTGAGATGGAATTCTTACTCTAATTGTGAGGGTTTAAGTCTCTACTTAGTGGATTTGGAGATAGCTCAAAGTTGAGCTAGTCCGAACAATGGATGTAGATTGCCTAACCGAACTACTATAAATTTGGTCTTATGGTGTTTGATCTTTGTGTATTTGTATTTTAGTAGTTAAACACTCTTCAAAACACACATCGTTTTGCATTTGATTATCTTCATTTGTACATTGTGCACAAGCATCGATAGTCAAGCAATATGCAAAGGATTCCAAACTTAGTGTGATCGATTAAGTAATTAAAAATAAGTTATCACACTGAACAAGTCTCTTGATTGTTATTGTCATTCCGCTACACTAAAACTTTAAACAATCAAGAAATTTATATCACCATAGAAACTGGGACTGACCAATTCAACCAACCCCCCCACCCCACAACACACACACCCCAAGTAAGGGACTTTCAGGGTATATGGTTTTAAATAAGAAAAAAGATAAAGTAAGGTCCAGGAAGTAAGGAGAAAAAAACTCTTAATAGGAAACAAGGCACATAGACATGTAAAGACTTACGACAACAAAAGGACTGGTTCCTGGGATCACGAATGGAATTAAACGAGGGGCGAAAGGCTTAGCCATGGAGGAAGGACAGAAGGAAGGATGGAGGCAGGTAGGGGAAGGGTTCAAGAGGGCTTACAGTCGCAGATCTGGGTACAAGAGGGATGGCGATGGCTTAATAGACCAATAGGAGGGTGGCGGAAAAAAGGCAAAGGGCTACAAGGGTAGAGGCGAAAAGGGTTGGGGCTTCAAACATGGGAGGCGAAACTGTAGGAAGGGTACAAAATGGCAACAGCAGTAGGTGTTAAGGAGGGGCTTCGAATGGGTTCTAGGCTAAGGGAAGGGGTGCGGCTGTAGTATGGAGGGACTATTAGAGGGACGGCAGTAAAGGGACTGTAGTATGGCCTGGTCGGAAGCTAAAGGAAGAAGAAGAAGAGAAAGAAGAGTACCGAATGAAGATGTGGCCTCTCGCCAAGGCTTCTCACCCAAAGAATTCACTCATGCCAATACACAGCACAAGCAAGGTTTGCTCGAAAATTTCAATCTTATTCCATAATAATTTGTCGCTCGAATACAATGAGGGGCTTATATAGATGTTTACATCACATATGCCAGTTTTGCCCTTACTAAATAAAAAATAACTAAAAATAACTACATACTAACGAAGGAAAATAATAATGAAGGAAAGCATGAAATAGCATGGACCGCATGGATATGCTCCGCATCAAACTCCCCATCTGAAAAAGAACTCGACCTCTAGTTCAAACAGATGAGAAGACAAAAATCTAATCACACGCTCGTCTTCTCAATGTGGGGTCTTCAATGTGTAATCATACGCACGTGAGGCCTTCTGGTGTAAATAAAGCAGATCAGCAATGGGCCACAATAAGAACACTGAATCAACTCTCCTCAGCAATCGATGATATACATGGAATCCGACGCTGACGTCACGAACAACTCTAGATGGCGGGAACAACAAGATGTGACTAGATGCACCTCTGATGATACAAGACGGATGTCACAATTAACTCTAGGTGACAGCAGTAGCAAGATATGAGTAGAATGCATCGCTGATTCAATCTTATACCATAATAATCTGTGTCAAAGAATCACCCACGAGACGTGCTAACTTTTTTCACAAAACCTGTAGGAATTAAGAATTCCAATGAGGCTGAATTACTTGCAATTAGGAAAGCACTATCTTTGTGGGTTTGGAGAGCCATGTGTTGAGAAATCTCATTGTGGAGGGTGATTTAGCTAATGCCATTGTCTGGGCTAGTAGGAGGAAACCGCCTGGAAGGCTCTTAACCATTGCTAGGGATATCTTCTTTCTATGTATGGGTAAGAACATTCTTTCCAGGAAAGTAAATAGTCAGCCAATGGGGAGAGGTCGTTGCCCAAGCAGTCGGGCTCGGGTAGGCTCAAATTCAGGGTTGAGGCCAACTAACAACGAAAAAATTCGTTGTTGTTCAACATACTTGTGAAACTTCAGAGTATCCGCAGGTGCATCAAAGGATGAAGCTGATCAAGCTCCAACCAACAAGACCTCGTCTTCGAATAATAGTGGATAAGGGACAACTCCCTCTGTTGGAGAGTGGCAGCAGTCTGAGATAACTAATAAATACGAGCGAGATTATCACCATCAGAATATAGAGTCTCCACTGTGTCCCAAACATCTTTAGCAGTACGGAGAGTATAGACCAGTCTCCGAACTTGATCTTCCATAGAATGAAGAAGCCAGGATTGGACCAGGGAGTTATTCGTTGTCCAGATGGAATACTTAGCATCAGTCTTGGCCGATTCGGTGGCAGTGTCGTCGATAAAGGATGCCAGTTGCTTCACAGTCAAGAACATCTTGGTGGAATCAGATCATTCAAAGTAGTTGGTTTCATTCAGTAGCACCGTTGTAATCCGGCCAATCTGGGGGGAGTCGGAAGAGGTAACATCTGGAATAGAAGGGCCAGTAAAAGAAGACAGAGTATTAGTGGCCATAATGCTGAAGAGAAGAAGCAGTATCCAAAGCAAAAATATGTCAAAAAATGTCGACCCAAGCCGTAGGTTCTACAGCAGATTTAAAAAAGAGGATTCAGACGTGGACCCCACAAGGCACGAACTGAACTGAGATCCTCATAGATGCAAGAATGGGGTAAGGCTGACTGTGCTGGTCCAAATTCAAGTGCAACAAGGTTGTTCCTACTCAGATCCAACAGAAAGAAGACAAAAATTTAGTGCATAGTCATCCCACGAAGCACAGAGAAGAAAAGCTCCAAAGTGGGTCCCACCAATGATGGAAGGTGGGGTATGCCAATGCAATTGAAGCACAAGCTAGAGGTGAACCAAGAAGGCTTGATTCAAAGCCTAGAAACTCCAAGACTACAAAGATCGAAGCGAAAGAACCCAAAAATGGGTTATTTTCATCCCAAGCAGCGAGTGGGAGAAGGCAAAACAGAGGGGCCCACCAGTGCTGGACGGTGGCCCAACCTGGTGCGATGGAAAGCAGGGGCAGGGGTGACACAAGTGATGTAGGGTCGAAGGCCAGCCGAGCCTGAAGCAATCGATCGAAGCAGAGAAACAAAAATCTAGGTTTCTGGAGCGTCAAAATCGTTGGAAAAAAGACATGCTAGAAACCAAGCAAAGGTAGCCCAAAACAGAGATCCAACTGTACGGATGGATAGTGTTGAGATATATTTAGCAATTTATTTAATTTATCAGTAACTATTATTGTATTTCCAATTTAGCAATTTCCTTAATTGGTGCTTAATAATATTGTACTTACCAACTTTAGGGTTTTCCTCTTTTATTTTATCTTCCATATTTGTATTCCCTTTACAATATAAATATAAATGATAGGAGCTCACCTTGATTAAGGAAGACACACCATATTTTCAGTGTATTATTCTACATGGTATCAACCTAGACACTCTAGATCCTTTCTCCTAACAAATCTCGTGAGAGAAACCCACCTTTGAAACTTTCCACTCTCCCTCTGCTCGTTCCACCAACACCAGTAGAGGGAGGATCCGTTGCTCCTCCAAGATCTTTTTTTTTTTTTTTTCCTACTTGCCGCCGTTTTTCCGATAGAAGTTTTTTCTTCCGCCGTCGATCTCCTTTTTCGGCGAACCTCCTATCGGCAGAAACCTACCTACCCCTGTTGTTTTTGGTAGGGCTACCCATCCAACGGCTTGGATATGCCATATAAGGCCTTTGGCCTACAGTTTTTCAGCTTCTTCTCCAGCGAAATTGTCGTTCGAGAAACCCAGATTTGTGGTATTCTACTTCGATCTAGTAGCTCAAGTTTTCATTTGGCTTTGACTCACCACCTCTGCTGTCACCCTAGCTCTAGTTTCCATCCCCCTTGCTTACTCCATTTTCCATCACCAGTAGGCCCCTCGTATCTGTCGTCTTCGAGTTGCTACCCGATATGAAAAAAGACCCCAGATTTGTGGTTTTCTACTGCGATCTGCTGCCTTTGGGCTTTGCTTGACCTCGACTTCCCACCACTACAGTCGCCCCTGCCTCTGGCTTCCATCACATCAGGTGGCCCCATCTTCCATCACCAGTGGGACCCATTTTGGTTGAGTTTTCTCCTTCCTTCCTTGGATGACTATAACCAAGATTTTTTGGGATTTTTTGCCAAATCTGCTAGATTTTAGCCTGGACTACCTTCACACTAGCATTTTGGTTTCGCCTTTACTGGTTTTTGCAATCCACCAGCTTGCTTCCAAATCCAACACTGCTGGGCCCACTTCTGGAGAATCTCAGTCTTTGGCTTCCATTTCAGTCTGTAGCCCTCAGATTGGCTTCAACTTCCACCAATGGTGTCGCCCCTAACTATGCTTTGGATATGCACCGCTTTGTGATTCTTGGGACCCACTGCTGCAATTATTTTTTCTGCCAGATCCTCGTCTGAATCAATAAAATCCTCACCTCTTCCTTTTGTTTGCCAAACGATCCACCATTTGCCTCCCCGATCTGATTCTCCAGCCCTTTGACCTCTCATTTCAGAGACTTTTTTCTCCCTGCATTTTGTGGGTCGTTAATAGGGCCATCTTCGTTTGTTCCCTTGAATCTATAGTCTTTCTTCAGATTTGAACCTATAATCCCACAACTCTACAATCGTTTTTAGCCCTATATCACATCTATATGACGCGACTTTGAGTTTGAATGCCAGTGGAACCCTCTACAACCTATTCTTTGGTCTTGTAGAATGGAGGTTTACATTTGTATCCATTTTACTGTTCCTGCCCAACTAACTGTTCCTCACTGGACTTTGACATCTTCTTTGGATCAGTTTCTCTTTGCGGCGGACTTCGCGGATTCTCATTTTTGCCTGTGTCTATTACCAGCGTTTCTTCCCTTTGCAGCCAACTCTTTCCCACATCAGACACATTTTTTGCCGGTGTCCTGTCGTTTTTTGGAGAACTATACCTCCATACGATGGTGTTGTAGCATTGCTGTCTCAAGAACTGAGTTTCCATTGTTCCTTCTCCAGTACTTGTTCCAGTACATGCTGCTGTGGGACATCAGTTGGTTCCAGCTTTGGCTTTTTGCTTTAACTGGGCTTGGTTTTTGGAGATTCTTGTTGATCTGCTTTCGCTCCATCAGATGGCATCACCATTGGATCATCAAGTTGAATATGTTCAAACTCAAATGGGACCCGCTTGAGCTTTTTTTTTTTGGTGAGGGTGGTGGTGTGAGAGAAGGGGGGAGGAAGGGGAAAAGGGGAAGAGAGAAGGGGGGGGGGGGCGGGATTGAGATATATTTAGCAATTTCTTTAATTTATCAGTTATTATTATTGTATTGTCCAATTTAGTCTTCTCCTTAATTGGTGGTTACCAATATTGTACTTACCAAATTTAGGGTTTTCCTCTTTTATTTTATCTTCCATAGTTGTCTACCTTTTTTCTCTATAAATATAAATGATAGGTCTCTCTTCGATTAAGGAAGACACAACATATTTTCTGTGTATTAGTCTACAGATAGTTTGGTAAAAAATGGCATGGGTAGGTAGCTTCGCCGAAAAAGCAGATCGATGGCAGAAACAAATCTGCTGCAGAGAGATCAAACAGGAACGAAAAACAATTTCCAAATCTGTGAAAACTTGCAGAGGAACAAGTCAAATGTGGGACGATCCGCTGCAGGAGTCCACGGGAAAATGAAATATGGTCCAAAGAAGACGTCGAAGTCCGGCGCGAAACAGTAAAACAGAGTTAAATAATAGACTTAAGAAAAAAAAAAGGTGAATAGAGAAGAAATTGTTTGTATATTGTATCGATGTGTTCTCTAAACTGAAGGATTGCATGTATAAATAGAATAAGGAAAGCCAATCTAGATGGCTAAAATAGAAAAAGAATAAAAGAATCGGTATGTACAATCAATCATACAATTTAATAAGAAGTCTTTCTAAAAGTAGATGATTTGGGTCAACTCTGTCTTGAAATGGATCCCAAAACACCTTACGTGTCCTGAAGTGGGTCCCACAACATATGTTCCATCTGCAAAGCTGTTGACTGATCCTATGACAAAACCCATTCCACTAAGAAATTTAGATAGACACATCAGGCAGATGGGATTGAGACGGGCTAATGTCTCTTGAGGCAATGTGAGCATCTTATGTATACATTGTTGTTCTACATGTATCACTTTTTTTCTTAATGGAATTGAATTTGTGTCTACTTGGTATTTATTGTGCACAACATTATGATACTAGGCTCTTATGTTATCAGTGGTTTTTGTCAGCAAACTGGTCTTCCCACTGGCACAGACTAATCAACCCTGACATGCAAGTTTGAGGCATGCTCAGGATGGGTTTGCACGAGAAGGTGTTTACTGCCTTTGTAGCAAAAAAATGGATGAGGAGCACATGCGCATCTATTTCATGCCTTACCCTTCGAATGAGAGAATGTTCACAAATCGTATGATGTTTCTACAAGTTGAGGATAATCACTCCCAAAATTGATGTCATAGCCTGCAATCATATGGCCGAGTTCAGAGACATTGACCTTAGTCAGTGCACCCATACATTGTTGATCTAACACCATCCTAGCTTATCCACTTTGCAGTGTGGATGAGCAACCACATGCTGGGACCTTTTACCTATTGGATGCTTGTTCAATCTAATAAGTGCATTGTGCGAGTAACCATCCTTGTAGGTGAACCTATGTACTCACCTTTGCATGTAGAAGGATGAGATCGAGTGTCACCACTTTAGTATACAATTTTAAGGTCATGTGTGATTCAACCAGTGAATATATTACCAGAAAGCGGCTTGATTGATTCCAGATTGGGAACTTGCGTGTGAAAGGTCCCTTGGCAACGACACTATGGCTTAGGACTGAAAATACACAATTTAAACTAATCAACAGCGATTTTATCAAATTACAGATTTAGATAAGCATGAACTGCATATGTGGGGATGAGTCTCTCAAGATTGCAAGTTGGCTCCTTCCACTGTAGCCATGAGAGTATAGAGCAGGCTTTGGGAGCTTGGGAGATTGTGTGCTGGTTAGACGGTCACCTGATGCACAAGTATCCAGTGTGTTGAAATGCCAGTCCTAGCTAGTCCCATGCCTTTGGTTCTTGCTCATGGAGATTGTGAGTGATGCTTTGATTGGGATGTGATGCCCATTTTCCCACTAAATGGACCGAGTGGGAGATAGCTGGCAGTAAGTGAGCTCTCTTAGGCTCATAAATTTAGTCCACTTGCATGCGGCCCACTTAGTGGGGATAATTTGGCCATTTTCTCCATATTTCTTTGTCTATTTCCTTAGCAACAAAATTCCTCTTCCACCGAATCCATACAAGTGTAAGCCAGTAGCATGACCTTTCCATCCACTTGACACCTAGCCTGCCAAATGTCATTTGGTGGCATGAACCTTTTTCCACCTTTGCCATGTGTCAAGTGGTGTCACAAGCTCTCTCCCATTAACACCTACCCCTTCCATGAAGCATGTGGTGTCACAAGCTTTCATTCTATTGGCACCTAACCCATCCTTGAAGCATGTGGTGGCACAAAATTATCTCCAATTAACACTTGGCCACCATGTGTCATGGGGTGGCACAAGCTTTTATCTCCCATTGACACCTAGTCAACATGTGTCATATGATGGCATGATTTCCACTCCTATATAAACCCATGAAACCAAGTGAGAGAGGTATGTTTTGCAAATCTCATTTGCTATAATCCACCTTATTAGCATCACTAACTTCATCACAGACACCATCTAGTCTCTTGAAACAAGAGAAATGAACTGTGTAAAGCTTTCCAACTGTGATTGCTTTGATTTGATATCGGGATTAAGGTTCTTGGCTCTCATTAGGTTCCAAAACAAGTAAGCTCCTTAGTTTGATAACATTATTTGATTATGCTTGCTTAACTGTACATTAGATCTATCATGCTTAGTGACACACATGATTAAATGGGGCCCACCATGCTTAGAGTGTGCAACTTAACAATTGGGTCCTTGTATATGATTTCTTTTACAAAGGATTACTATACATATAACTACAATACCAAAACAGATAAGCTCTTACTGTGATAACACATCTTTTTTTTATTGTGCTAGTTTAATGGTCTATTAGAGCTATCATGCTATGTTTATGACGACACGCATGATTAAGTGGGGCCCTCCATACTTGGACTATGCAGCCTAACAATTGGGTCCTTGTATATGATTTCTTTTACAAAGGCTTACTACATATAACTACAATACCATGCATAAGGTGTAGTCCTTTTTGACTTATTCTCTTAAAGTTCTACCAATCACAAAATAGAGTTTCATAAAAGATATTTGATGAAATGACAAGTTCTAACTAAACCGCGGAAGCATAAACTCAAGATAAAAATAATAATAATAAAATTCAAAAAAAAAAAAAAGCATACCTCTTTCAAGATTAATATAAAGTCAGAGGCAGTGAGCATCCCTACAATTTGCCCGTTACAATTATCCACAATTGGCAAAACCACAAGACCCTACGAAAAAGAAAGACAAAGCAGTTGTAAGTTAAGGCAAAACTTATAGTGTGGCCTTTAGATCTAGACATTTTTCACAATCTATCTACCGTGATTTGCATTATAGACACCTCTCCATTTATTAATTATTGGGTCCAACTTGATAGATACTAACCGTGTAGTAGTCAATGATAGGAATGCCATTATGAATACTAGGTGTGGACAAACTTTCAGCCCCATCCCACCATAATCACCACAATTGCAGGGTTCCATAACTTAATGGTCTTATAGAGCTCAATTAAATGATTTTTTTGTTGAAAATTCAATTGTGTAAGGTTGAAATTGTTGTTCTCATGATATTTTGTGATGCCAAAGGTTTCTATAGGTCAAAACTCTACCATCTTTTGAAAAGGTGGTTATATTAGAAGGGTACAAATGCCAAAAAAGAGAATACAATAACAGGACGAAGCCTTCGAAACACCCAATAACCATCACAAAGACCAAAACCAAAGCCTATGGGACAAGTATAAACACACAACAAAAAGCCCGGAAAACCAAAAAGAAGCACAAACGATTACATCAAGCCAACACACTCCTTCCATGCTCTGGAAATTTTTGAAATGGAGAAGACCTGAAATTCCAAAAGAGTGAAAACTCTAAATTGTACCCTTAATTGTTGCCGACAAAAGCTTCCACCTTAGGTGGTCTACGCCTTTCCAGATTAGTACACAAGGTGGCTTGATGGAAGGACTTAGGTCTAAAACCCTACAAAAATGGGATCCAAATCCAAACTGAAATAATCTTCTTCTCTGTTGAAGACTTGTGTAGAAGGTTCAGCATATTCTATTCTGGTTAACGGTTCTTGAATTGATCCGATAGAAGCAAATAGAGGTCTTAAGCAGGGAGAACCCGTATCCCCTTGACTGAGAAGGTCTAAGCAGTTTGGTGGATAAAGTGAAGGATCTTAGCATCATAAGAATCAATGGATGAGCTTTTAGGCTACAAAACTATTTTGAGATGTTTTGAAATGGTATTGGGACTTGAGATTAACCTGAATAAAAGCCCCTTAATAGGAGTGGGAATAGCAGAGGAATTCCATAATGATTTAGCTAAGGAGGTTGGTTGTGGGGTCGGAAATTTGCCTTTCATATATCTAGGTTTACCTATTGGAGCAAGCCCAAGATCAATTCGTATCTGGTCCCATGTGAGAGAAAAGGTTGAAAGGCATCAAGCTAGTTGGATGAGGACCTTTCGTAGGTAGACTCACCCTAGTTAAATTGATTCTTGCTATACTACTTGTCTTTATCCAAAATGCCAAAAGGGGTAGTGGAAAAAGTAGAGAACATTCAAAGGGACTTTTTGTGGCGTGATAAGGATGAGAGGAAGAAGATTCACCTGGTCAAGTGGTCAAAGGTTACGAAACCAAAGATTGAAGGGGTCTCAGAATTGTACCTTTAAATATTAGAAATTAGGCTTTGCTTTGCAAATGGAGATGGAGATTTGATAGAGAAAAAGAAACCATGTGGAGGAAAGTACTGATAGCAAGGTATGGTTCAGTGGATGAGGATGGATGACACTTGGGAGAAAAGGTGGAAAAGGAAGGATCAGCGGTAGCTAGAGCCAGGTGGAGCTAAAGGTAGGGTGGCGAGTGTCTTCAAAAGAAACCTAAGACTCTTGATTGGTAAGGAGGACAAGACTCTTTTTTGGGATAACCTATGGGTTGGAAATAGGCCTTTAAAGTCGGCTTTTCCTAGATTATACATAATAGCTAGAAATAGGAATGGAAAGGTATTGTCTTCCTCTCCCACTTTGTTAATCAGTATAAAAACTAAGAACTTAATGATGGAAACGATGGAAACAAGGTTATCAAAAACGAATCGTATCGTGAATCGGTCTAGGGGTTTAAACCGTGAATCGTAAATCGTAAATCGTAAAATCATAAGATTCGTAATATTTTTTTATAATTATTATTTATATAATAATTACATCTAACATAACATAGAACAATAAAATGATTTTTCAATTCCTCATAAATTAATATTTATCATCCATCATAAATAACTATCTACAAAAAAGATACAAAAATATATTAATATGAGATTTAAATAAATATTAATTATTAAGAAATCAATAAATAAATTAATGGCATTTAAATAAACTTTAATAAGTAATAACATTCATCAAATAAATTTTAAAAAAAATTAGAACTATTTAATTTTTTAAATAAATACAAAAAAAATGAAAATAAAAACAATAGAAAGATTTTTTTTTTAAATGGATACAAAGATTAAAATGAAAAAATAAAAGAGATGTTTTTTAATTAAAATAGAAAGATAATGATAAAAAATTAAAAATATAAGAACAATATCTCAAAAAGGGAAAGGAGAAAAAAAAACCCTCACGAAAACATGTCACAGTAAGATCTCACGAGAACTCCTTACAGAAACTCCACCTCACGAACCTCCACCTCACGGAAACTCAACTCCAGGCTCTTCCTTGTTTCGTACTAGGCTGCGTTTGGATAAGGGGTAAATTTTAGAGGGGTTACCCCGCGTCAAGGGTGACCCTTGAACTGAGATTACCTTTATCTTATTTTGTAATTGCAGTGGTAAAGTAAAAGCGTACCCTAAAGGTAAAAAATCTTATTTGGTAACTACAAGCAGGGGTAACTTGATATATTAATATTTTTTGAATTTTTTTATAAAACATAATTATTAAATAATATTCATGAAGTAAATTCTAATAATATAACTTATAATAATATTATCTATTTTTTATAAATTATTTTTCATAATTATAATTTAAAATGAACACTTGCATTCTAACATTAAATAAATAAATAAAGAATTTTTATATTATTATTTTAAATCCCAATAAATGAATAAAAAATATCAACATATTTCTTCATAAAAAATTATAATTTTTATTTTTTTATATTATATGAATTTAATAAAAATATTAATTCTCATAAAATTGTTAATATGTCAAGTTACCCCTGCTTAGCGTTACCCTTACTCAAGAGTAACCCCTACAAAATTTACCCCTCATCCAAATGCATCACGTTGAAAATATTGACAAATTTTTAAAATAAACATTTAACAAATGAAATTGCTAATTACCCCAAAAGAGATTACCATGAACCTCAAACTCTTTTAGAGTTTCGAGAACCTTTCGAAATTTGGACAGAATCACTCCTTAAAAATAGGACATTTTGACAATTATGTTCATAAAATTTTATTTTTATTTTTTCTATTATATGAATTTAATAAAACTTATTAATTCTTATAAAATTGTTATGTCAGATTACCCCTGCTTATAGTTACCGATACTCAAAGGGTAACCCAGATAGCCCCAATAAAATTTACTCCTCATCCAAATGCATCATATTGAAAATATTGACACATTTTTAAAATAAACTTTAAAGAGAATAAATTGCTAATTACTCCGAAAGAGATTATGATGAACCTCAAACTCTTTCGAAGTTTCGAGACCTTATCAAAATTTAGACAGAATCACCCCTTAAAAATAGGATATTTTGACAATTATGTTTCATAAAATTTTATTTTTATTATTTATACTAGATAGATTTAATAAAAGATATTATTTCTCATAAAATTGTTAATATATCAATTTACCCTTACTTACAGTTACCCCTACTCAAGGGTAACCCCCATAAAATTTAACCCTCATCCAAATGCATCATATTGAAAATGTTGACACATTTTTAAAATAAATTTCAAACAAAATTAAATTGCTAATTACTTGAAATATATTATTTTTTAATTATATAATATATTTTTTTTGAACGATTTTAATTTTATAATATTTATTTGATAAAAAGAGAAAGGCAAGGGGTATTGAGGGGTAGGGTATTGTGAATACCCCAACCTCCAAAGGGGTATTAAATAAAAGGATGGGTAAATTTTCAAACTTTTACACTCACCCCCTTGTTACCAAACGAGGGTAACAAGGGGTAATGGGGGGTTACCCCCTCTTACCCCCCATCCAAACGCAGCCCTAGTGTAACAGTAAGCCCCGATGAAAGTAACAAAGAGTAAAGTAGCGACACTACTGTGAAGGAACGAAAATGAAGAAGAGAAGAAGAGTTCCAGGTACATTTTTTTTTTTCACTTTTTCCTACAACTTACTTCCCTTCTTCTTTTTTTTCTTTCCTTCTTTTTTTTCTTTCCTTTTCCTCTTCCACTTTGAATCGCACAACTCCCCCCCCCCCCCCCCCCCCCCTCTCTCTCTCCTCTTTCCCTTTTTGTCCTCTTCCACCTGAATCGAACGAGACAACGATTCTACCAATTCGAATCATGCGATTCACGAGTCAATGAAAAAACGTACGGTTTTAAAAGGATTTCGATACTTGATGCGACTCGAGTCAGAAGACCCCTCGATTTCGACAACCTTGGATGGAAATTTGAAATTAAAACAAAAGTTAACAATTGTTCTGTTGTTTTTTTAAAAACTTGGTATTTTCCAATTTTATTTGGGTGGATTAAAGCTCAATCGAATTTAATCAGAAAAACATTTTGATTTCTCAACTAAGTTTAAAAAGGGTTTTAAGAACTTCCTGTATGGTTTAGATTTTGAAATTGGGTTCAAAAACCCACCCAGAAACCATCTTCTCCTCCCATTTTTTCGTTGTTCTGCAAGTTTCTGTGCAGAACGACGATCAATCGGATGATCCGATGACTTACATCGGAAGATCCGATCCTTTTGTCTCAGACGATCCGATGTTGCAGACACAAAACAAAACAAAGGATAGAACTTTTTATAAAATTTTCCTCTGGTTTTCCGTGTCATTTTAAAGGTTCAAAATTTGATCAGGCTTATGGTTTCAAATCGGTGCTCGATTGGAAGATCCAATCTTTATAACGGGATGATCCGACCCATCGGAAGGACCGATCTTATCCATCCGGTCAAATCGAGCATGGGACAAACCAAACCTAATGATAGTTTCTTCACCGACTACTAGGTGAAGAGATTCAACCACACTTAATAGTATTTTAAATTTTATAAGCATTATTGCATTAAAACTTGAAAATGAACGCTATTAATCTAAGTGCAATGATGGATTCCTATGGACATTTTGACTAAATGGAAAAGGCGTGAAAGGGACCAAAGAAAGATACCAGATATTACTTACACGTAAGGGGATTAATAATCGGTTCTAGACACAGAATGTAAGTATGGACAAGTATCTGAGAGTTGAGGCCTAGCCGTCTAAACGTTAGTAGAGCCCAGTCATGTGCATGATATGATTGATATGCTGTGGACGTTGGATTGAACGTGTTATATACGAGTCTCCAACATAAATATGTTTAGTTGTGTGAACATGATGGTGATATTGACTGTGAAAGTGACATTAGCTATGTGCATATTGGTAGACTGAATATGCCTGAATGGATTGGAACATGATGATATGTTGATATGAAAATATATATGCATGTTGGATTGAACGCATGAGATGTAATGTATGACTTACATATGTGTTATGAGATGAGTACCATGTTAGGTAGAACAGGTGGAAATTGATTCTATGGATGTATATAGAGTTCATGTCAGATTTATATCTGAGTGATTGAGGTCTAGACAATTAAGTAACTGCTCTCCTTCAACTAGCATTTTGAGATGTGTGTAGGGCGCGCATCTCGGAGCCAAGCCGGTTGGGGATGGTGACACAGGACATAAAAAAACAGTGACCCTAGGAGACTAATGCAAGCAAGATGAAATACAATTACTGTGATTAAATATGCTATGGCTGAAATTAGAGTCCAAATCAATATTTGCAATTTAATAATATAAATTTGTCACAAGTAATCAAGCAATCCTTGGAATCTTATGTAAATGATTATAAGATAATCCAGACCAAGTCACATTCGCAGTGAGGATCTCTCAAAAGAAAGGGGTTTGTCAAATCCCACAAACATGTAGGTCTTGCATCAGAAATAGGGATAAAGTTGGCTGTTTGGCAGCACTGTGTAAGAGAAAATGAGGGACGACAGCAATATGTACCCTTTAGATGCGTGGGACAGCAAAGGAGGGGTCTTTGATGGTTGCGGCAGCAGTATGCAGCAGTATATTGGCCTGTTATAGGGTGGTGGCAGCAGTATGGAAGCACAATAAGGTGGCAGCAGCAAAGGAGAGGGAAGAAAGGGGTAGGATTTACGGTTTGGAAGAAGGAAAGCTAGGGTTAAGGTTGAGATGTGGTGGCTAGGGTTAGGGTTTTGGATGGAGATGTGGTGGCTAGGGTCAGGGTTTAGGGTTGAGAAATGGCGGCTAGGATTAGCTTTTGATGGTTGGGGTGGGGCGGCAACAAGAAAACGGGAAAGGGGAAAATCGTGGCAGCTAGGGTAAGTTTTGATGGTTGGGGTGGGGCGGCAAGAAGAAAAAGGGAAACGAGAAAATCATGGCAGCTAGGGTTTCAAAGGAGAAAAGGAAAGAAGAAAGAGAGAAAGGAGAGACAAGATAGATGGAAAAGATAGAAAAATACTTGGATATGGAGAAGGGCTTCTCACCAAGGGTCTTGGATTCTCACCAAGGAGGCAAACTCGTGTGGAGCAAAAACTTGCAGCCATTCTTCATTAATAATTAAACAACCCCTCTAATGAGGCTTACAAGGACTATTTAGAATGTTAGCAATAAAGCATGACCAAACTGCCCTTAAATAAAAGAAACCCTAATTACAATAAAAAGAATAAAGTGCCCTCAAATAAAATAAAAATAAAATGAAAATAAAGGGAAATAAACATGAAATAAAACATGCACCACATCAAGTGGCCGCTGCAAAATTGTAGGTGGAGTTATAAGAGACTCCGAGTGTCCAATGGGAATGTAGGTGGAGTTGTGAGACACTCCGAGTGTACAATGGGAATGTAGATGGAGTTGTAAGAGACTTTGAGTGTCCAATGGGGATGTAGATGGCGGTGAAAGAGACTCCAGTAACGGCGTGTTACGTGGAGGTGAAAGAGGCTCTGAGGATAGTGTATTACATGGAGATGAAAGAGGCTCTGAGGATAGCGTATTACGTGGAGATGTAAGAGGCTTCGGGAATAGCGGGCCACATGGAGGTGAAAGAGGCTCCGAGTATAGGGCAGTGGGTGGAGGTGAAAGAGACTCAAGCATAGAGAATTAGGTGGAGGTGAAAGAGACTCGTATAGGGGACTATGTGGAGTTGAAAGGGACTCCGAGGTAGTGTGTTGTGCGCATAGGCACGACATAGGGTATACAGGATGTGTATGGGTTATGCATGAAGAGAATTGACCTACGTGGAAAGACACGTGTCATTCCACCTTGGAATTTGTGTAAGTATCGCATTATGTGACTTATGTTTGGACGTTGTGTAAGTTCCCGGGAGTGCTAGAACACGGTGCAAGATTGACCCTAGATGGGGGTGAATAGGGAAATCACCAGTTTTCATGTTCTGCACAAATTTCTTGATTAATTAAAATGATTTGCAGCGGATTAAACAAATTAATCAAGATAAGTATGTTGTGTGATAACAAGAGTGCGCCAATTATAGATCAATCACACAAGCAAAGACCAAACACCCATAACACCATATTTATAGTGGTTCAGAGTAAACCCTCCTATATCCACTCTAAGGACTCACCCAACCTTGGATTATCCCGAATTCACTATGTGGAGGACTTACACCCTCACAAATAGAGTAAGAATTCCACCTATCTCAATTGGTTGGCAATTTCACCCAACTCCCCTAGGATTTTGAAAGGTTCGACCTACCCCGGTCTACGTCCTTATCCCTCTATTTTTTATAGTGGTTCCAAAGTACACCCTCTATAATCCACTGTACGTATGATGATTTAAAACAATAAATCAAAAACACCGAAGCACTTCCCAATGTGATCTCGTATGTTGATGACGATGCACCGTGTGTAGAACAATCACAGTCCTTGGGAAGTCTCTAGGAAATTGGAGGTCCAATGTCTATCCTAGATTGTCTGGCTGCCCTCTCTCTCTCTCTCTTAATCTCAATCTATGGAAGATTGGATTATCAAATGATTCTCCCAACCAAGGTGCATAAGGAGGAGTTGGGATGTCTGGGGATGCCTAAGGATTTTCCTATTCAAAGCTCTCTCCCAGAGTCCAACCAAACTCATCAAGGTTTGGAGAATATATAAGCAAACATAAAAATCCCAACTCTGGGTCACCGATGGGTCGGTGCAAGCAAAGTGTCGTTACAATGTGACTGTCGCACATTAATTGCAAGTCAAACAGATAGAAAACAGTCACTACCGATGGGTCGGTCTCCTCGATGGGTCAACATGACTTATAGAAGATGTATCAGTCTTGTCGATTGTATCGACCTGAGGCAAAACCATGCAGACACAGTTTCAAGTTCAAAAACTTGTCAAACCCAGGTCGACATGTCGGTACCATTGATGGGTCGGTCCTGGTACTCTCGATGGGTCTGTTAAATCGATGTATCGGTTTCGAGAGTACCCCAGAGTCCTAAGTCCAAAACTCATACTTGACCCAGATCGACGTGTTGTGTGCAACAATGGGTCTGTATTCACTTATTGATTTGTCGGTGCACCGACGGGTCTATCTCCCTTATCAGAGAGCACCCGGATTTTACAGTCTGTTCTTTCCAGAGACTGCAATAAACCAGTCGATGTTCGGTGACTTCGATAGGTCGGTGATGTCTTTCACCGAGGGGTCAGTGAACTCAATACACTCGAACTGATGGCAACCCCGAATGACAGTCTGTTCATTCCAGAACCTTTGTCAATCCAGTCAACAAGTTGAAGATCTCAACTGGTCTGTCATGTCTCACTGATGGGTGGGTGGACTCGACGGATCGACCTGACAGATAACCAAATTTCCAATATTTATCCCATCTGGTTCTGTGACTGTCAAGGGTGCACAGAGGCTTAGTTATGTTATTACCAACATGTTCCACTAAGTCTACGCAAGGTCCACTAAGGGTGTGAGTTCCACCTAAACTCATCTATGGTCAATTTACCTTTGTGATTGCCATACATATGGTGATGCTTGATTCTCCAACTTGATCTTCAGTCTTCACAACCACTTGAGTCTTGTTTCATTGGCTTCAACCTTCCTAGGCAATGCTTCACCTAAGTCATGGAATTGACAAATAAGTGACTCGGCAAGCCGGGGTACTAACACGTTGATTAATAACCTATGATATTGTTTGTTGTGTGGTAACCTTGAGATGAATGCATTGATTGATAACATGAGTTAGGTTATTAAGCATGCTTGGTTGATAATATGTGATATAGTTGTTTCTCTTCATTGGGCTGTTTAGCTCACCCTTTACAGATTTCAAGAACGCAAGACGAGGCGGGGCCCGATGGACCCTAGGAGTTCAGCATGGATGGGTTGGAGCCTTGATGGCCCTGGGTTGTTAAACCCGTTATTATTTTGATTGAAAGACACTATATGTGGTTTGTAATTATTAGATTATTCAAACCTTGTTGATTATGGACTGTAAAGCCCACGGATAATATTCTTTGACACATGTACATTTAGACCCCTTTATGCTTCCGCTGTAAAATTTGATTGTACTATGTGACATCAACCCACGTGTTGACACGCATGATAATGTGTAGGCCCCATGTGAGTTTATGGGTTGAGTTGGGATTATATTGGGATTAATTGTTGATGATTCGATTGACGAATCAGAATCCTGATATTCCATATGTAGACAGGACTCTACCGAGTTTACGATACGACTTCCCGGTAGTTGATAAATCTAGAATCATGTTAGGTTTCCCATGTGTGCATGGAACCCCTCCTGATGGAGGATCAGTCTTGATTCGGGATTTGTATGTATTATTGTACAAACAAAATATCATGTGTCCCGAGGCTACTTGGGTCAAGGTGCGATAGGAAAGCAACAGATAAGGATTGTTTTGTTTTAGAAGGAAGGTTAGTCATATGGAATTTAAGTTTAGAAGAAATCTGAGGGTCTTAGAACAGTCAAGCTATAAGGAGTTGTTGGCTCTATTCAGGGACCTTCCTATATTTGTGGAAGAGGAAGATGAGTGTGTGGGGAGGAGATTCTTCAAGACTTTTTCTGTTCACTCAATTGTGAATTTAGCACTAGAAAAGATTCAAGAGGCAGGGACGGGGGATACTTAGCTGGGGTCCTTGATTTTCGTTTGCGGTAGCCCCTAAGAGTGCAAGTTATTTTTGGTATGCTCTTAAAGGTAAAATTTGACCAGATTTGAACTCAAAACAAAGTGGAGTGTTGGATAGGATAGTGATCTTTCTTGTGTCTTGTATGGTCTTGCGGAGGAGATATAGATCCCTTTTTTAGTGTTTGCCCGATGGCTTTATAGTTATGGTCAAAGTTCATTCATATTATGGAAGTTTCTTGGGTTCTTAGTAATCCTTGTGTGTATATTCTTGAAAATTGCCAAGTAATGCAATGTGGGATTAGATGGAAGCCAGCTAGGAGAACCATTCATGCGGCTTTCTTTTGGTCTTTATGGAAAGAAAGAAATTTGAGGATTTTTTAAAACAAATCAAGTGATGCTCAAGAAGTTTTTAAGTTGGCCAAATGGAGATTGTGTGCATGGCTCTCAATTAATAAAGATTTTAAGGATTTTTCCTTGCTAGACTTTTACAGGCCTTGGGAGAGTTGCTTAGGTAGGAGAAATAGGGAAGGGTCAAACCTGCAATTTGGGCTCCTCCTCCTTTGGGTTTCTCCAAATTCAATGTGCATGAAGCAGCAAGGATGAAAATGGGGGCCTACATGGATAGGTGGAGTTTTACGTAATTAAAAGGAAGTTACTATTCTCTTTTCTGCCAATGCAATAGAAGTGTGAGATTCAAATGAGGTGGAACTTTTGGGAATCCAGAGAGCTTGGGTCATGTGGATTGGATATGGACATGGGAAGTAAATTGCGGAAGGGAATTCGACAAATGCAATGAAATGAGCTAGTGGAAAAAAAGAAAAAAAAAAGGCCTCCCTGGAAACTACTACAGTGGCTAGGGAGACATGAAGCTTATGTTCATCAACAGGCGTGTCTTTCGTGAATTTCAAAGATCAGCAAACGGGGCGGTAGATGTCTTGGCAAAATTAGGGATGGACAGGGATAATAAGACTTTGATTATCTATTAATGTACTTATTGGGGTCTCATATACATGCATGGGATGGCTTTGTTAAGTTTTTTGTTCATACTCATGTAGATGTTTTTGCGTATAAGCCTTTTATACCTGTTTGGTTGTATTGACTTTCTTTGATTAATAAATCTCTTTTTTCGTGACTACTAAAAAAAATCATATTTACACTCACTCTCAAGCTCTACCCAACCCAGTCCACCCCAGTTGTTGCCAATGCTCTGCAAACAGACGATCATTGGTACTCAGAAGATTTGTTTCCTGAAAACGGGGACACATCTGCCAACTGAAACTCCCGGAGATGCACGCACAATTCTGAAGATTGGAGAAGCATGGGGATCAATTTTGATAATGCCGAGGCTGAGAAGGCCCTTCGAGAGGTTGAAAACAGAGATAGGGCCTCTTCCTCCTCGTCAGGGCCGCTTAAAATCAGAAATCACCTCTTTAAGCTTCAGTACACCAGAAGAAAATCCTGAAAAGGAACAGGGAAGTTCAGATTATACTGCAATGAAGTCCTACCATGGAATATTAGAGGCCTGGGGCCCAGAGAAAAATGCGGAGCTATACGAAGATTCATTAGAACACACAAGATAGATGTTCTGCTCATTCAAGAATCAAAGAGGACAGAACTGTCCTCTACACTCATCAGGTTGGTCTAGGGCAGCAATGATTGCAAGGTTTTCTTCAAAGAACTTGAAGGTCAATCGGCCAGCCTTATTACAATCAGGAACCATCCCCAATGGCAATCAGCACTAGGAGGGTGGACCCAAGATCGATCATACGATAAAGGGACAACTGTTAACCCCGAAAAAGGAAATCTCCATCAACAATGTCTATGGACAACACTCACATGCAGAAAGTGAGGCGTTGTGGGATGAGCTAGAAGACATTAGAACATGGGCCACGATTCTATGGTGTATCGGAGACGATTTTAATGTTGTCAGATTCCCATCAGAAAGGAAAGGAGGAGGTACCTTCTCGAGGGCAATGGAAGACTTTCCAGATTTCATACCCAGAAACTCTTTGGTTGATTCACCGCTACTTGGAGGCCGATTTACTTGGTCCAATGGGAGGGCACGATCTGCGATGAGCAGGTTGGACAGATTCATTGTGTCGATGGATTGGGACGACGAACACTTCACACACGAAAGCCAGCTTAAGTTGTTCAGTCCCATTTCAGACCATAGCCCGATTCTTCTAGATACGAAGGAAGTTCGTTGGGACTTAAAACCTTCTCGGTTCAATAATGTTTGATTGGAAGATCAAAAACTCATGCAACAAATCAAGGTGTGGAGGGACAGTTTTCACATTTATGTCTGGGCGGGTTTTGTGCTTTCAAGAAAGCTTATCATGTTGAAAACAAAAATTAAGGAAGGTGCAAATCCAACGGATGCCCCGTGAAGGAAAGAAAAAAAAGTTGCTGTGGAACCGAATCGAGAAGGAGAGGGGCTTAGAGGAGGAGTTATTATCAAAGCGTCACTGCAAAGGACTGTTATGGGATTGCCAGTGCTTGGAAGAGGGTTGTTGTGGGACCCATTTCGGGTCAGAACTGCCGAGGTTCAATGAATATTGACAAGTCAACTCAATTAGTTGTCAAACAGCTTGTAATAACCCTGTAGATTATTTCTTTTCCTTTTATGTCACCATAATTGGATTATTTCTTTTCCTTTTATGTCACCATTATTGGCTCTCCCCTGTATTATATATACATGTACAAGCTACAGTTTAGACACACTGAATATAATACAAGAAAAGAGAAGAAATTCTTCTCCATCTATTCTCTCTTCTTTCTTATTTTTCTTATTTTTATTACATAATTCTATAGAGGTAGAGTGGAGACAAAAATCAAGAGCACGCTGGTTAAAAGAGGGAGACAAGAACATGAAATTCGTTCATAAAATGGCAAATGGGAGAAAGGCATGGAATAGCATCAAATCAGTGGTGGTGAATGAAAGGAGATTAGTAGAAAATGATGAAATTAGAGACGCATTTGTGCACCCTCGGATCAGTCGCAGCTACAAACCCCCCTCGCGTCACTTGCTTCTTCGCGGCTAGATTTTCCCTCAGGTACCTCTCTTTCCCCTCCCGTTTCTTCCCTTATTTTTCCTTTTTCCTAGCACACCCCGTGTTTTTCTCCCTGTTGTGGCATTACATGATATCTGGACTAGCAACATTCGTTGAATCTTCTCTTCATCTTTCTCCACCATCCTTCTCGAGCGTAGTGGCAGTCCCGTCATCGGCTTCAGCACTCAGGCTACTGCCTCTTCAGCAGTCTCTCAGCCAGCTTCTCTTGCAGCACCTGCGTTTCGAGCGTCGTTTACTCAAGACCCTCTCCAGGCGCATCCTCTACTATCAACCTTCATTGGCTCCTGGGGGTGTCTCGTTGCCTTCTCAATGCAGATTCGGGCGTGGAGCCTCTTTCAGGACCCATCTTTGACATTCAGCTCTCCTCATTTCCCTCTATATGTCATTTTGCTAGAGTGGCGCCTTGCCCCTGCCCAGCTCGATTCGACTTTCGGCCCTCCTGTGAGTTTAAGGTTCCTTCGTCCCCGAGTCCTCTCTCTTTTTATCATTGTTATTGCTTGCATAATTGGTTTTGTTCTCCCCTGCCTCACACTGGTATGCATTTGCCGAGTTCTTTTCGAGATAGTCCCTTCCCAAAGGTTCCTTTTAGTCATTTCTCTCCTCTTACGAGACTTAGTTCAGCCTCCTAGACGAGAGTAGGGTAGGCCGTCCAGTCATGGACGGCATCCAATTTAGAACTGTCAGTTAGGAGAAGTGAAGTGGTTAGAAAGGCAATATAAGGAACAAGAAATTTTATCATCCTGACGACATTGAGGATGACAAGGCTCCTAGGCCAGACGGTTTTAATTTCAAATTTATAAAAGCATGTTGGGAGGTAGTGGGACCAAATTTCATTAAAAAGTCTTTGAAGAATTCTATCAAAATGGTGTCTTAAATAAAGGCCTTAAGAATTCCTTTGTCACCCTCATACCAAAAAGGGAAGATCCACCAGAACTAACCCACTTTAGACCAATCAGCCCAATTGGATGCATCTATAAACTTATTGCGAAAGTTCTGGCAAGAAGATTGAAAGAGGTCCCAATGGAGATTATTGGAGAATCTCAAGGTGAGTGCATTTATTGAGGATAGACAGATCCTAGATGGTGTACTAGTTGCAATCGAATTGAGTCACATGCGCCTTAAGAGACAAAAAGCTCAGATTGCTATTCAAAATAGACATGGAAAGGCGTACGATTACGTTGATTGGTCCTTTGTGGGTTACCTTTTCGATAAAATGGGCATCGGACCTAAGTGGAAGAAGTGGATAAAATCTTGCATAGAGGACACCACTTACTCCATCCTGGTTAATGGTTCACCAACCACACCCATAGCAACCAATAGGGGTTTCAGGCAGGGAGACCCATTGTCCCCCTTTATTTTGACATTGGTAGGAGAAGGACTGGATAGATTGATTGACAAGGCCAAGAACCCAGGCTTAGTAAAAGGATTTCAAGTCTCGGATCGGGGTTCGATAGTAACGCATCTGCAATTCGCAGACGACACTTTGTTCTTCTGTGATCCATCTATAGAAGAAATTGTTGGATTTAAGGCAATCCTTAGGTGCTTCGAGTTGTTGTCAGGGTTGTGTGTAAATTTGGGAAAGAGCACACTGATAAACAGTTAGGAGAATGGCGGATATGGTTGGTTTCTCCACGGGGACCCTGCCCTTTAAATATCTAGGGTTACCGGTGGACAGCAACAAGGTCGAAATCTTTTTGGTCTCCGATTGTAGAAAAGGTGGAGAAGAGATTAGAAGGTTGGAGTGAGAAGTATCTTAGGTTAGGAGGGAGACTTACTCTAATTAGATCGGTACTAATGAACCTCCCCACCTATTACATGTCAATTTTCCAAATCCCAAAAGGAATTTCATGGAAACTGGAACGATGTTTTAGGAGATTCCTGTGGGGCGAGACACAAGACAAAAAGAAAATCCATCTAGTATCATGGCCTAACGTGACCAATCCCAAGGATAGAGGCGGCCTTGGTATACCTCCCTCCGATGAAGGAATTAAGCAACATTATGCAAGCGGAAGTGGAAGTGGAGGTTTGGGAAAGAAATGGACGCATTATGGCAAGAGTGCTTACAGCTAGATATGGGATAGGGGAGAGAGGCGGATGGTCTCTTGGAGACAAAGTGGAAATGGAGGGCTCTCAGATTGTGAAAAGATGATGGAAGTTAGGAAAGGGTTGGTGGATCTCATTCGAGGTCGAGGGTTGGGCCGGCTTTTGTTTACAAGAGAAATTGAAACTTCTAAAGGTAAAAATCAAAGATTGGTACAAAGATGAAATGGGCAACTAGGTAGCGGAGAAGGATCACACGGCGGATTTATTGGGTAGTTGGGAGGGCATTGAAGAAGGAAGGGATTTGACGGAGGAAGAACTGAATGAGAAACATTTGTGTATGTCTAAGCTCTGGAGGTTACTTGGACGAGAGGAAGTGGAATGAAGACAAAAATCAAGGGCTGTTTAGTTGAGAGAAGGGGATAGGAACACTAAATTCTTTCATCGAATGGCCAAGGCAAGGGAGATGGTGAATACCATGAAGGTAGTGGCGGTGCATGGAAGACGGGTGGAAGGGAAGAGGGAATTACGGGCAACAGTGAGGAATCATTTTGTCACTATTTTTGCGCCTTCTGCTGATGGAATTACCTTCCGACAAACCACAGGGCATTTTGTCACACCCTTTGATGCAGAGCAGATTTTGTCACTATATTTAGCATTAGGTTTTTTAGTATTTGTCATGATTGCATTTTTTATTTTATTTTATTGTCATTAGTTCTGGATTAGTTTGTGAATTAGTTTATTATATGAGGGTATTCTGGTCTTTTTTTTTTATTTAAGGGCAAATTGGGAACATTTTATTGTAATGGTAATTTGGGGATTTCTAGTTGTAAACACTATATAAAGCCCTTGTGGCTTACACGATGGAATAGAATAGAGATTTGCAAATTTTCAAAAATCCTCTCATATGCGTAGGTGTTTTGGAGAGAATCCAAATTTGGTGGAATCCAACTAGGCGAGAAGCCTTCCCCTCCAGGTATTCTTCTCTTTCTTCTCTCTCTTTCCCTTTCTCTTTTCCTTTCTCTCAACTGCCATGACCCATATCCCCCTCTCTGTGCTTTCCGTGACTCAAAACAAACCCCTACTGCTGCTGTGACACTTAAGCTCCTTCTCTACTGTTGCAGTCTCCTTCCCTATCCCCTTTTGTAACCAGATTTGTTGCTGCCCTCTCAGATCTGCACCATAACCTCAATCCCAGCCTCCTAAACCCCAAACTTGCTGCCAATAACCCTCCTTAGTCCCTTTCTTGTTGCTGTCCCCCGATTCTATCCTCCTAACCCTTCCCTTGCTGTCCCAGATTTCCATAGCCTAATTTTTCTGTTCTAAATCCCTTTGTTTGCTGTCCCACCTTCCTACCTTCTATTTTGTGTCATCCCTCCACATAAGTCGCTGTCCTATACTGAGTAAAAGGCCTACACTAACCAGGAATCCAATAAGCATTAATTTTGAATGACTCCTAACTTGAGGTGTGATTTGGTTGGAATGTTACATAATTGTTCACATTAAATTGAATATTAGCAACAAATTTATATTGTTTATTGCAATTATTAATTTTGAGCTTTAATTTCAGCTTCATAAATTTGATTCATATTGATTTCTTATTACATTATAATTGCATTTAGGCATTTAGGGTCACCCTATCTCCTGTCTTGTGTCACCCTCATTGGCCGATTACAATTCGCACCCCCATGCCCAACAACATCCTTCGAATCCGGGTCCCAGGAACTCCCCATCTGCAGGTACCTTTACTCCTTATCAGTTATTTCCTTTGTTTAGCTATGCGTCTCTCATCCCCTCTCGTTCCGAGGGGGGGTTCCGAGGGGGGGTGTTTCGTTCTTCTATCCAGGTTGGGAGTACTTGGAGTGCAGATTCAAGCAGGGGAGATAGACTACAAGCTGTGGATCAACGTCAGGGGGTTATGCAACTTCGTCCATCTATGAGAACAACATATGAGATTCTAAACAGGGAACAACCATTCGCAAATGCAACTCTAGCGGCTCTACATCAGGAACCAGGTGCTATCCAAACTTCTACATTACCCTATTTTGTCCCCATTAATGCATACTATCCCATGGGGATACCTTGCCTAGAACTAGTAGGGAACCAGTGGTTGAGTCAGCTAGAACGAGAATTTCTGCCCCTAATCTTAGAACCTTAGTTGAGCCTTTCTTATTGAGTCCCAGAGTGGACCCGTGGAGTAGGTTTGGTAATATAATGGACTCAAGTTCTCCACTCCTAGATGGAATTTCCTTCAATTCACTATCAGTGGAAAATGTCTTGTGGTTAGAAAGAGATTTTGAGGAGAGTGAGGTGTTTGAGGCATTACAAAGTGTGGATGTGGATAAGGCTCCTAGGCCCGATGGGTTCAACTTTAAATTTCTAGAGTTGCTGGGGAGTCATTAAAGAGGATTTCATGATATTTTTTAAAGAATTCCACAAGAGAGGGATTCTGAATAAGAACCTGAAGCATTGCTTTGTCGCCCTCATTCCAAAGAAGGAGGGGGCGTCCGAGTTGTCCCACTACAGACTTATAACCTTGGTGGGTTGGGTGTACAAGCTTTTAGCCAAAGTGTTGGCCGCGAGGCTTAGATCGGTCATTGGAGAGTTAATTGGGGAAGAGCGGGGAGCATTCATTGAAGGAAGGCAAATTCTGGATGCGGTGTTGGTAGCCAATGAATTGATCCATGTTAGACGTAAGGATGGCCTGAGAGGCATTCTGTTAAAATTAGCTATGGAAAAGGCCTCTGATCACGTCAGTCGGAACTTCGTAGACTATTTATTCTGGAGGATGGGCTTTGGTCCCAAATGGAGAGGTTGGCTAAGAGCATGCGTTCGAGACTCTCCCTACTCAATATTGGTAAATGGCTCACCTACTGATCTAATCAATGCTACTAGAGGTTTAAGGCAGGGTGACCCCCTATCACCCTTTGTGTTCACTATGGTTGTTGAGGCCCTTAATGGTTTAATGAGATAGGCCAAAGAGTTACAGCGCGTTGAGATCTCTCCCAGTAGTTTTTCAATAAGTCACTTACAATTTGCATATGATACTTATTTGTTCTATGAGGCATCTCGGGAAGAACTTTGGGGAGTGGAATCTGTCCTAAGATGCTTTTAGTTAGTTTCGGGGCTTAGGATAAATCTAGGGAAAAGTAATATAATAGGAATGCGATTAGAATTTGAGGAAGTAGAGTCTTTGGCTAGCGAGGTAGGACGTGGAGTAGGGAGGTTGCCTTTCTCTTATCTAGGCTGCCAGTTGGGGGGAACCCTAGATCCAAAGCTTTTTGGGATCCCATTTTGGAGAAAGTGGCTAAGAAGTTGAACGCTTGGAGCAAGTCCTACCTTTCAATCGGGGGTAGACTGACCTTAATCAAATCATGCTTGATAAACCTGCCAACCTATTTTCTATCTCTGTTTGAAATACCCAAGGGAGTGGTAAAGAAATTAGAGAAAATCTAGAGAGACTTCCTATGGGAGGGCAATGGTGAAGCTAGGAAAATCCATCTAGTGAAATGAGAGGAAGTTAGGGATGTTGAAGATAAAGGAGGTTTGGGAATATTGAGCATGAGGGATACGAACCAGACCCTGTTATGCAAATGGCTTTGGAGATTTCCAATTGAAAAGGAGGCTCTGTGGAGGAAGCTTTTGGTAGCTAGGTATGGAGAGGCAGATCTGGGCGGCTGGAGATTAGGAATCAGGGCGGCGAGGGAAGGATCGGCAATAGCAAAAGCGTTGATGAGGTTAGGGAATAGCGGGGAAGGATTGGTGGGGGGGTGGAGATTAGGAATCAGGGCGGCAAGGGAAGGATCGGCAGTAGCGAAAGCGTTGATGAGGTTAGGGAATAGCGGGGGAAGGATTGGTGAGGCTTTTCAGGCTGGAGTTAGACTCCTGGTTGGAAATGGAAGGAGGGTGTTTTTTTTGGAAAGACAAGTGATTGGGGGAGAGACCACTTATGGTGTCATTATCAAGATTGTTCCGAACTACACTAAATCAGGATACTGATTAGTGAGTACTACAATGAAGACAGTCTCCCCTACAGAAGGTCCCTAAGAAGTTTTGAAGAGGACCTCCACCGGGCGTTGATCACTCTCTTGGGAGACACTAAGTTGTGGGTTGAAGAGGAAGACAAGTGGATTTTGTCCAAGGAACCATCTGGATCCTTCTCGGTAAAATCAATCCTTGAATCAGCATATGCCGCAAACCTGAACCCACCACACTTGTGCAATCTTGCCTGGAATAACAAAGTACCCCCTAGAATCCAGGTCTTTTTATGGACGGCCCTACAGAGGAAGATCTCAATAAGACTCAATCTAAGGAGAAGGGGTATCCTCCGAGAAAACGCTTCGGTTATGTGCACTCTATGCGGGGAGGGAGAGGAGTCAGTGGATTATTTATTGAGTGTCGGTTCAAGTGGGGTGTATGGTGTTCCTTTTTTAGGCTATTTGGATGCTCGTGGGCCATAGGGAAAGGCGTGGAGGGAGTGGCCAAATGGTGGTCGGGTGGGCTCTACAGGGGTAAAGCTAGGACGGCTTGGATGTTGGTACGCTCTACAGCCACGTGGGCTATTTGGAAATAGCGAAATGAGAGGATCTTTGAGGATAAGAGAGGGTCTATAGGAGAAGTTTTCGAGAAGGCGAAATAGAACTTGATGGGATCGCTTTCTGTTTGTAAGGAGTTCTCTAGATTGGCCCCGGAAGATTTCTACCTATCATAGGAGGAGTGTAATGAAGGGAGTAGGGAAAGATAGAAAACCCAGGGTTGATTAGGTAGTGCCACCTAAAGACTGCTTTAAATTTAATGTGGATGGGGCAGCAAGAGGTAAACCGGGTCCAGCAGGAATAGGATGAGTATTGCACGACGATGGATGTAGGATGTTATTAGCTTTTTCTGAGCCCTTAGGTACTATAGAGTCGAATGAGGCGGAATTGAGAGCAATTAGAAGGGCACTTCAGATTTGATCTAGATTTGGGAATGAGAAGCTCATTGTTGAAGGTGACTCGACTAATGATATCTCTTGTGCTAGTAATAGGAAGTCCCCTCCATGGAAACTGGTTACTATTTTTAGGACATTAGAAGGTTGTGTAGATCAAAGGATATCACCTTCACACACACTCCTCGGTCGGCGAACAGTATTGTTGATTTTCTAGCAAAGTGGGAGTACAAAAACATAGACCTGCATTGGTGCTTCTATAATCATGTCTCTTTGGGTGTATGGGGTGATGGGGAATTCCACATTGTATCTATATTGTATACGATTTTCTTACACATAGTTCTTAGATGTTCTTGTTTGTATTTCTTCTGATAGCCATGTATACCTCTCCTATACGTGGTACATCTCTCTTGTATCCTCTTCTTCATTTAATGAAACCATTCGTTACTGTTGCAAAAGAAAAAAATTAGGAAAGGGTGAGAGTTGGGTGGGTAATGCATTTAGAGACATAAGACGCCTAGTGGGGAATGGGAACCAAACCCTCTTCTGTAAAGAGGTATGGCTAGGGGAAATACCTTAAAGGATGCCTTCCCTAGATTGTACAAGGTGGCAAGGGAGAAATATGCAATTGTGAGCAATCGGTATAAGCTAGAGGGTGATCGAGGTCAATCGCACTTTGACTTTAGAAGACACCTTAGGGGCTTTGAACAAGAAAGTTTAGAAGGTCTGCAATCCCTATTGAGGGATTTTCCTCTATCCATTGAGGATGAAGACGACATAATTTGGACAGGGGAATCCTCGAGAATTTTTTCAGTCAGATCGATGATGGGGAGAATCAGCGAACACATGCAATGGGACTTTACTCCCGAGACTTGCATGGAAGAACTTAGCACCCCTGAGAGTACAAGCCTTTCTATGGTGTGCACTACAAGGAAAGACACTTACCAGAGTAGAGTTAAAAAGGAGGGGTCTACTTAATTCAGAAGATGATCTCCAATGCCCCCTATGAAATCAAACGGAGGAGGAGGCGGACCATTTGTTTCTAAAATGCCCGGTCACAGATCAATTGTTGAAAAATTTCCTTAATCTCATGGGAATACCGTGGGTATTTGACAATACCTGTACTGGGGTCATGCGTTCAAAGTCCGTTCCACGCCTCGGTCCTAGAAGGAAGATGGCTTGGAATGCTATTCCACAACAATCCTATGGACCATTTGGATGGAGAGGAATGCCAAAAAAAATCAATCAAAGTAGCAGGAAATTGAGGAATTATTCCAGAAAGCTAAATGGAGATTGTGCACTTAGTTCTCATCAAGGAAAGACTTCATAGGATCCAAGGTGATGGGTTTCTATCAATCATGGGAGGGATCTATGATGGAAATCCCTAAAAAGACCAAGAAAAAAGCTACCAAGGTACCACCACAAAGGGATGCTTTAAGTTCAATGTGGATGGGGTTGTGAGGGGAAAACCGGGACTGGCAGGAATTGGAGGAGTCCTACGGGATCATACTGGCTAGCCTTTAGTTGTCTTCCTAGAAAAGATTGGTAGAAAAAAGTCGAATGAGGCAGAAATGGTTAGCATTAAGAAAGTCTTAACTATTTAGAACACCTTAGGACTAAGTAAGTTGGTTATTGAAAGTGACAAATGCAATCAAATGGCTATGGGGAATGAAAAAACCACCGTGGAAGTTGGTAACAGTGGTTAGGGAGATTAAGGCACTACTTAAAGGGCAAGAAATTTCTTTAACTAAAGTCAGCAGATTGGCCAACAGAGTCGCAAATTTTTTCACAAAACAAAGAGTAGACTCACCAAGTCAGGGTGTACCTTTTGTGATTCTTAGGAATAGAACTTTTGGGATGATACTTTCTTTCAGGTTTATGTTTGTTGGTTTTGGTTACACGAGATATAGTGGGGCGGGTGATCTTGTTATCTTGTGTCCTTGGGTTCATCATTCCTGAACTTAGGGACCCGTGTACATTGTTTTTCTTTTTAATGAAATTTTAATTACCGCTCAAAAAAAATACATATTTACACTCTTAATATTTAGACTTCTTTTAAGGCCATCTAATTCTTACATTCCACACACTCCCAAGCACTAGTGGTCAATTTATTAATTGAGCATCAGTGCCACGTGGGGCCCATAATGGACCCATTGGACCTCATCTCCCTTCACACTCTCCAACCCCACGTGAATTGCTCCCATACCCAATTTCGCACTGATCTAAGTTTTACTGCCTATTGATCTAATTTAATGAATTTCCACTATTAGATAAAATTCAATTTTTGAACCCTTAAAAACCATAGCTTCACTTATTGAATTGAGATTATTTTTAAAGACATTATATACAAGCTAACAAGTTTCAAACCTATGCATCTATTTGGGCCCCACCTAGGTTTGTCAAATTTAAATATGAGCACCAACGCCTAGGTGATCTATGCCTTATATACATATTGATGTAGGACAAGTGGCCCAGATATCACACGTGGACTCCACTTTTCAATTTTATTTAGGATCTTTATATTTTTGTTAATTTTGTTTTTTTTAAGTTGGTGTCTTAGAGCAATAGGAAACCCAGTTGGTGTTAATTCCATAGAAAGCAAGTGTCCTTATTAGACTCAGTTTAGGTTTCTTTCATTTTTCCTATATATATGTGCAGTTGTAACAAGGGAGGATGCCTCTCATTCGATTAATGAGAATTGAAAAAGAATTTATCTATAGTTTTTTTTTTTTTTAACTTCTCCTTCCAACTTCTGCTCAAGTTGCAGACAAGCCATCGCTGGCCAAGTTCCAGGCGATGGAGAGCCTTCATCTCCATCGCCAAAACCTGGGCATCATCCCAGGTATATCGTTGCCGCTGCTCCTAATGTCCATATGCTCCAGTTACAGACGATACAAAGGTCAACCAAAAGATATCTCCGCCGCTCCTGCTTTCTGCTTGCAAACCTCCCACCTTTGGCCCATCAATGTGTCCCCTGCAACCTGCAAATCTGTTGTTTTAAGCCCTTCTTTCCACCAAGGCCAGACACACCCATCCTTCTTCTTGTTACCGTCCCCTGCAACTCCATCTACACTCGACAGCCAACTGCTTGCTCCCTCCTTTCTCCGCAACTTTCACCTCCTTTACTCGTCACCTACCTGCATCACTTCATCCAAACAGCCATCCCCTCTCCACCCATCCACGCCAAACAGCCATCCCCTCTCCACCGTTTAACCCAAACAGCCACTCAACCCTTCCTTACTTCTTTATTCATTGAATTGTGTTTTCCAATACAACCATCCACATCAAACCCTTACCCACTAAAGCCATCTGTTTCCCACACCCTTTCAAATCCCTTCATTCAATGCACCATTCACTTTCCCCAATGCCATTAAATGCACCATTCCCTATTCCATGGATACCCCTCAACTTTCATCCTTCTACCCGCTCACCCATTCTCTCTATTCCATTAATAACCCTAGACTTCTCTTTTAATGACCAAGCCACCCTATTCTAAGCCTTGACCCATCAACCTTTGACTGTTTGACTTGAGTTTATCGAGTTTGACCAGTCCCCTTTAAACTTGCACCGCTTCCGCTACGTCACATATACATATACATATACAGACACATATACAGTTACACATATGGGTGTGTCTAAATACAATGTGGATCCCCTAAGTGGGTTGTACTTAGGCCCATATATAGCGGTGGGTTTGAAAGGTCTTGTCTTGTGTATGATGCCTATAAAATTTCATTTTGATTGAATAAGTTGTCATGTCTTCTAAAGGCCTCAAATTTTCAATTTTATCTAACAACGAAAATTTACTAGGTTAAATCAACGGGTTTTAAAAGCCAAATTAGTGTCAAAGTGGGCACGAGTGCAATTTACAAGAGGCAGGTTGTCGGGGAAGGGGAGGTGTGGGGATGGATCTATTGGATCCTCTCTGGACCCCACAAACCAAAGTTTCCGTGAAGATCTCATGAGAATTGGTCTTAATAAATTAAAAAGGAAAAGGTGTAACAATCATTCTAGACCTTTTATAAGAGACATGATAAAATCCTAAACATGACTTAGATTAAGATTAATCTTACCTACCCAAACATCGTCCCAGAACAGGATCTCCCCACCACAAACCTCATTCCCTAATGAAGGATCTCAGCCCCCTACTAATCTGACACCTTACCCTTACAATCAATTCTACTGTAGATAACCCCTCTTTAAAACCTATTCTACTCATTTCTCAATCCGCAACCCACCCCATACAGCATTTTCCATAAGCATTAATGTCCATCCCATACCTCCACAAAAACTTGCATAATAATGCTCCACTTTTATCTTTCAACCTCACTAGCCCCAATCCTCCATCACACCTCGGCTTGGTGATGTCCAAGTGAACTTATTCTAAAAGTCAAAAACATACCGTAATCATTCTAGGCATCAAATCATAATTAAACATACATAGTATAATAAATTATGATTTCCGCAAAAAAAAAAAAAAAACTACTAGACTGTAAAAGTTACATAAGGAAAAGATCTTCACAATTCATGAATTTTTGTATCCAAACCATCAAAATATAAATGACAAATAAAATGATAATAGTATCACAAGTTTCCTGGTACACATAAATAATATTAAAATTACGAGAGAAAAAAACTCACAAATATGGACCTGTAAATACAACTGACCATGTATAGCTTTTTCTAAATGGTAACTTTATTGATAAAGAAGCAATCAGTACAACAAAAGTTAACAGGAATACAGCAACCAGAAAAGAGAACAACTAAGCCAACAAGCCTAGAAAAGGAAATAACACTACTTAAGATCATAACATGCTTCCCATAACACTAATTCATTTGACATAGATCAGATTTTATTTTATTTTATTGAAACGGTTACTATATTAGAAGAAAAAGAGGCACCATAGGTGTAAATACAAAACCAAAAGAGACAAAACAGCAATACAAAAAGCCCACAACCCTTATACACACACGAAAAAACCCAACAACTGGAGACAACACTAAAAGAAAAAGCTAAACTAAATCACCACAATCTTTCCAAGCACGCAATATGTCGTTCATAGAGATATTCATAAATTCCATGAGAGAAGAGGCCCATGATGCACACTTGGCAAAGACTCTAGTAGAAATTGCTTCCGAAGATTCGGCACAATCCTAAAAATTCTATTGTTATGTTTCCCCCACAAACTCCACACTATGGCGAAGCAAGCCAAGCGCCACAAAGACAAGCATTTTGGAAAGACCGAAACGATGTCCCAAGCATAAGATTTTTTTTAATTCAACAGTTGAAGAAAGTGTATCCAGTTTTTGACAGAACTGATAAATGGAAACGGGCCTGTCTTTGTTATGTGTCTCTTTCTTTTATTTTCTTTTGTGTGTGAGTGAGTGAGTGAGAGAGAGAGAGAGAGAGAGAGAGAGAGAGAAGAGGGGTGCAGGCTGGAAGAGATACCTGTTCATACATGATATGGAATGCTTGTCTCATGGGCATTCCAACATCTACTACAAAGACCTGAGCAAATATCATGATCCAATCAGAAAGACACTGAGAACTAGCAGCAAAAATAACTGAGAAAAAAAAATGAAAAAGTGACTTCAAAAGCAAGTGCGAACCTTGCCTGAGGTGGGAATCAACTCATATGCTGTATATCTTGACAAAAGTGCGGAAAGATGGTGACGAGTAATATTGACATCAGCATCTGAAATTAGTACTAATGGCTCTCCATTAATGCCACTTGATGATGAGGGCTGCATAGTATAATATCAGGTAAATAAAATGTGAGAATGAAGATTGTCCTTCCTAGTACCCCAGACCAAGAGGCAAATAAAATAATTTCATCATTCAAAAAGAATACCTGAACTTCTAAACTGACATACCAAATCGTTAATCACATCCACATTTTGTTCAGCAGATGATCCAGGTCGTAAAATAGAACGGATAACTTCAGGTTCCCTTACAAGTATGACATTGTTCACAGTCCCATCTTCATCGGTCACATGACGCTGTTGTTCATCATGTTGCCATATGCCATCAACCAAGAACTTATACTGTCGAAGCAGAAGTGTGTGAAACTTTATTGTGATAACAAAGGGTGATCCAAGTTTCTATTAGAGTCAAATAAATAGAAAAATATCTATTTGCAACTCAATAATCAGAAATGACTGAAGTTGCACAAAGAGAGACAAATTAGATTTCAGAAAATAAGTAAAGAGTAGAAACATATTGTGGACACAGATGACATGATAAGCGACCTTCCTTCGTACCATTGCTTCCAAACAACGACAAAGACCATGACTCTATAAGTTGTTGGGTCAAGTCAACTAGCAGTCTAAGTGGCCTGATCAGGTGGTTTACAAATTTTAAATATTTAAATATTTATATGTTTTTTACCCGGACCGTGCTAATATGGCTCAGGTCGAATAGGTGATTTGATGACTTGACCAAATGTCTCAGTTATACAATGAAAATATAGAAAATACTTGAAAATAGAACTAATAAAGTTTGGATGAATAAAGATATGGTTTGAAGTAAATGGAAAAGCCAATTCAAAACTAACAACTATGGAACCTTTCAAAAATTTTAAAAAAAAAAAGTCGATTATGATTAAAAATTAACAAACATAGACATATATGTGATGCAGTGCATTTTCAAGAATAGAGGAGCAATTCTTAAATATTGCATTGAGTTTTGATGAAAATTATGACAACTTTAAGAAAAGCCCATTCCAAAGAACTAATGGGCCTAAAATGCCGAATTAAGAGATCCTAGCCCATGTAACCAAAGTCAAGGTCCATTTTCGCTCATTTGGGTCAGTAGATCACACTTTGTTGGCGGTCCAAAAATCCCTAGCAATCCTTATGACAAATTTTGGCTACATATCTATCTCCTCATCCCTCAAATCTAGCAAGAATATTTAATTTGGAAAGTAGGTAGGTGTGTGAGGCAAGTGCCACATGGAGAACACCCTAAGTTTGCAAGGATAAGTGGCACCATAATGGAGAACAGATTCTCTCTCTCTAAGGACCACATGGACCACAGGCATGCTTGGACGACCGTTGCATTCTCTTTTAAAAAAAAATCTTATTAATCTAATGTAATTATGTGGCAATTTCGTATTGGTCTGATGATGTAATAAGGACATGAGTCCAGTATAGTGATTGGATAATGTAACGTGTCACTAGATTAGATTAAATTTCACCAAATTGGAGGACCAGCCAAGTTATGCTCGACCACCCCATTCACGAGTTTTTCTCCTTTATTTTTCTTTTGCTCCAATTCATGTATAAATAAGTACTTTGGTTATTGATGAGAAAAAAATATTTCGAGTGTGAATTTCTTATCCTAGTCTATAGTTTGGAAAGATTGGGTTAGGATCTCAAGTTAAACCAACCAACATATTACCTATATAACCTATATAGTTTTTTTTTTTTAAATCAAGATATTAGGTGTTAAAATTTGGTCCAAGATATGTTTCACCTCAGGTTGGCCCATCCCCAAACCAAATTAATCTCAAGACATCATTTTAAATTCCTGACAAGATCAACAAAAGGCCTCCACCAAAAAAGGTTTAATGTCATTCCAATCATATGCATACTGTCGTGACAGGTTTAGAGAGGACCTTCGAGAATGATTTGAATGAAAGTGTCTTGACGGTCACATCTCCAAATCATTTTACTTATTGATTCCTGCAAATAAAAACAGCACTGAGAATGCATAGTTGAACGACTCTTCCTCAGAAAGGCCTTTCCTAAAGAAACACTACAAACAATTTACCCACTTCCGAACACTAAACAATTGACTCTCCAAAGGAGTCAACAGGAACATCCAAAATCATTTGTTGACCAGCACTTTGAACAAAGAGGAAACATAACACCCAAAGGACATCCCCCAAACCCTCTTTTTATCCATAATGCGAACATCTCACTCTATCGAGATAAGGAAAAGACAGTACAGGAAACAACCTACACAGTAAAAGAGACCCCCGCATACAAATTTCTACTTACAAATAGCCTAAAAAGAGATTACAATATTACAGAAAAATATCATGTGCAAGAAATAAATCTGCTTGTTATGCCCTGTTTTAGGAAATTTGGCATCTACTCCATTTGAGCTGAGAGGAACAAGAACCAAAGAAGTATGCAAAGAATGCATAAGCAATTCCTCCAGTTTGATACCCAATTCCATGTTATTGCTTCTTTTCTTTTCTTTTAACCACTTCATTGCATCTGGCATATCCTCCTCAATCATGATCATGCAAACATTATACTCACTGTAATGAACTTTAAAACTTCTCAAAGCCTCCCTAATAGCTAAGCCCTCAGCGTATCTGAACCACTGATATCATCAGCTATGTAGATAGAAATCTATGCAATATTGCATGGTATAGGTGTCTTCCTAATCATAAAGCTAGCAAAGCTATAGTTGATGATCAACCACCAATCTGCATTAATGGGCCAACCAGGTGCTCCATCGTGAAACATGGGTGGCTGGATCAATAAAATCAGATATGTAATAAAACTTGGCTATTTTTCCTATCACATGTTCCACAGTCAGCCAATTGAAGCTGATTCTTTAGCCAAAGCAAAATGGAATTAATTCATGGAGAGTTTGTCATCTGTGTGATGATTTCAATGACTAATTGTTACTATTTCAAAAAGAAAAAGAAAAATGTCTTTAACCTCCCTCCCTTCCGAAATCCCACCCCGGAAAATATAAGGCACATAAATCCTCCCAAAATCTTACTCTTTCTACCATTCCAACAATGAAACTCACTCCATTTTACACACTGCTCTCACTCTAGATGTTCGTTCCCTGACCTTGAATCAAACTCCAAAACCTAGTGACTCTATACAAACACGACTAACCCTGCAAAAAAGGAACAATGTCGGTTCCACATGGATCAAGTCCAAAAGGCATGTAAAAGGATCCAAATTAAACAACATCAGGTAGAAAATACAAGATGGCCATGGTTCAATTTTGAACTCTCCTATGGATGGAGATCAACCACATTATAAGCGTTGAGAGGGATTGATGCATCTTACAATTGGATGACAGACATTCTAAGAGCATTACATGATTCAACAGAGGTTGTGAATTTCATTATTTGAAGTCTTGCAAGCACATCTACAAAGTACTCTATTGACATCACATACAAAAAGAAATTAAACACAACATTGTTGAGAGCAATGTTCATCAACTAAATAACAATGGATCAATACCTAAATGAGGCTTCTACAACCACTGCCCGTTCCTGACTAAGGATGGATTGATATCTCCATGGACTTTGATGGCTTACACGGTGATGCGGCGCATCCCCATGCCCATGCAAGTTGCTAATTGCACAAGCTGCTATTGCCGTCTTATTTGTTTTAGTAGGTGCTTAGTTTATTTTTAGCTAAGGTATTTTGGTAATTATTTATGTTTTTTTATTTTAGTAAAGTTGAAAGCTTATAAAGCCTTGGCATTACATGATTGATGAAATAAACTTAAAAGATTTTCGCAACCCTCGTGCGACTGTCAATTTGGAGCGATTCCAAGGAATTTTGGAATGAGGCCACGGCGTGAGACCATCTTCTTCTTCTCCAGGTATTATGTTCTCTTCTTCTTCTCTTTTCTTCTTCTTCCTCCTCTCTCCCTTCTCTTTTGTTTTCTTTTTAAACTTCTGGAACCCCAAAACCCATCCTACCATCTTCGCCCCTTTCCCAAAAGCCCTTCTACTGTTGTCGTGCCTCGAAGTGCCTTCCCTTGTTGTCGTCCAGCCCCTAAAACCCCTCCAATCAGTTTTGCCCCTCTCTAAATCCATTCTATCACTTTCGCCCAGCCCTAATCTCTCTCATACAGCCTTCCTATTGCTATCCCAATCCTTCTGGACCTCTTCTCTAGCCTTCGTCCCTTTCATACAGTCCCTCAACTGCTGTTCCAAGACCTATCTGGCTTTTCCACATCCAAATACAGTCCAAACAGACCACCATACTGCTGTCCTAAACTCTTTGGCCCCCTTACTTAACCAAACAGTTGCTGCACCTTTCCTTTAGCCCATACAGCCATACCAACCTGTTTTACTCTCATTCTTGCTGCTGTCCTTCTGATCCAGCCCTTTCCTTGGCCCATATTACTGCTGTTCTGCACCTTTCACCCCACATACTGCTGTTCCCCTGCTGGTTTGTTATAAACTTGAAGCCTAATTGTCAGATTTACCTCTATTTGATGTTGGTTCTATGTGCTGATGAGATTTGATAAGCCCCCTTGTTCTGAAAGGCCTTTTATTTTGAGCTATAACTTGATTTGGGTTATGATATAATTATTTACATTGAATTCCTTGAATTTTTTTATTATCTGTGGTAGATTTTATCACTTTGAATTGCAATAATTAATTTTAATTTTAATTTCAGCATCATTTCATTAAATTCTAATTATTTTGCTGCATTAGTTTGCATTTTAGGCATTTTGGGTTACCCTATCCCTTGTCCTACGTCACACAGTCATACAAATACAACATTTTTGCGGTGGCAAAGATGTTACTTAAATATGCCCCAAGTTCTGTCCCTTCCATGTGAATATATGTGATGACATAGAGGAGCACCAGCGAATAAGGAAGCATCAGAATCTAGTCATCAACTTAATATGGCCGAATGATGATCTTTTGCCACCTTTTTAAAATACTTGACCATGGAAAAGACAAATCCGACCATGGCTAGCCAAAATTGTAAATGGATCCAATAGGTAGTTCGAGGATTTGGCCCAATCTAGCCATTTACATCATCCAAGTCATTCATTCACGGATTAGACCATTGATGCAACGCCATCTAGACATGTTTTCAAGATTGTTTAATTTACGTTTTTCAAGATTGTTATGGACAAATATTTGTTATTCAAAGTTGTGCCAATTACCGAGTAATCAAACTCACGTGTCACACAATGAAACTTTGGGAAAGGGTAATAGAGGGTCATCTAAGACAAGAATCAAATGTATCAGAAAACCAATTCAGATTTATGTCGGATAGGTCAACCACAGAAGCGATTTTTATTCTAAGACAACTAATGGAGAAATTTAGGGAGAAGAGGAAGAACTTCAATATAACTTTTATTGACTTAGAAATGGCCTATGATAGAGTGTGAAGGAAATTAATTTGGAGAACCCTAAGAAACAAAAACATTCCCAACGATTATGTTGAGATTGTCCAAGATATGTGCGATGGAACAACCACTAATGTTAGAAACATTTGTGGTGAGGCATCAGAGTTCTCTATTGAAGTAGGACTCTATCAAGGATCCGATCTGAGCCCATGCCGGTTTGTACTAATCATGGACGCCTTAACATTAGGAATCCAAGATGAAGTGGCTTGGTGTATGCTTTTTGCATATGATATGGTATTAACTATTGAAACGAAACAACAACTCAACGCTGGGCTAAATTTGTGGAGGAGAACTTTAGAGTCTAATGGTTTGAAATTAGCAAAATTAAAACAGAATACATGGATTGTAACTTTAATGGCTTAGACAATAGTAAGGGTAACATAGTAAAAATAGGAAACGACATAGTGGCACATTGTGATAAGTGTGATAAGTTTAGATATTTGGGTTAAATGGTAAAATCTTAAGGAGGTTTTGACTTAGATATATTAAATGATAGGAATGGAGTGAGCAAAATGTAGATAAGCTATTGAGATCTTGTGCAATAAAAGAGTCCCTCTTCGCCTAAAAGGACGATTTTATAAAACAACTATCAGGTTGGTGATGCTTTATGGAGCAGAGTGTTAAACAATGAAAAAAGAAAAATAAACAAAATTAGGACAGCAGAGATGTGCTATGCTAGATGAGTGGTATGACCCTTAAGGATAGAGTTACAAACGAATACATTAGAGAGGGTTTAGAGATAACCCCGATAAATCACAAACTGAGAGAGAACTCGTTTGATATGGTTCGATCATGTTAGTAGAAGGCCACGCATAGCCCCAGTGCATAGAGTAGAGAGGCTACAGATCAAATACATTAGGAGGAGAGAGCGACCTTTGAAAACATGGAGGGATGGGATAAAAAAGAACATGTTAGACCATGGAGTAACTGATGTTATGGTTTATGATAGGTTTACTGGAAAAGAAGAACTCAAAAAGCCAACCCAAGATAGATGGGATTACCGGCTCATGGTGATGATGATAATGAGTTTAGTTCGTCCATATTTATGCCCAAATCAGATGTGTCTTGGTTTACAAGTTTTAAGTCTTACATTTACAAATATTAATGTAAAGACATTCAAAAGTGGATGTGATGCATTAATGGAAGTTTTTAGCATATCCTTTGAAAGCTTGGTGTAATTCCTCTATTTCTCCTTGGTATGACAACAAGGATCCTCATCTGAAACTAGGTATCTAGTCTTCTTCTTCTTCTTATTATTATTATTATTATTATTTATTCTCCCTTGTTCCTCCCTATTTTCCTTTCTTTTTCCTTCATTTTTTCTGTATTTTCTTCCTACTTTCATACCTAATCATCCTAAGAATCACCCCAAACCCGCCATCGTAAAAGTCCATACAACCATACAAATAGGCTATTTGGACCCCATTTTGACCTCTCTTTGCTTCTCTACTATCGTACCATATTTTTTGACCTACATCTACATATATATTGATGTATAGGACCTATCCAAGACCTATTTTTACATCTAGAATGAAATAACAACCCTAAATCCCTTATTGAAACCCTAGGTGGTTACTAAAAGCGCTATTTCAACCTATTGGTGGTTGATCCATAGATTTCAAGGCAAAGGATAAGCATTTGCTGGGTTTCAGTAGGACTTCTGATATACCTACTTTGCACAACCACAAAAAGTATCTTTGAAGGTTTATGTGTGCACACCTAATTTTTTTCTCAATGGCTTCTTGATTCCATTTAAATGCAAATCTATGGATTATTTCACTTATTATTTGATAGTAGTTGTATTTTCTAATTTGAACACATTAATCATGGATATTTAGGTGAATATCATGATAGTTCACTTGCATGAACTTGGCATTAATTCTTCTACATTGAAGCATCATATTAAGATAAGGTTATCAAGTCCCCTGGTCTTTTCGTATGTCAGATTTGGTATCAAAACCAAACCATCAGAGGAAAATTTATCTATTATGAACTGGTTCAAAACGAATTGGTGTGAACTTTCAATCACAGTCTTTGGATTAAATCATTGGTTGACTTTATAAAGTGAAATCTGACAGCTTTTTGCTCATCCAAAGGTCATGATTGAAAGTTCATACTAATTTTTGTGAACCGGTTCACAACAGATAATTTCTCTCAAGGAGCCTTAGGCTAGATTACACAATCACCCTTAGCCTCTCTTGTGTCAATATGGCTACTAAAATAGCCACATGTTTGTTAATAAACATATGTTACATTTGGTGCCATGTTCGACAATAGTGATTGCGCTGCTACACACATCTCATTTCGGTAACACTTCAAAACAATTTTTTTGAAAGATATAATCAAACAAAACAGTTAAGTAGATTTCTATTTAGGAACTTGTAGTGCTTTAAAAGTAAACACCCTAAACAATGGGCCAATTAGCTAGGGATGTAAATAGAGATCTCAGAATCAGATAACCAAACCATTTGACCCAACATAAAGTGGATTTCAACATAACTGTTCAGTTGCCTTACTTTCTACCTGTCCACATCCAAAGTTCAAATCCATTTAGATCTTCGATGTGGATGTAAATATAGCTTAATCTGAATACTTTAACTTATTAAATTGATGTACATGATCTAAATAATATTTAAGTCTCTTTCTCCTAAAACTCCACATCCATTTAGATTTCAGATGTCCATGAAACCAAACCTAATCTGAATCCTCTGACCCATCAACCCGATAAGCAACAATGATGTAAATGCTCTCACCCTGGAGCAAGGGAAAAAAATCACGATCTCTCTCTAGGGAAAGGGGAAAAGGACAGGAATAAGGTTCAAATAAAGGCATGCCATTGACATACCAGGGAGATCAGCTTTTCAAAACAAAGCTAGCCTTTTTTCAGGAAAGAATATCATAGCATATCTTCCCATTTCCTTTTTCTTTGATCTCCCTAAAATTTGTTTTCCAAAACCTGGCTAAGCTTCCAAGAGAAACCATTTCATAGCATATTTGCCTTGTTCCTATTTTAGTTACATTTCTTCATTTCTCTATTCATTTTCTACTTCTTTCACCTTTTCCGAAATGGTATTTTTTCTTTTACAAATGATCATATCCAAATCCGAATCCACCATTAATCCCAAATTAAGATGTGGGTGCGACTGTTTAAAATTTGTTGTGAATGCACAATGTAGTCAACCGCAAGGTGCAATTAAGGCACCAAGGTTCTTAGAGCCTAAGGTGCAAGATGCATGTCTAGTTTTGAGCTTTATTTTACCAACTATTAGGGATGCAACTTGGGCTAGGTCTGACCAGCAACAACCCAACCAAACCTGAAAAAACTTAAACTTGATCAACTTGGCTAGGACCCAAGTTCAATTAGGGCTCAAAAATAATGCCTGATTTAAAATCAAGTTAGTCTAGAGCATGCATTTTAAGGGCTCGACCCAAAAGCCTGAATTTATATTCAAGCCCAATTTAAACTACAATAAGTACTTTTATGTTATCTATTGATCTTAAATAATCTATTGCTATTTCTTAATCAATCTATTACGATATATTAATTAAAACTCCTAACGTTTAATTTAAATAACTTAAAATCTTAACCATCCAACTTTATAATCAACCCAATCCCAAGTAAATCTTTTCATTCAAATCAACCATTTCTCATCCACATCTATGAAATAGAAGTTGGAAATGCATATATGCATACGTGTAGACAAGCCTTTATCATATCTAATGTTGGCCCATTAGCAATATTGGAATGGTAATTGGAAAGATCAAGAAAGGAAAAATGTAGATGGAAAGAAGGCCCAAAAACCCAAAGGCCCACTTGGGACCTTAATTATTTTCAAGACCCTCGATTTGAAATAATTAGGGCCCACTTGTGCCTGATCTAAGTTTGGACCCTATAATTGCAATGCATGCCCTATCCCAAATTAGGTACCAACCTTGCCTGCCTGACTTGTGCCCCAACAAAGTGCAAATATTTAAAAACTTCAAATATAAGTGTAGATTCATAGATTTGTGTCCTTAGTACACCAATGTTAACAAAATACAATACTGCTAACCAAAAGAACCAAATATATTGAATAATTGAGCCTTAAGCACATTATATATGTATTATATACATGCACAAGTACATTATCTAGTAATTAGAGTTTCTAATGAAGTCTTAGTATATTACTAACAATTACTTAAAGTTAACTATTTACTAGGTATAACCAAAAAAATTAAAAAATAGTCTTATTATAGAAAAAGTTTTTGAAAAAACTAGGTACAAGTAAGGTGAGCTTGTCTTAGAGCAAGGTTCAAAATGGTTATGGAGCCTAGGCACAACTAAGACGAGCTTTCACTACCTTGCAAAGAATTGGATGTCAATTTGATGGGGACAAGCACTTAAGGATGCAACACGGATCTACCCCAAATCCAACCTAAATTTGACCAATTACATCCTTAGACATGGCTTCATTGGGCTGAATAATGGCATAATACTAACTACAGTGACAATTCATATGACACGATATGAAGCAGCAAATGAAAAAGACCATTCAACAGTTTCAATTAATGAGTCGAGCACCACCAACGTGCAATGTTTTGAAAATCAAAATCATATTGTAAATCATTCTAGTCATCAAATCGTATCATAAATCGTAAGATTGTTTATGATTTTCTCAAAAAGGCGTAAAATCTTTAAAACGATTTAAAAAGTAAAAAATAAGTTTTTCATATTCTATGTACTTGGTTCTCAATATAGGTAAAATGACAAAAAATGACGTTGTATACATAACTTGATTGTCACTTATGTAAACATAGTTTAAGAATTAAAACGAAAAAAAAAAATCATGTATATGGATTGCTAATTACATGTGATAATAGATAGCTTATAAGAAATGTTTTGAAAATTAACTTGGACCATAAAGGATAATCATATTTTGGTAAAACTAACATTTAATAGATAAAAATTGTAAGCTTGCTAAAAAATCGTGTTGTATTATAAGATCAAATTTTTTTTTTTAAAAATCAAAGATTCAAATAGTAAATCGTAGAATTTTAACAACTATGCTAACATGCAACATGTTGAAAAGCTTTGAGAAGTCACAACCAAATATTAAATTTCTTAAGGCAAATTTGTATGATGCTCAAGCTCAGCAACAATAATAGGTTCAAATTTTTGAGTTTGACAACAACAGTCGTCTTTTATTTGAACCTTATAAACAAACATCAATTCAAGTTCCAGCATTTCTTACCATTGGTTTTAAAAATGACCAACATGGCGGTTGTAATATGGTCTGATGCTCAGTAAAAGGTGGCAAATATAATAGTCATGGCCCTCATAGTCAATCTTTTTTTTTTAGAAAAAAAATACCCCATTTCACCATTTTCACTTAAAATCTTGCATTGGATATGATTTTAGGAAGATTTAGAAGCATGTTCTTCACACTTGAAAGGTATTTGTATTCCAACTTAATTTTCTTTAAATTTATCTATTTTGATTTATTTTTACCATTTATTTTTGAATTTTGCTCTAAGATAATCCCCATTTTGGGTTTTTTTGTGGAAAAAATTTAATGAAATGATATTGGATTATAAAATTAAATAGAGACATCTTAATGTGATTGATATAGTTATTATGGTGTTTGTATGATTTTCCTAATTTTTCAAAAAAATTATGAAATTAAGGTTTTTTGAAAAAAAAAAAAACATGAATTGCAATCAAGTGTTTCTTGATATTGTTTTTTCCATTTTGTTAGAATTTCTGGACATTCTTCTCAATTTTTTTGACATACTTTATTCATATTAAAATTTTCTTTTTCGAAATTATTATACTCTAAGAGAATATCCCCTTTTTAATCAAAATATGCTCACAATAGATTTTACATTTTTTTCCTTTTTTCTGTTATTTTTCTGCATTTTTCAAAATCAACAAAACCCTTTTTCCATGGCCAATATGGGACTGTATCAGCACTCCACGTTTTTTAAAATCCTATCTCTTTCATTATCTCCTCAATTCATTTAGTTGTGTCAGGTGTTTGATGAAATTGGTTGTGTTGCTCATCATCTTGGCTTGCATCCAATGGCTAAAATTCCTTGTTTCTTATATTTTTAGGCAGTAACAAGATAAAAAAATTATCTAGTTTTTCACGTATCATTCTTCAAGAAAAAAGATGAACCAGTTAAATAGGTAGATCCTAACTTCCTAGCTTCTTTCAAAGGGAGTGACAATCAGCAGGAATCTTTTTTTCTTATCAAATCCAAATCGAGTTGGGACTATTCTCCTCCAACTGGCTGTTCTCCTGTGTGGAAGAATATATGTAAGCTGATCCCCAAAGCAAACCCTTTCATTTTAATAGTATTTCATTGGTCATGGATCGATCACTAAATTCTGGTATGATACCTGGTTTCTGAATGGCAGATTAGTTGACACATATGGGAGGTGTGCGATTTATGATCTCAGCTTGGGTGATGATCTTACTGTCTCGGATTTTGTCTTTTGGATATTGAGGTGCTTAATAACTGGACCCATCTACTCGTAGAGGATGTAACATGGGGGATGTTGCAGCAATTTCATTAGAAGCATTCTACAATTCAACTTTAAGGACAAGGTTGCAAATAATAGTAAGGGACATGTTCATATTTATGGATAATAGTTGTAAAATTTTAGTTTTTGTTGCTAGAATAATGGATAGTTTCTCTTCTGGTCATATTGTGGGTACTTTGAAGTGATGTTGAAAGTAGTCATAAAACTTGCATGATTGTGATAATGGGAGCAGTTGACAAGACCCTGTAATACAATTAAAAGGTGCTCGTTGTTGGGTATTAGTCGTGTTACCATTCACATATATTGGGAATAGTTGATTCTTATGAAAATTCTTCTCTCTTATGGGTTTAAGACATCTCTTCTTCTGCAAACTAAAGTTTCCCCTGTTCTTTACTAATTCAATGCTTACTGTTAGTAACCATTCCATAACACAAGAGAAAACAGGAAGAAACTTAAAACTATTCCTTGCACACTCCTTTAGCATATGTTATATGAACAATTAAAATAATGCCAGATTTGAAAATTACTGGCGCCCTTAGATTCATAGACGAATTGCAGAATGTCAGTCTTCATTCTTTCCATTTTATTGGGCTCCATAAAACAAAATAATAGTAACAACGATACATTCATTACTTAGAAAAAAAATTGAAAATTTCAGCAATCACCTTATGGAAACCGGGAGGGAGATCGCAAATTGACTGGAAAATAGCAGACGATCCCTCAACCAGAGTCATTGCCTGATTGTGGCTCCACCTAATGCCAATTTATTGAAAGCTTTCAATTATAAAGAATACCCAAAACACATAAATAATATTAATTATAATAAACACAACAACAATAAAAGAAAAAGGGGGAAGAAAATTACCCAAAGAAGGAGCCCGTGAGGTAAACATGCTGACCTCCATGTGGCCAAGCGAAGCGCGTCAGAACCATTATGCTGTCCAACTGCCAGAACAAATATCTGGGCTCTTTCTAAACGCCAATTAATTAGAAACAATACCACTCAACCCCTCTATGCATGAGTGGGAGTGACGAAACATTACAGAACCTAAATACCGGAACTCAGAGGAAGAGTCCCAATTCAGACAAATTCCAGCCGTCCGATTTAAAGTCTACATTTTTTCAGGCGAACCCAAAGAAACGCTACAATCTTTAGCTCCGGAGCTTTTGTACTTCACCAGGTAGTGAAAGGGAAAATGAAAAAATGTATAGAAGATATTCGCCTAGTCTTTTTCTCCTCTTCTTTTGCGACAAGAGACAGATGAGCGTAGAGAGCGAAGCGACCCAATCAATGAAAATGCGAGCATGGGATTTCTCTCAAATCACTTGTATGGAACTCTCCGCCATTAACGCAACAATCTCTCTCTCTCTCTCTCTCTCTCTCTGAGAAGTGGGAAATAATTTAACGGAGAAATGTCGTGCTAATGATTTGTCCGTTTCTCCCCTTACTTTCATTTTGCACCCTCTTCTGAATTTAATTCTGTAATCCTCGCAATATCTTAAAATAATATAATATAAACATTTAAGTTAATATATAAACTGCCTTCAAATAGCAATTAAACTATTATTCTCATTATTTGATTTAGTCAATTCAATTACAATATCTTATTAAAATCTTATTTCTTAAAAATAATTAAATGCAAAAAACTTGATTATTCATTTACTTCTACTATTTAAGTAAAAAGATATATTTTTAAACTTGAAAATTCAACAATGGATGATAGAGATAGTTTATCAAAAAAAAAATTAAAATTACATTTTTGAAAATACACAATAATTGTTAATTGTAATTCTTAATATTCATCATTTTCATCTTAACTACACTATAATAACATTATAAATGACTTAATAAGGTATGCCATATCTCTACAAATACTTTTGTATTTTCATTAAGAAAATTTTCCTTTATACAAATTGGCGTGGTTTTTATGAAAAATAAAGTGATTTTTATAAAAAAAAATTAAGTGGTTTTTCAACCTATTTTTCATTTTTCACATATTTATTAAAAAATGAAATGAAAATATGCATTATTCCGTGTTAAAAATAGATTTTTCTACATTAAAAAATCATGTTCTAGGAAATTTTGGTTTTCCTGCTCACTTTCTAATGCATGAAAATAAAAAGATATGCCCACAAATTATTTGGATTCTTAAATAGTTCTTAACAAATCTAAATAATTTTTTAAAACACTCCTCATGTTTGTTTAAAAAGATTTTTTAATGAAAATGTATATTGATTTATGTACAATTAGTAACTTTTTCTATCTAAAAAGTTTTTCTAGAAAACAAATTTCTTTTAAAATTTTGTAGGAAAGTTGATTTTCATCTTGACTTTTTTAATGTATAATAACATACAAATATACATATATTTAAAATGTGTTTTGAGTTTGAAGAATTTCATAAATTGTATATTGTATTAAAGTCTATATTATTACACTTATTTATACTCTAAGGCTATTTGACTCAAACACAAACTCTTATTCTAATTACTTATAAACTCAAATTACTCTAACACCCCCCTTAAACTCAAGTAGATTCATCACTTGAGTTTACAATGACTGAACTAAAAAAAATTAAAACTGATAATTAGATAACCAACGACGACTGGATGGCATCTCGTGGAGCGGTGCCCGTGAAGTCAAAACTGAACCAATGTGTCACGTGTGTTACAAGCTGCCAGAGAAGAAAGAGAAGGACAAGAGTCCTGAGAGGATCTAGAACGTCGGTCAAGAGTCTTGAGACCTTTGTTGTGGATCATGTAGAGAAGAGCGTCTACTAGAGATGAGCGTCCCGTGTAAGAGCGAGAGCAAGAAAAAGTTCTTGCTGAGGAGAAAATGCATAGACTGTCCAAGAGTAAGATGAAGACGACAAATATGGTGGCTGCAAGGAAAAGAGAAATCATAACAGCAATGGCAAGGAAAAAGTCGTTAGGCACAGAGGCAAGTGTGCGAGAGGAAGTCGCTGGAATGAGCGCCAGAGAAGAAGTAGTTGCAGAGAAGGCTTCTAAAGAGATGTTGCTTGGTATTAGAGAGAAAATGACAATTGCACTATCGAGAAGTCGTCGCAGTCACTATTGTTGAGTGTCGTTTGCAGAAGATGAAAGCATAGAAAACGGCGAGATCAGAATTGGATCTGTGAGATGAGAGCAGAGAATAGATCTGCTGTGCCAAAGAAGATCGTCGAAGAATAGAGGACGATGAAAGAGGCAGCAGACGGCAGAGGAGCTGGTGCGCTGGCGAGGATATAGCACCAAGAAAGGAGATTTGATGCAGGGAATCAGATAGTAGAGACGAGCTCTGGTAATGGCCAAATGACGAATCAGAATGTAGGAGCACAGGTGACAGGAGAAGGAAGAGTCTGGCGAAGGAACAAAGAGCAACACGAACGACAAAGACGTCTTACACAGTGAAAGGGTAGAGCAGGGCATCGGCGGGGGGTTGCTGGTGATGAGCGATAGGAGAGTTCGCTCGTGAGTAGAGGAGGAAGATGAGATCTGGAACCAGATATGGCATGTAGCAGCAATGGCAAAGCGTCAGACGAGAGTCTGAGAAGATCTGTTGGGAGAGAGACAGAGATGATGATGGCCACAACTGACGAAGAGGATCGACCTGATGGGTTGCAGTGATCTAGATGCAAAGTAAGATGAGAGGTAAAAGCACGCAACCAGAGCAGGCGGGAAAAACACGCTGGAACAGAATTGTTTGTGAAAGACGAACAGGCCAGCAACGAAACTGGGGTTGGCTGCTGCAACAGAGGAGAGACTGTAGAGAGTATGGCGATGGCTACAGATCTGGACTGTGAAACGTCCAGCAAACAACAACAAATCTGGGTTGGCACGAAATCTGAACGAGCACAGGCGATGGGCGTTCTGTTGCGGCTAAGAAAGTAGAGAAAAAATATATATCAAGACGGGAGGGTGGAAATAGAAATTGGTTTTTTTTTTTTTTCACTGAAGGAATGAGACGGAAAGGCACTAGTAAATCCGAAAGTTCCTCCCGCTGCCGGTGATTATCTCAGGGGAGAGAGTGGGTCTTGTATAAAGAATGCTTATTCAAGAAGATTGGTATTAGGCTTTGTATCATGAAGAATTTCATAAATTGTATATTATATTAAAGTTTATGCTACTACACGTATATATAGCTTCTAGCTGACTCTATGAGTATTTGACTCATACACAAACTCTTATTCTAATATTAAATCAAATACATCCCTTAATAGAGATTAACCCAAACTTAGATTCCTAATCCAATATGAATCCTAATTACATATAAACTAAAATTACTCTAACAAAGCTCTTAAAAATATTGTAAATAGTTATTTAAAAAACTCATAATACTTCAAAGACCTAAAAAAGAGGCCCATAAATAAAATCTTATTGTAAGCCCATAGTGTATCTTTACGGATAAAAGAAAATATAGTATTTCTTATTGGCAATAATATACTCTAAACTTGCAATTATTGTAATGTCACGTGTGAAACCCCTGCCTAGCTGATGTGGGAAGAGTCCCACATCGGGTAGGAAGGGAGAGAGAGGAGAATTTATAAGGGGGCCAAGCCCATTAACTAGCAAAACGCGTTCGGGTGCGCTGTGTGCCCCGAAACAAAACCTTGAGGGTGGCCCCCAAAGAGGACAAATTCTTGTCTGTGTGACGTTGTTACCAGAAATACGCGTTTTGGGCCGGGCCAGGTGGGCCCGGGCCCAAAAGTAAAATCGTGCGGGCTCGCTGTGTGCGAGGCCCAGAGCGAACAATTTCTTGCTGAGTTTGAGCCCTAAGCCCTGTATGTGGGTCGGGTCGTTACAAATGGTATCAGAGCCTCAGTTCAACTCTCGGACTGTGTGAGCCTTTCCTCCTTCCATGGTGTTGTTGAGTTAAGTCGGGTCGAGCCGGGGGCGGCTCGAGGCTTAGTGGGGGTGAGTGTGAAACCCCTGCCTAGCTGATATGGGAAGAGTCCCACATCGGTTAGGAAGGGAGAGAGAGGAGAATTTATAAGGGGGCCAAGCCCATTAACTAGCGAGACGCATTCGGGTGCGCTGTGTGCCCCGAGACAAAACCTTGAGGATGGCCCCCAGAGAGGACAAATTCTTGTCTGTGTGACGTTGTTACCAGAAAGACGCATTTTGGGCCGGGCCAGGTGGGCCCGGGCCCAAAAGTAAAATTGTGTGGGCTCGCTGTGTGCGAGGCCCAGAGCGAACAATTTCTTACTGAGTTTGAGCCCTAAGCCCTGTATGTGGGTCGGGTCGTTACATCACGTCCTACGACGGACGCGTTACCCACAGTTACGATCTCACAAATGCCGCTACACTGTTATCTCGGGTAGTTTTTCTTTTAAAAGAGAAACACCTCATGGCTAATCAAATAACCCATGCCAACCCGCAAGATAACAAGAAAATAATAATACCTCAAATATCACGAGCAGTAATAATCTCAAATTATTACATTCATCCATAGTATCATCACGTAAGGTCAAAAACATAAGTTCTCTCAAGTAAACACAATATAAAACCAATCTAAACTATCAACATCTGCTCCATCTCTTCACGCCTAATCCACGGGCCCATCGGATCCTGTCTCCATCGGAACACCTGAAAGGCAAGAGATGAGCTCAACATGCCCAGTGAGAGAAACATATCTAATGCATACATCAATACACTGCATAAATATGAAAAGATATGATATGAAGGATGCCTCCATATATGAACCCCTCACGTGTACTCTACACCTAGCACACAGACCAAGTCAGTCGTACTAAAAAACATATCCTCTAATCACCCTCCCTATAAGGTAGCCTACCCATGATAATCCCTACCCCAAACCACGAATTGGGCTCGCAAGTTGTGTCTCCCTACCAAACATGAGAGACTACAAGAGCCCTCACTCATATGATCCCTAAGAGATCCAAGTCGTCCCATCATCGTGTCAGTGCCTCATCGAATTATATAATATCCAAGACTAAGACTCGGGCTCGCAAACGTTGTCTCCCTGCCAAACATGAGCGGCTACGAGAGCTCCCACTCATATGACCCCCAGGAGATCCAAGTTGTCCCATGGTCATTGCAATGCCTCCTCATACTACCAGAATACTTGCGCCTTCTCACACTATAATAATATCACTGCCTCTTCGCACTATCAGAATATCCAAGACTACGACTCGGGCTCACAAACGCCATCTCCCTGCCAAACATGAGCGGCTATGAGAACTCCCACTCACATGATCCCCAGGAGATCCAAGCTATTCCATGGTTGTGTTAGTGCCTCCTCACACTATCAGAATACATGCGCCTCCTCGCGCTGTAATAATATCAGTGCCTCATCATACCACCAGAATATTTGCACCACCTTGCGCTATAATGATATCAGTGCCTCCTCACACTATCACACCAGGGGTATGTCCTACTTCTAACCCATGGTAGACCCAACGTTACCAACACTATGTTCGAGGACAACCCATGACACTCTAGGGAATAGATCGGTCTACTCTCACACCCACCTAGAGTTCCAAGTCCACACTCCCGTGTCCACGAACGGTTAGTTATGCCACTCCAAATGTAATACCCTGACCCGAATTAGGCTTAATTAGTATGATTTATTTTAATAAATCATAGTTTAACCTGTTAATCATAACAATTATAGTTAGGGTTTTGTGAAAAGTCCAAATTTGGCCCAATCATAGCTCGATAGCTAGATGATCCAACTCATCTAAGTTGTAAGGGCAAAATGATAATTTACCATTGACAATATCATTTTATTGTTTATTTAATTGTTTGTTTGTTGTTTGAGTAATATTGATTTCCTTAATTAAGGATTTAAATTATGAAATTTATAAGTATTTTATTATATTTTTCTCAGAAAATGTTATTAAAAACTACTCGAAAATATCCTGAAAGTTAGAAAATAATTATTTTTAAACAATTTTAGAAGTAAGAAAATTTTAAGAAAAATATGTGTTTTAGATTTTGTTTTAACTCATTATTTTATGTTTTCAAATTTTGAAAATAAAGGATTTAAACCCTTTAAATAAATACAAATTGAATTAAGGGAATAGTGATAAAATGTGATTTTTGTTTAAATCAATAAAATTTTGATAAAATATAAATCTCCAAAAATTTATGATATGTAGAGTTTACACAACCCAACATTTTGGTTAAGATGGATTAAATTAATTAAGTTAAATAACTCTTGTAATTAGTTAAAACTTTAAATGAAATAAACTAGAATTATATGCAAATAAACTTGAAGGCCTAAAATGTAATTTTTTTTCAAATCATTGAACCACCTATGTGGCCGTTGAAGCTGCTGCTTTGGCATCGACTCATGCAAGCTACGGACATAGCTTGTAGATCAATGCTTTCTTCCCATGGCCCTGCATGAAGGCCTACCATCCTACCGTTCTTTGACTATAAATTCAGGCCATTTCCCACTAGAATTCTCCACTGAATTTTCAAAGAGAAAACCACTACTCCTCTGTTTGTTTTTCACCGTTGATTTGAAGTGGATGATTTATCAGTTGCTGAATTTCAACCCAGGAACTAAAGTGAATGTAATAATTAGATTTAGTTTCAAATTCTAACCAGTTTAGAATCAAACAAAACTAAATTTGGTTGAGATTTGAGTATCAAAATTGATTTTGAAGTTTAATGGAAAACATGAATTTTCATGTGTTTAACTGGTTTTCCAATTAAAATCAAATGTTTTAGTTCAGTATTAATGGTCCATTTGATTCCCAAAGTAAAGATGATTCATTGAAGAGTCCATCTAACCAAAAGGGTGTGAAAAACGAATAAAAAAAACCTACTGTTTTTGGATTCGTAATTTACACAGTCCCTCCCGTTGCTGCTCTGTTGCATGTGACAGAGGAAGAAGACGACTCTCGGAAGATCCGAGAATCGGCCTTCGGAAGTTCCGAAGGTAAGACTTTGGAAGTTCTGAACTTCAGTTCGGGGTTTCGAAGCGCTCAGAGGCCAAATGTTTCTTTCTGCCTCTGCTGTTCAGACCCTAATGTTCCGAGACTCCCTCGGATGTCCCGAACTGTTCGGAAGTTCCGAGTAGACCTCGGCAAGTTCCGAGACACACTGAGACCTACTGATTTTCCTGTTTTCTTTGCTTATGTTCGGACGCAGGCTCGGAAGTTCCGAGACCTAAACTTCGGAAGTTCCGAAGGACTGAACCCAAGTTTCGAAGGCTCTGTAGAGCCCAGATTTTAGGCAATGGCTCGGAAGGTCCGAAGCCATAGTACCTGGTTCCAAGGCATGTTCCGAGGAACCCAAAATAGGTTTTTGAAACTTAGTCTAAGTTAGGATTCTATGCTAAACTTAGACCCTAGGTTTTAATTTATGTTTATACCATTTTTTTATAATTAAAAATGATACTAACCCCCTTCGAATTGAGGCATTACACCAAACCCTAAGTATCCTTCCCGCAATAAGGAGAGTCTCTATATCCTGAAGTAGCTAGTACTCCTGCCTATCGCAACCCAATGTATTAGCAATATGCATGATAAATTCTTCAAAGCATGTGATCATAACAGGAGCATAACATGCTGTTGAACATAGTAGATAGCCTAATCTACCGACTATCACATGCATTCCAAAAAGACATGAACATGCCATCATTCACAGACATAGAAAAATATCACACATTCCACCCCGAGCATGTTATCACACAAGTTTTCACCATATTATGCTCCCACGAGCATTTGGCACGAATACACCCGGATAGGATCCCCGTCAAATAGTAATTTCAATAGTTTTCTTGCCGAGTGGCTCGAAACGCAAGGGGTCCTCATTCGTCGCATTCCATACCCCCATAATTTAGGAAAGTAGTATGCATATAATGCATTCTAAAAGCAGGTGATAAGTTCCTTTAGTGACTCTTATTACAATTTTCACTCATACTCTCTCTTACGAGAAAAGAGACATTATATACTGATCAGATCGACGGTACATCTATTATGATTAGGCTTCATAGAACTTAACAAGTTGGATAGGCAAAATTTAGACAAACTAGTGGAGTCTTGTGAGATGAATGAGTCCCCTTTCGCATAAAAAATGATTTTATAAAGAAGATATTAAATTAGCAATACTATATAGAGTAGATTGTAGAGTGACAAAAAAAGATAGATAAACAAAATTAAAACAATAGAAATACTAGTTTACGATGTTGATGATAATGATCTTATAATACTCTACATTAGCTTAGGTCGACGTACGTTACTTAGAATAGATTCAAATATGCCTAACTCATTAATCGAGGAACCTTGATGTAGCACCACCTGGGACCCAAAGCCCAACGTGTGAAACACATTTCTCTTTTCCTTCCAAATACAGAGAAGGAAAATTTTCCTCTTCAAGAAAGATTCCTGCTCAAGCACTGACAGAATCGTTGGTTCCAACACTCCACAACCGATTCTCTTTCCTTTCCTAGTTTATTTTAGTTTTTTTTCTTGATGAATTTTCATTTTTATTTTGTTGCTATCTTACTTTTGGGTTTTTTCTTATAAAACCCCACCCCAATTAGAGAATGTAAAGATTAGATTATTGAATATGAATATTTGATGGGTTCTTCCATGTCATCTTATTCTTCCCCGGTGGATTCCAGCTATCTTTCTCTTCCTCGTGGATTCGAGTGATTAACTCGTCGACGATGTTCGACCGGTCTTCTTTACCTTTGAAGGTTCCTGCTGCCAACAACGATTGGGTACCCCCGAGTCTCGCCTCTGTCTCTTTTACTGGCATAAGAAGACCAAGGCCTCTTTTCCGCCATGCTACTGGCTGGTTTGAACCCAGGCCAACGCCATCTCTATTCTCGGATCTGTCGTTGCCTGCTTGCAAGTTGGGTTGTTTCAGATCCTGAGTTCCACTACTGTTTGTGTTTTCCCCAAACCATCTCCTATTATGTGCTGCACGTGCTACTCAGCCGGCAAACTAGTTTCCAAGTTAGCAGAAGACGTGTGATAGGCGTGACAACCTCACACGGTTTTTATGGATTAGTTTGATTTGCATTTTGAATTTAAATTATGTTATCTCTTTCATTGGATTAGTTTGATTTGAATTTTGAATTTACATTATGTTATTTCTTTCCATAAACAGTTGTAACCTCTCCCTAATTTTAGACAGAAGAGTTCTTTTATATTTGGAATACAATTAGTAAAGTGGAAAAGAAAATAATTGTCAACCAGAATCGTGTAGGAGGAGGAGACTACCTCGAATAACTCTTGCCTGTCCACTATTTTCCATTCTTCTTTCTTTTCCACTCATTCCTTTCACTGGACTCATCTGAGTCTGTCCATTCTCACGTCGATTTCTCATGGGCTCACCACATCTCCTACCACCCTTCTTCTTCTCAACCTTCATCCCTCTGCCCTTCTCCTTCCTCCATCGTCCCAACCATGTTAGACGCCCAACCAGCTCTTTCATCACTGTCCATTCAAACCCACATCCACAGAACCTACCTTTCCCATTATTACCACTGTACCTTACCCACTTCCATTTTAACTCCCTTTCTTAACTTCCATCTTACCCTTTAACCAAACTCCTTGATGCATTAATACCTTGTACAATCATACCAACCAACGTTGACCATATCCAAGTTTCATTGACCACCCCTTTAGCCGGTCAAAGCATCCCAAGTCCCCATTAATCCATTGGACCCTTTTAATTAATTAAATCACCCATTTAAACCCATTTAAAGTCTATTACCCATTTGATCCTTTTATATTTCCATTTATCCAATTCATTATGCATCCATATTTTGACCCGATCCTACCCACTGCATCAAACTTCCATCTCTCCAGAACTTGAGACACACGAACCTTTTTTAATATAATAATAAAATTCAAACTCATTTAATTCTTGAATTGAAATTTGAATTTTTTTACTAGTACAAATGTGAATTTAAGTCATTACTAAATTGCAGATGACAATGTAGCCCTAAACCAGCCAATCTCCATCCAACCATAGTTCCAAGTCCTAGGTTGCGTTTGGATGGGGGTAAGAGGGGGTAAACCTCCATTATCCCTTATTACCCTCGTTTGGTAATAAGAGAGTGAGGGTAAAAATTTGAAAATTTACCCCTCTCATCCCATTTTTGAATACCCCTTTGAAGGTTGGGGTATTCACAATATCCAACCCCTCAATACCCCTTGCCTTCCTCTCTTTGTCAATTAAATATTATAAAATTAAAATTTTTCAAAAAATATATATTATATAATTAAAAAATAATATATTTCAAGTAATTAGAAATTTAATTTTGTTTGAAATTTATTTTAAAAATGTGTCAATATTTTCAATATGATGCATTTGGATGAGGGGTAAATTTTATGGGAATTACCCTTGAGTAGGAGTAACTGTAAGTAGGGGTAAACTGACATATTAATAATTTTATGAGAATTAATAGTTTTTATTAAATCTATCTAGTATAAATAATAAAAATAAAATTTTATGAAACATAATTGTCAAAATATCCTATTTTTAAGGGTGATTCTGTCAAAATTTCGATAAGATCTCAAAATTCTGAAAGAGTTTGAAGTTCATAATAGTATCTTTCAGAGTAATTAACAATTTATTCTCTTGAAACTTTATTTTAAAGAGGGAAATGATTCGTGCACCTCCAAATTACCCATCATGCACTCCCATTAATTTGATTTCCAATTTTACCCTCCCACTCACGACCGTATGCCAACGTCTCTCTTCTTGAACCGGTCGACCTCGACATGCATCTCAGATGTTGGACCTCTCAATCAAAGCGATCGACTTCTCAATCGGTCGGATTTCTTCGATGGATTGTAGGAGTTGAGCAGTGTTCCTATTAAATCTAATCCCAATCGTTTGTTCATCAGATCCTTCTTACTGTCAGGATGTGAAAGTCGTATTTATTTCTATATTGTGTGATGAGGACATTTATGAAATCGGACGAAGATCCTGCGCTGGAGGTGAGCTTGCATAGGATGATGTAGATGACAAGATCGTCCAGCAATCCATCGAAGAAATCCGAAGAAAACCAAAGGGGAAACGCAGAAGTTGAACCAACGTTTGTAGGTAAGCAGAACAATGACAGTGTGAGCGGCGGTTGCAGCAGATTTAAGGACAAATAGGGATTATATAAGCAACCACATGGGAGAAAAAATAGCAGTGGCTGTATTGCTTGTAGTGTGATATTGTAGTGACTTGTTCTTAGAGGTTGTGAATGAAACGAGAAGCCAATGGTCAAGGATTTGCCTCTGTTTTCTTTTAAGATGGTGTTAAGAACTTCGCCTGTAGTAGCCCAACCTTCCTCCAAACCCAACTCTCCAATCTACCGTCCCTGTTACCAGGTCTGCCAACCCTTTCACCATTTAGTCATCATTGTTTCCTACCCTTTCACAATTCAGCAATTTCCCAAAACGACACCATCACCCTACTCGCTGATCCAGATCAAACCCAATCGTCCCTCACTTCCATTCATAGTCTTCACTCAGCCCATTCCCTGCAACTTTGACAAACTCTTTCACCATACCCGTCCCCAGATCCAACCAATGCCCCAAGCAACACCCACTTCACTCTGTCTCTGTTCGTGTAGAACAGCACGACCCAATTCCTAAATCCCATCACTCATTCACCTTTTTTTTCTTTTAATTAATCCTATTTCCAGCTCGTTCACCTCCACAACCCATTTAAATCGAGTCCTCCTAGACCCAATTTTCATTCACCAAACTTGCAAAGGGTTGCTGCTTCAATCCCACTCTCACAGTGCACGTTGCATGTCTCACTGAATGAGAGCAGAAAAAGACGGCTTTGAGAAATCTAGGACGCGGAAGCGGGGGAAGGAGAGAAAAAATTGTGGATGTCGAGAGAAAAGAGAGTAAAAATAAGCGAGGTAAAATTGGAATTTGACTTAAACGGGGGTGCACCTTGTGTAAAATGGGGGGTGCACCAATCATTTCCCCTCTTAAAAATATACCAACATTTTTAACATTATGCATTTGAACGAGGGATAGATTTTACAGGGGTTACTAGGAGTTACCCTTGAGTAGGGGTAACTGTAAGCAAGGGTAATATGATATAATAATTTTATAAGAATTAATAATTTTTATTAAATTCATATAATATAAAAAATAAAAATAAAATTTTATGAAATAAAATTGTCAAAATGTTTTTTTTTTTTAAGGAGTGATTCTGTCTAAATTTCAAAAGAGTCTCGAAACTCTAAAAGAGTTTGAGGTCCATGATAATATCTTTTGGAGTAATTAGCAATTTATTTTGTTCAATGTTTATTTTAAAAATTTGTCAATATTTTCAATGTGATGCATTTGAATGAGGGGTAAATTTTGCAGAGATTACTTGAGGTTACTCTTAAGTAGGGGTAACTGTAAGTATGGGTAACCTTACATATTAATAATTTTATAAGAATTAATATTTTTATTAAATTCATATAATATAAAAAATAAAAATTATAATTTTTTATGATGAGATATGTTTATATTTTTTATTTATTTATTGGGATTTAAAATAATAATATAAAAAAATCTTTATTTATTTTTTTAATTTTAGAATGCAAGTGTTCATTTTAAATTATAATTATAAAAAATAATTTTTAAAAAATAGATAATATTATTATAAATTATATTATTAGAATTTACTTTATGAATATTAATTAATAGCTATATTTTATAAAAAAATTCAAAGAATATTAATATATTAGATTATCCTTATTTGTAATTATCAAACGAAATTTTTTATTTTGAGAGTAAATATTTACTTTATAATTAAAATCATCAAATAAGATAAAGATAATCGTAGTTCAAAGATCATCTTTATTCAAGAATGACTCTCTTAAAATAGCCCCTCTAAAATTTACCCCTCGTTGAAATGCAGCCTAACCCAATGAGAACCAGGCCCAGTTAGTGTGACTAGCATGTCAAAACTTCGAGGGCAGAATCGACTCTCTCCTTCGACGTGGGATCAAATATAAAGTGACACAGTGAAGGGAGCATCAGGATCCTTCCACTACACCTCGGAGCTTCTACAACTTCCTACTTGCTTCACCTCTTTCTGGAAACCTCCCCAGTCTTTTATGAGTAAATATAAATGAATTCCACCCTTCTTCAAGCAAAGCAAGGCATAATCTCATCACCCTCCACACCAATTTTCTGCTTCTTTGCCTCTATTCCAAACATTCTATCAGTTTCTTTGGTTCTGCTACTTTCAGCCGTCTGTCATGGCTTCTCTGGTGAAGGTGAATGACTACCCATTTGTTATTCCACTCTAACCCTATAACCAATGAGAATAATTCGTCCTTCGTTTTTTTTCAATTTTCATTTTGTTGGATTTTGAATAATCTGTTTGAGATTTCGTTTTAGTAAATAATGATTGTTTATTTGAGGTTGATTCTCATAATTAAAACAAATTAACCTTCTCTTTGACAATCATAAGCCTTAAATCTTCAGCTTTTTAACTGCAAATACAACGAATACTTATGGACTCAAATTTACAAGAGACCATACTCTCAAATTTAAATCTTCAAAAGACTCGTCTTAGAACTCAAATTTGGATGTTTTAGAACTCAAATTTACAAGAGACCATTCTCCTTTTTTTAAAAAAATAATTTTCATACTGTTATGATTATTCAGATATTTATTTGTGGAATTGCAGGGTTCCTGGAGAGCGTTGGTAAGTCGTTTGGGAGGAAGTAAAGGGTTTGCTTCTACGGCCGCACCTTCCATCAACATGGCCCACGATCAGTCCCACAAATCAAGGTAGTTTTTCAATCGAAATCCATTCCCTCGTAATGAGAATCTCCTAATTCCTTTCACATTGAAATTGAAAAAGTTTGATGTCAAAATCTCTGTTGACTTTAGGCGTATTAAGGGGGACTACGTACCTGTGTATGTGGCGCTTGGTTTGATAGCGTTGTCATTATCATTCGGCCTCCACACAGCAAAGCAGCAACTCATGTACTCACCCAATGTGATGGTGAGCAAGAAGAAGAGAGAAGCAATAGCAGAGATAGATGACCCTGATTATGTTGCCAACCAAGCTCACAACTTTCTTCGTAAATCATTCTTCAGAAAGATAGCACAAGTCCAGGAATTGGATAAGGACCATGTTCTTCTCTCTCACCCCAATACTGGACATGCTCTCCACAGGTAAATCATTCATTGCTATTCTTAACTTTTATGCATCTTTTCCAACTCTTAAGCTATTTACCTTTTCAGTTTCAGGATACAAAAAATATTGACGAAATGCTATAAAATCTAGAATGGCCTTGGGAAAACAATATAAACCAAAGTTTTGATAAATATTTAGCCAAAATTCAAAAAAAAAAATTTTAAAATGTTTCACAAATATCAGCTATTATGATTGATATGACCGGACGTGTTTTGTCAAGTGCACCTCATGGGTTTCTTCTCTTCAGAAATTTAAGGAGTATTTCTATGAACGTAACTATCTTTCTATCTTTTTTTGGGGGTGATTTGGGTTCTTGGAATCTTTGTATTTTTGTTTTGCTTTGCTTTGTGTTCATTTGGTTTTTGCACCTCTTAGTGACTATTTTAATAAAAAATATCAGCTAGTATGACTGTTATGACCCGTTTTGGGTGTGGGAGGAGAAAAAAAAACCCATTTCAGTCAAAATTTGAATCTCAGAAGGGATTTGTCAGATTATGATTTCCGCAGTGATGGCGTTGGACCCCTGTGTGATGATCGAACAAAGAGTATGAGAAAAAAAAGTGATCATTCTTCAATTGGTTTTATTTCTCTATCAATATTGGTGCTCTGTTTTCTTGTCTGGGTCCAACCACGAGATTTAGACCCGATGTTTTTGCCGCTGTTGCTGCTGCTTCTTACCATAATTTGTGAGATCTGAGCCAAGAAAAAAGGTTAAGAGCTAAAAAAAGGGACGCAACTTGCTCTTCTTCTCTTATTTTGCTGTCATTCAAGCATACCTTGTTTTGCCGTTTCTCCAATGTGAGATGACCTGGTTAGTTGAAGAAAGGGACGCAATTTGCCCTTTTCCTTTTACTTTGTTGCCGTTCGAGCATGCCTAGTTTTGTCGTTTCTCTAATATGAGACGGCTTGTTTTTGGACACCTATCCATTTGTTATGAAATTCATCCACTTTACTATTGAGAGGACTCTGATTCGTCCTCTCACTTTGTTGGCTTTTATGGCTTCAGCCTTCATCTTTATTGGCCTTTTTGCTTCAACCTTTATTATTTGGAGGACTCTGATTCGTTCTCTCACTTTGTTGGCCTTTATGGCTTCATCCTTCATCTTTGCTGGCCTTTATGGCTTCAAGCTTTATTATTTGGAGGACTTTGATTCATCCCTTCTGTTTGTTGTCCTTTCTGATCTGATTGATCGATGTGATGGCTTCAACCTTTTTTGGCATTTACTATGCTTTTTTTTTCAGGCCATTCGTAGCATGTGTTTATCATAGATTGCGATTTTTGTTTTACCGGACCACTGTTTTACGGCCACTGCCTTCATCTGTGCCATTCTTTTTTACAACCACCATTTGTATATGCCGCCTGTCATTTTGCAGCCAGTCTGCATTGCCACTTCACAAATTTTTGCAGGAAATCTTTGTAGCTAATCGGTGTGTCACTTTTGTAATTCACCTGCTGTTTCTTCACGATCTAAGCTTCGCGTTCATCCATGCTTCAGCTTGCGAGGGCGTGTTAGAATATATTTATGATTTTAGATTATTAAAATTATTATGTACTTAGGACTCTAAGTTTAGTTTATCTCTAATTAAGAGATGTATTTGATTTAGAATTAAGTTAAGAGTTTGAATTTGATTGTGATACTCATAGGGTCGGCTATACAATTTATTATTTTTTACATTGGTAGTTGGGCACATTAGAAAAGGCAGGGGTCTAGTGTGCTGCTGAATTCTCTGCTTCTCTACTTGACAAAGTGGTGGTTAGATTCGTACGCATTTTTTTCCTTCTTAGTTTAGAGAGTTTTCATATGCACTTTTTTCTTCCCATCTTCCATATCACCTTCTATTCTTATTGGTGTCAAGTTGTTGTTTCAAGTGAACCTTCCATTCTCAGGTTCATGTCTTTGGAGTCCCAATTTGTCTCCAAGTGGGTCCAGGCCCAAAATGAAGTGAACGGATTTTGTTTCGAGTCCAAGTGGGTCCCTTGGATTGTGTTTGAGGTCTCTTCTTCCCTCTATATATCCAAATATAGATTTGGATCTCTAATTTGTCAATTTTGTCGAATCGAATTTTGACCAGATTATTGTCTGGTTCGATATTCACATCAAAACTCATATAATTTATAGACGATCCCTGCAAAAACATCCTACTATAAAGCAACTCGAAGCCCTGAACCAAGTCCAAGTGGGTCCCTTGGATTGTGTTTGAGGTCTCTTCTTCCCTCTATAGATCCAAATATAGATTTGGAGAGCTAATTTGTCAATTTTGTCCAATCAAATTTTGACCAGATTATTGTCTGGTTCGATATCCATATCAAGACTCATATCATTTATAGAAGATCCCTGCAAATACATCCTACTATAAAGCAACTCGAAGACCTGAACCAAATAAAATCCCGTTCAAAACTCACAAGGGAAACCACCAAAAATAGGAAGAGAATAAATAAAGGTGGTTGTTGGTGGTGGTTGGGTGGTGTGTGTGTGGGGTGGGGGGACAGAGGAGGTGGAGGGAAGGGAAGAGAGAGAGAGAGCAAAATATGTCTGGAAAATGGGTACCAAACTACTTACTCATAACTCTCTTTTTTTCATCTTTTGATCATCTTATCTTCACCGAGCCAAATCAACATCAACATTTATGGATATGCAGATCTTTTTTTCTATGTTTGGTCATCTTCTCTTTGCCTGCGGGAAACATTGACATCTTTTCTTGGATTTATGTGACAGTGCCAAACATGTTGAGACTCTCAAATCTGTTGGAGTTGACGCCGGCAACCACTGTTGATTAAAACCTGCAATATCTGTAGTCTCTATGTACATATGTTGTTGGATTTATGGTTTGTTGTATTCCACTTGACCTGCTTGGCTGCACCAGATCTCTCAAAGTGGAACAGAGCTAGAGTCTTTTGAGACAGATTTGTTCAGCTCAAGTGTTCTTGCTAGTATTGTACAGTTTTACTGAATAGCATTGGCTTGAAAATAGTAAGTGGGAACATGAAATTGTATGGGTAACATCGATCAGTTTATATAAAGACAGGTTTTCAACAATTTGCCTGGTGGTGGAACTTCCATTTACCAACCATCTACTTGGTGCAGTTTTTCTTGGTTCATAACCGCGACATCTCTCACCTTGTCGGCTCCTAAACTTCTAAATGCGGCATTCTTGGTATTAAATAATATTTAATTATATATAATAAAAAGAGTTTATCTAAATCTATTTCTATGCTTTTTTAGAATAATGGCCTTTGCAGGTTGGGACTTTTTAAATGGGGCTTTCTTGAAATAAAAAATGTTCTTTTCAAATTATCAATAACTTTAACCAAATAAAGTATTCCTTCTGTCTTATTTTAATTATCTCATTTTAAACTTTGATTTTTTTAAGGAAGAGTTTTAAAAAAGTTTATGAACTTCTCTTCAAGAGTAGATATAGATAGTCAAAATGACATATCAGACAACTATTTTGAGATAACTCCAAAATGCATATCAGATAACTAAATTGGGATAGAGGGAGTAGTAAATAGATAACTAGAGTCAAAATTCAAAATATTAAATATTTTAACTGAATGAAATAATAATAATTATAAAGGTCGTTGAACGAAAAATTATAAGTGCCTTGTAAGAATAGGTACTTAAGTTTAAAATCATGTCACCCTCATCTAAAAGTTTCACATAGGTTGGGCAGCTTGGGTGGTGGGGTTTTATATGAGGAGGCAAAGTCCTTCTCCATCACAAGGTCTTTTAGGGTGTCTCCTTGGGTGGGACTTCAATGCAAAATCGTGGGGCCCAGATGCAGGACCCAAAGCAGACAATATTATGATGGGTAGGGTCGAATCGTCACAAATGGTATGAGAGCACGGTTCAACACTCAAACTGTGTGGGTTCTACTTACGTAACGTTGTCGATCTGTGCGTGTGGACTCCTGTTAGTGTGACATGACAGAGCCGAGGATGACTTTGGTCTTAAGGGGGGGGTGGATTGTAGCACCTCCATCCAAAAGTCCCACATCGGTTGGGAGTTTAGGTGGTGGGAGCTTTATATGAGAAGGCAAAGCCTCTCTCCATCTGAAGGCCTTTTGGGGTGTCTCCTTGGATGTAATTTTCAATCCAAAATCGTGTGGGCCTCAAAGCGAACAATATTGTGATGGGTAGGATCAGGTCGTCACAGAGATAATGATATAAAAATAATAATAAAAATATTTTCACATTATAGTTTGTTTCCTTCTCTTGAAACAAGTGTAGATAGAAATACATGAAGGTTGTAATATAGATGAAGGTTGAAAAAATAAACAACTGTAGCAAAATGTTTAAATCATTAAACTGAAATCATAAATAATTAAAACTTGAATTATCAAATAAAACCATATAATATCCTTTAAAGTACGTGGTTTAATATATTTAAAATCAATAATTATTAGACTATTAGAATTATTTAGCAATGACTAATAATATTATAAATATTAAATATTAATTTAGACAAGACAGATTAACCCACTTATATATTAATTAATTGTTATCATGGGGAGTGGATATAATAGATTATATGGACCGTACTTGATAAATATTAATAAATTGTATATGGACTATTATAAAATAATAGATATTTTATGTGATATATTAATTATTAGAAACTTAAGAACTGAATGACCCTAATCCTAGCTTATTTAGGCTTCTCTTTCCCCTCTCCTTGCTGCTACAATACTAAAATCTGCAGCAGCAGCCATTCCCTTGAAAATCCCTAGCTGGCTGACCCCTCTCTCTCTTCTATTCTCTCAGAAACCCTAAACCCTAACTTGCCCACCTTCCCTCTCCGTCTCCTCCTTTCCCCTCTCCTTCTTAATCCCCCTGCTCTTCTTCCTCTCTCTGTTCTTCTCCTCTTTTCCTTGGGCCGCCGATCCTCTTCCCCTTTTCTCCCTCTCTTGAAGCTCAAATTCTCCATCTTCCCTCAACTCTCCCCAAAAAGGGTTATAAATAAAGGGTTTTGCGGCAAATAAAGGGGTCTTTGAGACTTTTCAAAATGGAGGCCTAAAGGGACAACCTAACTCGCCTGGTTAAGCCGGCCTTGCCTGTCAAATACCGACCTTTGCATAAAAATTATAATTTAATTTTTATCTATTTCGTTTTTCAAAAAATGATTACCCACACGTGCAATGGTATTATTATGCACACTTAAGTATGAGCACACCAAATAAAATGGTAAAAGGTCCATCAAAAAATTTCTTGCTTTTTTAAAAAGGAAAATAAGTTTATCCAAAATCATCTTTATTGAAGAAATCAAATTATGTCTTTAAAGACAAAAAAAATTAAAATTAATTTAAATTGGTAATATTTTAGAAAACTTGGAAAAAATAGCTTAATTGATTATATGATGGTGAAAAAAGACCATTCCTATCACTACTTCATTTAATTGGCTCCATTCCTAACTTGTGGAGTTGTACATTTACATTAGTGCAAATGTGATACTTTTCAATTTTTTTAAATTCTTTTAAATTTGTGAACTTTTCAAATTCTCACCCCAAAAATTCTTTTAGTAATGGTTACAAACTGCTATCTAAAACTCATAGATCCTCCCTTTTCATTAGTTATTCTTGAAAATTGATGTGTTTCTTATTCACTAATGACAATACAAGAAGTATTTGTACACTGTTGGTCAAGCTAGATTGTTCTTGAGGGGAGTGAATAGGACAATTGTGGAATTTTAAATTTCTTTCGAAATTTGGCCAATTAAAATTGGGTCTTTACTAATTAATCCAATTGATCTTCCAAGATATTGAGATTTATAATAAATAATAAATATGAAGTGAAATCTCAACAAACACAATTTCACCAAACAAGTGTGCTAGATATATAAGAAATAACACAAATGCACAAAGTAAGGTGAGGAGGTAAGAAGAGATGGAAAGTCTTGACATAAGGATTTTTACGTGGTTCGGCAATCTTGCTTACATCCACGCCATAAGTACACCACTTGAGGATTCCACTAACTTCTCATTCGATGGTGGAGAAGAAACCTATTACAACTTTGATCTCTTTCACGGGTAGAGATTGAACCTATACAACGCTTGATCTTTTTCACGGGTGAAGATCGGACCGATAACGCTCAAGAGAGAAGACACCCTTCTCTCCTTACAAGGGTTACACCAACCCTATACAAATGACAAAATGATAGAAATAATTTAATTTTTAGAAAAATACCAAGAACGCTTGCCTCTTGATGCTCTAAGTTACTTTGGCACGTTCTTGAAGATCCTCCCCTTTTCTTGGCTTTTTTGATGAAGTGTAAATGCTCCAATGATGCCCAACCAAAATGTAGGAGAAGAGAGTTAGGGATGCTAGAAGGTTTACCTATAAATACAATCTATCCCTAAAGGTTCTCTCAAATACACATCCAAGAGTGAGCCTAAAATGCTCAAGATTTGCCTATGAGAGCTTTGAGTATGAGTGAGATTGAGCTCAAGAACTTTGGTAATCTAACTATGGAGTTTTAGTGTTCTTGAAATGATTGAGAGTCTTGGAGAATGTTAGAAAGAGTTTTGCTCATCAAGAATCAACCTTTGGAATGTCCTAAGGTCATACATTTAAAGCCCTCTTGAAGATATGGCCGTTGGAAGTCAAAATCATAAGAATAGAGCCGTTAAAAACTTCCCGTTGCGATTTCAGTCGACTGAACTGAAGATTCAGTCGACTGAAATGTCTAGAAATGACTGCTGAAACATCTGGGCACAATTCAGTCGACTGAAATGAAAATTTAGTCGAATGAAACTAATTCAGTCGACTGAAACATAAATTCAGCTGACTGAATCTTGTCTGAGGCTGAAAAGACGAATCTGCAGCACATTCAGTCGACTGAAACATGAATTCAGCCAACTGAATCTCGGCAGTTTTGTACACCTTCACTAAAACGACCATAACTTGGGTTTTCGAACTAGGATTTTAGGAGTTCTTGGGCTCGTTGGAAAGCTCATTGAGAGATCTATCCACTCACCAAATTTGGTTCAATTTGAGTTCCATTTGATACCTCAAATAATCTCCCAAAGTGAGGGTATATGACAAAACTGTTTTGATCTGTTTTGCACCCTTTCATTGAAATGCTCATAACTTGAGCTATACATTTCCAATTGGGTGTTCTTGGACTTTTTGAAAAGTTCTTTTAGTGCTCCATCAAATCATTAAAATTTTACCAATACTTGGGAACATTTGATGGAAGAAAAAACTTGCCCAAAATAGAGCAAAATTCACCTAACCTAAGAAATTCAAATTAGTCCAACCAAATTCTAAGTTATGGATTCTAAGGTTTGTCCTAATAGTAATTCTAGGTCTTCTAAGTCATTCCTAAGGTCTAAATACCTGTGTTGGTTGACATTCATGAAGTTCTTCTGATTTCGGTGCAATACATTCCAAATGACGTGTTTTCTGGAGCTTCAAACTTGATTTGACTATATTAGTCTTCGAGAGGCACGGTCTTGACACCCGAACAAGGTCACGACAAGTCACACAAATTGACAACTCATGACTCAGTCGGACATAGTCACGAAATTGACAACTCAATCTGACTCAGGGGAGGCAGATTTAACTTTTAAGCCAACATACACAAACCCTAATTAGGCATTATAAAAGGACTAAACTACCCTCAATATATTAAAGGATTAAAATACCTTCAGTATATAAAGAAATTACACGCACACAAACTCTAACACCGGCCTTCAAACTTGCGATGTTACAGTGTTAAGCATCAAGAGTTTGCCAAGACGATATGAAAACATGTAATGGTGTGTGACTTCATGAAGACGCCAACCAATTGCATGGCAACAGAGATAAATGAAAGAGAAATTGTGCCAAGCTGTAGATGAGGTCGCACAAAATGTAAATCCAGCTTAATATACTTGATATGCTAATGAAAAACTAAGTTATGTGCAATTTGAATAACACTTTTATTATCACAATACATAATGTTAGCCCCAAGGTTTCAACCCAAAGGTAAATGAGTAATGTTTAATGCTATTAATATTTCAAATTGGATTTATCATAAGACATGTATCAAAAGATCCATACTTCAAAGGAGACATGTATTAGATATTGGGCAGTTACACTCAAAAGCCAATATATCTAAAATGCAAAGATCAATGAAAACCAAGTCAAAGCACTGAAGATCAAGTCAATGTCAAGCATTGGAGATCAAATGAAAAAGATACAAGAACTGAAGATTGAAGACCAAGTCAATATTAGTGTCCTTAGGCTTAAGTCATGACGGTTAGGTTCATATCTTATAAAGTTACTCAGGTTTTTGAACACCATGGCTCAATCACAGAATTAATTGGACCATAGGACCTAAACAACATATAGACAATATTTTGGATAGGTCCCTAAGTAATTTGGCTAAGTCCCTGTGACTACTGAAAATAGCCCAATGCCCAAAATCTATTTAAGTTTGAAAATTTCATAAAACAGGGCAGAACGGGCAACTACTAACTAGGATATTGAACATACTGTTAAACATATTTACTCCCAGTTAAGAATGGGAGACCTGTTCTCTAAGAAAGGTCGACCTATCAGAGAATAGATTGATAAACGTTTGCCCCAATTAAGAACAGGCGACTAGTACTCTGGTAGAGGTCGACCGGTCTGTACACTTTGAAAATATTTCTACTCTCAGTTAAGAACAGACAACCTATATTGCCAGAGAGGGTGACCGGTCTCTAGTGATAAAACTCATATTCTCAAAAGAATAGGCGACTGGCCCTCTGTAAGGTCGACAGGTCTGATCACTCTGTAAATGTTCATGCTCTCAGTTAGAAACATGCGACTGATGTTGGCTTAGAGGTCGACCAGCCTCTTCTTGAATGTTCATATTTTCAAATGAATGGTCCACCATTCCCTCCACAGAGGTCGACTAGTTCACAACAACAGTCAATTTCTGAGCATTTAATGCTCCTTCCAATGGGAAAAATATTGCATTTATTTCTTGGCAACAATATTATTTTTGAGATATATATAAATGGAGACATAAATTATGTAGTACCTCACCCCAGTGGGGGGCCAACCTAAATTACAGATAGTACCATTCCTACATTGTAGCCAGGCTAGGCGCTGGGAGTGTCCTAGGAGTCCCACATCACCTGAGCCTTGGTATTCTCCTTGGTATATAAGTTTGGAGTCCTTGGGGTGTCTCATTGGGTGGGACCTCTAGAAACAAAGTCGTGCGGACCCGGGTGCAGGCCCAAAGGAAACAATATTGTGCTGAGTGGGTTGGAGAGTTACAAATGGTATCAGAGCACGGTTCAACTCTCTAACTAAGGGTGTGGGCTGGTGCGTGTTTGGACCGACAGTAGAGCCAGGGGCGGCTTTTTTCTTAATGGGGGTAGGTTGTAGTACCTCGCCCCACTAAGGTGCCAACCTTAATTACAGACAGCACCATTCCTACATTGTAGCCAGACTAGGCGCTAGGAGTGTCCTAGAAGTACCACATCGTCTAAGCCTTGGTGCTCTCCTTGGTATATAAGCTTGGAGTCCTTGGGGTGTCTCCTTAGGTGGGACCTCCAGAAACAAAGTCGTCCGGACCCGGGTGTAGGCCCAAAGCGGAAAATATTGTGCTGGGTGGATTGGAGCATTACAGATTAATAGTAACCATTGTTCACCTACTTGAGAATTAAGTGCGATCAATTCAAATCACTCTCTTGCTCAAAAACCCTGTCACTTGCAAATCTTGTTCTGAGTCATACTCTTAGTGAACCAAATTTGTATACATTTGAGAGCTACTCCTGAGCTACAACTTGTAATCTTCTACTTTTCTTCAAGAGATCAAATTATAAAGGGTTGGTGTAACCCTAGTTAAGAGAGAAGAGGGTTCATCTACTTCAACCTGAGGAGTGGTGTACTCAAAGCCTTGTAATCGATTTCTTCTCCACCATTGAGGAGAAGTTGAGTGTATTCATCCTCAAGTGGTGTACTTAAGGTGAGGATGCAGGCAAGTACACCTTTACCACTAAGCTATAACATCTTTCATAGTTTAGTTCACGTCTTCTTTTATATATAGTGTTATGTGGATGCTTTAACAAAAAAAAAGCGCTACTAACATGAAAAAGGGTTATCTAGATAACGCTTTAATAACATTTTAATGTTAAAGATTCCGCTGATAAAAATGAAAAAATATAAGTTGAACAAAGTTTGAATCCTAGACCTCCACATGGAAACAAATACCTTTACCACCAAATTGTAATACCTTTCACATTTTTAATTTATGCCCTATTTTATATATAGCGTTCATCTAAAACTGACGCTTTAAACATAAAAAAGTGCTTTAACATTAAAAAATGTTATCTAAATAGCATTTTTATGTTAAAATGTCCATTTTCATATTAAAGCGTCCGTTTTGGTGGATTTTTCCGTTGCAGCTATTTTGTGATTTTAAAAAGTAGCATGGGCTATTTTATCATAAAAAAAAAATTTGGTTTGATTTATTTGAGATATATTGAGTTGAATCAACACACTAATAATTATAATATGTTATGTTATCTTAAGTTAATAGTTTTAAAATTAGTTTTCGAATATCTAGAAGATATTGTAAAATGTCAAAATTTATATTTAATTATATTTTTATTATAATAATATTTGATTTGAACTCAGTAGGTGAAATTATTCTTCCAAGATTATGACAAAGCTATTTAAGATTCCATTATGTAATTAAAGTCCTTTAAAACAATAAAACCTATAAAATTTAGAACAAATCCATATAACAATATAGCCAAATCCTCCTAAATCACAAATTTTAAATCTTATTTCTATGCTTAATCAATAACCGACAACCTTAAAAAGTTCACATTACTCTTTAAATTTTGTTATAATTTTTATTTTTATTGCTTTAGGTTTATAATTTATTTACTCTAACTAAAATGAATAGATGTAATTGTTAAATATAAATAATTAATATTTTAAATAATAGAATTTAATTATTTTGATTATCGAAATTGATCTGAATGGACGTATTCTAATATTTCCCATTAATAAAATAAATTAATTAATTAAGTGAAAAATAAGCCAAAAACGTGGACGGCAGGATTCGAACCTGCGCGCTCAAAGAGCACATGATTTCTAGTCATGCCCGATAACCACTCCGGCACGTCCACAAGTTGTAATTAATTTGTAGATTATTTTAATTTATAAGAATAATATAGCGTTAGATTAATCCAATCATCATTCATTGTTTTTCCATACATCCATTTAAACCCATGCATCTCCATATCTATTTTTTGTCTTCTGATATTCCACTCCATACCTGGTATTCAACTTTATCTACAATTATGAGTATATTATTATTATTATTTTTAGTTCTTTTATTCAACTTCATTTTGATGTCATGATTTGATTGGTTATAAGTGATGTCATTATATGATTGAAAATTAATCATAAAACCAGTATTCTCATTGATATAGAGGACCACAACCCCATTTTCTCCTCCCCATATACCTATGTCATTGTGAATCAAATCCTTATTACATGCATCATTTAATCGAAATCTAACCCTGTAGTGCTCATCTTACTTATTGATCTTTGAACCTTCAAAAGTCACATATTGAACAATTTAATCAAGTATATTTTTCACATTTTATCCATAAATATACCTTCAAACAAATATCTCTATATATAGGGCCCACCCTAGGAGGTTAAAAGTGTCATGCACAAGCCTGGCTAGAAGTGAATTGAGTTAGTGAATAGAATGTAAAGCATTGTTTTAAAAATTGAACTGTTAATTAAACTATATTATACAATAGTTGAGTTTAATTAGATTTAGCCGTTGTGTCAAACTTCTTGAATCATTGTGAACTGTGATGTTAGTACATAATACTATAATACATTGTTATATGTAAAAGTAAATTACTAAAGAATAAAAACAATCGAGAATTGAGAGAGAACAAAATAGGGAGATAGAGATGATAGATTCAATGTAATTAGAAAGAGAATTGTCCTTGAGAATTTCTTCTTGTATTTGCTCATGTTGATCAATTCAAACACAAGAAATTTTGTAGTTACAACCGTTTGATTAGTCTAGTGTTCTTGGTTTATTTCTTGTCAGTGACCACCAGTCACATCTAAATTTGTTTTTAATTTGCATCAAGCAACATTGGTACTAATATTTTAGTTTAGAAGCATTTAGAACTTGACACGACACTCCCAATGCAACGCCCCATCCCCCGCTATGTGCCCATTATCTCTGAAAAGTCTCAAAACATAACTAAGGAATAGATATCGGGCATCTTTTATTTTTTGAAACGGGGTAACTACCTCCCGTTTAACAATTCAATAAAGTTCAAAACCAACATAATAATAAGCATAACATGTCACGCCCCGACCTGAAAGGTGATTCGGAACGCGACTGAATTTTTTTTCTTTTTTGAAACTAAACTCAAGAAGTCTAACGGGGCCGGATCAACAGTTAGGCCTAAAGGTCACACATGATCTCAACATGTGGACTCAAACACACACCATAAGTCTACCCCAAAGAGATAAAAACATAAACACACATAATTCCAAACATCGAATTATCATTGAAACATCATTAGAGTAACTACGGATATATGGTAGTTTAATACATTGCATTTAAGCAAATTCAGTACCACACTCGGTACTTTACATAAGCACACGGTTCGAAAACCAAAAAGTAAAGATAAGGGAATTCCCCTCAGTGGGAATCCCAAAGCAACGTCGCAACTTATCCATCCTAAGCTTCAAACAGAGGGTTCTCCTCCTCAGGCACATCTCCTGAAAGGTGAGTGGGGTGAGCTACCTAGCGCAGTTAAGGAAATATAAAAGTGCAGTTTAATGAAAGATCAGGTTAGTACATAATCAACAGTTGCAATATAATATCTCATGCTTGATAATAAACTCTCAATATCAAGTATAATCTCATCATCATTTCCATAATTAGTCATTCTTCCCATTACTTCTGTCATCCAACGTAACACCTACATAATACGCTGAGACCATTGTATTAAGTCCCGACACGGTCAAAATACATCCTTACAAGTATATCTCCGGCCCTCACATGGCCGATACTGACACTCCTCAAGTTAGCAACTGTCGACACCCCTGGTCCAGTAGACGTAAACCATCTCATACACATGGCTGATATTGGTTCAATAGTCAAGGGCACGTGGAAGCAGTATTACACATCTCATATGATCAACATCATAAACATTTATAAGCGTCATAAGCACTTTTTACAACAGTGCATCATGTGTAAGCATATGGGTGGGTTCATCAACATGAAACCACTCATTGCTCAAGATCCATTTCAATAAACCTGTTTACACCTACTGCAAAATTAAGTTCCCTCACCGAAAATGTCTGGTATCGCGGTCTCTGTGCAACAAGCAAATAAGTGCACAATCATTAACAGGTCAACATACATAGCATCAGATGCATACATACAAATAGTATTTGAAAACCATACTTGTTTTCCTAAAAATCTCCAAGGTAAATGGAATTGAGTCTCTTACTTGGTTTCTAATCATTTTAAGTTACAATAATCCACAATATAGTAATAAAGTGCTCAGTCCAAGACTCATATTGTCTTCTGGGCATGACCAGATTGACTATTGAGTTAGGTCTAGATACTCAGGTGACTTGTTGGTAGTCTTCTAGATAGGACCAGATTTGACATGTTGAGTAAGGCCTCGAGGTCACTCAGTGCCCGACAAATATAGCGTCGGCCTGGAAATGAAGTCACTTAGTGCCCGACAAATAGAGTCGGCCTCGAAGTGAATACAATAGTATATACGCTATAGTAATAAGAGAAGAGGGTTGGTACCATTTTTAATTTATTAGAGGCATAAACATCACATGAATCATCAAACAATCAAGTGTTTACATTAAAAAAACTGGGTTCCTCGGAACCAGGTACTATGGCTTCGGATCATCCGAACCACTGCCTAACACTAGTCACAGACTTCGGAACTTGGGTCTGGTTTCGGATCGTCCGAAGATCAGGTCTCGGATCATCCGAAGGTCCTTCCGAACTGAAAAACAGAGAAAACAAGTCTCGATGGGTCTATGTGTCTCGAATCATGCTGAGTGAAGCTCGGATCATCCGAGAGGGGTTTGGTTCTTCTGAACAGGGCTCGGAACATCCGGCAGAAAAAGGCTAGCTTCGGACGCTTCGGGACTTCGGGCTGAAGCTCGGAACGTCTGAAGGGTTACATTCGGATTGTTCGAAGGGTGTTACCCTCGGACCGTCCGAAGCTCGACTCTCGGACAGTCCGAGAGTCGTTTTCCACTCTATCTGTAACAGGAGACAGTAACGGGCAGAGACACATGAAATAAAATCCAAAAACAGTGGGTTTCCTAGATTCGGTTTTCACATTCAACCGGTCAGATGAACTCCTCAGTAAGTCCTCTTTCCATAGGGAGTGGTTTAAGACTTTAAAACTTAAGAGGCCATCCGATTTTAAAATGAAAACCACACTGGTACAAGAAATCCCATGATTTTTCTTAAACTTCAAACTGGTTTTACACACTCAAAACTTGGCCAAATTTGGTTCTATTTGATTCTAAACCACTTAGAATTTAAAGAGGAACACAGTGGTTACCTTCACTCGAGTTCCTGGGTTGAAAATCTGACTTTTGAAAATCTTTCCCTCTAAGCTACTGTTAAGGAAGAACTTGGAAAACAGAGGCCGAGAGAGAGAGAGAGAGAGTTGGTTTGAGAAGAGAGACTGGGGGAGAGATAGAAATGGAGATTTCTGAGGGAGGAACCAGCTGATGGAGAGGGCAATATTAGCAAATCTGATCAATGCATGGAGGCCAGCAGGAGGCTACATACAGCTGCGGCCTACGTCCCGAACAGTAACCGTACTGTTTGGGCGTTGGTTGCAGATCAGCTCCTCAAAGTTTCCAATTTTGCAAATAAGTCCACCAATTTGATAAAATCTGATTTTCAACTTAAAACATGATTTTGAAGGCTCAAGAATTTTAATCCAACCTCACAGATAAGTTGGGTTTTAAAAACTCTAATCACCATAAAAATTTGGAGATTCAAAATTCAATAAAAATTATAGATTTAAATAAAAATCACAATTTAACACTATTTACGTGTTTTAACTTGTGTTAAATAAAACGATTTAAAGTCCTCATTTTTGGGGTTTGAAAGAATAAAGTAGACCATATTAAAATGGTCTAACATACTATACTTGTTTCAAAAATTATCTCATTTCAAAAACCATTTAAAAATATTTATTTCTCCCTTTCGGCTTTTGACGGGCGGTTTTAAATACTATTTTCTGAAAATAAAATTATTTTAAAATTAGAAATAGGAATCCTTGACTAAGGAGAATAATATCATCCAATAATAATCACATAATAACACAACAAATAAAATAATAATAAAAAGCGGTAAATTACTATTTTGCCCCTCCAGCTGGATGAGCTGGATCACTGAGTTTTCGAGCTCAGATTGGGCCACACTTGGGCTTTTCAAAAAGCCCTAACTATAATCTTTGAGATTCACCGGTCTAAGAAAGATTTATTAAACTAAACTACTCCTAATTTAGGTTAGGGTATTACATAACAAACAACCACCGACTATTCAATATAGTTATACAGTCATCCAAACAAAACATGTGATAATGAGTCCATACAAATAAGAGTATCTCAAAACTAAAGTATAAGCATAATATGAGATATTTAACTACTGCTACTCCTCTCTGGGTACCTCCTCAAAGGGTCCACCTGGCCCCTACGCAATCGGAGTACTTGAAAGGTAAGGGGTGAGCTAACCAACCCAGTGAAGAGATAATGCTTATTACAAGTTAGCAACATAAATAGATATCACATGTATGAATGCAAGAATATCATAATAACTAGAGTACCCATGTACATGAAACCCAACTACACCACTAACTATTGATCCACCAACCAAATCCGAGACATCATCTTGGTATCCCACATCGGGTCCTCAAACAACTATGGTCTCCTTACCAGTGTCAACAGGAGACTACACCATACACAACTGCCTCAACCACATGAACTGTGTCGGAAAACCCCTCAACCACGCCCAGGGAAGCCAAACTCTAAGGTATGTACCTCAACCACTGGAACGCAACGGGGAAACCCGCATCCCTTATGGGGGTCTCTGTAACGCCCGCCTCTTTTCACCGAAAATCAGAGTCTATTTTTTTTTTGAAATAAAAGTGACAATGGGCGCGGACGTCACGACGCGAGTTAAGTCCGAGCTTCTAAAGGTCGGCCCTTAACTGGCCAACCCTACGCGTGCGCGGAACGAAGACCACGAGAACTGTTCACGCGTAGGAAGTAAGCTCGCGGAATATAATTGCATGCGGAACACTATAATATAGACTACCCTACCAGCTTTAGATAGCAAGGAAGTACGGCGCTTAAAATTACTAAAATACCCCTATGTTCATAATTATATCTCAAAATGATAATGTCCAGAGTACAGTCCAAACCATAGCAAGAAACAGTAATTATTACAATCCGACAAGCTAGCTACTTAAATTACATTTCCAAAATAAAACTTAAATAAAGCTAAGTAGCCGCTTTCCCCAAGCTCCTAAGCTTGGCTCCCGTCGCGTCCACCGTTTCCGCCGTCTCCTGCGTCATCAGCTAGGGTAGAAGTAGGGCGTTAGACAACGCGCCCAGTAGGACTCCGAGTAGGGTTAGCACATGGATTAGTGATAACAAGCATACCGATAATAATATAATAAAACCATATGATGAATGCCATGCCATGGGTGCCTATGTCATGTGTCCCACCCATCATTCATATCATCATAAAATGTCATATCCCCCTTGACGGCAAAGCCTCTTCAAGGTGTCCCCATGTTTGCTTCTCGGTCGCCCTGACGGAGCATGGACTCCGGTTATAGCATATCAAGCTATCCCCATGTTTGATTCTCGGTCGCCCCGACGGAGCATGGACTCCGGTTATATCACCTCAGGCTATCCCCATGTTTACTTCTCGGTCGCCCCGACGGAGCATGGACTCCGGTTTCATTATTTTCCCGCCCATGCCATGCATGAGATGTAAGTGCATTATGCTATGTAGTATATATATAATTCATATCCTTAATATAAAATTCATAGCATTGAAATATAATCCATAGCATTTAAAATATCATCCATAGCATTAAAGTATAATTCATAGCATTTAAAACCCATCTTAAGATAAATCATATAATTACCGAAATAAAACGAGGAAACCATCACATATACATAATCCACGACTTACAAAAAGGTAGGAATCCTACCGAATACCGCTTAGCGTCCCTTTACGTTTTCGTTCGATAATCCGGTCGCCGATCGCGTACCGTTTGCGACGTCCCGATACCTTATTATACATTTACCAAATTAGTTCATATTTTATCCATGATTAAGTCCCTAACCGATCACAACCTAAGATCCATTTAATGATCCCTAACCATGTTACAAGATCATTAAAAATCAGCCCTTAACATAAGCCTCATTTCCATTGATTTAAACACATGCATAATTCCAAATTTTAGCCCTTTAAACATTCTAATTTTGTGAGACTAAAATGCAGCAACCCTAAGCTTCATTTAATCACTCATAAGGTCATCTTAATGCACCCAAGTTCATGTCCAACATACATGGGGTTCGGCCATGTACCATGGCTGAATCCATGGTTCTTCATTTTGGCCCATAATTACGGTTTTGCCACTACACTTCCATGATTTAATATTTCCTCCATCCATGTATATTTTTGGTCCGTACTTCATCCATATATTTATCCCCATTAATGATTCATTGACCATGACCTAACATCCCTAAAATCAGCCACTTAATTTAATTAAATTTGCAATCATCTAATCCCATACATAATTCAATATTTAGCCCATAACATGACCTACAAATGGGTCATGGGTTCGGCCATACACCATGGCCGAACCCATGATGCCTTTTTCCCATTTTTCTTGGGTCCATTTCACCTCATTTGGTCCTACCATAAATGAATTTAAATCATACATTTACATCATCCTTTCATAATCATCATGAGATATACTTTGGTCCATTTAATTTAACCATCATTCAATTTTATTTTCCATGGTTCCAAGAACACTAAATTCCTCAAAGTCTTCCCATGGGGTTCGGCCATGTACCATGGCCGAACCCATGGTCCATAATTTTATTTTTAAAAACCTCATTTCCACTCATTTAAAACCTTGTTTAAAATACCTAAAAAAAATCCACTTAATTACCATTAACCTTCTCCATTAATTTCCATACTTCCATAACTATTTAATTCATCATTCCATCACCATAGGGTTCGGCCATACACCATGGCAGAACCCATGGTTCATGATTCTCCTTCATTCACCATTTTTGGAGGACATTAAATCATTTACATATCCCATGATTTTCTTGTTTAAAACCCCTTTACAAAAAAATCATTAAGTTTTACTCAAAATCATCTTGACATCATAGGTTACCCTTTCATGGTTCTTAATCCCAAAAACCCTATTTAAATTTCTTAATTGTTCACCATGGGGTTCGGCCATACTACATGGCCGAACCCTATGGCCTAAAATTCCTTAAAACACCCATACTTCCATATTTAATTGATCTTAATTGTGTCCATAATGTCTATTCATTTTCCTTAATCTATCTCTTCCATTTCATCCATTTCTCATCTTATCATTGGATGGATCTTAGATCTAAGGCCCATAACATTTGTGGCCACCATCCATTTTAAGAAATGGATTCCATAAACACATCTTAACCTTTAAAAAATATAAATTCTTGTTTAAGAATTCCTTACCACACCGACGACTCTTCCGGCCTTTCTTTCTCCTTTTGCTTTCCTTAGCCCTTTCTCTTCTTCTTCTCCTTGTTGTTCGGCCACTATGTGCTTGATCAAGATGGAGTCTCCATGGTTAGGGTTTGGCTAGGGTAGGTTTAGATTTTGAGAGAGGGAGAGGGGAGGGGATGGAAAATCATCTCAAGCTTGGGTCTTGAAGTGGTGGTTGGCCAAGCCTAGTTTTTTCCTTCTTTTCTTCTAAGTTTCTTCTTTTTTCTTGGTGTTTTCCTTGGGAGAGAGAGAGAGGACGGTTTTGGGAGAATGAATGAAGAGATGGAGATGTGATGGGACTCTAGACCCATTCCCATCTCATCTTGGTGGCTTGGGTTACACTCCTCCATCATCCCATTTGACCAACCAATATGGGTAAGCATGGCTTGCATGTCCTTGGTGGTGGTGGTTGGGAGGAAACCACCCCACATGCCAACGGTTTTGTGCGTGTTTGAATGAGTGGTTTGGTCTTCCTCCTTTTGACCACTTGACCATATGATGAGAGGTATGGGTCCTCATACCTTGAGTGGTGGTGGTTGAGATGAAACCACCACCCTAAGTCATGGTTTCTTTTGTGTTTCTTTGGGTGGTTTCAATGGGATGAAACCACCCCTTGACTTGTTCAATTGACCCTCCTTTGACCAACCTAATTAATTAAATTAGATTCTTACTTAGGTTAGTTAATTTCCATTTAATTTAATCCCATTAAATTCTCTCTTTCTTTCTAAGAACTCCACCCATGGTTGACCAAGTCAACCATGGTGGACGGTCCCCACCAACACCTATCCTACCCGCCACCTCACTTGGTGAGGTGGAGGTGGGCCCCATTCGGCCATATCACTTAAACCCATTAATCTTAACTTAGATGATTTCAGATAATTTAAATCAACTTAATCTACTTTAATCTTCCTTAGTCCCCTTAACTTATCCATGGTTGACCGAGTCAACCATGATGGTCGGCCCCACCTTTTCCTTGGTCCACACTCCACCTCACTTGGTGAGGTGGAGGTGGGCCCCATTGGTTATGCCATCTTAACCATCTCATCATTAACTTAGGTGGTTTAACTCCCATTCACCCCATTTCAATTAATTGGGTCACCATTGGGCCCATGGTCCAATTAAATTATTTTCTATCATTTACCTTTGAGTTTGACTCATTTTGACCCATTGGGTCCCAAATGGTTATCGGGCCCACTTTGACCATTATTGACCCCTTAATTGAATTCCATCCAATCCATGGTCCATTGGACCATACTTGAGCCCTTGCCCCAATATTTGATCCATTTAACATCCATAACATCAAAATTCCAATTAAAATAAATAAATGCCATATATATGTTGATTTAAAAATTCGGGCTATTACAGTCTCGACTGACAGAGTGTAACGGGGAAGTCCTCCCAATAACCAAATCATCATCTCATCATAAACATATACACATATAGATAACTTCTCTGCTCTAGGGCAGGTATCTCAACCTCCGGAACGCAACGGGAAAACCTGCATCCCTTATGGGGGTCTAGACTGTGGGAGCGTAATGGGGAAGTTCTCCCAACAACTGACATCATCACAAATACATACACATGTGAATAGTCCGTCCATCTCAACACCCAACGGCGCGTTGTCCGTTGCGTGTTACCTCCCATGCATGCACATGATATCATGATCATGTATAACAACATAAGCATATAACAAGATCTCAAAACACAAGTCCACATACTCATCATGATCTCATTCACATATTACAAGTAAATACCCATCATGTTATCAACAAGTTCCAAGCATCATATCCAATATCCAGACGCATATCTCACTCTCAGCATAAATTCATTCACATGTTATAAATAAATACACATGTTATCATTAAGTCCCAAGCATCATGTCCGACATCAAACACATGTCTTATTTTCATCATAAATTCATTCACATGTTATAGCTAAATACACAACATGTTATCAATAAGTTTCAACCATCATATCCAATATCGAGACGCATATCTCACTCTTAGCATAAATTCATTCACATGTTATAAGTAAATACACAATTTGTTAACATTAAGTCCCAAGCATCATGTTTTACATCCAACACATGTCTTATTCTCATCATAAATTCATTCACATGTTATAGGTAAATACACAACATGTTATTAATAATTTTCAAGCATCATGTTCAATATCCATTCGTCCGATCAGAATTTCTCATTTAATCGCATATGGTTGACATCAGTGCACTCGAATGGATCCCTTGCCACAAATTCATTCAATGGTTCCCTTACCGAGTGGCTTAATAAACAAAGGGCCCCATTTAAGTCGCTCCATGTCTAAGGTTAAATACTAAATAGATGCAAATGCATGCTAAAACTGTAACGACCCATCCCGCTACGAGTACGTTAAACTGTTACAAAGTCTCAAAACACCGATCTAATTCTATTTCAGGGGCATTTTTTTTTTCCAAAATAAAGGGGAGATATTGCCCCAGCAATTCAAGGCAACTACGGGAACCCACCATTAAACCAATAACCAATAAAGTATTAATCATAATTGGAAACAATAACATCATTCCATTATTACATTCATCCAATTTAATGAAACGTACACATATCTCAAATGCATTAATAAGTCTCCAATTACAAAATAAAACCATGACAAGTACAAAGCTACAACTCTACGCCCAATGTCTGATTGAGGGTCCCGCCAATCCTTCCTCTATGAAATACCTGTGAGGCAAGGGGTGAGCTCTACATGCCCAGTGAGGGTAACACATGCATCATAAGTCATCAAGCATACACTGCACATAATCATATGGACACATCAATGTCTAGGATGTCTACATGCATGACCATACAAAGGTGTACCCTACCCCTAGCACATGGGCCCACGTCAGCGGGGCCTCTAGGACATCCTCTAATCAACCCAATGCAACTCCCTTATGTGTCCAACCGCGACAGTCCACCCATCCACGGGTACGCAGACTAATCCTCAGTCAGATCGGGGTCTCTAGTCCTCAACTAGACCTATGACCCTCTCATGACAACCTGTACATATACCACGACCAACCCAAGAGTCGGACTCACTAGAGTCCCAAACTGATTAACACACGGGAGTAGCCACCTCACCAGTCCTCAACGAACTGCCAACCAGACTCATCTATGGTCTTATCAACCAAGCACCAGAGTCACGATAGTCAGACCTATAACCTTGGACCCCATATGCTGGTCTCCACACGACTGGTGTATCCACCTCTCACAAGATTCTATAGGTCTTCTATCGAGTGAGCTGGCCGAACTCACTCATTAGGTGCCCATAAATTCCTGGTGAGTCGACACCCACAAAACAAGTCTCAACCATGAACGCCAATACCATAACCGCGGGTAATACACTACCACATCGCACCACAGGCTGTCCCCACCATACAGGTGTCCTAGCCTGGAATATCTCATCGCATCACATCGCACCATCTCTCAACCAATGAGCGGGCGAGCACCTCCTCGGCCTACTCGGTCATTCAGGGAATCACAAACCATACCAGCGGGAGCTGTCCCTCACCGCATCGTCCCTTGACCTAGGCGAGCACCTCCTCAGCCTACTCAGTCATCTAGGGATCACAAACTATGCCAGCGGGAGCTGTCCCTCACCGCTCCGTCCCTCGACCTAGGCGAGCACCTCCTCAGCCTACTCGGTCATTTAGGGACCACAAGGCATACTGGCGGGAGCCGTTCCTCATCGCACCATCCCCCGGCCAATGCGTGGGCGAGCACCTCCTCAGCCTACTCGATCATCTGGGGATCACCTCACCGTCACACATTCGGGTATCGGAACCGCAAGGGGCTTCTAAAGTTGCCTTGGGTGAACCAACATTCAGCCTGATGGCCTATCTAGGGTTAACATAATTACTTCCCATCTAGTCCTTATCTGGGACTCCTAGGCACTTTGTTCTTTAAATCAGACAACACCTCTCTCATAGGTGTGTCTGAGAAAGACAAGACAGACCGCCCATTTGATCCATGCAGGGGTACAACTACCCAATTCCAATCACAAGGGAGTCCGCGTCCCAACCACGCATCCACGGCACAGTCCCACATAACGTGCCCACCCTAACTACCCGACAAGCTAGGGGGAGTCTCTAGACCCTGATGTGGCCTAGTACCCATGCCCCACCGGCATCCCACATACGTTAGTTATATGTATGCACAATTAACTCTACACTTACACATGCCATTAACATAGTTCGTCACATAATAATCAGGTATATGCATCACTATTTATCACTAGTTGACATGCTAACATCCATGCATGTTATAACGACTAGCAGTCCAAACTAATTATCACATGATCAAATGGTATTTTATCAACAGAATACATTGCACCATAATCAGACATATACCACTACATATTACATATTCACATGCTGGCATCTCAGCATTTTATCAACCAAAATAAACTCCAATCATGTCACCACACAATCAATCAATTATGACCTTAAATAATCAATTCATATTGCCTTTGCAGGCATCGGATACGAATACATCCGGATGGGGACCCGCCACATAATAGTATCAACAGTTCCCTTGCCGAGTGGCTCGTAATATTAGGGACCCCGATTCGCCGCATTCCGTACCGCACATCTAATATAGTAGTAATATGCATAAATGCATGCTAAAAGCGGTGATAAGTTCCCTCACCTGTGTGTGCCCTTGAAATCCAATGCGAGAAAACGAGTCCGCTGGGTTGAAGGAAGTTCGATCTGTTGAAACGAGAGCACAAGGATAAGTAACCGGGCAAAAATGAGTCAAACTAAGTCTGGACTACAAACGGGCCCGAAAACGAGTCGGGTCCAAACCGAAGTGAAGTGGGCTCGAAACTGAAAATTTGGTTTGAAATCGGGTCGGGCCGAAGGTGGGCTGGGCCAAACCAATGCTAGCGAGCTGGGCCCGGCCCCCAAGCCTACTGGGCTATAGCAAACTGGGCCAGGTTTGCCCGAATTGAACTCAGCCGAGTCAACTCAGTGACCCGACTAAGTTTGCTCAGCACCCAGTCCAGAAACAGTAAAAAGACGGAAAAGAAGAGAAAGAGAAGAGAAAAGAGGAAAACCAAGGAGATGAGGGGGATAGAGAAAGAAGAAGATCAATGAGAAGAGGAAATACTGAATCCGAACACCTGAAATCGGCGAGCACGGCTGAAGGGGGTTGGAAATCTGACGCCTGAAGGCGGGGAGCATGGCCAGAGAGGAAGAAGGAGAAGAGAAGAGGAAATCAGCAGAGGCAGTGGCGGCAAGGATGGCTGGATCTAGGGTTTCAGATAAGGAGAGGGGAAAGGAGAACGGCGCCGCAAAGACGGGGTTTGGATCGGGAGAAGAGAGAAATCGGAGAGGAGAGGGAAGGGAGTGAACAGAAGGAGAGATGGGTAGGGGCGGCGGCTGCACTCTAGCAAAAGAGGGGATTAGGGTTTCAACAAGAGGGAGGAAAAGAGGGAAGAAGGGGAAAAAAGAAGAGAAGCAGAGGAAATGGGGATAAGGGGGTTTAGGGTTTCAGAATTTTTTTTTTTTTTTAAATAAAAATCTTCAATTTCCAAAATATTTTAAAAAAGCTTGAAGAAGTCACGTCGGGGGAAAATGTGTGATTTTCAAACTTTTAGTATGAGAGAATATTCAGTAATTTAAAATTACTAAAGTGCCCTTTGAGTCTCCGAACTCAAAACAGGGCAAACCAGGACCCACCACGGGGCCCACACTCACCCCACTGCTACCAAGACCCTAAAACTCCGAAAAATCTGTTCGGGTCGCTACAAAAACAGTGATAAGTCCCCTCACATGTGTGCGTTTTCAAAATTCAAGCGATGAAAATGGGTCAAAGGATTGAAGGAAGTGATGCACGAGCTATCGGGCTCGAGAAATTGGGACGGGTCTGCAAAGCTGGGATGATCCCACAAATCTGGTTGGAAATGAGCTGGAAACGATCTTGTGGACGGGCTTGCAAACGGGCTGGAATGAGCCAAAAATGTCTAGAAACGGGGCAGAAACACTCTAGAATGATCTCTAAAACATGCTAGAATCGAGCCTGAAATGGGCCTAAAGTGGGCATAAAACGGGCCTGGGCCGGGCCTAGAACTGGGTTGAAGAAGGCGAGCTGGACCCAAAAATTGGGCTCAACTCGACCGGTCTGTTGGGCCTGGATCTGGGTTCGATTCAGGTCGAGCTGGGCTTGGCTTGCTCGCAACAAGGCCCGAGAAAAGAAGAAGGGCTGGCTCAGTTCTGGGCCTAGGAATCACAGACCTAACCCAACTGAGCTAGAGGGGTTGCACACTCGACCGAGTCGACTAGGTCGGACAAGGAAAAAAAGAGGAGGAAAAAGGAGAACCAAAAAGAGAGGATCTGGGTTCTTAGAGTTTTCAAGAAGAGAGGAGAGGAGAGAAAGAAAAGGAAACCAAGAGAGGAGGTGGAGGCAGGTTAGGGTTGTCCGATGGGGAGGGACAGCGGCACAACACAATCAGAGAAGAAGAAGAAGATAGGAGATGAGAGAAGGAGAGATCAAGAAAGAGGATGGATGGCGTATGCTTGGGGTTTAGATCTAAGATTCGAGTTTTGCTAAGAGGGAAGAGAAGCGAGAAAGAAAAGTGCAACAAGAGGGGGGTTGACGGTGGCTCAAGGAGGGAAATGAGGAGTGAGGGTTTCAAGCAAGAGAGAGAGAGAGAGAGAGGGAGAGAGAGAGAGAGAGAGACGACTGAAGGAAGGAAATGATGCATGGGCTATCAGGCTCGAGAAACTTGGATGGGTCTGTAAAGCTGGGATGATCCTACAAATTTGGTTGGAAACGAGCTGGAAACGATCTTACGGACGGGCTGAAATGAGACAAAAATGTCCAAAAGAAGGTCTAGAAATGGGTCAGAAACACTCTAGAATGATCTCCAAAACATGCTAGAATCGAGCCTGAAATGGGCCCAAAGTGGGCATGAAATGGGCCTGGGTCGGGCCTAGAACTGGGCCAGGTTGAGCTGCTGGATCGGGCTTGGCCTGATTGGATCTACTGGGCCGAAGAAGGTGATCTGGGCCCAAAAACTGGGCTCAACTCAACCGGTCTGCTGGGCCTAGATCTGGGTTCGGTTCAGGTCAAGCTGCGCTTGGCTTGCTCGCAACAAGGCCCAAGAAAAAGAAGAAGGGCTGGCTTAGTTTTGGGCCTAGGAATCACAGACCTAACCCAACTAAGCTAGAGGGGTTGCTCATTCGACCGAGTTGACTCGGTCAGACAAGGAAGAAAAGAGGAGGAAAAAGGATAACCAAAAAGAGAAGATCTGCATTCTTAGAGTTTTCAAGAAGAGAGGAGAGGAGAGAAAGAAAAGGAACCAAGAGAGGAGGTGGAGGCGGCTTAGGGTTGTCCGATGGGGAGGGACAGTGGCACAACACAATCAGAGAAGAAGAAGAAGATAGGAGATGAGAGAAGGAGAGATCAAGAAAGAGGATGGATGGCGTATGCTTGGGGTTTAGATCTAAGATTCGAGTTTTGCTAAGAGGGAAGAGAAGCGAGAACGAAAAGTGCAACAAGAGAAGAGAGGAGGGGGGGGGGGGGGGGGGGGGGGGGGGGTTGCTCAAGGAGGGAAATGAGGAGTTAGGGTTTTAAGCAAGAGAGAGAGAGAGACGATCGAAGAGGGGAATGTAACTGCCCCGGTTCGTCTGAGTCACCCTTATTGTCAATTACGTGACTCAGTTGAACTTGCCTTGGATGAATAAGAAGATCTACTATGGAGTTGAAGCGTCTACACCGAATACGATATTGGCACACAGGTAAGTGAACCATAGGAGACCTTACGCTAAGTCATATACCTACAAGTCAATTGGAAAATAAATTAAATACGTGACTTTCAGCCTCGAGGCCTCATGCAATCTGCCGAGGCCTCGCAGCCAGTTATGCTGAGCTGAGCTGAGTCTAGCTGACGCTGTGTCGAGCTGACTCAGTCTCTTACAGTTTTAGAAAGTTAAAATCTGTGACTGTTTAATTGAGAGGTAATTATGATAAATTTATTGGAAGCTTATTATGGTAAATAAAATTATCCACATGGTGAGATGGGTAATTATGGTAAACAAATTTATCCATGGTGAGATGTTGCCACCTCTCTTAAGTTTGAATTTGAATATCCTTGGGGAGCTGTCATAACAATTATGGAAAGGCTCCTCCATGATTTATAATCCACCTTGCAATATTCTCATCAAGTCCTTGATTAGTGGTTAAGATAAATGATTTGCAAGTCATGCACGGTGGAGATGAGGTGGCTGATATCTGATTGATATCTAGCTGATCTGGTTGAATCATTGACACAGCACATGTGTGCTGTCTTTCCAGCAAATACCGCTGGCGAGGCCTCGTCAGAATCAGCGAGGCCTCGCAGGCGTGACTTACAGTAAAACTGCAAGCTGTCTTTCCAGAATTACCTCTGGCGATGCCTCATCAGAAGCAGTGAGGCCTCGCTAGCGTGACTTACTGCACTCCTTAAAACTGCTTATAAAATAACAGTAAGGGGGCTGTTTTAAGTACCGAATACACACAGCAAACACTCAGGAACATATTACCAGTGAGTGAACATTCGGCCTTCCCTCTAGACACCATTCTTTATCATCTTTCTTAGTGAATGTTTGGGTAATCAATGCTCCAATCCTTATGAAGAGTAAGGTGTTCATATAGGACTATAAAACCAGTCATACCCTTGTCCTATACTGCTGTGCCGATAGTCATTTTGATGGAGCTAAACTAATGGAAAGGAGCACACAGATTCAGTAAAGAAGAAAGAGCTTAAAGGAAAAAGGTCAAGGCCCAAGGCAAGTATTTCTTCTTTGTTTTATTTCAAACATTGTAAAGTGTATTAGAACAGTGTGTTCGAACCACTCTAAAAAATAGGTGTAGAGGACTAGACCGATTGGGTTGAACCTCTATAAATAACTAGGTTGTACTATTTGGGTGTGAGACCCATACATAGTATACTTGGGATAGCCCTAGAGAGGGTGAGTCCAACAGTGGATGTAGGTTCAGGTGAACCGAATCACTATATATCGTTGTGCATGTGTGGTTTATATTAATGGTTTGATTCATTTGTTTATCACTTGCACACACGTTTATTCCGCTGCACATATTGTTAAATCTGATTTATTTTTAAAAGGGAACTAAAATTGAAACCGACCTATTCACCTCCCTTCTAAGTCGTGCATATTTCTAGTAACGGAATTTTCAATTGATATCAGAGCACTGTTACTCTGAGTTGGACTTAATCGTCCAAGTTGATCCTGTACTAGAATCATGTATAGAGGTGATAGTCACCCTGTTTCCAAACCTCCCTATTTTAAAGGCTTTAACTATGCCTCTTGGAAGGCAAAAATGAAAAGCTTCTTTATATCTCTTGATGGAGCTACATGGGAATCAGTAGTAAGGGGTTGGGAACATCCTATTATGGAAATCTATGAAAAATAACCAAAGATGAAGCAGGAAAATCTGTTCAACTAATCATTGGTACTAAATCTAAGGATTACTTCACCTGGACCGACATGGAAAAAACTCTGTATACTGCAATCGGAAAGGCTTTAAATGCCATTAATTGTGTTGTCTCACCTGATGAGTTCAAGCGTATAATGACATGTGTGACAGCCAAAGATGCTTGGGACATCTTAGAGAGGACACATGAATGAACCTCAGTTGTTAAAAGGTCTAAACTTCAAATCCTCCAGTCACAATTTGATAACATACGAATGGAGGAAAATGAAATGTTTATGGAGTTTTATTCGAAACTAAGTGACATTGTAAATTCCATGTGGGCCTTAGGTGAAACAATCCCTGAATCTAAAATATGTACCAAAATACTAAGAAATCTGCCCAAAAGTTTTAAGCCTAAGGTAGCCGCCATTGAAGAATATAGAGATGTGTCTCTAATGAGGGTTGATGATTTGGTAGGATCCCTTCAAACCTATGAGCTTCACTTTGATGATGAAAAGCCTAAGAAAAAATTAATTGCTCTAAAATTTTCTCTAAAAACTAAATTTAAAAGGGATGAAGAATCTGATGACTCACAAAGTGATACAGATGAAGAGGTTGCCACTTTTGCTAAAAATTTCTTAAAACATTTTAATATGAGGAAAGAGAGAAGAAGACCTAATAAAGAAGACTATAGAGAATTCAATAAAAGTAAAACACATTTTTTAAAAGAAAAGTCAAAAGATAGATTTCAAGAAAAATCTAAGCCCAAAGAAACTCAATGTTTTAATTGTGATGGATATGGTCACTTTGCTAATGAATGTCCTTCTAAGAAGAGATTTAAAAAGAAAGCCATGACCACTATGGTGGAAGAAGACACATCACAATCTGAAAGTGAATCCGATGTGTCAATCCATGAAGATGTTGTTAAAACAAAAGGTTTTATTGCTTCCATCTCTTATGATCCTCAAAATGCTCCAAATGTTGAAAGTAATAGTGAAGGATCAGATAGTGAGGATGATGGCTTACAAGAAGCTTATAATTCTTTATTCTTAGAAAGCAAAGATTTAGCTAAAAGACTTGATAAATCTAAAAATGAAAATATAAAATTGAAAAATCAATTAAAAACTGAAAAAGAAACATTTGAAAAAGACTTAAAAATTATTCAAGATGAAAATCTATGTCTTCAAGAAAAGCTCAAATTGGCTCAAGATGAAACTTTAAAACTAAAAAAAGATGAGTCAAAGATTAGAAGTGAAAAACATAAACTGGAATTTGACTTAAACCAGTTAAGGAGTTATAAAATAAAATTTGAAGATAAATTTACTCAAGGGAAAGAAAAACTTGAAAAACTTTTAAGTATTGGAAAACATTTTGGAGATAAAACTGGTATAGGTTTTGATAAGAAATCTAACTCCAAAACTGTTTTTGTGAAAGGTGAGCATTCTTTCTCTAAATCTTCTAGTGTAACATGCTACTATTGTGAAAAGTTGGGTCACCTAAAGTTTGAATGTCCCTTAAGAAAGAAACATCACAAAGAGAAGTTCACTTCTGTCCAACCAAAGGTACATCGTAGAAGGGACAATACCAGGCAAAATTTTGAAAGAAGAGATCAAAATCAGCTCTTAAATCAAATAGTAACAAATTTGCTAAATGAGCTTCTCAAACATAGAACTGACTCAAAGAATTTCAGCCCATCCCTCCGCCCATCTTCCTTCAATGCGAAATGGGTTCAGAAGGTGAGAGGGTGTGTTTAGGCCCCTTGATGTTTTCAGATCCTCCTTGTGCGTAATAGGAAAATGTTTTTTTTTAGGATCTGACAAATTGGTTGGTGGTGGATCTTTCTTAGTTTCAAATCTTGGTATAAGTGCTTATTTAAAACTGCTGTTTTGTTAAATATGTTTCTCCATAATATTATTGTGTAATACCCTTTGTCAATTTATGACAAAAAGGGGGAGAAAAATGGTACTAATGTTGAGGGGGAAAAATTTCAAAATCCCACCAAGTTGCCTATGTCTTTTGCAGGAATTTCTTTCCAGGCATCATTTCAAGGGGAGAAAAAGAAAAAGACGGAGAGAAGTGTTAGTGCAAGAAATTCAAGTCTTGATATGATCATTGTTTGAGTTATATTTTTTTAAGGACTTGTATTTCATTGTAAAGGGGAAACTGGTGTAATTGGTAGATCTTAGGTTTTTGTCACGAAATTGACAAAGGGGGAGATTGTAAGTGCCCCAGTTCGTCCTAGTCACCCTTATTGTCAATTACGTGACTCAGTTGAACTTGCCTTGGATGAATAAGAAGATCTACTATGGAGTTGAAGCGTCTACACCGAATACGATATTGGCACACAGGTAAGTGAACCATAGGAGACCTTAGGCTAAATCATATACCTAGAAGTCAATTGGAAAATAAATTAAATACGTGACTTTCAGCCCCGAGGCCTCATGCAATCTGCCAAGGCCTCGCAGCCAGTTATGCTGAGCTGAGCTGAGCTGAGTCTAGCGGACCCTATGTCGAGCTGACTCAGTCTCTTACAGTTTTAGAAAGTTAAAATCTGTGACTGTTTAATTGAGAGGTAATTATGGTAAATTTATTGGAAGCTTATTATGGTAAATAAAATTATCCACATGGTGAGATGGGTAATTATGGTAAATTGATTGGAAGCTTATTATGGTAAACAAATTTATCCATGGTGAGATGTTGCCACCTCTCTTAAGTTTGAATTTGAATATCCTTGGGGAGCTGTCCATAACAATTATGGAAAGACTCCTCCATGATTTATAATCCACCTTGCAATATTCTCATCAAATCCTTGATTAGTGGCTAAGATAAATGATTTGCAAGTCATGCACGGTGGAGATGAGGTGGCTGAAATCTGATTGATATCTGGCTGATCTGGCTGAATCATTGACACAGCACATGTGTGCTGTCTTTCCAGCAAATACCGCTGGCGAGGCCTCGTCAGAATCAGCGAGGCCTCGCAGGCGTGACTTACAGCAAAACTGCAAGCTGTCTTTCCAGAATTACCTTTGGCGAGGCCTCATCAGAAGCAGCGAGGCCTCGCTGGCGTGACTTACTGCACTCCTTAAAACTGCTTATAAAATAACAGTAAGGGGGCTGCTTTAAGTACTGAATACACACAGCAAATACTCAGGAACATATTACCAGTGAGTGAACATTCGGCCTTCCCTCTAGACACCATTCTTTATCATCTTCCTTAGTGAATGTTTGGGTAATCAATACCCCAATCCTTATGAAGAGTAAGGTGTTCATATAGGACTATAAAACCAGTCATACCCTTGTCCTATACTGCTGTGCCGATAGTCATTTTGATGGAGCTAAACTAATGGAAAGGAGCACACAGATTCAGTAAAGAAGAAAGAGCTTAAAGGAAAAAGGTCAAGGCCCAAGGCAAGTATTTCTTCTTTGTTTTATTTCAAACATTGTAAAGTGTATTAGAACAGTGTGTTCGAACCACTCTAAAAAATAGGTGTAGAGGACTAGACCGATTGGGTTGAACCTCTATAAATAACTAGGTTGTACTATTTGGGTGTGAGACCCATACATAGTATATTTGGGATAGCCCTAGAGAGGGTGAGTCCAACAGTAGATGTAGGTTCAGGTGAACCGAACCACTATATATCGTTGTGCATGTGTGGTTTGTATTAATGGTTTGATTCATTTGTTTATCACTTGCACACACGTTTATTCCGCTGCACATTTTGTTAAATCTGATTTATTTTTAAAAGGGAACTAAAATTGAAACCGACCTATTCACCTCCCTTCTAAGTCGTGCATATTTCTATTAACGGAATTTTTAGAGAAGGATGGCACCAAGGTGGGTGGTGGCTCCACTCGGGATTAGGGTTTTGGCGAGGTTACAAGAGAGGGGAGAGGAAGGTGGAGGCTAGGGTTTCTCAAAGGAGATATAAGGAGATATTAAATAGGGGTGAGCTAGGGCTTTTGAGTATACAACTATGGGGTTCCAAAACTTCTTTTTTTTTTAATAAAAAAGAGAAAGAACACAATATTTATAAAATAATTTTAAGATAATACTCAAAGTGTGATTTTCCAATATTTTTGCATGAATAAATAGACAATAAATCAAAATTACCAAAATGCCCTTCGAGCCTCTAAGCTCGAAATCGGGCAAACTGGGGCCCACCACAGAGTCACACAATCTTCACTGCGACCAAAACACTAAAAATAATTCGAAGATCTAAAAAACTCTCTAAGACCCCGAAATATCGGGTCCAGTCGTTACGCCCAACATCTATTTTACATGATCAACTATATTGTTCTACCACAATCTTTTCTTCTTTTTGATATTTGGGTTATCACTTAATAACCACATAATGTTTGAGTCAAACTATGTTTTACTGCTAATATGGGAGTTCAAAAGCATTCTAGACATTGAGATGTTGCAACTAGCATCTAATCCACATCAATCATAACTACAACATTTGCAACCATGCAATTTTACATTAAGATCTAATATCCTCCAATCCTAAGATCGATGTAGATAGAACCTTTTGCCAACATAATCCATGAATTCCAATTTTTCAAGAAAACTCTAATTTCATGAGAAATTTGAAAATGACCAAACATCATATGAAATATATGAATCACAATAAGACATCATCATTCTCTTCCAAAGATAATTAGTAAACTTCACAACCTATCTAAGTAACGCTCCAATTTTGAAATTATCTTAGATAGGCATGTGATTTTTCTTTCTATTCTCTTAATAGTATTAAAGGCCTCATTTTTAATTCTTTTGGGAGTAAATGCTACCTAAGTTGTGTAGATTAGTTTGTGAAATAAATGTCTTAAACAAGAAACAAAAATTGGTTTTCCACGTAATTACATTTCTCAATATATGCCAACAAGATATATGTAACGTATCAATGAAAAGTCAAGTAAGGTACCCATAAAATTTTCAAAATAAGATTCAGATATGAGTTAAATTCATATTTAAATCAACTTTAAAACTTCTTAACACCAATCTTAGCTCTTTTCAATGACCTAAAATCCTATTTGTTTAGGTAATCACTTTAATTCGTATTTAAACAAGTCTTCTCCCTCCATCTCTAAATAGTTAGCTATCCTCCTTGTATATGCAACTCTTTTGCACTAACACTTTGTTGATTTGCATTTCTTAGGATTCATTGTCTCCACTCCATTAGGTTGACAATCACCATATTTGATTTAATAATTGTGTCTAGTTTAGGATGAATTGAGGTAGAGAAGTTAAACTCATCGTATCTAGATTAAAAGTGTGTATATTCCAACTTAGAAACTCATTCTAAAGTAGGGCAATTTCTTTATCAAAGGGTAGTTAAATTAGTCCATGCTCTCAACTCTTCTTAGTAGTTCTCCATAACTTACATAGCTTAACCATCCTATGATAGGTGGTTAGTTTTTATATTTCCACTTAAACAATAAAAAAGAAGAATTATGGTTATCATATATGTTATTTCTCCTTTTCCTTTTTCCCATATTCAGCAAGTTGATCAATGTGAAAAGTTGGAAACATTCATAAAAGACATGGAAGTTGGAAATGTGATGTGTGCCCCACAGAGTATTCCTTTCTTAGTGATGCTTATTACTCAACATAATTGGGAATTTTTTTAATCAAATAAGGTATTTGAAATAGTAGAACAATTTAAAGGTATGGGTTCACTAAAAATGTAGGAGGATCCCCTAATATTTGAGTGTTGGGGCTGCTGCGAACGAGTTCCATATTGGAAGTGTAGAGGGAGATTTAGGGGTTTATAGAAGTACTTGGGTCACTCTACCTAACATGCTAGTCTTTTGAGTTGGAAGCCCAGATCCCAGCAAGTGGTATCAGAAATAGGCCTCAGGCTACCTCATGTGGGCTCAGGTGACCCCCAGGCGAACGGGATGGCCAGTATCGCTCTCTCCACTAGAAGGTCTTGTTCAAGAGGGGTTGCTGAGGCTGCTACAAACGAGTCCCACATTGAAAATGTAGAAGGAGGTCTTGGAGTTTATAAAATGACTTGAATCACTTCACCTAACAGACTAGTTTTTTGGGCTGAAAACTCAAGTCTTAACATTGAATTCTTCAATGAATCATTTACCTTAACTCACCATCTCAACACACTTGATGTTTGCATATTCCATACCCATTTCATGACTAACTATTGGAAAGGAAGGGCTTAAGCATACCAAAGTCTTTGATTGGCTGTTGAATTCTCTTATGGCAATAGATATAGGAGATGATGAATTGAGGACATTTTCTTTGGTTTATTCACTTCTCAGGGTAGTTTAAGTTCCCATCCACTTGTTTCGTTTGTCATCTTTCCTCAATTAATAAAATGTATAATGTTTTAATTTATTTACTTGCACATTAGTCATATCCCTTGGGCAATAAAAGAGGCCAATCTTAGAAAGTGCCAAAGTTAGCATCAATCACTTGATTTAAGATCTAACATCTCTTTCCTTCTTGTCTAAAATTAGCTCGAGTTGTTTCCTCTCTTTCCCAACTTTTTCCTATTTTCTAAAGATTGTCACATTTTGAAATTCTTTATGTAAGATCCTTTTTTTCTTACATCTTTTGGAGATCTTAAACCTATATGAAAGAAGGACAGGGCCTTAATTGAGACGTAAAATTTTTAGTCTTCCTTCGAGTCTCCTTTGAAAAGCATATTAAAGAGAGTTGCTGAGTTTCTCTTATGGCTTTTCGAGAGATCTCTCTTATGTGAGATTGAGTGTAGGTGACCTTTCGTTTCACATGTGGCACATAATAATCTCTGATTCTTTTCTTTCTTTTAATTAGTGAAAGACATATTCCCTTTCACTGATAAACATCTATAAACACTGAACCATGTTACATTTTGTTTCTTATTGTCTGATATGTAATTGATGCCATTTGTCTTTGTGAATTGCACTTTCTTCATGTTACAATAATAAATTCACATGGATGTAGTTTAACTGTTAATCTCTCATCTCAGAAAGTATGGGTTATTAGGTTTGAGCTCCCAGAGTCTCACATTGTATGCCTAATGGCAGTGAGTATCACCTGTAGAGATTTTTCGCATGATTTCCTGCAATTTTCCACACATAAACTCAAAAAAAAAAAAAAAAAAAAACAATTGTAAACCCCCTCTATTTAGTCATTAGGTTGAATTTTACCCATGTTATCCTCAACAAGAGAGAGAGATATGGTGAAATCTTATACACTACGAGGAAAAGATTTGAGAATTTACAAGGAACACTTTAACATTCTTTCCCATTTTCCAAACCAACATCGAATCTTAACCATTCAACCATTCATCGTGTCATCTCCTTCAATCTCAACCCTTCAAGGTAGGCGTGTTTCACCCTCACTCCATAAATTCTCAATGGATATCTCCTCTTAATGTCTTCACAAATCTCTCCAACCTCAATCCACAAATGTCTCGATCCTCACTATACAAATCTTTCTCCTTTTATTCATTTATTAAATTTCTTAAATCCCTTTCACAATAGTCTACATCGTTCCATCACCCTAAATCTAAAACGAACCTTATTTTTATTAAATTTTTAAACTTCCATTTTCCTTTTTTTCATATTTAAAATATCTTATATTTTATTATAATTTTAAAATTAAGTTTGACAATGATTATATAAAGTTAAATTTTAACCTTCAATTTAATAATTATTTTATTTTATTTTTATATTTATAAATTTTATAGTTATCTGTACTTGTATATAAGAAATTATTTTTTATCCTAAAGCATTATCTATAGTATTACTAGCTATATTCTTACTTCTTCCTCATTGGCAACACTTTTTAGTGATCAATAGGGTAAAATATAATTAATTTAATTATCATATTCAAATTCTATTTATCTTATTGTATTTTTAAATTGATTAAGCTTTTTCCAAAACATTTAAATTTTGTGAATAAATGTTTTATCCGTTATAACTTTCTCTATTTTATTAAAGTTGCACTATTAAAATTTTATAAATCTCACTTTTTCAATTATCTGCATCAAGTTATTTTGGTTAATAATTTATGATTATTATTTTATAATCATTTAGTTTAATATCTTTTATTATTTTTGTATTCTTCCCCATGCATCGTACAGGTCTTTTCTGTTGACCAATGACTAAATGAAGAAAATCTATCTAACCAAAAAGTATGATGAAGAATAGCGTGAAAAGACTTTGATTTGAATGTAAACTATCTTGTTGTTAACGACAATTTAAAATCATGCCCAGTTGCTTCAGATGACATTAAGGTTGCTCAAATCACTTATGATCATAGTTTGAAGTTTATAACAATTGAAAACTTGACTTACCACTTTTTTTTTCGTAAAATAAAGTCAATTTGAAGAGTTAATGAATTTTAATCAAATTTAAAAGTCAAGATTCAGTAAAACCTTGAAAATTAAAAAAAGAAAAAAAAAGAAAATGAAAATGAAGAAATGATAAAAAAAAAGACTTCAATTAAGATATAATTAGTCTCGTTCAAGTTGCACTAAAACTTTTAACTCGAAAAGGTTTAGATGTAGCTTGCTTAGCCTTTTTAAGAGATGCAACACACAACAAGTTTATGCAATGCTTGTATGGTCTTGTTAACTCAAATTTTGCAGAAGGAACTATTTTCTTCAATTGTATACCTGATATCACTGTACCTTTTACTGATGGGATCTTTAAAATATGCTCTAAAATTAGGGGTAAAAACCATAGGATTTGACATGATGCCACGATCTGAAAATTTAGGAATTATGTACGGCATTTACTATAAAACCATGATGTCAATGAGACCTAATGCTGCATATAGAAAATTGATAAGAAATGAACCAACTCTTTTTCAAATTGATTTCAGAAATAAAACAATAATTCCATCAAGATCAAAACCATCTGAAATTACGCTTCTTAGCAAATGAAATCTTGAAGAAATTTCCCCACCAACTCCTAAGATATCAATTTCAATTAATAGAATTACTCAAAAGAAAGATGGTAGTGTAGAAATTATAATGGAAAATGAGAGAGACGAAGATATTAGGGTTAAGTCTCCAATTCCTCCCATTTTTTTTATACTCATTCACTGAGTAGATGAGATTGATCAGAAAGAGGTTGTTGACTGTCCAGAGTCGGCAGACGAGTTACGCTGATCGTAAGAGGAGGGTACTTGAATTTACTATTGGGGACTGTGTTTTCCTTTGGATCTCGCCCCATCATGGGATTCAAAGGTTTGGGCGCTGAGGGAAGCTGTCGTCTTGATATATTAGTTCGTTTGAGGTACTAGAGAGGACGGGAAAGTGGCTTATAGACTTGCACTTCCTTTACATCTCGCCTAAGTGCACAACGTCTTCCATGTTTCAATGCTTCGGATGTATCATCAGGACTTGTCACATGTAATTAACTGGGAAGACGTGGAGCTCAACGAGGATGTAACCTACGAAGAAGGACCAGTGGGGATAAAAAATTCTAGGGAGTAGAGGCTTCGTGGCAAGACTATCCGTTTGATTTTAGTGGTTTGGCAGTGCAAGGGCAGGGAAACCTCTATTTGGGAGGATGAGGCAACGACGAAGAATCAGTTTTCATCCTTGCTTGAGAATAGAGTTATGAATTCAATTTCAATTTCGAGGAAGAAATTCTTTAAAGGGGGTAGTGTTGTAATGACCCGTTCCGAGTTTTCTTGATATTTTGGAGAGATTTTCGAATCTCTGAGTTGTCTTCGGGACCTTGGTAGCGGTGAAGAGAGTATGGGCGCCGCGGTGGGCCCTAGTTTACATGATTTCGAGTTTGAAAACTCAAATGACGTTTTGGTAATTTTGTAAATTATCATATAAGTCGTCATGAAAAGAAAAGAAAAGGATTGTTGAAAATCACATTTTCTCACTCGACGTTCGTCACTCGAGATTTTGTTTGGTTTTCTTTATTTATTTCATTTAAAAAAAATTATTTCAAGACCTTGGTATTTGATTTATTTCAAAAAAAGAAGAAGAAAAGAGCCATAAAACCCTAAACCCCAAAACCCTAGCTTCTTAAATCCTCCTCTATCCCGCTACACTGTAGCATCTTTAGCTACAGTGCAGTCGCACACACCTCCCTCTCCTCTCTTCCCTCATATACGATCCTCCCTTTCTCTTTTTATCTCTTCTACCCTTTCTTCTCCTTCCCTCTCTCCTTCTCAGTTTCTTCCTTCTCCGATCTCCTTCCTCTCAGTCGGCGCAAGCAGCCCCTCCAGTCGATCGAGCCTGACGCCGCCTGTATTCGATTTCCTCTCTCGGCCGCCTGATTTCCTTCTCTTTTCGTCTTTCCATCAGGTATCCTCTTCTTCTCCCTCTCTCCTCCTTCTCTCTCTAGTTCTCCCCCTTTCTTTTTCTGCGATTTTTCTTCCCTGGATTTCCATCGTTTTTTTTTTCTCGTTGGATTTTCCACAATTTTCCATGTTTTTCCTCCATTTTTCCTATTTTTCCAGTTTTTCCTATTTTCTTCTCCCTCTTCCTTTTCTTTGACTTGGCTGGGCGACCGAGTTGCTCGATCGAGTGTCGAGTCAACTCGGATGAGGTTTCTGAGTGGACCCAGCCTTTGTTTTGGGTTGTGCCCGACCCAACTACTGGGCCAGAACCTGGCTCAGTTGGTTTTGGCCCAACCTGGTCCAGGCCTAGACCTAGCCCTGGGCCAGTCCCTGGTCTAGCCCGGCCCAACTCTAGTAGGCCCAGTCCAGGCCCAGTCTTGGCCAAGACCCAACCAAGGCCCAAACCCTATCTAGAGCCCTATTGGGTCCAAGCCATACTGTGGGCCCGGCCTTTGGACCCGGCCCAACCAGACTTGACCCAGCCCATTTCTGGTGGGTCCAGCCCTTTCGACCCGATCCAATTTCTGGCCCGACCCGTTTTTGTCTAGTCCAGTTTTAGGTCCATTTTCTATCCGGCCTATTTTAATCTTGTTTTGCCTTTTCTTTCATTCGTTCCTCTTTATTTTAACAGGTTGAGCTCCCTTCAACCCACCAAGCCGCTTGCTCGCTTCGGATTTTCGACCCTACACACTCAGTGAGGGGACTTATCACTGTTTTAGCATGCATTCACATCTATTTAACTCTTAACCCTGGACATGTAGTGACTTGAATGGGGTCCTTCATTTATTAAGCCACTGGGTAATGGAACTGTCGAAATAAACATGTGGCAAGGGATCCGTTCGGGTGCACTTATGTCAACTATATGCGATTAATGGAGAATTGTAATTGGATGGATGATTATTTGAACTTGGAAACTTGCTGACAACATGTTTGTTTATTTATTACATGGGAATTAGCTTATGATGAGTAAAATATGTGTTGGATATTGGACATGATGTTCGAAAATTGTTGATAATATGTTTGCGTTCAATCATAACGTGTATATTGATAAAATGTTGTGTGTTTAATTACATTATGTGTACACGATCATGATGAACATAGAGATATATGTCTAGATAACATGGTATATGTCCTTGTTACACACGATGCATGTGTTGTTGATCTTGACTAATTATATAAGGGCATGATTATATTGTTAGACATGACCTTGATATCATGTACATGCATGGGAGGTAACCCACATCAGATGATGTGCCGTTGGTTGTTGAGATGGAGGAGTTATTTACATGTGTACATACTCATGATGATATGATGGTTTGAGTGTTGGGAGGACTTCCCCGTTATGCTCCCCATAGGAGATGCGGGTTTCCCCGTTGCGTTTCGGCGGTTGAGGTGCCTGCCCCTGAGATTGGCTTCCCCGTTATGCTCCGGTGGTCGAGACCCCCATAAGAGATGCGGGTTTCCCCTGTTGCATTCTGGCGGTTGAGGCAGTTATATATTGTATGGTCTTCCGTTTGTATTTGTAGGGAGACCGAAGTCGTTGGAGGACTATTATGAGTTATGGAGGTGATGTCTCGGACTGGTCAGTGGGACCATTGGCTAGTAGTATTTTTGGGCACTCTTGTATAGAGACATTTTTTCTATTATTATGTCCACTATATTTCATACATGTGATACATGTTATATTGTATCATATATAATGTTTGTTTGTTCAATTAAAATTTTTCGTAATTGCATATAATTGACAGGAGTGCACCAAACAGATCTCTTGCCACATGATCCTTTTCAACATTTTACCTTTACCGAGTGGCTTAAAATAATAAAGGATCTTATTCGAGTCACTCCAAGTCCAGGAAAAAGTATTGATAGATGCAAATGAATGCTAAAAAATGTGATAAGTCCCCTCATCTGCGTGCATTTTTAAAATCCAAGTGATGAAAACAGGTCAAAGGATTGAAGGAAGCAACACACGATCAATCGGGCCTGGGAAGCTGGGGCGGGTCTATGAAAAGTGGGACGATCCCAAAAAATTGCGTCGAACCGAAAAATCTGGCAGGAAAAGAGCTAGAAACGATCCAAGGACGATCCAAAAGAGGCTAGAAGTCCTCCAGAAGTAATCCCAAAACAGGCCAGAAACAACCCAAAACTGGGCCTGGGTCGGGCCTGAAAGTGGGTAGGGCTACTAGACTGGGTTGCCGGGCTGGGCCTTGATCTACTGGGCTTAAAGTGAACTGGACTTGGAGTTGTTGGGCTTGCACAAACTAGGCTTAGCTCAGAGCTGGATTGGGTTTGGAAACCTGGGCCAAAACTGCTGGACTAGGCCTGAAGCTGATGGGCTTGAAGCAAACTGGGCCCAATTGGGCCTGGAACATCACGAGTTGGGTCAGATCTACGAGGACAAATCCAAACTACTGGAGGAGCTGAGATTGGGTCTGGGTTGCAGACCAGGCTTTGGGCCTGCTTGTAACAAGGCCAAACGAAGGGGGTTCATATCTAGGGATCTGACTCGGCTCGGGTCAGATGGGTGCGGCAGCTGTAGAGGGTGTTAGGGTTTTGAGATGGGGAAGACAGCAAAAGGGGCAACGACGACAGCAAAAGGGGTAACGACGACGACAAAGAGGCTAAGGGTTAGGGTTTGGTGGCGGCGGTGGCTTGAGAGAAAGAGAGGGAATAGAGGGTTTAGGGTTAGGGAGACGAGAAAGAGAGGAGGAAGATGAGAGGATGGGGGCTAGGTTTTAAAAGAGAATGTAGAGATATTATATAGGTGGGAGAATTAGGGCTTACGGTTATGGCTTGGGTAAGGGTCCACCAAAGTGTTTTTTTTTTTTTAATAATATCAAAGTCTAGGAACTCTTGATTTATTTTATTTTATGTTATAAGACTATATATTATTATTATTTTTATATTATTTATCACTTTATTATTAGTAATTTTTATTATTTTATTTTTGAGAAAAATCTCAAAAGGTGTGAAAACAAAGTTTTCAAAAAAATTGACATGGACATTTCAAAACAAAAATCTAAAGTCCGCTAAATAGTCGGACGTCGAAAATTGGGAGAAAATCATGTGATTTTCAAATAATTTGCATCACAAAAATTTAATAATTTAAAATTACTAAAATGCCATTTGATCTCCCGAGCTCGAAATCAGGCAAACTTGGGCCCACCATGGAGCCCACACTCTCTCCACTACCACCAAAACACCAAATCCGACATGGAGATTCGAAAATCTCCCCAGAAATCCCAACAGATCGGGTCGGGTCATTACAAATTGTATAGTATCATGATATGTATAACCTGTGGCGGGAAATGATATGTTTTAGATAATAACATGTTATATGCTTGTTTGCTAACATGCAATGGATGGTAGTATATAACTAATGACTATGTGATACGCCATGTTGATAACATGCGTAGAGATAACTGTTCATGCATGTAGCTAGTATACATGAAAAGTCGGTGGGGTATGGGTACTAGGCTACATCAGGATTTAGAGACTCCCCCTAGCTTGTCGGATAGTTAGGATTCAGAAGTCATTGGAAACCGTACAGTGGATTCGGTTGAGCTATGGACTACTCGTTGGTGGGTCCATAGGTGTGTGAGTACCTGGCGGGTATTTTCTTTCTTGGGTATGTGGGCCTTTGGCAGAGCTGTGGTCCGGTGTGTAGTTGAGGCATCGGTTGACTATTTACGGACATTGGTTGAGGTTCGTCCCCGTGGTCCGGTGTATGGCTCTGGTGCGGGTTGGCTATTTACGAACATGGGTTGAGGTTCCTCCCATGGTCCGGTGTACAGCTGAGGTGCCGGTTGACTATTTAGGGACATGGGCTGAGGTTCGTCCCCATGGTCCGTTGTACTGATGAGGTGCCGATTGGCTATTTACGGACATAGGTTGAGGTTCGTCCCCGGTTGACTATTTACGGACATTGTTCGAGGTTGTTCCCGTGGTTCGGTGTACAGCTGAAGTACCAGTCTATGGTGTGTGTGGATTTTCGTAGAAGTGGCCCTAGAGGTAGATTGGTCGTAGAGTACATCGAGTACATATTGGGTCACGCTGGAAGCCAAGTGGGTTGAGTGTCTGTTCACCCACATTTTGTCTGAGGGGTAGTGTGATTACTAGCAGTTATGATTTTGGGGTTCTTGTGCGAGGCTTGTGGCGTGGGTTTTGACTCATTGGGAATTTATGGGCGCCTATTGAGTGAGTCTAGTCGGCTCATTCGGTAGAAGGTCTATGGAACTCAGTGAGGGGTGGATGCGCCAGTTCTGTTGAGACTAGCTGATGGGGCTCGAGGCTACACGTATGACTACCGAGTGTATGGTACTTGGTTGAGGAGACTATAGATGGGTCCAAGTGGCAGTCAGTTGAGGACTGGTGTGGTCTTTACCCCAGTGTGCTAGTTTGTTTGGGACTCCAGTGAGCCCCACTCATGGGTTGGTTGTGGTATGTGTATGGGTTGCCCTGGGAGAGCCATGGGATTGGTTGAGGACTAGAGACCCTGATCTGGATGGGGATCGGTTTGCGTACCCGTGGGTGGGTGGACCGTAGCGGATGGGCATGTGAGGGAGTTTCCCTAGAGTCGCATTGGGTTGGTTAGAAGACATGTTGGAGTCTCGGTAGATGTGGGCATGTGTGCTAGGGGTAGGGTACACACTTGTATGGTCACGCACGTAGACATCCTATACTTTGATGTGTCCATATGATTATATGCAGTGTATGCTTGATGATAAATGATGCATGGGTTACCTTCACTAGGCATGTGGAGCTCACCCCTTGCCTTTCAGTTGTTTCAATGGTGGGATCCAGTGGATTCTAAGATCAGGCTTAGGCGGTGATGATTGCTGACTCTTAGCTTTACTTCCTTTCTGTTATTTTGAGAGAGCATTGTATGTTTGATTCAGTTGTCATTTGGTTTTTATGGATAACTGTAATAACTGTTATAACATTGTTGTGTTGGTTTGACTTATTAGTGAACTACGTGCTTCAGTTGTTATCCTATTGTAGTTTGGCAAAAAAAATATATACCTGATATCCATTTTTGGAGATTTCTTGAGGTGTTTTGGAGATAATACGCCCGTAACGGGATAGGGTGTTACTGTTGGTATTAGAGCACGGTTCAACAGCTCAAAAGGAGTCTTAGGAACTGACTTACTAGGAACCCGATTAAGCAAGTACATTTCGGTTCTTAATGCATAAATCCACAACATAATGGGTACGGTGCTATTACATAATATACTCCTAACCATGTCCATAAGTGTCCGGTTACACCTTTCAGCAACACCATTCCACTGAGGCGTACCGGGCATCGTGTATTGTGCAATTATGTCACGACTTTTTAGTAGTCTATCAAAAGGCCCCGGATGTTGAACATAAGGTGAGTCTATTTGACCTAATCTACGCTTCATAGGGCTTTTCTCAGACTTTGTACTTATACCAGTAATAACAGACTTATCAAAAATTAATACTTTATTAAGATCGAGCACACCGAGGTGAAACTCGACTTGTTCTTTCAATTAAGAGAAATTAAGTCCAGTCAATATTGGGAAAGGTGAAGCTTACGCATGTAGTCTAATAGAGAGACATGCTGCAAAAATTATATAATTTCATAATTTCATGTTTACTTACATAATGCTATGATTAAACTTAATTGAAACACACAACAATCAACATCAGTAAACAGTATCACCGGATCTACCTTTGAGTAATCTTATGGCATACTATTTCATTATGGTGATTCCCAATCACTGATAGAACTGACCAATAAAGTACAAGCGATCAAATACCGCTGCCACCTTTGGGTGTTCGAACAAATACCAACCACAAGTACATGTCAATCATCCTATCACAATCCATTAACTACTCCGAACGGTGCACCTTTGGGCCAACCTAATATCTCTGTGACTAGGGATCGCGATTAGCAGAGTGATTCTTATTCAACACTTGGGAAAATTATTGGACCACAATTATATGACCTAATGTCCAGACGCATTCCGATTTGACCACTTTAGTGACTAACCAAATCGTATCATAATATGGTAGTAGGAAAAAATAATCACTTTGCTCATTAGTGTAGATTGGTTTTCCAAAAACATAATAGAAAAAAGCCCCATAATTTCGTAGTCCATAAATCATAATCTTAAGGTCCATAAAATTTTAAACTCTATAAATCATTAAGATTTGACAAAAACATAAAAGGAAAATCCATAATTTTAAAATCTATAGATCATCCAAATTTTAAAATCCATAAACTTTAAGGTCCATCAAGTATTCATGCCATTATGACTCTAGCCGATCGATCGACGACGAAACAGGTTCATCTTCTTCCTTGAGATCCAAAAATTTTCTTTCTTTAATTCTTCTTTATTTCAAGCACAAATCGATCCTATGAACCAGACTCTTGATGCCACATGTAATACTTCATCATAATATCAGAGTTTATTGATTGAGAATCAATCATCATTAAACTTGATATTCGACATACCCGAACAACATAACCACAGGATCTGGATTAATTAATGCTTGAAACATGGATTAATCTTAATGCAGAAATCATAAACATCACAATAATAAGACATACCCGGATCCATTGATGAAAAAGAGTGAGCTTTCATCTTCTCTTTGATATGCCAATGCTTCCTGAAGTCCAAAAACAAAAAAAAAACACAAACCTTGGAGTTTCTACCTCTTTCCTCCTTAATGCTCTCTCCCAATTTTGTGAATAGTATTTTGAGAACACTGAGTTGTCTTAAGTTGATGGATAATAATTGAGAGAGACCCTTTTACAGGCAGAGGGAGGACCCCTAAGGCAATTAGAACTTTCTTTTCCTACTTCCCATCAAAATGGGAAACTAACCTCCTTTAGAACTCTCCTAAAATAGACCTTTCTTATTTTAACACAATTTCACTTATTTAAGATTCTCTAAGTGGAGCTCCAAATTTAATGTGGATCATGTTTAGTCTTACACATAAAGCACAAAGTAAACCAGATACTAAAATGTAGAGTATAACTTCGAGGAGTTAATCTTTTGAAAACAAAAATAAGAAAGATTATTTTTTTTTTTTAAAAAAAAAGCAAACCCTGAAGGTGGCTTTTGACATGGGAAATGGTTAGCCCTTTCACATCCATCAACTGAAGAACAAGTTTGGGAGTGGCCTCTACCTGAAAATGGGAAGAGCATCTACCCGTTAAGAAACTAAATAGATGGAACCTATGAAGCACGGATACATCAAAACCCTTTAAGTATTCGTGTCGGGTGCGAATCCAACACGGATACGGCTCAGATACGTGGCTGATACGCACTCAATTAATTAAAATATTTTTTTTTAAATACGGATACGCCACTGATACGCATAGGTGTGCAAGGATATGGCACGCGACACGCGTAGGTGTTTTATTTTAGTCACTTATTTTTTTCTTTTTATATAAGGGCAATAATTCATTATGCAGAAGAAGGGGAAAAAATGAGGGAAAATGAAAAAAAGGAGGGAAAATATGTATGGCTTTGGGGAAAAAAAAAGCCACCTTTCTACATGCTAATTAAAATTACCTCTTTTAGTAGAAGGGTTTATCAATAAATACACCCCTTGCATCGATCCTCCTCTACTCCTCTTCAAGGCTCCAAAGAAAAACAAACCCTTCCTTTCGCCTCTGCTACAAAACCTTCGAGGTAAGGTATGTTTGCTTCCTCTTTTTTTTCTTCTCTTCTTCTTCGCCCTCTACATCTTATCTTCTTCGTCCTTACAGAATCATTTTTTGATGCGTTTCTTTCCTCTGTTGCCTTGTACATGTGTTTTTTAATATTTACAAAAATAACATGTGACTGATGTGAAAACAAACTTACCCATTCACATATTATAATATGCTACCCATTCCTATTACAGCAGATACATTCGCACGTGATGTGAAAGGAAACTTACCTTATTCGCATATTATATACATTCGCATATCCCATTCGCATATTGTATACAGTAACATTATAAACCTCAATAACCATTTGTATATTATATATTGTAATACATATATATATATATATATATATATATATCATTTTTTTTTAATTCGGTGTATCCTGCCGTACTCGTACCCTAGTTTTTCAAAATTTACCATATTCTCGTATTGAATACGTGTCGTATCCGATATGCACAACCGTATCGCTGCTTCTCAGGATGGAACAATCCAAAAAAAGAGAATAGCAAGCAAAAAGAAATGGAGAAAAGAAAAGCATACTATGTTGGCCTTTCGATGGCATGGACAAAACACTGATGAAGATCAGGTGTCAATCTCAAATGGGGGACCTTAGACCTGATATACTGTCTAACTAAATAGAAAGCTCCTATTACGTTGAAGGAGAGAGAGTTCAGCCGTGAGAAGGAGGGAGAGAAAGAGTTCATGAGAGAGAAAGAGCATGAAGGATATAATTGGAAATAACAAAAAATAATGAAAATGTTGTTATTTCTTTGTGCACTGTCAAGTAAATGACCCGGTGCAAAAATCATTACCCTCTGATGGAGGATTGAGTAAGGTGACATGAAATATGAAGTGATAAAACAAAAAGAACAAGAAATGGAAAAAAAAAAAGCGCTCTCATCTCTTCTTCTTCGCCAAGCGTTTCTATGGCTGTGTTTGGATCACACAACTTTTATTAAGTAAAGTTAGGATTGATTGAGTCAATCAAATAAATCTTAAAATTTTAAATTATGAGACTAAGATGTCAGCAATAGAGATTGCATATTTATCATAGTTTAATATCACATCATTAGATATGATATGTATAAGATTTTATAGATAATGGGATTAAAGAAAAATTTCCATATCTCATCAACACAACTTTATGAAATGAGTCATGAATAATCAATTCCTTAAAACCCAGAATCAAAAAGTTAAAGATGATTAAATGATATTTAAATTTACCCATTTGATAAGACACTAGTATTTTTATAATAACAGATGTTAAAATATTTTTATAAATGATGACAAATAAAAAATATAATATTTTTTATTATAAAAAAAATACATAATCAGGGTAAATGGTGCAAGGAACCGCAATGTACAAACAAGATACAAATTATAAAAGACATTTCTCCACTAGAAAGTTTTTCCCTACTTTGGCCCCAACCCAGCTGCCCCAAAGGGAACGGATCAACAAGAAAATAGAACTTTTTTATTCTTTTATGTTGTCCTTTCGTTCACCAGATGCCGGCCGCAAGCGGATATTGTCAAAATATGAGTTCCATATATTTCCTTCTGATATAATCTTGTACAAAAGTCCCTTTATATAGCTTATACAAGGGAGCTGTTATAGAAATAAACATCAGCTATACAATCAGTTAGCCTATACAATAGGTAACTGTCCCTATAATTATGGTATTTAAATCCTAATTGACAACTCATGTTAACACTCCCTCTCAAGTTGGGGCATAGATGTCTCTGATGCCCAACTTGTCGAGTGAATTGTAGAATACTTTACTGGAAACTGCCTTGGTTAGCATATCCACTAGTTGGTCTTCAGATTTAACAAATGGAAACTGAAGAATATTGGCCTTGAGCTTCTGCTTGATGAAATGTCGATCCACTTCAACATGTTTTGTACGATTATGTCGAACTGGATTATGAGCAATATCTATGGCTACCTTGTTGTCACAGAGTAAACTCATTGCAGAGTTGGGTGCATAACCCATTTCGGTAAGTAGCTTCTTTAGCCAAAGAAGTTCACATAGGCCTTTCGTCATTCCTTGAAATTTAACTTCTGCACTAGATAGTGCTACTACTTTCTGTTTCTTACTCCTCTAAGTGACTAGGTTACCTCCCACAAAGGTAAAATAACCTGAGGTGAATCTTCTGTCCGTAATACTTCCTGCCCAATCTGCATCTTTGTAACCACTGATATTTAGATGATTATTCTTTGAGAATAGAAGTCCCTTCCTCGGTGCCGACTTCAAATATCGAAGAATTCGAACAACTGCATTCATGTGATCCTCACAAGGGCAGTGCATAAATTGGCTTACTATGCTAACAACATAAGCAATATCCGGTCGTGTATGTGACAAATAAATTATTTTTCCAACTAACCTTTGATATCTCTCTTTATTAGTAGGTACCTGATCAGGATACTCACCTAGATGATGAATTTGAACAATTGGAGTGTCAGTAGGCTTACAGTCAAGCATTCCTGTTTCAGAAAATAAGTCCAACACATACTTTCTTTGGGATAAAAATATGCCTTGGTTTGACCTAGCTACCTCAATACCCAAGAAATACTTGAGTCCTTTAAGATCTTTTATTTAGAATTCAGTCACCAAATACTTGTGGAGTCGAGAAATCTCCTCCACATCTTCTCTTATAATTATCATATCATCAACATAAATTATCAGTGCTGTTACTTTTCCACTTTGGCGCTTCAGGAACAAAGTATGATCGGAATTGCTCTGCTTAAACCCATAATTTCTCATAGCCAAACTAAACCGTCCAAACCAGGCACGGGGTGATTGCTTCAAGCCATACAATGCTTTTTGCAATTTACACACAACCCCAGACTGTGAAGGTATAGTATATCCTGGCGGAATGTCCATGTATACTTCCTCCTTTAGTTCACCATAGAGAAAGGCGTTCTTTACGTCAAACTGATGTAACGACCAATCTAAATGGACTGCAAGGGATAGTAGTACCCTGACAGTATTTAGTTTTGCTACTGTAGAGAAAATTTCATGATAGTCAATACCATAAGTTTGTGTATATCCCTTCGCCACCAGAATTACCTTGTACCTTTCAATATACCCGTCTGCTTTGTGTTTAATAGAGAAGACCCATTTGCATCCTACTGTCTTCTTTCCTTTTGGCAGCGGAACAAGATCCCATGTCTGATTTTTCTGTAGAGCCTCCTTTCTTCTTTTATTGCCTGGGTCCACTTTGGAACTATTACAGCTTCCTGTACTCCACTAGGAACATGAATAGAGGACATTGGTGCAAAAATGCCTTGAAAGATTCTGATAATCTCTGAGATGATACGTGATTTGCGATCGGATATTTTGAGTTCTTCACCTTATACTCTGGAGAATACCGATCCGGTGGTTTTCCACGATTATGCCTGCGGGGTAATTGATGACCAATAGGGATATCATATATATTGTCAGGTGAAGTAGTAGGAGAGCTTACCTCAAGGATATCCTCAAGAGATCGATCGTCTGGTACTGGAGAATGAGAGGGGGGTTCTTTAGGTTCATTTCCAAGAAGGGCAGCCGATCGGTCGTCTGGTAGAAGATCAGCCAATCGGTCTTGTAGTTCAGTCGGTCGGTCTTTCTCATGTAAACCTGGTTGGGTTTCAGCCGGTCGGCCTTCCTCAAGTACCTATCTAATGTCCATGTTGTCACCACCTGTCCAATTCTGCTCTTCACCCGGTATCTCCCCCTGAGGAAGGGAATTGGTTATCGGGGCAAAAAAGAAGGTTTCAGACTCCAGGAAAGTGACATCCATAGTAATATAAGTACGTCTGGTTGAAGGATGGTAGCAACGGTACCCTTTCTGATGTGTAGCATATCCTAGAAAAAGACAGCAAAGAGCACATGGATCAAGCTTAGTACGCTGATTTTTATGGAGATGAACAAAGGCGACACATCCGAAGATACGAGGAGTAAGTATCAAAACTGAGGGCAATGGTCCATGTTGTGAGAGGACTTGAAGAGGAGTCTGAAGCTTTAAGACTTTAGAAGGCATACGGTTAAGCAAATACACAACTGTAACAACTGCATCGTCCCAATAACTGCGAGGGACGTGGGCTCCAATAAGCAGAGCCCAAGCCGTTTCCAAAATATGTATGTTCTTGCATTCAGCAATACCATTCTGTTGAGGTGTCTAGGGACAAGTGGTCTCATGGAGAATGCCGTGAGTCTGAAAATACCTCCAAAATTCTTGGTTAACATATTCTCCACCATTGTCTGAGCGAATTATTCTTGGTTTAACCGAAAATTGAGTCTAGATTAGTGTATGAAAAATCTGAAAGATTTTAAACACCTCACGTTTGTGTTTCATCAAGTAAAGCCAAGTCATGCGGGTACAATCATCGACAAAGTTACAAACCAACGAATGCTAGAAGATGTAGAGATGGGAGAGGTTCCCCAAACATCAAAGTGAATTAATGCAAAATGAGTGATACTTTTATTTAAACTTAGAGGATAAGACACACTATGACTCTTGGCTAAAATGCACGAGTCACATTTAAACTCCAAGTCTTATAAATCTGAAAACAAATTAGGTAACAAATGTTTCAAATAACTGAATGATGGGTGCCCTAAATGACGGTGCCATAACCAAATATGCCTTTGCTTGACATCCAACGAATGTTGCATACAATTAGCTCTGCCGGTGTGGAGGTCATCAACATAATACAGCCCCCCTCTTTTAGTACCACAACCAATGATCTCTTTGGTGAGAATATCCTGAAGAAAACAAAAATTGGGGTAGATTAGTGCACAACAATCTAATTCCGTAGTAGCTTGGCTCACATACATCAATTTGTTTGAGAGAGAGGAAACAAGTAAAGTGTTTGATAATGAAAGAGAGAGTGAGAGGGCGACAGTGCCAGCTCCTGTAATTGGATAGGTCGCCCCATTAGCATTGGCAATATTAGTTCGTGTCGGATTAGTCGTACTAATAAAGTCATTAGAATCAAATGTCATGTGATCAGTTGCTCCTGAATCAATTATCCATCCATTATAATCCCTCTAATTAGAGCTAAATAAAGCATAACCACAATTACCTGAATCGCTGAGAGTAGTAGAGGCATCACCAAGGGCGAAGCACTTGAGGATTCTACCTGTGAGATAAAGGATAACTGAGGTTCTACAGCTACCAAAGCAGCCCGACCTGAACCCTTAGTGGTAGCACCTCCACGTAGCTTTCGGGCCTTAAGTTCAGTCTACCATTCTGGGTATCCATGGAGTTTGAAACAAGCATTACTGGCATGTTTGGGATTTCCACAGTGTGTGCAATCCCCACTTGCAGATTGAAATTTAAGTTTAAGGGTCGGAATGGGTGGCCCAGTCTTGGCAGCATGTTGGACAGATGCCCACTGGTCCCGGGAGCTGGAGTCTGCACTCGGTGCTACCTGAGTGACTGATGGTGTCTGATGTGAAAAATGCTGACCTGACCGGGTTTCTCCCCTAGATGCCATACCAGCACCAGTAGGTATTTTGGTCCCTATCATCATGACAGCTTGTCTGGTATCCTCTCGTCGAACATACCCATACGCCTGTTCCACCGTAGGAAATGGCTTCATTTGGAGCACATCGCTCCGAACTTTGTCGAGACGATTATCCAAGCCATCAAGAAAGATATAAACTCTATCCTTCTGGATAATCGAATTAAAATGGTGAATATCTGTTTCACACTCCATCGCGTTCGGACAACGAAAGTCAATTTCCCTCCACAGACCTTGAAGTCTGTTGTAGTATGTCTCAATGGAGCCCCCATCTTGCCTCAGTCGAGTTACTCGCCTTTTCAGATCATAGACCTGAGATGTATCGGTTCCATCAAAATATGTCATTGCAATGGCGTCCCACACCGCTTTTGCCGTCGGAAATCGAATGAAGTTGCTAATCAAACTCGGCTCCATAGAGTTGATCAACCACCCTTTCACAATTGAATTCTTTGTTCTCCATTGTCTAAATGTCAGATCTGCGTCCAAGGGTTGTGGAAAATCGCCATTAATGTATCTCAATTTTTCTTTGCCAGAGATATACATCTCAACAACTTGGGACCATAGGCCATAGTTAGCACCATTCAACTTGATGCCAATCTATGCAGCGGAAGAGTCGTAGGTCGGGGTCAAGGTCGAGGGCTGGTTCTGGCTCAGTATTTGAACAAGTATGGATAACAGATCTTCGAGGATCTGTGGGGTCGAAGAACCAGACTGTTTTTCCATGATTGTGAAATGGCTGAATTACGAATCCCGGTTCAGTCGGAGTAGACAGAAACGGACAATACACCCTTCCTGCTTACCGCCGTTCAGATCGTCTCCCGATCTTCTTCGGAATAGTGGTGGCCAGCCGTGGGTAGTGTGCGCTCCTATTTTTCACAGATTTACTTCCAGTCTGGACCTGCCCATGGTTTCTCTTTTCTCAGGCGAATCTCTAGCTGTGCGTGAGAGGTCCCCTTTTTTTTTTTGTTATTGTTGTGTACGGCTGCCCCTTCTTCTTCGGCGATCCGAAATTACTGAGCTTAAACAATCTGCCGTTTTCCCCTTTTTTTTTTTCCTTCTTGTTTTTCCAACTCAGATCGGGTCTGCTGCCATCAGAGAGGATCGGCGGCAGAGCAAAAGGGTTCCACTCGATCGCCCTCAGTCTACAGTTTCGCCGGCTGCAGGATGGGATCTCGGTCACTGCCCGTTATCGGATCCGGCTTATTGCGGATCTGTGATTCCCATCGAAGATTCCAGAAACCAACGTAGCCTCTGCCGGTGTTCTGATTTCCGCCGCTGCCTGGGAGCAGGAAGCCCTTCTACGCTGGAAAATCCGCGGAGACCTGTACAAAATCGAGAAGAAGATCGATCTCCCTTCTTCTCAATCTCTGGTTGCGGCGCGCTGCTTCTGCGTACGGCTCTCCGATCAGATCTGCCGACCGAGATCTGCCGCCACCTTCTTCTCCAATGCTATTGCCCACGGCTCTCCGATCAGATCTACCGGCAGGTTCTTCTCCGAACGCCTCTGGTATTGTTTACTGCAGATCTGGGTTCTTCACTGTTCACCAGGAAAGAAAAACTTTACTCGCTGAACAGTGATCTGTATCAAAAGGTTTCGCCACTGTTCACCGGAAAAAAAAAAAAAGAAAAAATCTTTACTCGTTGAACCGTGATAGAGATCCTAAGATCGGTGGCTCTGATATCATGTCAAAATATGAATTCCATATATTTCCTTCTGATATAATCTTGTACAAAGGTCCCCTTATATAGCTTATACAAGAGCTGTTATAGAAATACATATCAGCTATACAATCAGTTAGCCTATACTATAGGTAACTGTCCCTATAATTACGGTATTTAAATCCTAATTGACAACTCATGTCAACAGATATGATCAAAGGTCTTTTACTTCTTTTTTTCTGCTTTATACTTGTATTCATGTTCTAATTACAATGCGATTGTGATTTGGTCAGTCATTTTAATACAGGCAAAATTTATTAAGAGACACTGGACAAGCAAAAATTCTCATTTTATCTCATTTTATCTCCACCATGTTTTGCATATCGGTACATCAGTACTTGATAAGTAGTACACCGCTAGAGATAAAATAAGAATTTTACTCTATACCATATCTCCTAATAAATTTTGCCCGTGTTAAGATTGATGTCCATGTGATATGTGGTTTATAGTTGTTTGATGGTTGGCGTTTGAAGAAAGAATAAGAGAGAGATCAAGATTTTGAGGAGAAGGATGAAGATTATATGTAGTTAATATATGTATCTTTCAATAATCATAGTTGAGAGTTTAAAATACTACAGTAGAACATGTTTTTTATTTGAATATTATATTATTTTATTAAATTGAATGGTATATAGAAATTTAGTTATATGATCTATAATTTAGATTCGTTAAAAGTATAAAATTATAAAAAACATTCAAAACATAGCTTCATTTAAACTTATACATATGTTTAAATTATAACTTATATTGTGTATATAGACCAAAATGAGTCTCATCCAAGGAAAAAATACTGCCTACCTCCACTAGAGAGAAAAAATATTGACTAAAAGAAGAAAAAGTAAAGAATACTAAATTCTTCCTCTATCTCAAAATACTTATCTTATTTCAAAATTTTTTATTTCTTAAGAATAAAGTAAATATAGCTTTGATTTAATGTAAAAATAAAGGAATATAAAAAGTAATTTGAGATAATTTTAAAATTCATATAGGACAAGTATTTTGGGACAGAGGGAGTACTAAAACAACTTAAAGTTATTAAAATGTGTGAGATTAAAATATATGGTTTCTAAGATTAGATCAAGTGATTTTTATGGAGTTCTATATTTATATTAAAATCATTTAGTAGATCACCAAATAGAGTAGATGTGGCTCTCATATAGAACGAAAATTGTTGGAATTTAAAAATAATCTAAAATAACTAACAATTTAGAAAATTTGAAAATATGACTTTTATAATTAGATTGATGTGAGTTTTGAGTATCATGTTCATAAATGACAAAATCTATATCCAAAAAACTCATTATATAAGGAAAATTTAGGTCGAATCAGGCATTCAAATCTCGGTATCGATCGCTATTCAGTTTTTAGCCGAAAAATTTCTCTCACCTAACTTTTTTTTTTAAATTAAAATTTGAGATATCGGCTATATATATTAGATATCGGCCAATATCTAAATCTCTGGGTCCAATATAAAATACAAAATTAGTAAATAAAAAATAATTTGAAATTATAAAAATATAAATAACTTTAAAAATTACTCTCATAATTAAATTAAGATAAAGTTTCTTAGATTCTATAGATCTTTACAATGAACATATTACATTAAAGGTTGGCCATTATGCTGACAAGTATTCTGCATAACACTCGCTAGCGATCGCCAAAGATGACAACACAATCCAATCCCGCATTGATAAGGTCAAAACTGGCAAGTCATCGCACATTAATCTACCCTTTCTTGTCGGACTCACTTTCACTTTCTACCCATTCTACCACTGATGCTGGGAATTATTTCTAGAATATAATGTTACGTGGAAGATATAATTTAGCCAACTGTCTTGAGGGATTTAAAATTCAGGATCATGGATCTCTATTTTTTTATTTATTTTAAATGTGTTAATATTGGCCGACAAATATATATCGAATATCGATTGATATTGTAAATATTAACCGATATATATTGTATCAACCGTTATATATCAGTTTTATGGACCAAGACAATATGTATCAACCGATATCTTGACTCATGGTCTAAATTGAATGTGTCAACGTTCAGCCCTAATGTGATGGGCAAATCATTCGAGTATCAAAGAGCAAAATCAATTTTAAGTCAAAATTTAATTGAATCCAATATGATTATAGAAACTGCAACTCAACTCATGTGACCAACAACTCATGTGACCAACAACTAAATTATATCATGAATGTCGTGACCAACAACTAAATTATATCAAAAACTTTTTTATATCTGCAAATAAATATTTTTTGATTGGCCCATCTGTATTATTGGAGCAGCCTAGTCCAGAGGGTTTACTTTACTTTATAGCCTTTAACCGTAGCCAGGAGAGGTCCTACCTAAGCCTCTAGCAAATTACTGTATCAATGTCCTCAAGAACTTCGGTCAATAATGTGAGGTGATTGTGCTGGCGCATACTTCGACATGATTATCTAATTATTTAAATTATTTTTTTACGATCAAGTTTAGGTTTATTGGAGGTTTTTTTTTTTTTTTTTTTAAGATTGAACTATTTAAATGTCTCACTTGAATTTTTTAGATATTTTATTTGACTAATCTTTGAGACATGTGTAAACTTTTCAATCTGTAAATGTCGGGTACATAACTAAGGGGAGTGACCCTTTTTTGTATTGAAAGAGGCTTTATCCCAAGATCTCTCAGAAATAAAAGTGAAAATTGGATTCTTAGAGTATTTGACTAATTCTTAAAACGAGCAAGCCTTCCTACCTATATACACTGAGTAACTTTATGGAAAGTGGTTCTTTGAAATAAAGTGGAAATTAAATTCAGAACTCTTACTTTCTAAGATGAGTTTTTTATCATCAATTCAACTCCTTTGAACTAATAATTCAAACTATTTAATTTAAAACAATTAATCGACGAGTCATTCAGATTTAAAATAATTTTTTGTCTAAATGATTATTACATTGGACTTGATGATGCACATGCTTCGAAGGACTATCGAATATGAGGCCGGAATGCTATTTCTTTCATAGTTAAAGTGTTGGCATTGGGTCCACTGGCTTGTAAACTGAGCCACTTGTATGCAAATGATAATTGCCATATTTTTCTTTATATTTTTTACTCGTACACTTTGACACGTAATTTTATTTTTATCTAATTTATATATTTATAAGTTAGTGGCTCGAGCTTTTTATTCTATTGACATCATCTAATCTGTTAAAATCATTTACTGGCATGAACTACTTTCTCTCTTGTCATTTAAACATACAACAGGTAAGCTCTTGGTTTTTTTAACATATTATAATTGATTTTGTTTTCTGAATTACGTATTAAATTTTATCATTTTATGTTTGTAGCTGAACATATAATTAATTGTGACCTAGTTATAAGTAATAGAAAGGGAGTAGAATGAAAAACGTAGACATGTTAATGGAACCTTGTGTGATAGAAAAGTCACACTTTGTTTAAAACGAGGATTTTATAAAATAGTTATTAGATCTATAATCCTATATAGAATAGAATATTGTATAATAAAGAAAAGATAAATAGAAAAAATTAAAATGACAGATATACACACCTTGCATTGGATAATTAAATTAACTCTAAAAAATAGAGTTAGAAATGATTGTGTTAAGAATAATAAAAAGATAACCTTATGATAAATTGAGAAAAATCCATTTAAAGTGATTTGAGCATATTACTAGAATACCAGACTCGGCTCTAGTACACTGAGTTGATAACATGCTAGTCGCATATACAAAGAGGAAAAGTAAACCTTTTAAAACATAGAGAAAATAGATAAAAGAAGATATGAGAGATAGTGAAGTGACTAATTGTATGATCTATGAAATAATTAAATAGAGAAGTAAAACTCATAGAACCGATCCTAAATAGATAAGTGTTTGACTATAATAGTGATAATAATAATATGATTAATTGAATCCTACTAAACTTGGATCATGAATCCGACGAAAGGCAGTGAAATGATACATATAGGGAAAACCTCTAAGCTGGATGTTAAACTTCGTTCCCTTCAATTGAACTAAACTAAGATAAGAGTACTATTTTTGTTCATCTTAAAGATAGTGAAAAAGATAAAATAAAGAAAATCAATTAAGTGGGATTTTGACCCAATCCTTCCGAGTTTTGGATGTGGACTTGATTTCCGTGGCTATTTTAAATACGAATGTGGATGTTGATTGTGCATCCAACATTCTAAGTCCTGTACATTTGAAAGAAAAAGAAAAAGAAAAAAAAAGGGGTTAGAGATGTATCCTAAGAGCTTATGGAATAGGGGCATAGGGCCAGCAATGTGTTGAAGTGAATAGGGGCTAGACCCAATTGACAACATAATAAATATATTAAAATATGTTATAATATAAGGGCATGAGGAAAAATAATATTTAGAAAAAAAAACATTCTAAATAGATAGAATGAGAACACCTTAATGGGTTATATTGGATTTTATACTTGTACCGATGGTGTTATTCTAGGGCAAAATCATAAATCGAGTATGCTGAGTAACATAATTTATTATGTTAATTTATGTAATATACATTAATATTTTGTCAAGTAATAAATATTGGGTCAGTGAGTCACATCATATAGAAAATAGAATTGTGAAGTATTTTACAATAAAAAATTAAAATCATGAATGATTGTTAGTCATCTTATTTAAATATATTTAAATTAATTACCATTTAACCATTGATCTTGACTTACCTAAATTTGAAAGATGAAGATAGACTTCGGTCTTAGATTTGATTTTAAGATACAATGCTATTTTACATTTAATACGATCGAAACATTACCTCAAATAATAATGCCTTGTATATAAATTATAATTGATATTACGTAGCCAAAGTAACAGAAGTCTATTACTTTAGCAGCTCCCATTATAAATTTTCATGTGCAAGTAATTATTTTTTAAGAGATTGTTTGTCATTTTCTAACTCATGAAAAATGAGACTCTTTTCTCTTCTTTTATAAAAGAACGAAGGCTCTTTGCAAATAAAAAAAATTGAGATTTTTATTTTTTTTCTATGGAACCAATTTTCTATTGAGAATGATAAGAAATTTTAACAAGAAACAAAGGGAGGCATTCCTCTGTCATTCAAATAATGTGGTGTTCATTCAACAAAAACAACGTTTTCAACACAAATAATAAAAATATTGACTTTCACTTCTCTAACATAGTTAGATTTTATAACATTTGTTGGATGACATGAATCAAATCCAAATATATTTTTTCTGTAAAATTTATTCCCTTCGTCTCATTTTAAACATTTGTATTTTTAAGAAATTTGAATTTGACTTTAAACCACTCCAGTTCAGAGACAATTCTTATTCATTTTCAACACATTTTATGCTGTTCTAATATAAATAACAACTATTTTGGGACAATCACAAAATTCATGTCAGACAATTAAATTTGGATAGAGAAAGACGTTTTAAAAAAAACAAATAGAATGATGATGAACAATCAAATTAGTAAACTGAAGAACTCTTTATAAAGATATAACTGTAAGGAGGTTCTTTAGAATTTTGGAAGGTTTTCACCTCTATTAGCCCCGTTTATTCTGCAACTAATGCCACCCGTCATCCATTGACATCTAAAAATAATTAAATGTGAAAGACATCATTTGGATAGTACTAGTTACAGTAGAAAAGCTTATCTACATCTTTCCACAATTAGGATGTAACATCCCCCACTGAAGCACTTCGGATTTTTGGTATTCACACCCAACCAAATATTCTCTACTACATGGGCAGAGTTGCAAGATGCAAAGAGCCACGGCACCTATAAAGAGAAAGTTCTCTTTTTAGATTTGTCAATTGGGTGCAATTCTTACAACCCTTTACCATAATTTATGATTATACCTTCATTTGTTCCTTTATGAAAGGCACCCACCACGCCTCCCCTTAACTTTCTCTCTTTGGATACGTGTAAGCATGTTGGTCTGTCCATCCTTTAATCACTACCTTTAATGACTTTGTAGGATTAAATTAATCAAAGCAAGAAGAATGGTGGAGATAAGCATGAATAAAATGAGAGAATTTGTGACGAAGGAACCATGTGGATGTCAATTATCTCTTGTTTGGACTCAATTATTTGGACCTTCCGCTCTTGAAAAGATTGGTGTATCAAATTCTCTTGGCTATAAAATAGTTACAGATTAGGAGAAAGAGAAGACGACCTTGGCCTACTGCTCTCATTCGTTGATCCCTTCTTGGCTAGTAGGCAGGCAGGTATGTGGAGGAGGAAGAAGAAGAAGAAAATGGTTCATCATCTCTGAAGATGGATTCCCTCTTAGGATTTAAGATGTGAGGGATACCATCCTTTTCTATTTTGGGGCAAGTCATATGGGCAAAGGGAAGGCTAAGCCTTTCTTCCTGGTTTCTTCTCAAGTCTACTCTGTTTTCCTCAGCTTCAATGCGCTCTAATTTGCGAATCATTAGCGGGAAAATTCACGGCCTAGTGCAGTAGTTGTCGCTCTACCATTTAGTACAGTTGCCATTGGATATCAGTGATGCCTACTCCAATCCCAAATGCACCATTGCCACCACTGTTGTTTCTTCCGGCATTCAAGATGGCAAACCCAACCAGGCATTAGAAATCCATGCAGTGAATCATATTATTCTATCAATATCAGGTGTCTGTAAGAGGATTGTAAAGTAGCAGTACTTGCGTTTTTCTTACGCTAATGAATAAACCGCATCTTTTGCTTCTCAGGCCGATTAATTTCTAGTGACATTTTTACAGCATTATGTGTTAACGTATGGACAATTGTGTTAAGCAATATCCCATATTCTTTGGGCTTTGGGGTTATAGGGTTTATAAGCATATGGGTTCTCTCTCTTTAATAATGTTAAGAGTAAAAATAAACACACTCAAAATAAAATATCGGAATAAATCACATAAGCAATACCACCGACAATTTACGTGGTTCGGCCCATCTTTGGCCTACGTCCACGGAGCGTATAAGTTATATTATTGAGAGAAATAAGAAATACAACATGAACACTTCTCTTTATTTAAGATGAAATCGGATCGCAGATTACAAACAGTTCTGGCGTCTCTCTTCCCTCTATCCGGCCTGTGTGTCCAGAACCCACCAGCGGCCCTATGAAACAGTCCTTTTGTTTCGGCTGTGTATACACTCAGATAGACTGTCACCAGATTGGTAACAACAAGGCTATATGCAGCACTATGATTTGCTGCCTGGAAACTATCTTTGATCAGCCTGCACATTTATTGCACATGCACGTTGCACTCTGCAGACTGGCCTCCAAAGTGTTGTTCCCTGCTTGCAACCGACGCCTATCTGCTTGATATTCAAAGCGGTCTCACACAGTATGAATAAGCCTCTAGCAGCGATCCTCTCCCTTCGGGGTTTGTGGTTCTCAGTTCTGTAGACCCTAGAGAGAACCGAGAAACCTCTGTGTTGTATACACCTATCTCTGGCAGCCACACAGTCTTCTCAATTCACGTGTCATATCACCGAGTAATTGTTGGAAGTTGAAAACCAACGCAACTATTAGTTTTTCAATGACATTTTTGGTAACAGCGTGTGTTGGAATTGCCAACCATTGCATCTTGGGTTTCCAAAGCGCCCATTCATGAATTTATTTTCTCCCAAACAATGTATTTATGAATTGGGGTTTTTCTTAAGAGGTGTGTGTTTTTCAAAGGGGTGTATCGCTTTGAAAGTGATGTGTCTTTTCATATTTTAGTCTATGTCTGTATAAAGGTGTGTTATGTAGTTTATTTTACAAGTCAATGAAGTAAAATACAATTCTAGCAATAAGTCCATCTCCATTTATAGTTTTGTGTAGTGTTTTGGCATTTTCAAATTTCTAAATTATTTTTTTGAAGGCTTTACAAAGTCAACTGTAACACCTCTTTAATATATATATATATATATATATATATAGCAAAGAAGAAGCCTTAATTAGCAGCCCATTGTCTCATCTTGCTGGCTACAACAGGAAGTTGCTAATACTGGTTTTAGCAGCATCTAAACACGTCATTGGATACCTTCTAATTTAGCCAAGATAAGATCAAAACTACTCAAGGCAATTTCCTAATATACCCAGATGTATTCTCGTGGGATCCAAACTAATTGGATTTGTCTTCACTAAATTGATTTAATAGGCCCACGGTTGAATATGAGCCACTGTCTCAACAAATAGTCAACTTTTAAGGATGATTTCTGCGTATGTGTTCTATCTTGGTATCAGAGCATGAGGTACTATAAGGATATGTTAGGGTCATGGTCAGGGTCATGTCTCCAGCCCTGCATGGAAGGGGAGAGCCGAGTTTTCTCCAACCATGACACTGAGGGGGAGTGTTAGCAATATTTCATATCGCCTGTGGGCCTTGAGGTTATGGAGTTTATAAGCACACGAGTTCTCTCTCCTTAATATTCAGTTTTTAAGAATACGTTTTACTCGTGTGTTTTATCAAATTGGACCTTAGTGTCAAACATTTCATTTCAAGATTAAATTCATGGTAAACTATTACTCCGTCAAGCACATCTGGAAGAGTAAAATGTTCTGCAGAAAGGGATTAGGAATTTCATGAAATTCGATTCCATATCCAAGCGAATTTCCTCAGAGAATAAAGTAAATCATATCAGTTTTCACCTTTAATGTTGCCACTCAGTGTCTTAAAATGGACCATTCAAGACTGACAGATGCTGACCATCTAATGCTTTGTATATTTTCCTTGTTAGGTCCTTTATATCTCCTTTTTTGGACAGTGATTGACCGCTGAGTGGCATGATCTGAACTAATTCAATTAGTTGCTGTCTGGTATGAGTTTCAATATCAATTTTTTTTATATTTTTTATTATTATTATGAGGTATTTATATCAAAGATGAGACTAATCTTTAAATTAAATATTAGCCGAATTTCACTTGACATTAAGAAACTTGATTTGGTTGTGAGTCTTCACTCTGATTACGACTCAGTCGTCTACTAAATGGGTCAACCGGAACCCATTCTAGTTATCAATGGGGTTGGAAATGCATTAAAAAAAAACAGAATTATTGGATTTGATGTGGGTTGCGTTAGAAATTGGAGTTGGAGATTGGTTTGATATGAAGATTAGTATGAGTTGATTGACCAAGTGCAAACTGATCGTTACATGGGACAACATAACTATGGCATGATTTATAATTAAATTTGAATTGAAAAGTCTGATGTGAAATATAGATAAATATCAGACTAATAGAACTAATGGCTATGATGATGATAGGAATAAAATTAAAATGACTATAATAAATCTTAACCTAAAATTATCATATTAAACTGAGATCAATTAAATTGAGTGGATGTTACTACGTGTAAATCCCTAATTGTTGTCTTTATAGTTTTTAATATTTTAAGAATTTATAGCACCACTCGAATGGATAAATTGGTTCGGGTCTATTTTGAGGTTGGGTCACAAAGTTTTGAATTGATACCCTGGAGGAATTACTCTAATTAAGGAGAAAAATAGACAGCAATTACATCGCTTGAGATGTGGAAATTTAGGAGAATTTCGTTGGTATAGAGATGTATTCTTATCAAAAGTTTACCAACTCAATGAATGTCCTAATATACCCAGATGTATTCTTGTGGGATCCAACCTAATTGGATTTGTCTTCACTAAATTGATTTAATAGGCCCACGGTTGAATATGAGCCCCTGTCTCAATAAATAGTCAACTTTTAAGGATGATTTTTGCGCATGTGTTCTATCTTGGTATCAGAGCATGAGGTACTATAAGGATAGGTCAGGGTCAGGGTCATGTCTCCAGTCCTGCATGGAAGGGGAGAGCCGAGTTTTCTTCACCCATGACACTGAGAGGGAGTGTTAGCAATATTTCATATCGCCTGTGGGCCTTGAGGTTATGGAGTTTACAAGCACACGAGTTATCTCTCTTAAATATTCAGTTTTTAAGAATGAGTTTTACTCGTGTGTTTTATCAAATTGGACCTTAGTATCAAACATTTCATTTCAAGATTAAATTCATGGTAAACTATTACTCCGTCAAGCACATCTGGAAGAGTAAAATGTTCTGCAGAAAGGGATTAGGAATTTCATGAAATTCGATTCCATATCCAAGCGAATTTCCTCAGAGAATAAAGTAAATCATATCAGTTTTCACCTTTAATGTTGCCACTCAGTGTCTTAAAATGGACCATTCAAGACTGACAGATGCTGACCATCTAATGCTTTGTATATTTTACTTGTTAGGTCCTTTATATCTCCTTTTTTGGACAGTGATTGACCGCTGAGTGGCATGATCTGAACTAATTCAATTAGTTGCTGTCTTGTATGAGTTTCAATATCAATTTTTTTTTATATTTTTTATTACTATTATGAGGTATTTATATCAAAGATGAGACTAATCTTTAAATTAAATATTAGCCGAATTTCACTTGACATTAAGAAGCTTGATTTGGTTGTGAGTCTTCACTCTGATTACGCCTCAGTCGTCTACTAAATGGGTCAACCGGAACCCATTCTAGTTATCAATGGGGTTGGAAATGCATAAAAAAAAAAATAGAATTATTGGATTTGATGTGGGTTGCGTTAGAAATTGGAGTTGGAGATTGGTTTGATATGAAGATTAGTATGAGTTGATTGACCAAGTGCAAACTGATCGTTACATGGGACAACATAACTATGGCATGATTTATAATTAAATTTGAATTGAAAAGTCTGATGTGAAATATAGATAAATATCAGCCTAATAGAACTAATGGCTATGATGATGATAGGAATAAAATTAAAATGACTATAATAAATCTTAACCTAAAATTATCATATTAAACTGAGATCAATTAAATTGAGTGGATGTTACTACGTGTAAATCCCTAATTGTGGTCTTTATAGTTTTTAATATTTTAAGAATTTATAGCACCACTCGAATGGATAAATTGGTTCGGGTCTTTTGGGGTTGGGTCACAAAGTTTTGAATTGATACCCATTTAAATTGTTTGGGTTCAGTTCGAGTAATCAAGTCGGGTCAAATTTGCCAAATCTAGTTCAAGGTAGACTTGGCAACAAGTCGGTTGGGTTGGATTAGTTTCGTATTCAAGCCAATAAGTCTCAATCTTTTTCTTACTTGTTTATTAAATAAGTTAGTCGTTTTAGATGTATTTCGAGTTTGGATTATAAAACTTTAAACTTATACCTCATTTAAAGTGCTCAGTTCAGCTCATATAATTGAATCAGGTCAAATTTTGCCAGGTCTAGTCTCATTGGCCTCAAATAGACACTCAACATGTGCAAATAATTTATCAAATCTATATATAAAGATCAACTGACAAATAATTTAAATGATAATGATAATTCTTTCCATTTTATGCATAATTTGTTGAAAGGTACGGACTCTTTTATCCACTGGCTTCTCTTCATTGCCCCTCTCCTGGAGGGATCTCCTAAGCGTATGTCTTAGGAATGTTTTTAGCATTTTTGGGGCTCTAGTTCCTGAGGGCCTCGAGAGCCTCCTCGAGGGGTTCAGGCGCGTGTTCCCAAGGGGCTCGGCCACCATTTTTTAAAATGCCAACTAAGGGTCAACTAGTGGTCAAATTGGGAAGGTACAACTGGATCATTAATGGGTAGCCTCAAGAGGCTCAGTCTGAGAACACATGATATTTTCAAATAACAGAGGCAGGTTTACAGATCGAGGGGCTCGACCTGAGCTCAGGTAAATTTCTCTTAGTTCAAACACTGAGCGCTCATAACGAGGGACTCAACCAGACTCGAGGAGCTCGAGCTGGGGATACTGATAAAAGACAGTTTTTTTTAGAAATGATTCATATATATATATACTAATAAAGAGGCACTAGAGGTGCAAGTACAAAATATGAAGTATAAAAACTAGCAACAAAGATAACTAGGAAAGAAACCAAAACAATGATTCCTCAGGCAAGATCAGTACATTCTTTCCATGCACGTAAAATATCTGACATTGAGATGTTATGGAACACCTGCAACGAGACAGCCCAAGCCCAACCACCGTACTAGACTCACTCGAATCTCTGAAAAGCCTATTGTTCCTTTCCCACCACAGGCTCCAAAGAGTGGCAAAAAAAGATAAGTGCCACAATGAGGCGCATTTCGGCGAGACAAAGGCAATATCCCAAGAAAAGGACAATTCTGCAATCGATGAAGGCATAACCCAAGAAACGCCAAACTATGCAAGCACCAAGCGCCAAACCTGATGAAGAAAAGGGACAGTGCAGAAGAAGGTGATTCGACTCTTCGGAAGCATGCAAGCATAGAGGACAAACACTAACCAAAATGCAACCTCGTCGTTGGAGATTATCGTGTGTCAATATTTTTCCCAAAGCAACGGTCCAAATAAAGCTAACTGCCCTTGGGGGAGCATTGTAAGACCAAATTTTTGGGTTGACAGAAGCGGTACCGTGAATTGGCGACGACCAAGAGTAGAAAGATTTAACAGTAAATATTTCACTCTTATCTGGCCACCAAACTATGCTGTCCTCCACATTGGTGTTGATTCTGGAAGATGATAAGTATAGTAGGAGTTTAAAAAAGGCTTCAGTCTCTGCTGTCCTCCACAGGTTACGGCTAAGAGGGATATCCCAAACAACTTGGTTACCTGTCATAGAGTAGAAGTGTGATATTGTCCCCGTATGATTAATGGATAGATGAAAGAGATATGGGAATTGAGAAGCCAACGGGGAACTATTGCATCAAGTATCACTCCAAAACTTTATTCTATCACCACGGCCAACCTTGAACCTTGACCCACTTTTGAATTTGTCAATACATGCAGCTATGGCCCTCCACATACCCGAGGCTCTGCGCAGGGCAGGGTTGATATCCCACCCCAATGTCCCCAGGCGATACTTGCTGATAAGAACAGCCCTCCAAGGGGAATCCCCTTCGGATCCGATCCTCCAAAGCCACTTTGTAAGTAGAGCAGAATTAATTGCTTGGATTGGTCGAACCCCTAACCCCTAGGCAGAGACGGAGGCCCACCTGATCCCAATTAACTATGTGGTATTTCTTTGCATCCTCATGGTTACCCCACAAAAAAGTCCTCATAATCTTCTCCATCGACTGAGACACTTTCTTAGGGCAACGAAAAACTGATAGAGAATAAACAGGCAGAGCGTTAAGAACAGACTTAAGAAGAGTGATTCGTCCTCCGAAAGATAAATACTTACCCTTCGAAGAGGTTAGACTCTTGTTGAAATTGAGAATAATTGGTTCCCACTGAGAAAACCCAAGAGACCCAATGCATAAGGGAAGTCCCAGATACTGATAAAAGACAGTTACAAATCCTTATTACTTAGCCCGAGAGGCTCGAGCTAGCCATAACATGTTTTTTTCTAGATTTTTGCCTTAGCCTCTATTTGACACTTGGTTTTGCTTAAGATCAACTAATTTGGATGCCTAAGGTCCATCTAAGGGTATCATACCTGAAAGAGTTGCCCAAAACACGATGAGGTGACCCGATGAGCTTAGACTTTGGATTTCAGTTCTTCAGCATCTTCCAAGCATCCAAGGCAATAAACATGGTCTCAAACACCGATAAAAAGGTGACTCGGATTAGCCAGGGCACTAACAGAAGATGGTAGCAGGCAATAGTAAATGGAAGGTGGAAGGGGATCTAGAGGTACTCCTGCTTTAATCTAAACGTCTGCAACTGAGGCAAAAAAGAGAGCTCGAGCAGCAGCTGGATGGGCTGCTGGCAGATATAGTACAGGCGTCAACACAATTGGGCCGTTGTTTGCTGGTGAAAATCAAGAGAAACTGAAACTCAGGTAGCCTGAATGCCCACAATGGCAGGTGGGGAGGAAGAAGATAAAAACTAGGAGATAGGAAAGATAAAACTGAATTTTACTATATTATTTCACAAGAGATTGGTTCCTTTCAAAATAGTACATTGCAGTATATATAAACTGTAGCCCAGAAATTGACTGACAGGGGGACTGAATTGGGTCAACGCATACTTTTAGAATTTCTTACTATTACACAATTTAGAAAAACAAAATGTAAATTCACAATTAAATGGAAGTAAGTAATAAAAGAGATGAGAAGAGAAGGAGAGATGAAGTTAGTATTTTTACTGAGGTTCGGCGTCGCTGCCTACATCCTCACCTCAAGTACACTACTCGAGTATTGAATACACTAAACTTCTCCTTCAAAGGTGGAGAGAGAGAGAATCCGTGAGTAAGAGAGATTTGGGTTGGATTTGTATCTGTAACCTCTTTGATATTAGTGGAATTTGCGGGTGTTGTCCTTAGTCGGATGCTTCGACCAAACCACGTTAAATCTTGTGTTTGTGTGGAATGATTGTGTGGTTTGTTAGATTTGCTTTTGCTGATTCGTAGGGGAAAAATCCCTAACAGTTACAGGGGTCCTCCTTTGTTGGTCTACTCCTCCACCTGTGGAAGAGTAGGCGTAATGGTTATAGGCGTGAAGTATTTATGGATGTTGCAGGTTTGTTTTCCTACTGGCTGGTGTAAATATAAGCCCATAAGCCCTTTTATGGTTTTTCATCTTCCTTTTCTTTTGCTATCAAAGCTGAGACTGTTTATCTGTGAGTTTGTCTGTGCATTATGGCTTGGAATAATTTGTACATCTTTGGAATTTGAAACATCACAAGCAAGAAGAAAAACTACTTTCTTGCAATTGTTCTTGGTAGAGATTCTAGTTTTTGCTATCCTCACCCGAACCATAATCATCATTCACTCGTCCATATATACTCTAGGAATTTTCCCATCCTTTCCATAGTCTTTTGGTCAAATGTAAGGCTTCTTGTGCCACTGAATTTATGAGTTTTTATAATCAGCCAACCACATTCTACTATGAATGATTTGAGATCTACTGTTTTAACTTTTGCTTAATAACTGAAGCTTTATTTAAAGAACAGTGTTTTTTAAGTATTACAGCACTCATTGGTGTTGTAATGTGAAACGTTGTTTGTGTAATTATAGGGTAATGTGTTTTCATTTCCCCTGTGATTGTATCCCCCTCTGCGCTGTAATACTCCCTCTGTCCCAAATTAGTTGTCTTATATAGATTTTGAAATTGTTCCAAAATAGTTGTTTCATTTATATTGGAGTAACATAAAATGTGTTGAAAATGCATGAGATCACATAGAGTGCTAGCCTTATAGAGAGTTCTTTAAAAAATACAAATGTTTCAAATAAGACAATTAAAATGGGACGGATAGAGTATTACACTTGTTTGTGGATTCATCTGGTCTTAGATAAACAACATGTTCTCCATGGCATGTCAGACACGTATGAAATGTGTATGGTTCTTTCATGTACTGCCACTGCAAAGTTGTTGCCCCTGTTTCTATTTTCATTTGTCATGTTTAGGATATACATGTACCTTTGGATTTGAAGGCATAGAAAGTGTTCCACTTCACAAAAGGAATTATCAATTTCTCATTTGAAAAAAAATAAAAATAAAAGAACCATTTGTTCCAGCTAGAAATCCTTTTCTGGATGCAAAAAATCTTATTTGAAAAAATTACGATTCATAGGAATTATGTCTAAATAAATAAATATACTATCCCATTTGGGAACCTTTCAAATGCTCACATTTCTTTGGTCTTTCTCCAATTCCATCTGCTTGCAATGCTAGAGCTGGATTACTTGTGACAATATGTTGACACTAAAGAGTAAGCTGTCAGTGGTTAGATGGAATTTACAACATTGGAGTTGCAATTGCTAGAGATGAGAGATTGGTTAGCTACATATACAAGAAGAAAAAAACATGAAAGCTCCAAATTGGAGAGATTCTCATATCCGCCAAAAAAAAAAACCCATCTGGACTCTCTTTTTCCTTGATAGTCTGCATCTGTATCTTCTCTAATAGCATGTGGTTGTCATTGACATTGTTTGCAATTCTCCACTCTTTGGATAGCCAATTTCCTTGTTGGAAGGACATTTTGTAATGTCAATTCTCTCCGATCTGGTTTTATCTTTGGATAGCAAATTTCCTTGTCGGAAGGACATTTTGTAATGTCAATTCTCTCCGATCTGGTTTTATCTTTGGAGAAAGAGAAGCATGCTATTTGTTACTGAAGTTTAATTTTGTAAGTAAAGCTTCATGCATCCAAGTGTGCAGTATTCTCATTAAGAACTCTGGCAGCAACCTTGCTGCTGCTTTTTTTGCCCGTTTTGCATAATGATCCGATATCAGTTTTTGTACCCATGAGCATAGTGAGCTGAATTTTTAGATGTTTCATGCTTAACTGATTATGAAATGCATATGGTGTTTCTGATTACTCCAGTTTCCAAGCTGAATTTTGGTTTTCTTTGTGTCAAGGCATTCGATATATTATGCGTATGGTTTTTTCTGAATCTTCCATTCCTTTCTGATCTTTCTAATGCATGAGGTACTTCTTATTTTTTTACTGTTGCGTGTGTCTGGGTGCTGGAGTGGGGGAATTGATGGAAATGAACAAATATAGAGTAATTAGAACTTGTTAGGTTTTTGCCTGTTACAAATTACTATAGTGTTAGAACTTTCATCTTCTGCTATTTCTTTTTTTAGTCACCTGCCATCTGTGTGCATATAGGCTGATGGGATATGAAATAACAGTTGCTTTGGATGACCTTTATTTTCAATAGAATGTTTGAATTGATTATAGAACTCTCGATGAGAATATTGGATAGACGGGCATAGAAAAGGATACTAAACAGATAGCGACTTGAGTCATTAATAGACAACAAAACAAAGAAAAGAGAGTCCATCAGTCTTTCATGATCAGCCCCTTAACATAAAGGAACTCCTTTTGTCCCAATCATTTCTTTTGATCCAAGGCTCTCTGAATCACTTCTGCAATAATCCTTTAAACTGAAAGGACTTCTTCCGTGATCTTTTTCCTAGAATTTTTTTTCCTTTCAAATCATTCAAATTGGCCAAGAGATTATCTATAGCCTTTTGTGCACCAGGCTACATTTTGATAAGGAGTGTTAAACTGTAATGCTCCGCCCTTTTTCATTCGTCGAAAATCAGAGTATATTTTTTTTTTTTTATAAAGAGTGAGAGAGAGCGGGAACGTCACGACGCGAGCTAAGTCCGAGTTTTCAAACCCGACCCTTAACTGGCCAATAATACGTGTGCGTGGACCAAGTCCACAAAAACAGTCACACGTTTTACATCTAACTGCGGAATTATTATATGAATAAAAAACTATCCATAACCATGATATTAATAAGCAAGGAAGCCAATCACTATCTAATTAACTGTAACTTAAGTATCCAAAACATCATCCAACCATAGCAACATAAACTAAGTTATTACAACCTTAACATGCTAATTATCTCAAATACATTTTTCCAAAATCAATTAAGTAAAGTGAACATAATCTGCCCAAGCTCCTATGCTTAGCTTTCTTCACGTCCATTGTCCTTTCCATTCCCTGTTCCATCATCTAAAGGGTAAAAGTAGGGCATTAGTTAACGCGCCCAGTAGGAATTCCAAATAGGGTTATACACTTAGGATCAATATAAAAATCAGAATAAGAACGTTATATTAAAACTGTAAACATATCATAGTACCAAAAACAGCGCATGACAATCATATCCAAATCATACAAATGTATGTGTCATATGCCAATGATCCCTCACCCAATTTCCATATCAAACACCATACAAATCATAACAACAGTTTCCTTGATATAATAAGCCATATCAAGATGTTCCCTTGGCCATTTACGTCCGCAGTGTTTTGTGACGGCATCACCAGGTCACTGTTATACCTCTCCACTTATGTTAATCGGAATTACCGATGGAGGGTGGACTCCTCCCTCTGCACAGGGTTTTTGGACTGGTTACTCCGGAGCCCTTTGGCCCAAATTATGCCTGTACCCCTATCTAGCAATCCCGGACAAGGAAACATATCAATGGTTCACGTAGCTTCTTCTAAGCTAGTTTTCAAGCCCCAAGTCATGTCCGGACAGCTCATGACTTGACTTGTGATGAGTGCAAAATTAATACATATTTTACTCCTAAATTTATATTTGTTAGTATCTCACTTTATTTAATTTTATCTAATTAGTGTGTTTTGTGTGATTTAGGTTGGAGTATCGTCTAAACCGGAGATCGGCTTAATTAAGCTAACTTGAAGTGTTTTTTCGGCTTGTATTGATTGCTCAAAATAATAGAGAAAGCCGAGGAAGTCAAGAGGAGATGCCGCCTTGTTCACATGCATCACTATCAAAAACAATTGGCAGCCAGCTACACATCTAGCAGCCAAGCATGAAGACAACAACCATTGTACACAATCAGACAACAGCGTTACAAGGCAGCACCCAAGTTCTATAAACCTTTCACGTTTGGGTTGGGAGTTTGCAGGCATTTACATAGAACTAGCCAAATGAAGATCGGTCAAAAACAGTTCAAAACAGCGTAAATCAGCACTGTTTGTATGGTGTTTCAACAGAGAAACAATGAAAATTAGCCAGTAAACAAGAGTTGCAGCCAAACATTCGCAGATTTAGCAAGCAACTACAGGCGTTAAAAGGGGTTGTTGTATTTAAAACACCCAGCCAATGTTGCCACCATTGTTGTTGAAGGAGAATAAGGAGATTTGTAAGAGAACCCAACCATTGCTGGTCGATGAAGCGATGAAAAGAACAGAGCAGCACCTTTGCTTAGAGCAGACAATGGTCCTAACAAGAAGTTATCAGTGGCGATGGGTTGAAAGCATTAACAAGAACTAGCGTTGATATGGGCCTGATTGAACCATGTAAAGCAGAGCAATGAAGAAGAAAGAAGATGAAGACTGCAAGAATCAGCAAGAAACTAGAAAGAAAATACAACATCAGTTTCATGAAGAAAAAAAATACAGCAACCTTCCTTGTTACAACCCATCATACTACAGCCAGTAAACTGGGAAACAGAGCATGTGCTGGGTGTTTCTACGGTATTTTGTCAATGGCCAATGTTCCAAACAGCAAGCTGCAGAGAAAAGAGGCAATCGACTAAAGAAATCAGCAAGCAAAGAAGGGTTCAACTAGGAGAGATTAGAATAGAAAAGGATCAGAAGAAAAAGAACAAAGAACGAAAAGAACAAAAATAGAAGAGACAGATTAGAAAGAAGAAAAAATAGAAGTTGCTATGAAAGAAAAGAATCGGCTGGCTTAAGGTGGGTCCCACATGTATTGCTTAATTTAACCCATCCAAACCTCTATAAATTAGTGGCTTCTCCATTGTAAAATTCAAACCTGGCTGAGATTTTTAAAGGATTTGGAGCATTGAAGAATTTTTGGAGTTCTTTTGTGGTTAGTGTTTTGTATTTTATTTTATTTATTCTTTTATAATTAGTTTCTTTTATTTTAATTCATGTTTTATAATTTAGTTCCATTAATAATAGTGTAATTTCTTTGTCTTTAATTTCTTCAATTTAATGTCAATATGATTAATTTCAGTTATAAATTAAAAAAAGTCCATGAATCTTCTTGTTTTCTTTTTATTTAAATCCAAAATTTCAATGCATTGTAATTCTTAATTCCAATTTTTATTAATAATTGAAAGGCAGAAAAGCCCTTAGAAATATGGTTTTCCACTTATTTATTTTTGTGTGATGAAAGTTTTATTTTATTTTAATTATTTTTATGGATTTATGTGAGAGATTATTCTAACTTGTTCAATGAAGGCAGAAAAATATTTTAGAGTGAATAGAACTTGATTTTTCCAGTCTAAGGTTCTTTTTAAAAGCAAAAAAACTTTTAGATTAGAAATTGCAAGTTGAAATTTTATTTAGCCTAAGGCCGGATTTGAATTTTCTTAGTTTTTTTATTTCATAAATTTCATAATGAGGATTTTAATAGATGAAGAATTTGAGTACATGATAAATAATAAATGTGAGCTTCATATTATAGGCCTTGATATTATTTTTAAAATATGGAAAATAAAGCCTCCCTAATTTTTGTTCCAGTTCCACTGTAAAAATGTACAGAGGTAGTTTAGGTGTTTTAAATTTTATTTTGTTTATAAATCCAAAAACTCTTGAAATTGATGAAGTAGGTTGGAAATAATTTAATTGCATCTTAATTTTGTATTTTAAATTAGATTGAGATTGTTTATATTTTTAGATTAAATCCACCATCTTAATTAAAATTAATTAAATTGTTAGTTTCTATATTTAAGTCTAGAATATTTCTAAATTAAAACTAAAATTCATAGATTAGATAAATTATTCCATATTTATGATTTTTCTCAATATTTCTCAAAGTTCTTAAAATACGTAATTCAATGGTGTATTTTCATGGATATATTTTCCTAAGTTCCGATGGGTTCGACCTCACACTCAATCGCTATACAATCTAATGGTTCGTGGGCTTACAAGTTATAAATTTAAAATTTGCACAACAAGTTTAAAGTTAATGGTCAAGGTTTGAAACTATTCTTAGAGATGAATCCATCTGAAGAAGAGACTATCAATCTGTTAGATGATCCAGTCTACCATGATTGATAGGAAGGTATGCCCATCCATATCCTCCTCATTCATCCATCCACCCGTCATTCTATGTCTGGGTCTGAGTCTGTTTGTGTCCGTGTGTCCATTTTGTCCAGTCTGTCTAGGTTAGGTTTTTGAATTTTGTGTCTCTCTGAGTTTGTGTTGAGTTTGTCTGTGAGTCAGTATGTGTATATGTTGATGTTTGTCTAGTTTAGGTTTTCATTTTTGTTGAGTCAGTTTCTGTGTTTTTGAGTCAATCTAGTGTCTTTGTTGTGTGTTTGTTGTTTTTGTTTTTGTTATCCATTTATTTTTGCAGATTTTGAATAAAGCGAGCCCTCTCAGGTATTTCTCAATTCAAGTTGTTCTATTATGAGATTTTCTGATGCGCAAGTAGATTAGAGAACATTGAGGACAATATCCAATTTAAGTTTAGGGGTATTGAGAGGTATTTAGTTGTGTCTAAAAAAAAATTGAAAATCTTGAAATTTGAAAAAATATTTGATTTTTAGCATTAATATGTGGATTAAAACTTTTATATCATGCTTTTTCAATTGAATTTTATGAAATTTATGCTTGAAAAACTTTTACACTAGCCATATTAATATTAGTTGGAAAAAGATAAATATTCATAAGTTGAGTGATCACTGGAGGAATACCAGTGGAGACTTGTGACCCAGTGAGCTTTTGAGCCATTCGATTCTTTATCTGAGTGCTATAAGTAAATTCTTCATTTTCTTTGATGTGCGCATTACTTCGTTGTTAGATCTCATTATTCTTTGTTTTGGTCAAATTACTGAGAATGACATCAAAATTAAATTATTATGCTAGCAATTTTTCTGAATTTATTTGAAACTAATGAAATATTCATATGAAGCTTACGAAGTGATATAGACCATTATTTTGGACCGTTTGAGCATTTGAAACCTATATTGGTCATCTTATCATGTTAGTTCCCACTTTTGAGCTTTGAATGTGAATTTAGCCTATTTTTATTGATTAACCATATGATCCATCCCATCTCCGGCTGTGGAGTTTTGAGCTTACATTGAAAAATCTATGACCTATTCTAAGGACCCAGGAAAGGTTAGAGATGACTGTTATTGGGATGGTACTCTATGAAAAATATGGCACTTGAAGAAAAAATGATGAATGATATTTAAAAAAAAAAGGGAACATCCGTACATCAAACGACGGATGTGAAAAAAAAATTTGAAAAAAAAAAGATAGAAAAAAATATACTTGAAAGTGTTGAGAGAAGAACAAAAAAAATAGAGGAAAAAGAATCCTAGTGAAAATTTTGAAGACCTCTAACTTTTCTGTTCAAAGTATTAATTTTAGAGTCTTTTTATCCTTCTTTGATATGACTCGGTCCTAAGCCACGTTTTGTCCTATTCAGAAGTCCTATTGACTATGAGTTAGTATAATATTTAAAGTGGAGAGTAGAAGAGGAAAAATTATGGTGTTTGATTCAATGTTCTCAGGAAAATGGCATCTATTCATGAGATCTATATTTTTCTTTGATATTATCTGTAAATTTGGAGTTGTATGATATTTAAATTTTAATTTGGATATTTTTGCTGAAATCTGAAAAATTTGATGTTTGTGGGTATCAGCTTGCTGCCCCATATACTCCCTCCCACGCCATGCATGAGATCATGTATGCAAAAATGCATTTCATATCAAATCATATTGAAATTCAGTTCATAAAACTTATACCATTTGATTTACCAAAATAAATATTGTACTGAAATAAAAACTAGTAACATATAAGATCCATATGCATCTCAACAAGGTAGGAATCCTACCAAATCCCAATATAATATCTTTGTTGTTTACGAAGATTTCGCACGACGATCACGTCACAAAGAATCGCTAACCCTTTTGCAAAATCTCTTTACCTTAATGAATTTAATCACATACTTACATCAATTTGATTATCCATATAATTTAAATCATCCTTTACATCCTTCCATTTAGACTGAGGTTTTTGAAACCATCATAAAAATTCAACTTTTTAATTCAATTGATTGAATCAGGGATTCAGTCGACTGAAACACTTTCATCTACAGTGTTCTGCCTTACCGCCGACTTTTAGTCGACTGAAATACACATTTAGTTAGCTGAAACCCAATGCAGTATTGTTTACTCCTTGACTCGCTACCTTTCAGTCGACTGAATCACAGATTCAGTCGGCTGACTCTGAGTCAAACCCTTTGTATTCTCTGTCAATCCCCTTTCAGTCGGCTGCATTACAAATTCAGTCGGCTGAGTTTGGATCAGATTGACTGTGTGTTTTGCCAGTATAGATTTAGTCGACTGAATCCAGGATTCAGCCAGCAATTTCCGTGTTTGATAAGCAATCCTTCAGTCGATTGAATCATATATTCAGTCGGCTGAAATACGCCTGGTCATTTTACTTATTCGTTACGTCTATGTTTAGTCGGCTGAATCACAAGATTCAGTCAGCTGAAAGACACAAAAACAGTTTTCTAATTCGTTTAATACCAGTTCAGTCGATTGACTGTTTGTCAGTCTCTTTTGTTTACATGTATGGCTCGACCCTCGTTCATAAAATTCACCCCTAAGATTATTTAAATATAAATAACATCATGCATGTCACTCTTATTGAGTTTTACTCTACCCTCTAGCCGAAGCTAGAGTCCTTTCATTTATTCTTTTCCTCTAGTGCCATTCAAAACATGATTCTAAATTCAATTCATATGTTTTCCTCAAATAGATTTTCCAATCCCATGACCCTATAACAATTTCGGTCATCCCTTCAAATCAAATATGGAACCCAAAGGTTCGGCCACACCATGGCCAAATCCATGGTTCGCCCTTAGTCTTAATTCTACATTATTTCCTTAAACTCAAAACATACCTTTTCCCTTCTCCTTCTTTCTTTAAGATCTGAATTCCTTCCTCAGTCCCTCTCCTTCCTTTTTTCTTCAGTAAATCTCTAAGTGTCGATGGTGTAGATGAGAAAAGAGATGGAGAAGAAGAGGAGAGAACTCTCTTGTTTCCCAAAAGGTGAAATTTGGCCAAGGGATGTGAAGTGCCCCTTGGTTGTACCCCTTTGTAACAGCCCAATGCTTTTCCTCTTCCCCTCTTTATTTCTTGGTTTGTTCAAGGTGTCCCTTGGTTTAACCAAGGAGACACCTAGCTCCCATCGAGTTCCATCCATTGAGATGGAAACTCTCCACCTCCCCGTCCAACTCACTTGAGATGGAAGTCTCTTCTACTTCCCTTTCAACTCAGCTCAACTCATTTTAATTATTTGAACTCATTTCCCACTTAACTCAAGTAATTTAATTTCTAACTCAAAACAATTCAACTCAACACTTGAGCTCATCCAAGGTTGACCAAGTCAACCATGGCTTAGTCGACCATGCACCTTATTGTATTTAGGTCCCACCTTGGCCATGTCACTTACATGCCACCTCATATACATGCCACTTCACTTAATGAGGTGGATTTATGCATTGGGTCTCAATTGGGTAGCTGACCCAATTAAATTAAACCAATCCATTTACCTTCAAATCAATTCATCCATGACCCTTTGGGTCCCAATTAGGTAATTGACTCATTTAATCACCTTTACCTAATTATTTCCAAATCGAATTCTATCCATGATCCATTGGATCATAATTGGGTTATTGACCCAACTCCTTTACCCATCTAAGGTCCATTTCATTCATAAATCTTAAATTCAACCAATTTAACAATTTAAAGAGACAAAATTCAATATATTTATGCATTGAAAAATCCGGGTGTTACAATATTACCCTCTTTTGAAATTTTCATCCCGAAAATCAAGCGAAGTAGGGTTTCAAACAGATTACATAAATAGCTCAGGATGAGCTGCTCTCATTTCCGATTCAAGTTCCTAAGTGGCTTCCTCATTATCATGTCGGTCCTATACCACTTTGACGAACTGAATTGTTCGGTTCTGTAACACCCTTTGTTCCGTCTCAACCATTCTGACCGGCCTTTCGATGTAGGTCACGTCGCTTTGCACTTCTATGTCCTGTACGTTCAGCACATGTGAGGGATCAGGATTGTACTTCTTCAACATAGACACATGGAATACATCGTGTAATGACGATAACTATGGAAGAAGTATCAATTGATACGACACTTCCCCAACTCTCTTTTGGATTGGAACGGGTCCCATAAATCTAGGTGACAGTTTCCCTTTCTTTCCAAATCGCATGTGTCCCTTTCGTGGCGAGACTTTCAAGAATACTAAGTCTCCCACCTCAAAATCAAGGAACCTCCTTCTCTTGTCAGCGTAGCTCTTCTGACGACTCTGTGCAGTGAGCAGATGTTGTCGTATCACCTTAATCTGTTCCGCAGTCTCTGCAACCAGATCAGGTCCAATGAGTGCAGGCTCACCAGCCTCTGCCCAATACACTGGTGATCTACAGGGTCTACCATACAATGCCTCAAATGGAGCCATCTTGAGACTTGCCTGGTAGTTGTTGTTGTACGTGAACTCAACCAGTGGTAAATGATCTTCCCAACTACCCTTGAAGTCTAGCATGCAAGCTCTTAGCATATCTTCCAACGTCTGTATTGTCCTCTTGACTGACCGTCAGTCTATGGATGGAAGGTTGTGCTGATCAACAAGTTGGTCCCCATAGCCGACTGCATGCTCTGCCACACCCTGCCAGTGAATCGGCCATCTCTGTCGGACACAATAGTCTTGGGGATACCATGTAGCCTAATGATATCCTTGATATATCGTCGTCTCAAAGTCTCAGATGAATCTGTCATCTTGATTGGGAGAAAGTATGCAGACTTGGTCAATCGATCTACCACAACCCATATTGCATCGTTGCCCTTTGATGACTTTGGCAACCTTGTCATAAAATCCATGGAAATATGTTTCCATTTCTACTCTGGCACTGGTAAGGGTTTGAGTAATCCTGGTGGTTTCTGATGTTTTGTCTTGATTTGCTGACAAATCAGGCAATGCGCAACAAAATCAGCTACATCTCTTTTAAGTCCATGCCACCAATAGTGTCTCTTTAGGTCATGGTACATCTTGGTGTTACCCGGTGTATAGAGAGTTTTGTTTGGTGTGCCTTGATCAATAGTTCTCTTCTGCAGCTTTGAGGCACATATGTCCTGCCTCGGAATAAAAGACCTTGTCCCGGTCGTAATTCCCATTCCGGTACAACCTCACCAGTAGGCCTCTTAGCCCATATTTCTTCCACTTCTGGATCTGTCCGCTGTTCTTGCTCAATCTTGGTAACCATGCTGGACCGTACCATCAGATTGTACATACTCCCACAGTCCTTGATATACAAATTAAACTCCCGGATAGTTGTCAGCATCTCTCATTTCTTCATAATCAAGCTGGCCACTGTTGCATGTGTCATGCGACTGAGGGCATCCGCCACTTTGTTCGCCTTGCCAGGATGATATCGAAGTACGAACTCATAATCTTATAGATACTCCATCCATCTGTACTGCCTCATATTGAGTTCTTCTGATCGAAAAGATATTTCAAGCTCTTGTGGTAAAAAAATACCTCAAATTTCTCGCCATAAAGATAATGTCTTCAGCATTTGAGGGCGAAGACTACTGCGGCTAATTCTAAATCATGTGTGGGATAGTGGCGTTCATGGATTTTCAGCTGCCTTGAACCATAATCCACTATATGATGACTTTGAGTAAGAGAACACCCAAGTCCATCTCCTAAAGCATCACAATATACTTCATAGTCCTTTCCTCTTTCCGGCAAAATCAGAATAGGAGCTGTTGTAAGTTTCTCCTTCAGGTCTTCGAACCTTCAGTTGCATACATCAGACCATTCAAATTTGACTCCTTTCTAAGTGAGTCTGGTGAGTGGAGTTGCAATCTTGGAGAAGTTCATAATAAATTTCCGATAATAACCAGCCAATCCCAGAAAGCTGCGGATTTCGGTCACATTCTTCGGAGCTTTCCAGTTTCTAACTGCTGCTACTTTAGCCGGGTCCACTGCTATTCCTTCCGCTAATATGGCATGTCTTAAGAAATTGATCTCGGATAGCCAGAACTGGCACTTGCTTGCTTTTACATATAATTGGTTCTTGTTCAGGGTGTCCAGAACTATCATTAGATGCTCAACATGCTTCTCCCGACTTGTAGAATAAATTAGGATATCGTCAATGAAGACAATTACGAACTTATCCAAATACGGACGAAAGATTTTGTTCAATAGATCCATGAACACAGCTGGTGCATTGGTGAGTCCAAACGGCATGACCACATACTCATATAGACCATACTGAGTTCTAAAAGCCGTTTTCTCTATGTCTTCATCCCTGACACAGATTTGATCATAGCCTGACATCATATCAATCTTGGAGAAATGACTGGAACCTCTGAGTTGATCGAATAGATCATCAATTCTGGGTAGAGGGTACTTGTTTCTGACTGTCAGCTAGTTCAATTTCCTTTAATCCACACACATCCAAAGAGTACCATCCTTCTTCTTTACAAATAATACCCGTGTTCCACAAGATGATGTGCTGTTTCAGATACATCCTAATCTGAGCAGTTCATCAATTTGTTTCTTCAGCTCATACATCTCTGCTGGGGCCATCCAGTAATGCGGCAATGATACTAGAGCCGTGCCAAGATATAGTTTGATCTCGAAATCAATCTCCCTCTTTGGAGGCAACCGAGGGAGTTCTATCGGGAATACCTCTGCGTACTCTTTCACCACCACAGGTAGTTCAATCATTGGTGCCTTGTCTAGTCTGATACTGTTTAGTACTAGACGGTTCATTTCCTCGTGCAATTTCCTGGTCATTGGGGTGCTCTGTCTGTCGGCATGTACCACATATCGTTTTCCCTCGAGTGACCAAAATATCACCCTGCGGAAATGGCAGTCAATGCTAACCTGGAAGTTAGCCAACCAATCCATGCCAAATATGATGTCATACTCTGTCATCTCGAGTACCAGATAGTTGAACTTAAACCTGAACCCAGTAAATTTTGTGTCTACCAAGTGCAGATCAGACCAAGTGATGTGTCTCCAATAGGGGATACAATAGTAAGTGCGGTGGACAGTTGTTGTACTAAAGTGCTAGTAGCAGATATGAAGGCAGCAGATACAAAGGAGTGGGATGCTTCTGAATCAAATAATGCAAAGGCATAAGAACTACCAACTACTGCCATACCTTGAATAACCAAGTGATCCATCGTCTCTGGAGGAGGAGCCAAAGTATACAGTCGTCTAGATCCTGTCAAAATAGGTGCCCGTCCTGTCTGGTTATATGCTCTGGATGCTAGAGAATGAGTTGGTCGAGCTGGAAGACGGAAGGAACCCCTGGAGTGAGGAGGTCTACTGATCTGTGGGCACTCCCTCTTGAAATGGCCCTGTTGGCCCCACTGAAAATAGGTGCTAACACCTCAAGGAACCTGAGAGATGGATCCTGATGTGGAGGGCTGATTGGGATGAAAACCTCCAGTTGACCCAGTAGAAGGTGAGGGTCTCCCAAAGTTGGGTTTGAATCGCTTATTCGGGGGGAAAGCATTTCCCCCGCTTTGACCTCGGCGATTGTCCACAAACTTGACTGTTTCCATCAGTTCTTGCTCAGCTATACTAGCTCGGCTAACCACTTCCGCCAAAGTCGCTGATTTGAATATTGTGACCTTGGCTCTTAGGCTAGGTCGCAGGCCTTGTTCAAACTTTCGAGCCTTCTTGTATTCTATGTCTACCATGTACAGAACATAACATGATCAACGGAGAAACTCCTGATAGTAATCCGTAACCGTCATGGTGCCCTAAACCAGAGATATGAATGCTTGTGTCTGGCGCTCCTTCTCTTCCTCTTGGAAATAATGATCCAAAAACAGTCCAACGAACTGGTCCCAAGTCATCTTGGTCTTTTCCCCCGCTGGAATCTGTGCTTGCTGGCGTTCCATAACTCTCCACCATTTGCTGGCATCATCTACAAATTGTGAGGTAGCCAACAATATTCGGTCCTCATTGCCGGTGATCTTGAGTAGCTTCAAGATTTTGGTGATGTTCTCAACCCAATTTTCTGCTTCTGCGGGTCCCTCTTTCCCTTTGAAATAAGGAGGACGCTGCTGTTGGAAGTCCCTGACCATATTCCGGTCCTGTGATTCGTTGGAGGTTGCGCCTCCAGTGCCGTTCTGATGTTGTTGTAGATCGGAAGTGACCAGAGCCTGTACTAGACTCTGCAACTCAGAAGGTACTTCAGGAATATTAACATTGCTTTGCTCCTCTTCCTGGTGTGGGTGTTGTACCTCTTCCTCCTGATGTGGGTTTTGTCAGGTTCTTCTTCTTCTCGGAGGCATTTTCCAAGTCATTGAAACATTGCTTGACTTAGTTTTCTCATAATGTTTTATGTTTACATAGTTTTCAAAGGTGGAGGACTGGAGCTGGCCAGCAATGGAGATTTGTCTGCAACTTGAGGCAGAGAAGAGAAGACAAAGGTAAAAGGTAGATAACTTGCATTGATTCTAATTCAATTCATAATTTCGAAAGAGGTGTCCCTCTCCTTTACATCTGTAGGTATTTATAAGTATTAATAAGAAAATAAACAACTCAAAATAGAATAGGACTCTAGAACCGACTATCCTAAATGAATTTGGAAGGCCATGTGAGTGGTTTCCAACTCATCTACAACTTCTAAATTTATCCAGAACTCCTAAATCAACTAGGAAAGCCACTGATCGGGCTATCTACTAAAACAAGGACTCTCGATCTTAAAGAGTATCGAATACAATGAAATAGAAATAATAACTAATATGTTGAATGGGGTCTATGCTCTACGAGTCCTACATCACCTTGTGTTTATATACCACAAATCCTGAAGGTACCCAGGCGATGTGGGACTATGTTGACACTCCTCCTCAGCGCTAGGGTTGGAGACACTCAGCTCTCTCCCTCTACACTATTAAGAATAAATATGCACAAATTAAAAAAATCATAACACAATAAAAAATAAAAAAAAAATCAAGCACACCATCATAATCTGAACACTGAGATTTATGTGGTTTGACAAACACCTGCTTACATCCACGGAGCGTGTATATTATTCAGAGAGAAAAATACAACATAATATAAGAGAGTGAATCAATGAGTTTAAAGACAAACTCATTCATTGTTAAGAGAGTTGTAGACAAATCCAGCAACGCAAGCCTAGTTGCTCCACTCTGTCTTCCTTCTCAGATAGTCTGGTTCCTTGTCCTAAGAATCCTCCGCTCTAGCTAAGAACAAAGCCAAACACAAGACATTTGTGTATCCAGACTTTTTCTTGTTCTCTAAGTTCCTTCCTCTCTCTTTTCCTTTCTTTCTCTAACTCAGAAGAAATTACCCATCTTCTGTCTCTATAACGACTGGACCCGATTTATCGGGGTTCTTAGAGAGATTTACGGATCTTCGTGTTATTTTTTTTGGAGGTATTTTAATAATTTAGTTTATTAAACGAGTTATAAAAAAAAAAATTGGAAATCACACAATGATTTATTATTATTACAAAAAAAAAAATGGTTTTGACACCCATCCCTAGCCCAAAACCCGTGTGGGCCTTCTTTGACCCGACCCACTTAACCCAAAGCCAAACCCTAGCCTCACCCTTTATACTCTCTTTCTCTCCCTTGCAAAACCATAATCCCTCTTGCCCTCTCCTTGGAAACCCTAGCCGCCGCACTCTCCCTCTTCCCACCGCTCATCTCTCTATTTCTTCTTCCTTCCCTAAAACCCTAAATCCAAACCCTAAGTCGTCGCTGCCACCTTGCTTCTTTCTCTCTCTCTCAGTTTCTTTTTTCTTCTTCTTCCCTCTCTCGGTTGGACGAGCAGCCTTCGAGCCCGACACCATCCAAATCCGATTTCTTCACTAGCAGCCACCGAATTTTCACCCCTCTCGCCTTTCTCTCACCGATTATGGGTATCTATTTTCTTCTTCATTTTTCCCCTTCTTCTCTCTAGAGTTCTCCCTTGATTTTCCACTGTTTTTCTCTGTTTTCCTTTTTTCTCTTGATTTTATGCTGTTTTCCCTTGTTTTCCTTGGTTTTCTCAAAATTTTCCTAGTTTTCCCTCTTTGACTCAGTGGGTGACTGAGTCGACTCCACCAGGTTCCCGAATCAACTTAGTCGGACTCCTAATTCGACCCAGTTCTCGGTTTCAACTTGTAGTTGGCCCAGCCTCGGCCCAGCAGACCTACCCGAACTTGGTCCAGTCCAGTCCAGGTCCAAGCTCAGTCTAGCCCAGCCAGATCAGACCTGATCCGGCCCAACTACCAGAACCAGACCCGATCTCGAGTCCTGTTGGGTCTAGCCCAACTTTAGGCCCAGTCCTTGATCTGGCCCAGTCGGTCTTGGACCCGGCTGAGCCAGGCTTGGTCCAGCCCTGTCCTGGTAGGCCCAACCCTTTGGGCCCGACCCATTTTCAAGCCCGTTTCCAAGCCCGACTCATTACCAAGCCTGTTTTCAGGATCGACCCGTTTTCGTCCCGTTTTGGGCCAAGCCCAGTTTTAGGCCCATTTTTCGTTCGGCTTCGTTTTACTTTTTACTTATTGGTCCTTCATTGTTTCTACAGATTGAGCTCCCTTCAACTCATCAAGTCACTTGCTCGCTTCGGATTTTCGACTCTACACACACTATGAGGGGACTTATCACTGTTTTAGCATATACTCGCATCTATTTAACCTTTAACCTTTGACATGTAGTAACTTGAATGCCTTCATTTATTAAGCTACTCGGTAAGGGAACTGTTGAAATAAACATGTGGCAAGGGATCTGTTCGGGTGCATTCATGTCAACTATATGCAATTAATGGAAAATTGTAATCGGATGGATGATTATTTGAACTTGGAAATTTGTTGTAACATGTTTGCTTAATTATTACATGGGAATGAACTTATAATGAGTAAAGTACATGTTGGATATTTGACATGATGTTCAAAAATTGTTGATAATATGTTTTTGTTCAATCATAACATGTATGTGAAATTATGATGGGAATGAGATGTGTGTTGGATATTGAGTACGATGCTTGAAAGTTTATTGATAAAATGTTGTGTACTTGTTTACAACATGTGAACATGATCATGATGAATATGGAGGTATATGTCTAGATAACCTGTTATATGTTCTTGTTATGCACGAGGCATGTGTCGTTGATTTTGATTAATTATATCAGAGCATGATTGTATTGTTAGACATGACCTTGATATCATGTACGTGCATGGGAGGTAACCCACAACGGACAATGTACCGTTAGGTGTTGAGATGCAAGAGTTGTTTTCATGTGTATATGTTCATGATGATTTGATGGTTTGGATGTTGGGAGGACTTTTCCGTTACGCTCCGGAGGTCGAGACCCCCATAGGAGATGCGGGTTTTCCCCGTTGTGTTTCGATGGTTGAGGTGGCTACTCTTGAGATTAGCTTCCCCGTTATGCTCCGGCAGTTGAGACCCCCATAGGGGATGCAGGTTTCCTCGTTGCATTCCGACGGTTGAGGCAGCTATATATTGTATGATCTCCCGTTTGTATTGGTAGGGAGACCAGAGTTGTTAGAGGACTATTATGAGTTATGGAGGTGATGTCTCAGACTGGTCTGTGGGACCACTGGTTAATAGTATTTTTGGTCACTCATGTACAGAGAGATTATTTCTATTATTATGTTCACTACATTTCATACATGTGATATGTTATATTGTTGACACGTAATATGTTTTGTTCCTTCACTGGACTGGTTAGCTCACCCCTAACCTTTCAGGTACCCCGATCACGGAGGGGTAGGGCGGGTCCCTTGAGCAAACACCTAAGGAGGAACACTAGTTATTAGACATATACGTTCATACTTATGTTCTAAATTTGAGAGACTCTAGTTTGCATGGACTTAATATTACATGTTTGCTTAGATGACTGTATAACCATATTTTGTTAGTCTATGGTTGTTTGTTATGTTTTCTTAGCACTGTGGACTTGTAGTTTGTTGAGCGGGAGGTAGTTACTTCGTTTTTTTTTTTTTTAAAAAAAAGATTCACCCGATATCTGTCCTTTGCGACTTTTGATATATTTCAGAGATAACGTGCTCGTAGTGGGACGGTACGTTATAGTCTCGCTCTCTAATGTGCTTCCTTTGTCCTCAATGTGCCTAAGCCTTTTAGTCTCGAAGCCTAGACCTATAAGCACATGTCCAGTCACCACTATGCATACTCCATGCATGTAACACCCACCACACACACCTGAACGTTTCTTGTGTCTCAAGCCTCCTCACATGCCCACACTACACCATGCACATGCAAAACTGTATTGTGATGTCTCCTCTGGTGTCTCCAATGGTGTTCGGCCAAAGGCAAGGCCAAAAGGCCATGCGGCAACTCCTCTCTTGAATATCGTGTTATACCGTGTGCGCCTATAAAGGCTCCTATTTTGTAGCATTTCCATTGCATAGCAAAACCCATATGTGCATGACCCCTTTGTTTTCTGTTAGCTATACCATATGCCGTGTATCCCATGCAATACATGTTGGATGCTCAAAATTTTATACTAAATTCTCTCCACTACGTGTTGGATACTTTAACCAAATCCCAAGATTTTCTCTCTTTACAAAGACCCAAAAATCCTTCTTTGTAGTACACGTTGATAAAGGAGATATTTTCTCTTTGCCATGTATGGATTTGGCAAACTCACATACGCCAAAGCCTCCTATAATTGAGCCAACGCCATCTGAACACACTCAAGGCTAGAGACACGAACTTGATCCATTCTTGTGGTACCCCTAGATCTGATACCATGTTGAATACGTGAGTACAACTCACTATTGAAAACCAGTTATCAAGGAGAGGGTGCCATTGTATTTTATACACCGCACATCTCAAAAGTATCCAGACGCATGGCCAGCTCAATCCCTAAGTGAGAAAAGCAGCCGTTTAAGGCCCACGTGTTAAAAGGCCCTATAAGTTACTGCAGGACCCTAATTTTGAGGCCTACATTTTGGCTTTTAATTGCCGCAAGAGGCCATACGCAAACCCTAACTTTTGCCCTTTTTTGATATCCTAACGGCAAAAAATCCTACTCTCACTCCTCTCTCTCACCGTTCTTCTCTTGTCTCTCTCACTGCGTTCTCTCTCGCCACTCTTCTTTGCTCTCTCAATGCTCTTTCTCGCTCTTTCATGCTCTCGTCCGGCTTGCTCCCTCTCAGTCTCAGGTACTTTCTTCTTTTTAATAGGTTTTGATCTTCTTCTTTGTTGGTTTTCCTTCTAAAGCTCTGCCTCTAATCTCCTTTTCCTAGTGAGCTTGGAAACCAATCGTCTGCACGTTTTCTTCCTCTTTCATTCTCAGGTTAGCTTTTTTAAAAATTTATTTGTTAGTTTAGTATTTGTAAATGGGTTGATTTAAAAAACTGGTTTTATTAAATTCTTTTATTCCAGTTATTTATGTTATTTCTGAAAAATTAAGAATGAGGAAGGAGAGCAGAGCTCTCTCCACTCCCTGACCCCACCGTCTGGAATTCAAGCAGCCATCTCCACACATTTGGGTGTTAGAGTTTTTTTTTTTTTAAAAAAAAGGATCAGAGAGAGCTCTCTGAAATGGGCGTTGGAGGGCTTTTGGGCACTCCAAAAGTCTCCAAGTCACCCGTTTCGGGGTTTTCAAACTTAAAAAAAAAAAAGTCAGATTGAGAGAGAAATTTCTCTCTACAAACAGCGTCCACCCTTGGGTTTCTTTTGATTACAGTAATGCTTTCAGACTTCATTTGACAAAACCTTTTTATTTTGATTTAATTAAAAAACAAATGATAATTTGGAAATTGTATGATAAAGACCTTTTATAAATCTAAAATGAGATTTATGTTGCTTTTGTTTTGTACTTTACAGTTCTTGTCCTCTCTCTTATTATTGAAGTCTGACATTATATTTCTTCTGCAGATGAAGTTGTGACTTTTGATTTAAAGATCTTTGGTGAGCTTGTAGAATAATAAATGACATTGCAACCATTCATCAATTCTCTTATTTTCACAGTGTTAGGTTCTATTGTTCTTTAACCTTTCAAGTTTTGTTCATTTTAATTATTCTTTAGTCCTAAAGGTTTTTGCCTTATTTACAATTGTCTTTTAATCATAAATATGTCTACTAGAAAATGTGTATCTAGATTTCAAAAAAAGAGAAGAATAGAAAAACTAGTTCAATTTCAAAAGGGGCTCTTGAGAAATTTGTTTCGGGTAATAAACAGAATTTAACAAGTAATTTGAATGAAGATTTAACAAATGAACAATCAATTCATTTTACAGAATTAAAACATGATAAATTAACGAAGAAGACTCATTTAGATTTTTTGCTTTAGATCTCAACTTGTGTCTAGCCAGCCCTACCCAGACGATGTAGGACTATGCTAAGAAAATGCTTTTTAGGGGATCCCCAAGCGAGAGGATTCCTTTCAGGGGGAGATACTCATTTTGAGGGATTCATCTTTATCTTATTTGGTAATCATAGGGTATGAGGAAAAAGAAAGAAAGGGGCAAGGAAGGAGGTAGGGGAAGGATGGTTTCTTCTCACTCATTAGGGAAAATGATTTCATACTTTGGCGGGAAAAAGGAGAGAAAAGTGGGTTCCTATTTAGTAAATACCAAAGAAATGAAAGGAGGAAAATCCTTTTAGTTTATCCGCAGTTCCCCTTAAACAAACAACAAGCACGATTATCAATTAGTGTACTGGATTTTGTTTGACGTTACCAAGAGTTGTTCAACCAAGCTAAGCAAGTGGAATTATAAGACTAATCTTTGTTTAAAGTGTTCGGGATGACATGTGGGACCTATTTATAGGAATGGATGATCCATCAACTTGAATCCTGCCTGGCTCGAGCCTTTCAATTACATATTTGGATGGAGTGAAAAGCCTCAATAACCAGCTTGGCCTGCTCGAGCTGTAGAATGTTTACTCTTGAGGTGTTTCCCCCTTCGACCTTGCTTACATCTAGGCAAGAGAAGAATAGAGGAGAAAGCCATAATTATATTTATATAATTCAATTTTCACGGTGATTTGTGCATGTTTAGAGAAACAATGACTGTTTGAAATTTAATGAAGAGAGTTTTGTAGGGGTGTCTTTTATCTAGAGGTTTTCCTTAAATAAAGATTTCTCTTGCCAAGGGATTTTCTGTATGTTGTTTGGTAATTTTAAGTAGAAAAGGTACGAGGGAAAACAAACTTTTCTGAGGGAAAGAAATTTTGTCCCATAACTAGTAGCTGAAGAAATTTGGTATATTGTTAATTTCATCACAATCAATGATATTTAGTTCACCCATATAATATAAATAATTAAAGTTTAAATTTTGACACAAACATAATTATTAAATATATTCATTGAACAAAAAATAACAATATATAATCCGATAATACTATACAATTGTCAATGGACTCTATCTTATAATTATAACTTATAATTATGTCGTAAAACTTGTGTTCCCCTTGTAAATGTGAGATAAAAATAAATGAAAAGAAGAAGAAGAAGCAAAAACATCTCTTCATACAAATTATAATCTATTTATTACTTTTATAAAATATACAATATAATAAATTATTATCATAATTTATTAAAATTTTAAATTAATATAGAAACCTATAATTACAACTCAAAATGGAGTCCATACCATTGTTGTGCACCTATAAAATGTGAAATGAAAAAAAAAAAAAAAAAAACAAATTAAGTGCATCAAAGAACCAGCGGCAGTCGGATGCGGCTGAAGTCGGTGGATGAGGCATAGACACGGCGAAGAAGAAGAGGCATAGGCGGGTGGGGTTGCTGGATGTTTGGAGAAGGCGATCTTACTCCACCATTATGTGGTCGAGATCTTCATCGTTAGTAACAGAAATGAGGGCATCCAAATCTTCTCTAGGAAGTTGGTACTTAGAGTAGAACTCAAAAGAAGAGTCTACAAGGGAGGCTGGCTTAGAAATCATGGCCGATCAACGGTCAACATCTTCATATTGCCTTTCACATACGGAAGCTGGTTCTCGTGTGAGCAGTAGTTGATCTTGCTTGCATAGCTGCACATGAACTTGACACGGCAACTCGCCGCCGCTGGCTCCTCCCATGCTGAGTTCTAGTTGATCTCTTGAGATTGAGGAGACGAGTCACCTAACTCAAGGCAGGATGAGTATGAATAGTTCTCCATTAGTAAAGATTAGAGAGATGTTAGCGGGAGCGAGAGAGGAGCGAACAAGAAGCAATGAAACTGAGAAATAAGATGATTATCTCTTGAGGTAAATGGGTTTTTGTTTGGTGACAAATGGAATCGATTGTTTTAAAGCAATCTAACATAATAACCAAATATAATTAAATGAAACTATGATTAAAAAAAAACAATTTAATTGACAATGCAATTTCTAAATTATTTCTCTTTATCCTTGTGATTCATACCATAGTCACAAATATCATTCTCGGGATATTAACGGCGATGGGTAATATTAAGATATTTTCAAATTTTGGATTTTTACCATGATATTAACGGGAAAATCTCGTGAAAAATATAATATTTAAAAAATAATAAAAATAGATTAAATAAAAATATTAATAAAATAAAACTCTTCATATGAAATTTACTAGGAATTTACTGAGAATATATCAGGACATTATCACGATAATATCATTTATAGTATTTTTAAGATGAATTTATCAGAAATTTATCAAAAACTTACCACCGCACTAATAAATATGCACTATTAACACCAGGGGTCGAAATATCGACCAATACGATATGTATCGGTTTTCCAGAGCTGAACGATATCATATCGGCCAGTCAAAAAGGTTAATGGCCGATATGACCGATATTCGGTCCAAAATATCGGTCACCATATCGGTCGATATCCATAAAAATTGGTATTTAAAATTTATTTGATTTTTTTTTAAAAAAAAAACAAAAACCTTTATTACTATTTTGACGGTTTTTTATGATTTTTGACAGTTTCTTACAGCTTTGAATATCAGAGGAGAGAGAAATGCAATTAAATGCAAATATCGGAGGAGAGAAACTTATTAGCCGATATTACGGTCAATATGCATATCGGTTGACATTTGCATATCGGCCGCAATATCAGCCGAGCCGATATTTCGACCCTTGATTAACACGATAATAATATTTTACTGATAAAAATATTATAAGTTTAAAAATACTGTCGATATTTGTTACATGAATTCATACAATTATGCCTCATACTCGTAATAATCGAATTCATACAATTATGCCTCATACTCATAATAATCTAGTAAGACAATTTTCAATGGTTACAACAGTCTTCATGATCCAATTCATCAGAAGAAAAATGCACCAATCAAAATTCAAAAGCTCCCATGTTCTAACAGACTTTTCATCAACAGCTGATGTAATCTGTGATGCAATGATGGTTCACGAGACAAACCGTCCTGATTGCTCCGGTCATGCCCATGTGTGATAGTGATGGATGGTAAACCTTCCTAAAAATTCCTATATATACTCATGGATTGAAAGAAAACAAACTTAAAAAGGTAACTTTTGACTTTTGCTAAAATTCCCCAAGTGTGGTACGACTGTACGAGCACATCAGATCCTCATCTCTGCCGTTTGCATCTCTTTGAATCCTATTACCATTACTATTAGCAATTCAAACTTCAAAGTACAATAAACTCATCTAAAAAATTAGAAGCTATGAGTTAGATTTCCACTTTATTTTAAAAGATTATTTTTATAAATTTATTCATTGTATAAGTAGAGAAACTTGAACACCGTCATAAAAAACAAAAAGTTGGAATCTAATGGATAGAGAATGGCGTGAGATGCCCAGTATAAAAGATTCTGATGACAAAAAAATGAGCTATATTCTAATATAGATTTTACATGTATTCTTTTATAAATTTTCTAAATTATTAAAAAAGCAAAGACTCAAAACTTTTTACTAAAATTAATTTTATTGATGTTAATTATTTTATAAGAAAACTAACCTTTACAGCAGGGGTACAAATATCAGTCGATACTATCGTATTGGCCGATACGATACATATCGGCCGATAACGGTCTTTTTTAAAAAATAAAGGAGGAAAGAGAAAATTATCGGCCGATAATATTTTTTTAACCCCTGCTTTACAGTCTTATTTTTTAAAAATAAATTTTTTTTTAGATAATAGATTAGGTGAAAAAAGAGACGCGTGATGAAGTATTTACAAATTTCTTACTTTTCATTTTTTCTAATTTTTTTATATTTAAAATTGCATTAATTACTTTGAGAAAAAGTATTTAAGTTATGTACTCATATACTATATAAAAAGAGAATAGATAAGGCGTAAGATAGTTGAATATAATGTGAATTGAGTATGATAAAAAAAAAAAAAAAAAGCATGAGAGATGATGATATCTTCCAAAAATTTGAAAAACCTGAGTATTATGATGAGTTATGGGAGACAGTGGGCCTTATCTAATCATAAAAGTTATATGATAGATAGATTATCACGAGAACTATTGTGGTGTTGAAAATGGAACCAGTTAAATTATGTTAACTATTAATTTTTTAAGATTAAATGAACCATACCTTAAAAAAAAAATTAAATGAATCATTGAATATATATTTTGACCAATTGTGAAAGTGACAAAAGTCCCACATTGATTAATTTGATAAATCAATGACTATATAACACTTGATGCACCCTCTTCTCAATAATTAGCTTTTTAGAGTGAGTTCTACTTAACGAATGTTATTATGTTATGATTTTCTATAGGGCTGAAACTCGGGCCCGACCCTCCCAAATTGTTGACCCAAATTACTGAACCTGACCCGAGTCAACTTGAGTGTTGTTTTATAACTTGGTGAAGTCAAGTTACGTTGGGACATGTCAGATTGATTATAAATTTTTCAACCCACGAAAGTTCACATCGATTAATTTGAGAAATTAATGAATTTATATAACACTAACATGATTTTCTAACATCTATTATACTTAATCCAATGGTTAAAAATTCATTAAATGGAAATATGAAAAGTTGGACTTTAGCTTTAAAAGAAAAAGAAAAAATTAATAGGTCATATACAAAATAAAGTAAGTCACACGTGGAACCCTTGTGTCTTTAGCGTTTCATAGATTTCTCTTGCTCTCGGTCAAAGTTCCAATGGCTTGTTATTTGCCATGTGATGAAGATGACGATTCTCTTCTTTCTTCATTAGAGTGAAACATGAAACCGAGTCAAAAACCAATTGATTCACGTTTATATCTATGGAATTTTAGATGGTCAAAAGAAGCTCTCCTCATGTCACTCGTGATGTTTGATCCTCTGTATTTGAAAACACGACTATAAATAGAGAAATACAAGCAGACAGTGGCCCCATCAAAGAGACTGAAAGAAGGAACAAAGGATTTAACCATGTCGATCGAAGCTCTAGCCATGGCAGGTGCCGACTACATAGATTGTGGAATCGAGTTCGATGAATTCGATTCCAGAAGTAGAGAAGACCCACCACCTCATTTACTTGCGGATGATGGATTCGAAGAGGAGGATGATGATTTCTACAGAGGTGAATGTGTCCATGACGGAAAGAGAAGAGCTCCAACAACACCGTCGGCTAAAATATGTTGCATCCTAAATCCAAGGGGTTGGCCTCACGGTCAAGGCGCCTGCCTAAAGAAACAGGTCTTGAGTTTGATTCATACTCAACTTCAAGAGGCTACTCTCCGTAGTTGCTTACTCGGCGTGTGTCGGATTGAGAGACTGAGACGTGGCGAAGGACTAGTCGAATTAAAATGGTCTCCAATTCCAATATAGATGAAACGCCTAAACACAAAAAATAGATTTATTTTCATTGACCAACTATGCAACTAAGGATGGCATTTACTGATTTATATCAAGCCAAAAATAGGGGACATTTCTTGTATTCTTTTATTGTTTTATGTGATTCTTTGTACTACTTGATGTAATACACTGTAATTTTGTTCTTAATAGGGAAAGTAATTAAAACAAGATTTTAACGATAATGTTACTGCACAGTACTTTCATACTTTGATCTTGAGCTTATTATCATTTACATTTGAAATGATGGAGCATACTTGCACTATTATTATTTTTAACAAAAATGCATAGTTGTGCAGCCACACCTCCTGAATTTGAAATTCTCTTTTGAATCTTAAAATTTTATTTTATTTTAAAATATTATTAAAAATTTGAAAATCTTGACTGAAACTATATATATATATATATATATAAACTAAAATAAAGGCCCTCTTCCAATTTGCCTACCATATTAATTTATCATATTTTTATTTGACAAGGTCTTTATATTTTTATAAGATTTTTTATGAGGTGGGCCATCTGTGACTAACTCTAGGTCCTTGCCCTCAAAACTTCTCATATATTATCAAATATGTTATATTCTATTACTCATTATATTTTTTGTTTATCTTGTTCCTTAATGATTTCAATGATCTATGTGTTCACAATTTGTATCCTTTGAACATTAATTTCTGGTCTTATGCTTACATGACGATGATGGAATAATTTTCTTAATAAGGATTGAAGATTTGGGAATAAAATTACCAAGTTCATTATCAGATTTATATCTTAATATTCCGATTCAAAACATGATTTCAATCCATTGTCATTATTCCACAATAACTAAATCAAATGATGTTTTGCAATAAACATAATATTAGGCGGAATTAAACAACATAAACAAAACACATACCCGAATCCATCGCTTGATTAAGAGACTCCTCTATCAGTCCAATATTACTGTATATCATTTGATCCTTCCTGAAATTACAATGCAAATGGAGAGAAGATGGTGCCCTTTAGATTTCTCTCTCTCTCCCTTCCTTAGTCTCAATGCTTTGGATTTCTTAAGCTGATGGTATTCTTGAACTGCAAAGAGAGACTTTTCATGGGGAGAGAGAGGACCTTAGAGCGGTTAGTATTCTTTAATACCACAACCCATCATAGTGGTAACTGACCCAACCCTTTCTCTTCAAACCGTTACATGCATATAACTGAATATGAGTCCCTACTTTTTAAGTCCACAATGTGTGTGCCACATAAAGTGAGATTAAATCTTACATTCTCCCACTTGGCCCACATCATCATCATTATCGAACTTAAAAGATAAGGTTAACATAAGGCGCGCGCATAATCCATATTCAAATAATTGTAATACGTTTATCATCATAATGTTAATACTAAACAACCCACAAATGTGAGTAATGGCGGTTGCATATCATCTTGTTCGACATGGTCCCTTCCATCACTACAACATAAGTGACCCACTTAGCATAACTCTTAAGTGAGAAATTCCATAATGGTCCACATAAGTGTCTTAATATAAAGACTATTTATGTCAGTGATAAGCAATCATACATAATGTATACAAATAAAATATAGTAAACATGAATAAAATATCAAAAACGCTATCATGAGTACTCAAGTGTCAAATATCACATATAAAAACACAACAGCAGTCCAAAATACATTAATAACATCAAATACATCATGATGAGTTACGTTAAAGACCCATTCTATTGGCATGTTCTTTAAAGGTCTTTATAGGTAACCCTTTTGTTAATGGATCTGCTCTCATCAACTGAGTGTTGATAAGTTCAATAGACACCGTCTGTTTCTGAACTTCTTCTTTTATGATAAAGTATTTCAATTCCATGTGATTCAATCCATTAGAATACTTGTCGTTCTTTGAGAAGAAAAATGTTGCGGAGTTACCACAATAAATTTTCAGCGGCCTGGCAATATTGTCAACAATTCGAAGTCCTGAGACAAAGTTCCGAAACCACATTCTTTGGACAGTGGCCTCATAGTATGCCACAAATTTTGCTTGCATAGTTGATGATGCGGTGATAGTCTGTTTGACACTTATTGTTCAGCTAGCCATAAGAAACAAATAACCAAACATTAACTTTCTACTATCAACGCATCAAACAAAATCCGAGTAGCCAATGACCTCAAGATTGTTGGACCTCCTAAATGTGATCATGTAATCCTTAGTACCCTGTAAATATCTCGTAGCTTTCTTTGTAGCTTTTTAGTGATCTATTCTAGAATTTTTTTTTTTATATCTGTCCAGCATACCGACGGCAAATCTAATGTCTGGTCTGGTATAGGTCTACCTACAACAGAAGCATAAAGGATTCCCTTCATGTGTTTTCTTTCAAGTTCACTTTTTTTTTTTAGGACATTGCATTAGACTGAATTTGTCTCCTTCTTTTATATAGGGACATCTTGAGAGGAACAATGATCATTAGTGGTGAGCAAAATGTCATTAACATACAATATCAAGAAAATATATTTACTCTCACTAACCTTTAGATATATACACCGATCAATGGTGTTTTCCTTAAAACCAAAGGAAGTAACAGTATCATTGAACTTAAGATACCATTGTCGGGAGGCGTGCTTAAAATCATAAATTGATTTCTTAAGTTTGCATGCCATGTGTTCATTTCCCTCTATGGATAAACCTTTAGGTTGATCCATACACACATCCTCATCTAAATTATCATTGAAAATGCGGTTTTAACACCTATTTGTTGTAACTCCAAATCAGAATGAGTCATCAAAGCCATAATTATTTTGAAAGAATCCTTCCTGGACACATGAGAGAATGTCTCTTTATAATCAATACCATCCTTCTAAGTGAACCCCTTGACCACAAGTCTGTCTTTATACTGTTCGATATTGCCCTTTGAGTCACGTTTAGTATTAAAGACCCATTTACATCATATCAATGGAGCAATCCTACTAAATCCCAGACTTCCTTCTAGTTCATGGATTCTAACTCATTTTTTCATGGCATCTATCCATTTATCAGAATTCTCACATTCTATGACTTCTTCATAAGTGACCGGATCCTTAATAATTCCCAAATCATAATATGATTCTTATATGTAAACCACATAATCATTCAAAATAGCAGGTCCTATTTGCCTTTGAGACCTTCTTAAGGCTATTTCCTTTGGTTGTTCTACAATTTGTTCATCAGTGATGATAGTTTCCTCAGGGAGTGATTGATCATTGAAGTGTGTTGTTTCATTATGATGTTCAATGACATTAGGAACAACGACAACAGTCTCCGAAGTTACGGGCATAGGGACTTGTACCCGAACTTCTTGTACATTCACATTTCTTACTGTGTCACTCCCACTAACCTCAACATTCTCTATGAATCTTACATTTCCGGCTTCTACAATCCTTAGTCTACGGCTTGGGCAATAAAATCTATACACTTTGGACTTCTCAGGGTAACCGATGAAGTAACCACTGATTATTCTCTCATCAAGTTTCTTTTCATGTGGATTATATATCATTACTTCTACAGGACAACCCCATACATGCATGTGTCTTAAACTGGGTTTCCTTCCTATCCACAATTAAAAAAGTGTCCTAGGAACGACTTACTAGGAATCCTGTTCAATATGTAATATGCAGTCCTTAATACATACATCTACAATATAACAAGTACATTGCTATTATATAGCATGCTCCTAACCATATCCATAAGTGTTCGGTTTCTCCTTTCAGCAACACCATTCTACTGAGGAGTACCAGGCATTGTATATTGAGTTACAATTCCTCGACTTTCTAGTAATCTAGCAAATTGCCTCGGGTGTTAACCCGTTTCATCGTACTTACCATAATACTCACCACTCCTATCAGATCTTATGATCTTCACCTTCCTATCTAATTGCCTTTCTACCTCAAGGATAAAAAAATTTATCATGCAATTGATAAATGTAACCATACAATGAAAAGACATCTATAAAAGTGATAAAATAGGATTCTCCACCAAAAGATAGAACATCAAATGGGCCACATACATCAGTATAGATTAATTCAAGTAGCCTTTGACTCATTAGATGGAGTGAGTGATGTCAAATTTTCTTAAGTCTAGTCTCCTCTTAAATCAACATATTTGTCAATTCATTGATTTGTCATTTGTCTTTCATAGTATTGTAACTAATTTGAAATGGCCCGTACTAAGAAGGTAGAGAACTTATAATGAACTGGACAATGAAAAATCATCTACACTCATTCCAAGGTTCTTTAATTGAGCAGCGATGTTAGTCATTTCCATAACATGTTCATACATTCCTCAAATCTCGTCATATTTCATTGTGATGATTCTTGCCATAAATGTCCCAACTACGGATTTGTCCGCTAATTTGAAATTATTTTCTATGCTTTGGATGAAATCCTAAATATTATCTGTTCTGATAGTGTTGACTTAATGTTGTTTGCAATGGTCATGCGCATGAACATAAGACTAAGTCTGATAGTCTTAATCCACGCTTCATGTGACGCTTTCTCATGAGCACTACTTTCATAAGTTATAATAGGCCTATCTTAAATAATTACTTTATCAAGATCGAATACATTAAGGTAAAATTCGACTTATTATTTTCTTTCTGAGAAATTCATCACATTCAATATGGGGACAGACGAAGCTTTCGCATTAAGCATAACATGTAAGATAGCTACAAATTCATAATACATGGTCACTCTTTAATGCTACGAGTTAAACTTAAGTAGAAACACACGATCAATAACTTTAGTAAATAGTGTTATCGGATCTACCTTTGGATAATCTTATGACAAATCGTTTAAAATAACTTTAGCAAATAGTATTGCCAGTGATCTACCTTTGGGTAATCTATTGGCACACCATTTTAATCGTCATGGTGATTCCCAATCACCAATATGACTAATCAACTAAGTACAAGTGACCAAATATAGCCATCACCTTTGGGTGTCCGCACAAATACCAACCACAAATACCCGTCAATTATCCTATCCCAATCCATTAACCACTCGAAACGGTGCACCTTTGGGCCAACCTAATATCTTTGTGATTAGGGATTGCAATTTGTAAAGCCATTATCATTTAATACTTGGGAAGGGTATTAAATCAGGGTTATATGACTCGATTTTCAACACATTCCGGTTAGACCACTTTGGTGACTAACAAACTGTATCATAATATGAATTCAAATCAAAATAATGACTTTACACTATAATTGAATCAATTAAGATTCACATTCAATTCATAAGAACTTTCATCTGAAACATATAATCTTATATTTCTATCACTTCATTGAATATATACGACATCCTAAATATTTTTCATATGTTTCAAAATTGATTAATTCAGCATAATAAACTTAATTCTCCATCATTAGTTGATGTACAAGTTTAATAAGTACACTAAAAGGCATTTCCTGCTAGGTGTCAGTTCGAGCGACACTAACTGTTATAAACTTCATAATTTAGGATTAAAATTTTGGGAGTGAAAATCTATTTCTCTCTTTCAAGATTTTCGTATCTTAATACACCCAAATCTAAAACGTGAATTTCAATCCCATACAAACATACCACAGCATGTCAATTGATGGGATTTTCATAATAGGGAATTGAATTTTTCTTAGAGTAAAATTGATTTGAAAGGATAAAAAAAGAATGGATACAATCGAGTCAGCTGAAAAGTTCACAAATAAAATCTATACAAAGCAGTTATGAATTCAGCTGATTGAATTCTCATTACAGCTTGCAGATGTAGCCAAAACTCCATCCCATTCCTATCCTTTTTTATTATTTTATTTTCACATTTCAGCCTTGTCTTTGGTTGTTCTCTGGCTGAAATAATTCAGCACTTTCTAGTATTCAAATCTGAGTAATCTTCCCCTTAATCCGAATTTAATTATTATCATAAACTTCATTTCTTCAACATGCAGCCTTACTTTAAGCATATGGCTTTGAGAGACCATAAGTAAGATTACCACTTGATGGTAAGTGGCATTTAAAATGATAAAATAGATCAAACTTAAATGTAATAAATACAATCGAAGAAACCCAACTGTCTGTCAAATTTCGTTAAACTAATCATGGCCCAAGCTCAGAATTTTTTTTGTGAAAAGACAAAATCCAAATACACATCATAGAAGCAATTAATTGAATAGTAAAATATGATACAAGCTTCTGAAAGCATCACCTGACATCATTCCCTTCAGCCTGAAACGAATCAGGCTTGGATCCAAGTCTCACTAACAATTTTGAAGAAATTCATTAACATAAATCTTTAGAGAAAAACATCAATGATTCATATAACCTTGCTCTGATACCAATTAATGGGATAATTTTCTTAATAAGGATTGAAGATTTGGGAATAAAATTATCAAGTTCATTATCAGATTTATATCTTAATATTCCGATTCAAAATATGATTTCAATCCATTGTCATTATTCCACAATAACTAAATCAAATGATGTTTTGCAATAAACAAAACATTAGGCAGAATTAAACATCATAAACAAAACACATACCCGAATCCATTGCTTGATTAAGAGACTCCTCTATCAGTCCAATATTACTATATATCATTTGATCCTTCCTGAAATTACAATGCAAATGGAGAGAAGATGGTGCCCTTTAGATTTCTCTCTCTTTCCCTTCCTTAGTCTCAATGCTATGGATTTCTTAAGCTGATGGTATTCTTGAACTGCAAAGAGAGACTTTTCATGGGGAGAGAGAGGACCTTAAAGTGGTTAGTATTCTTTAATACCACAACCCATCAAAGTGGTAACTGACCCAACCCTTTCTCTTCAAACTGTTACATGCATATAATTGAATATGAGTCCCTACTTTTTAAGTCCACAATGTGTGGGCCACATACGGTGAGATTAAATCTTACAGATGAAACCCATTTAAATGAATTTTTTTAATATATCATCTCTTGCACATTTAAAAGTACTTTTACTCTATCTATATTATTAAAAATTCATTTATTTATTGTGTATGACGGAAATTCAACATCATTCATAACTACAACGGATGGTCTTCCTCCTCATGTGCCTTGTCTTTAATAACCAAACAGTCTTCTTTGCCAATATCAATTCACAAACGTATATACACATTCCATTGCACCAACCCTTCTCATTTTATCGCAGAAATTCTCTACGTATGTTGAAAAAAATTAAAAAATAAAGAAATCAATCAAAAACCATCCACACAATCCTATGCATATCCCACCCTTATCCTTTCTTAGAAGAGGCCCCTCGTCGTGTTTGAACCTAAGTTTATCTGCAAACATCTTACACCATGGCTTTGAAAGGCAACGGGGGCATTCTACATGAGAGGCAAAAAAATTTCTATCCGAGCGATTCAAGTATAATACAAGTGATTATGCTCTTGTTAAGTAAGGAAAGAAGCATTTTTTTCTACATCAGAAGAAACAGTATTCTTCTATACACTAGGCATGATACTGCAATTCGACCATGTCGATTGAAGTTTTGGTAATTGTCGGTGCAGATTACATTCAATGTGGTATCAACCTTGACTTAGTTGATCGCGAAGGGAATGACATACCAATGTTGAAATCATATTTCATAGTCGATGAACTGTCCAAAAAGGATCGAGAGGACTTTTGTTAGGACCTGGGCTTTCAGTCCAAAAGACTATTCTGTTAGGTAGGAGTGATCCGAGTATTTTATAAACCCCTAGATCTCCCTGTAAACTTCTAATGTGGGACTCATTCGCAGCAGCCTTAACATGAGGTAACTTGAGACCTACTTCTGATACCACCCCGTTCACCTGAGACTTGGTTCTGATATCCCTAGATGCCAGCAATCCCATTCACCTAGGGCATCTCCTGAGCCCACATGAGGTAGCCTGAGACCCATCCTGTTAGCATGATATTGTTCGCTCTGGGCCTAAATCTCCCTCTACACTACCAATTTGATGCTCGTTCGCAGGAGCCCCAACAACTTTCACGTCAACACAATGATCTATGGCGGTGGAGAGATGAAAAATCAATTACTAGCATGGGCTAAAATTGTTGCCTTGTTTGTAATAATGTACAAGAAGGGATTCTTGTATGCTGCATAATAGTGTATCTTCTTGTTAGGCTCTGTAAAGCCTGATCATTAGATATATTGTTGACCAAATTATGACGAATCGACCCTATTCCATCACAATATTGTCCGCTTTGGGCCCTCAGGACTTTGCTTTGGGCCCTAGCCCACTTGGCCAAGCCCAAAAGACCTTATAACTGGGGAGAGGCTTGCTCCCTCATATAAAGTCCCCACCACCCAAGTCCACAATCAATGTGGGACTTTTGGGAGGGGTATTACAATCCATCTCGTTAAGACCAGAGCCATCCCCGGCTCTGTTACATCACATTGACAGGGGGTCCACACACACAGGCAGACAACACCATACAAGTAGAGTTCACACAGTCCGAGTGTTGAACAGTGCTCTTTCGTAGGGAAGGAACTCCTGTTTCCTTTCAAGTTGTTGGATTGGATTCAATCAACCTCACTCCTTCCTCTTGTGTCTTCGGCTTCTCAAGGTTATAATATAATGATCCGTCCCTCTAGCACAATATTATCACTTTGGGCTCAAAAAAACCACACGGCTTTGTATTGAGCTCAGATTTCACCTTTGGGTCCAAAAGACCTTTCGGTAGAAGGGACAGGGTTCTTACAAATGGTATCAGAACATGGTTCAACTCTCTGCCTATGTGCCTACCCATGTGCTTGTTTATTATGACAGAGTCAGGGACGACTCTTGTCTTAAGGGGGTAGATTGTAATACTCCCACCCCATATGAGGGGGCTAAGTATGAGGGGCGGCATGGGAGGGAAAAAGGTCCCATGCTGCCCAAAGACTTGGAGGGGTTGAGGATTATATGATGGAACACATCTCCCTTCTAGCACAAGGTCTTTTTGGCTCAATGGCGAGACTTGGACCCAATATAAAGCCATACAGATTTTTTGAGTTCAAAGTGGATAATATTGTGATAGAGAGATGGGTCATTGCGTAAGACAAAGGTAATGCTTGAGAATTAAAAAAAAAAAATGGGACCATGATAATGAGTATTTGATAACATTACGGATTTGAGATTTGCGTCCATTATTTTTCCTTGACCAATGTTAATGTGGAATTTAGTAATTCCTAATTTCTTGTAGTGAATGATACTGAGCATCCATCAGAGGTATCTTGCAGTTGAATGAAATAATGTTTGCCAAAGCTTTGTTTAGACAATCATAAGCTGACCAAGTTTGGATAAGCTTCTACATAACAAGTAAAATTGTACGGAAGATTGGTGAATTTCAAGTGGGTGTGTCAAATTTTTTACTCTAATCCTAGATAATTTATAATATTCTGAATTCTATTTAGTATCTCAAGTCAATTATTAAATCAAGTAATTCGATTCTAACTTGTTTATGGATGGTTCAAGATTTGAAAACCTATTTAATAAATGAAATGACTTGATCTAAACCTTTTTATTGAAGTGTATTTAGATATAGGCTTGACATAAAAACTGATCATCCAAATTTGACATCCTTGACCTTTGCCAATCCATTCATTTTATTGGTGACTGTAGCGGCGCTTTTAAAATAATTTTTTTTTTTTTTAAAAAACTAAAGCTGGTTCAGTCCCACCAAATCTGGTCAGGCTTCTTGACCCAACACGCACACACCAGTTGAGTAGAGACAACTGATATAAGCTGAGTTGAAATGAGTTTTTGAGATATATTTCTAGTTATTTTCAGTTATCAACATATTTTCTATTTAAAGTTCTAAATATCATTAATGAAGAAAGCAATCTCTATTTTACCATGCCACTCACTATCATAACAGAAATGTTTCATGTTTGATTAGAAGGTGGGCCATTCGGCAGTAAATATCACCGAAATATGTGATTTCTACATACATGTGTGTGTGCTTTGTAACGAACTGAGTCTATACTTTCATTCTAATGTCAAGATGATATATATATATATATATATATATATATATATATATATATATATATTGTAAAACTATTATCTCCTCTATTAGATAAATCAAATAAAAAGTAATTATTTAGAAAATCTGTAAAAGTTATCACACCCCTCTCATTTGATCCATTTAATTGTAGATCTAATAAATTCACATAATCTAAAAACATGCAAGTCTAATTAATAAATAATCTAAATTGTTAAGAAACAATCCCCTCTATATTACATCATTTGCCATCATCCTTACCGGTGGAATGCCAGCATAAAATCATTTCTCGTAAAGTTATCATTTAAACCAAATCACAAGCCATGGAAAGAAGAAGTTTACACCTAAATGGTGACGAGTATGAGACTTTTTTTTATGAAAACAAAGGCTGCGTTTGGATGGGGTAAGAGGGGATAAACCCTCGTTAGCCCTTGTTACCAAACATGGTAACAAGGGAGTGAGGGTAAAAATTTGAAAAATTTACCTCTCATTCCATTTTTGAATACCCTTTTGAAGATTGGGGTATTCACAATACCCTACCCCTCAATACCCCTTGCCTTCCTCTCTTTATCAATTATATATTATAAAATTAAAATCTTTCAATATATATATATATATATATATATATATATATATATATATATATATATATATATATATATATATATATTTTAAAATAAATTTCAAATAGAATTAAATTGCTAATTACCTAAAATATATATTTTTTAATTATAATATATATATATATATATATATATATATATATATATATATATATATATATATATAATTCTATTTGAAATTTATTTTAAAAATGTGTCAACATCAACATGATGCATTTAGATGAGGGGCAAATTTTACTAGGGTTACCCTTGAGTAGGGGGAACGGTAAATAGAGGTAAACTAACATATTAACAATTATATGAGAATTAATATTTTTATTAAATCTATCTAATATAAATAATAAAATAAAATTTTATGAAACATAATTTTCAAAATATATTATTTTTAAGGGGTGATTCTATCGAAATTTCGATAAGGTCTCGAAACTCCTGAAAGAGTTTGAGGTTCACGATAATTTCTTTCGAAGTAATTAACAATTTATTCTGTTGGAAGCTTATTTTAAAAATGTGTCAACATTTTTGACATGATGCATTTGGAAGAGTGGTAAATTTTAAAGGGTTACACTTGAGTAGAGGTAACTATAAGTAAGGGTAATCTAACATATTAACAATTTTATAAGAATTAATAATTTTTGTTAAATCTATATATATAAAAATTAAAAATTAAATTTTATAAAACATAATTGTCTAAATGTCCTATTTTTAAGGGGTGATTCTATCGAAATTTCGATAGGGTTTCTAAACTCCGAAAGAGTTTGAAATTCATGATAATCTCTTTTGGGGTAATTAGCAATGTATTCCGTTGGAAATTTATTTTAAAAATATGTCAACATTTTTAAAATGATGTGTTTGGATGAGGGTAAATTTTACGGGGGTTACTCTTGAGTAGGGATAACTGTAAGTAGGGGTAATCGAACATATTAACAATTTTATAAGAATAATAATTTTTATTAAATCTATATAATATAAAGATTAAAAATCAAATTTTATGAAACATAATTGTCAAAAATTTCTATTTTTAATGGGTGACTCTATTAAAATTTCATTAAGGTCTCGAAACTATGAAAGAGTTTGAAGTTCATGAATAATCTCTTTCGGGGTAGTTAGCAATTTATTCTGTTAGAACTTTATTTTATAAATGTGTTAACATTTTCAACATAATGCATTTGGATGAGAGATAAATTTTACAGGGGTTACCCGGGATTACCCTTGAGTAGGGTAACTAGAAACAGGGGTAATATGACATATTAACAATTTTATAAGAATTAATAATTTTTATTAAATTCATATAATATAAAAATAAAAATAAAATTTTATGAAACATAATTGTCAATATGTTATATTTTTATGGAGTAATTAGCAATTTATTCTGTTTGAAGTTTATTTTAAAAATGTGTCAATATTTTCAACGTAGTGCATTTGAATGAGGGATAAATTTTACAGGAGTTACTTGGGGTTACCCTTGAGTAGGAGTAACTGTAAGTAGCGGTAACCTGACATATTAACAATTTTATGAAAATTAATTTTTTATTAAATTCATATAATATAAAAAATAAAAATTAGAAATTTTTATTAAGAGATATGTTGATATTTTTTATTGATTTATTGGGATTGAAAATAATAATATCAAAAAAGATTCTTTATTTATTATTTTAACGTTAGAATGGAAGTGTTCATTTTAAATTATAATTATGAAAAATAATTTATAAAACATGGATAATATTATTATAAATTATATTATTAGGATTTACTTCATTAATATTATTTAATAATTATGTTTTATAAAATTTCTCAAAAGAATATTAATATATCAGGTTACTTTGCTTGTAGTTACCAAACAATTTTTTTTACCCTTAGGGTAAACTTTTAATTTACCACTGTAATTAGCAAATAAGATAAGAGTAATCCCAGTTCAAGAGTCACCCCACTCAAGGGTGACCCCTACTAAGGTAATCCATCTAAAATTTACCCCTCATCCAAATGCAGCCATATAAATGGTGGGGTTCCAAAGATGACATGAGATCTTTCGTCTGTCCTCGCAATACTGATCCCTCAAACCCTACTAGTATGATCCATGATTATTATGTGAGCTGTTTCCATAGTTCGACTACATGTACGATACATGGATAAGAGCATGAAACTTTTCCTCTTCTGCAAAACCGCACACGTGGAGAATTGGAAATTCAAACCCTTTAACATTAATTAATTAAGGATCATTTGATCTACTGTTTCAAGTTTCAATAGTTTTGTCAGATTTACATGTCTGAATAATTAATCGTACGATATTTTGATTATAAAAAAATTTCAACAGCTTTGTTGCTGTAAATATATCAAGGTGAAATAGTATAGAGAAAGAAGAAATAGATATTGATAATTCTAGACATGTCGGTATCATTAGAAGAAAATTTGCTTACATCACTGCCATTCATTCATGGACATTACCACATTAGTCCATGTACATGTACGGTTGGATGGAAGAAGGTTCGAAGTAATGAAATCACGGACTGCACAATATCAAGCTTTGCTTGTAACTCAAGGTTTTAACTAAGACATCCGTGAATTCCACCAACACTCTCATAGACTCCTACACACTCAACTCTTTGTGTATGTTTAACCATCTATACATGTCCTAACCCAGCTCTAATTGATCATGTCGATTGTGGCGAGGCATTGATTACATCGAATGCAATTTCGATATTACAGTTTCCAACATGGAGAGATTAAGGAACGGTCATCATGATGGCCGCCAAATTGTCAGGGATGAAGTAAGATATGATAATGAGAAGAAGAGTCACTTTAGTGAACATGCATCAAGGAATGAAGAGAATATGAAGAAGTTCCTGGTAGGTTGGGCCAAAGCAATTACATCTCGAAATGCTTGCTTCTCCTTTAGAACCTTGGTTATTGTTGTGAATCAAATCACAAAATCAAAACACACAATAAGAAAGAACACAAATATATGTGATTCGGTAAAATCGCCTACATCTACAGAGCATAATGATTTCACAAAGAAGAAAATCAAATATTACAACACTTTCCCTCTCCTTCCTCTCAGTGTCTTTTTTCTCTTCGTTTTCTTCTCTCCTCTCTCACCCTAAGAAAAACAGTTCCTATTGAAACCATAGAAAGCATAGAAAGAGAACATATATACTAAGGCTTAAGTTACACAAACTGTGCCCACTAGGCATGGGCCTTACAAACAACCCAAGCCCATTAAAAGCCTTTTGAGCCAAAATAAATAAACAACAAATCTCCACCTTGGTGGAAAAGTCCGACCTTTTGAATAATGTTGCGCGGTGTTTATAAGTCCCCCACCTAGTGTGAACTCCACCAACCTTGGAGACAATCTAAGATAAAGTCATGTTCTGCATCTGCAACTCTACATCTTGTATAAGATGCCCATCCCCACGCCTTGTGGTGCTCCATATGTCTTCATCAATGAGAAGGTTAGACCAAATCCAACTTGTGCCTGAACTTTAGTGTAGTCATTGACTTTGCTGAAACAACTTCCACATCATTCTTCGTGTGGATCTTCGTCATATTCTCATTTCCATCTTTGCTATTACCAGCACCATGGAAACTAGACGGAACCCCACAACCAACTAATGCAAAAGAAACCTTTTCTTTCAAATCCACACCTAACTGGTGTCTTACAGGTTCTTTTCTTCCTTCCTCCAGCCCGACTAGTAGGTCCTCGTTGCATGTCAATAATTGTATCCCCTACTAGTGAATATTGTTAGTCAACCTATAGGTATAGTCCTAGAGAGAGGGTGAATAGGACTATGGGGAATTTTAAATTCCTTTTAAAATATTGGGCAAATAAAAGATTGGTCTTTGCAAAATTGTCCAATTAATCTTTCAATTTGATTTTCAAGTAAGATTAAGTCCACTCAAACTATATGGGCAATAAGATATGAGATTATGCAAGTGCACTAAGTAAGGTGGAAGAGATGAGAAGAAATGGAAGAAGGTGACACAAGTATTTTTACATGGTTTGGCAACCTTGCTTATGTCCACCCCTCAAGTACACCACTTGAGGATTTCACTAACCTTCGCATTCATCCATTGGGGAAGAAACCTTACAATCTTTGTTCTACTTCAAGGGTGTAGATTGAACCGTAACTTACAAATACCAAGAAAACACTTTTCTTGGATTTCACTAGGGTTACAACAACCCTTTACAATTAACACAATGATAGAAATAATTTGTTTGACAGTTACCAAGAACACTAGCCTCCTGTTTCTTGATGTAACTTGGGCGTGTTCTTGAATGTCCGTCTCCCACTTGGCTATTTGGTGACTTGTAGATGCTCCAATGAATGCCAAACCAAAGACTTTGGAGAAGAGGCCTAGGGATGATAATTGGTTTTCCTGTAGATCAATCTTTCCCTAAGGCGTTTGTCAATAACACATTCAAGATTGAGTCTAAGATGCTCAAGGATTTGCCTATGAGTGTTTTGAATGAGTTAGAGAATAAGTTTAAGAGCTTTGATGGTCTAACTATGGAGTTTTAGTGCTCTTAGAATGGTTGGGATGCTTAGTGAAAAGTTGGAGAAAATATAGTTCAAAAGAATCAACCTTTGCCTCTCAAATGGCTTTGGTTATATAGCCAACAATCTCCCAACTGGATCTCTGCTTTGGAACTTGCTTGACAATCATTGGAACTTCTGAAGTCCCAACTGTCACATTTCAATGGATAGTTTCAGAGTGCAACATCTAGTTGGACTGCCTTCCTAGCAGGTTCGGAACTTCCGATATCAGGTTCCGAAGAGTGCCACAAGGCTTGGAAGAAGAGTCAAGCCTGTACATGGGAGGGGGTCTCGGAACCTGCAGTATACCTCCCTCGGAACTTCTGAGGCAAGTTCCGAAGCTCGGAACATCCTTCGGAACTACCAAAGCTGAGCAGGGTCGGGTTCCGAGGTTCCTAGAAGCCTCGGATTATACTAAGTGTTGATGAATTTGGAGTTGGTGAAATTACGGACAAGGTGGACAGCCCTTTGTGTGCATTTACAATCATTGGATTTAACTATAATGAACATTTATTAGATTTCAACTGACACAAGAATGTATAGGGGTATTTGGTAGATAGCAAGAGCTCTCCATAGGACAAAGGTATTTAGAACTCCCATTTAATTAAACAAGTTCTTAACCAAGGGATTCTAAGGCTTCTAGGTCTGTTCTGGAGCTTCAAGCTTGATTTGACTATGCAGGTGTTTCAGAGGTGCAATCTTGGACACGAACTGACTCGGTCCAGAAATTTACAACTCAAGACTCAGTCAGACTCAGTCATGGAATTGACAACTCAGTCGGACTCAGGGATGCAGATTTAACTTTTCAGCCAACAATCTCCCCTTTGTCAATTTCGTGACAAAACCTAGAGAATACTCTATACCAACCCAAATACATATTATAGACTTTGACAAGTTCAAATACATGCCATATAAAAAAATACAATATTACAATAATCTAAATACACATGGACATGACTGCACTATGGTTTGAAGGCTTGAAGGCTCATGGGGGCTCCTTCTTAGAATATGCATGTGATATTCTTGTAAACACAATATGGACTGCATATTCTTGGTGGAAAATGAACTCCCCAATGGTTAGTGATAAAAAGCAATATGTGTTTAATGTTAAAACATATCTTAAAACCACATTTGCTCCCCCTATCCTTGATACTGATATTTAATTTTTGTTTCTCCCCCATCCTTCATGTGTTAGCCCCTTCAGAAGTTTGTATCTCAAGTATTTCAATATTTCTCCCCATTTTTGTCAAAAATTGACAAAGTGTCATTCTAAGCATATTCCATGGAGCACAAGTTGCAAAGGGTCATTTGAATGAATATAACGTCTTCAAGTGACCAGAAACCATGTCAAAAAAAAAAATTCAAATGTTTGCTCCCCCTTAATGTTGGAGGTTGACAAAGATTTCTAATGTGCATCGCATAGCATCCGTCTAAGCATTTAAACAAATACAACTGTATAAGGGCAAATGAAATGAGTGAAGCTAAGACAATGCCATATTGCCCAAATGGTATATGATATGACTATAAGCATGGGTACTAGAGGAGGGAGGAAAGAGAGAGACAATGGAAAGTTTTAAGTCATTGTCACGTGATATCATAAGGATTGTTGATTTAACTATTTAGGCCTATCAATGATACAGTATGACATATGAAGATGAGCGCATGTTGTCAAAATGAAAATGATATGCAATGAAACACATTGGGACAAAATAAAATAGACTCCCACCACCATCCATGAAAGCAAATGAGCTCACCCAACCATCCATACATGCATGAGACCAATAATAAAGAGCGATTTTCTCAATCCATCACGAAAACATATATGAAGTCGCCATTATTCACAAATGCATTGAGTTCATTAAGCATGTAAAAGCATATATATTTATGAAAGCCACCTAGCTTGCTTGGTTTTAAACATCATACCTCCATCAACCATCAAGATTATAAAGCATTCCATCACATGAATAATATTGGCTAATATGGCAAACATTCAACTTTTAACATATATAACTATAATGCTCCAGAGTTTGAAAATAAGTATAGCAAAATATTTCATGCCTAGAAGGTTTAATACATTTCCAAAATTTGACCATAAAAGTCAATAGACCCAAAATGTGTACATCCAACCATGATACAAATATATAGCCCAAAAGATGCAAAAGACAACAAAATGAATCCAACTCCTAGGAGTCTATCATGATCTGCTCTGGCAAGATGATTTGGTCTGACGAGAGGAGGAAGACTATAGGCATCGGAATGTAAGCAGCTCAACATATCTAGAATCTGCCGCAACCATAGGCCATGCCTATCTTGAGTTTCTGCAAATCTCGACAGTGTTCCTCTCATGAGATTCACGCAACTCTGCAATGTCTCTTTCTAAGGCAGCTAGGCGTTATTGAATGAGGGGTTGAGGAGCTTGCTCTTCGTGTATCTGCTCCATGTGTACACCCTCTTGTTGTGCTTGATCACCTTGTGCTTGTGGATGTGCAGGAACATCTTCATTTTGCACATGTGTTGCTTTATTTACTTGATCTGCATTTCGTGAAGGTTGAGTTGCTTGAATACAAAACATCCTGTGTATGGTGTCCAGAGTGAGGATAGGGCTAGATAACATCTCATCTTCTGGTTCAGCAGGAACTCCTAGCTTCTGAGCTAATTCAAACATAAGATACCCAAAAGGTATGACATTGCGACCCCGCTAAGACCAGTGGTTGATGATGGTCCAACAAATCAAGGTAGACAGACATATTCTTTTTCCTTCATATATTGCTTTCAAGACTTTTATCATATAGGGATTCAAGTCTTCCTCGGTTCCCTTTTCTCGGATACATATTGAAGTAGAATATTTGGTGCATGAGTCAAAAAAAGGGAAGGGATTTTTGAGGCACGAAGGGCATGTTCATTGACCCACTGAACAGGTTCTCCACATAAAAGGATGGTAGCATATCATCTTTCCTCCATAAGAAGGTTGTCACCGACAGTTTTTGGGCCATGATGGGATAAGGGAACATGATGAGTGTGGAGATATGCGCTGGTGTGACTTGAAAGTGTAACCCATCAGTAAATTTGATAATGAAAGAGTAGTCAATATATGAGACTTTTTTTTTCCTCCATACATACCTCTCTCAAAATATGCATTTGCATGACCTCCCCAATTAAAAATTCTGGATCAATGGACTTGAGCGAGATACTGCCTTGCATGGATGCTCAGCAATGATTCCATTTAAGGTCATGTATAAAATCTTATCCGGAATTAACATTCATAAAGTCTCTGTAATGACCTTACCCCAACTTCCTAGTGTGATATTGTCCACTTTGGGCCCACCATGCCCTCACGGTTTTGCTTTGGGCCCTGACCCACATGGCCAGGTCCAAAAGGCCTCACACATGGGAGAGGGGGGCTTCCCTCATATTAACACCCAACCCACCCACCTCACTACCGATGTGAGACTTTCTTTGAGGTGGGTGGGGGTATTACAATCTACCCCCTTAAAATCAGAGCCGTCTCCGGCTCTGTCTCATCACAGAGGTAGATGGCCCACACAGTCCGAGTGTTGAACCATGTTCTGATACCACTTGTAACGACCCTACCCCAACTTCCCAGTGTAATATTGTCTGCTTTGGGTCCACCATGCCCTCACGGTTTTGCTTTGGGTTCTGACCCACATGGCCAGGCCCAAAAGGCCTCACACATGGGAGAGGGGTGCTTCACTCATATTAACACCCAACCCACCCACCTCACTACCGATGTGGGACTTTCTTTGAGGTGGGTGGGGGTATTACAATCTCTCTCTAGGAGGATTGGATGGGAAGAGAGACCTAAAGGTAGTTCCTCGACTCCTAAATGTCAATGGTACTGATCAGCTTGAAGAGGCTCTATCCATTTTGTGGAAATTGGAGGAAAACGAGAGAAAGCCTTCTAAGATAGAATCCTATTCCCAAGATGAGAAATTTTCAAGTAAAGGAATGGTAGTGGGTGTCCTAAACTAGCAAATGTGAACATTTTCTTTCAGCCATTTGAAGTGGGTTTTCAAGACATGACTATTTGGCAAGGAATTTCAAGGAAAACAGTGGAAAATGGGAATTTTGGGAATGTACTATGAAGGCTAGAAGGAGTTAGACCCAAGAATCCACTTAAACAGTCCAAAGCCACATGGAGAGTCAGTTTATCACTGAATACAAAAAAAATCCCAACACATAGGGTCGGTTTTGAGATGAGATCCCTCCCTTGACCCTATGTGTTGGGATTTTTTTGTATTCAGTGATAAACTCAGTCCTAAAAGAAATGATCTGAAAACAAAAAGAGGGAAGAAAAAGGAGGCTTACCCAAGTGAGGAAAGTGATTATTTACATGAAGACCAGAGTGGAGAGAAGAAGATGGTGTGGCTGAAAGCTTTAGCTAGAACTTAGGAGGGAGCTCGGAAGAGGAGAATGAAAAATGAGAAGAGTTTCGCTCCTTCGAAACCACAATCCATAACCTCAGAAGTTCCGAGGTAAGTTGAGAGCAGGTTCCGAGACTTGTTAGATGCAAAAAGGGCTGGGTGCAGGGACCTGTATGTGAAATCATCGAGCAGTTGTAGTTTTTGCAGCTTCGGAACAGGGACACCCCAACCTCGGAAGTTCAGAGGTAAGTTCTCTGGCAAGTTCCGAGATCAGACTGAATTGAAAGGAAGTCTCAGCACTTCCACGGGTTTCAGAACCAAATCTTTATGTTCCGAGACAAGTTCTGAGGACTTCCAATTTTCAGTCAGTCTACTGATGGAATCTTCTGAATGTCTTGATTCTAATTTTTGATCTAACGCGTTTTCACAGTGTGTTCATTTGATCTCCTTGAACTTAGCCTATTTCTTACATACCTCTCTAAGATGTTTTAAGTTAATTATGAAACCTAGATCTAGGAAAATCATGCATTTAATTTCATTTAACTGAAAGCACTTAAGCCACACGTGATTCAAGCATGTAGAGTTGCAAGGTGCAATATATCAAAGATTTTCAAAACAATCAAGCAATATTAGTATATTTTGTCAATCAATGACTACCATGACATCCTTTTCCATGAGATTTTAACTTCAAAGCATGGAGAAAGAAATAGTGAAAGTAAAGATGGTTTAACCTTTTGTTTTCATAAGACTATAAGGTAGCATGATTGATCCAAACAATCAATAAGAAACTTTTTATTCTTGATGAGTTCAAGCCAATGGATTTGTGACTTCTTTGAGCATGACATTTCTTAGTCAAGCTAGCTAAATGTCTAGAATAGTCTTAGAGGGGGGTGAATAGGACTATTGGGGAATTTTAATTTCTTCTCAAATATTGGGCACTTTAATGATTGGTCACTACAAATTTGCTCAATTAATCTTCCAAATATTATTTATATGCAAGATTAAGTCCAAGCAAACCATGTGTATAATAAGATATGAGATGATGGAATACACTCAGTAAGGTAAAGAAGATGAAAAGAAATGGAAGAAGGTGACACAAGTATTTTTTATGTGGTTCAGTAACTTTGCCTACGTCCACGCCTCAAGTACACCATTTGAGGATTTCATTAACCTTCCCCTTCACTGGTGGAGAAGAAACCTATTACAACCCTTTGATCTTTTTGATGGCTAGAGATCGAACTTTACAACATTTGATCTACTTTGAGGGTGTAGATCGAACCGTGAGTTTTACATATACCAACAAAACATTTTTCTTGGATTTTACAAGGCTTACACCAACCCTTACAATTGTCTCAATGAATAATGGAAGTTTGTAGAACTTGAGAGTCTTACCAAGAATACTATCCTCTATTTACTTGAAGTAGCCTTGGCTTGTCCTTGGATGTCTTTCTCCACGTAGCTCCTTGGTGATGAGAGAATGCTCTAACAAATGTCACACCAAAGATTGGGAGATGATCTAGGGATGATTAAAGGTTTACTTATGTGAGTTATCAATCCCAACAGATTTCCTCAAGAACACATTCAATGTTGAGCCTTAGTTACTCAATGATTTACCTATGATTGTTTTGAATGTATTTGAGATTTGTTATAGAGCAATGTGGGTCTAACTATGGGGTTTTAATGCTCTAAGAATGATTGGGATGCTTGGTGAAGAGTTGAACAAAATCTAGCTCAAAAGAATCAACATTTGTCACTCAAATGGCTTTGGTTTATGTAGCCAACAATCTCCCAAAGGATCTCTGCTTTGGAACTTTCTTGACTAGCATCAGAACTTCCGAAGTCCCAATGGTCAGAATCACAACGATCACATTTCAACGGATAGTTTGACCATGCAACGTCTACTTGGACTGCCTTCGAAACCTTCTAGGTTCCAGATTCGAAACTTTCAAAATTAGGTTCCGAAGAGTGCCACAAGGCTCGGAAGCAGAGTCAAGTCTATACATGGGAGGAGGTCTCGAAACCTGAAGTATACCTCCCTCGGAACTTCCGAGGCAGGTTTTGAAGCTCGGAACATCCTTCGGAACTTCTGAAGCTGAGCAGGGTCAGATTCCGAGGTTCTTAGAAGCCTCGGATTTCACTAAGTGTTGATGAATTTGGAGTTGGTGAAATCTGGATAAGGTGGAGATCCCTTTGTGTGTTCATTTGCAATCATTAGATTTAACTATAATGAACATTTATTAGATTGCAAATACACAAGAATGTATAGGGATATTTGGTAGATAGCAAACACTCTCTATATGGCAAAAGTACTTAGAATTCTCATTTAAGTAAACAAGTTGTTAACTGAGGGATTCTAAGGCTTCTATATCTGTCTTAGGTTCTATATACTTGTATTAGTTAGCATTTAAGGAGTTACTCCGGTTTTGGTGCAATGTTTATCAATTAACGTATCTTCTGAAGCTTCAAGCTTGATTTGACTATGTAGGTCTTCCAGAGGTGCGGCCTTGGACATGAATCGACTCGGTCACAACTCATCACGAAATTTGCAACTAAGGAATTGACAACTCAGTCGAACTTAGGGGATGCATATTTAAATTTTAAGCCAACAATCTCCCCCTTTGTCAATTTCGTGACAAAACATAGTAAATACTCTATAAAGACCCAAATACAAATTATAGACTTTGACAAGTTCAAATACATGTCATGTACAAAAATACAATATTATAATAATCTCAATACACATTGGCATGACTACATTATGGTTTGAAGGCTTGAAGGTTCATGGCGGCTCCCCTTAGAATATGCCTGTGATATTCCTGTAAGCACAACATAAACTGCATATTCTTGGTGAAAAGTGACCTCCCCATTGGTTAATGATAATAAATAATATTTAAAGCATATCTTAAAGTCACATTTACTCCTGATGAACACTGTAAAATTACCATTTTACCCTTTAATATTAGATTAGTTAGTCTTTATTCTGCAAATATTAGATACGTTTAATGTTATTTGTGAGTTTTGTAGTGTATTCTGGAGAATACAAGAAAAATGAATTAAAATAAAGAAAAATGCAAAAAAATGGGCCATAGTTCTATTTTTGGAAAGTTTGTAATTTTTACCACCTGATTTGATTTTGCAATTAATATAAATTATTATAATTCAAATCCGAGTATGAGAGTTTGAATTATAATAATAATTTTTAGACTGTGTTAAATTGTAAAGGTGGTAGAAATTTATAAACACATAAATGGGTCCACTGATCTGATCCAAGTCTGAAGTCCAAACTCAATTGAAGTCAGAATCCATGAGCCAAAGCCCAGTGAATTTGAATGAGCCAAACTGAAGACAAAAGTCTAAGTCAAAATTGTTTAATTGCAAAACTGGTGATGTGTTAAGCAAAATTAGAGTGGGACCCACTGAATGTCAAAAATCCATCTCCAAATTCATGCAAGCTAAATCAAAATCGTGAGAAGCATTGTAACATTCAACCATATGAGTTGGAGAGATTGGGATAGGATTATTTTTAGAGAAAAATTTGAGAAAATCATGGAAGAGAGACTTGTGGAGAAAACTTCTTCAAATTCCATGTGCAAAAATCGTATGTTGCTAAATGGAGAATGTGTTATGCGCATATTACACAAAGGATAAAATCTAAATCTAAATGGATTTTCCACTCTCCCATGCTCATGTGTCATACGATTGTAATGGATTTTTGCAATCCCAAAATTTGTGTGATGCTGGATTTAGTTCTCTCCATTGGAAACTATAAATATGGGTCCCAATGCACAGTGAATTTCGAATTTGAGCAATGAATTAAGGTGTGCAAGGACTGGAAGCTGAGAAGGCTTGAATAGAAAGGAATATTCGAATTTTGTTTGTAAATTCTTGTATTTTTATTTTTATTTCATGTCTTTGATGCAAAAAAATACAAAGCATTGTAATTTTAATTTCCAATTTATTTGAATGAAATTCATGGTAGCTTCTTTAGATTTATAGTTTTCCCAATTATTAAATATTTTATGGCGATTGTTTTTTATGCTATTTTAATTCTTTTTAAGATGTTATCGAATAAATTAATTTAAGAGTTTTCATGGAAAGTAGAACCTGTTTAGGATCGGTGGAACTTAACCTTATTAGATCTAAGGCTCTTTTCGAAGAGTAGTTTATTTTTATACTCGAAAAGGAGAGTAGAAATTCTACCCAAGGCTAAGGCTTCAATTGAAAATTTCTGACTTAATGGATATCATGATTTTCTCAATTACAATTTTAATAAATAGAGAACATGAATTTTTATTTAATAATTCTATAAGATTTCATAGCCTAGGCCATAGTTTTATCTTTAAACTGGATAATATGCCACCCTAATCACTTGTCTCAATTCCATTGTATATTATGTGAATATTTCATTATTTTTATTAAATTCTTTATTCTTTTCTTATTCTCTCAAATTCTTCTGAACTAGGTTGAAATTGATCTGATTGAATTTTAATTTTGTTCCCTTAAACTCGTTTGAGATTATTTATAAATTTTAGATCCATGCCATTGCTTCAATTAAATTGGATTAATTGGTTAAATTTTAGATTCAGATGATGATACTCTAATTTTTAGATTTGATTCTTTAAACTGGAATGCAACTAACTTAGAGTCATATTTGCAAAAGTTAGAATTTGACTTTCATATTTAGGTTATTTCTAAAGATCTAGATTTTTTTATAATCACAATGTTTCAATTTTATATATTTTGTTGTTTCCTTGTAGGATCGACCTCACACTCTTAAAGCTATCCTATTTAATGGTTCGTGCACTTGCGAGTTATAAATTTAAAATTTGCACAACACTCCCCCTATCTTTGATACCGATATAGAATTTTTGTTTTCTCCCCCATTCTTCATGTGTTAGGCCTTTTAAATGTTTTCTCATATGAAACCATTTGTGTCTCTAGTATTTCAATATTTCTCCCTCCTTTTGTCAAAAAATGACGAAGGGCCATTTCAAGTATTTTTCATGGAGCACAAGTTGGGAAGGGTCATTTGAATAGGTATAACTTCTACTAAGTGATCATAAACCTTATCATTTAAGTTTCCATATTTACTGTCACTTAATATTGGAGTGTGACAAAGGTTTAGATGTGTATGCTATGGTATCCCATTATTCATTTAAACATATATAACTATATAAGAGCAATATGTGATGAGTGATGCAAATGTAATAGGAGAGAGGGGAAGAGAGAAAGCAAAGGCAAGTTTAAGCCAATATACACCAATCATTGCAAGTCATCATGAAGATATATGCAAGATACACCATACTCCATAAACACAATAAATTGATTAAGCATATAAAAGCATGAGTATTTATGAAAACCAACTAACCCATTCAAAACACCACACATCTCATCAATCAGCAAGAATTTTGAACATTCCATCATATGAACATTATGGAAAACATTCAACTCATAAAATATATAACTATAGCCATTTAGAGCTTGAACATTACCATATTTGCAAAATATTAAATGTCGAAGAGTTTTAAAGTATATTCCAGAATTTGACCATAACGGTCAACAAGCCCAAAGTGTATGTACCCATCCCAAAATACAAACATATGCTCCAAAAGACTTAAAAGACAACGAGATTCCTACTTCTAGTGGCCCATCATAATCTGGTCTGGCGAGATGATCTGGTCTGACGAGAAAAGGAAGGAGTATCGACATCGGAAGATCTACAGCTTAAAATATCTAGAATCTACTACAACCATAAGTCGTGCCTTTCTTGAATCTGAATAATTTGATTTATTGCTATTTTTCATGGTAGTCATACATTCTTCAAGCAAAGGACAAGTAGACAGAGAGGGCATGAGTTCTGCATCAGCTTGAGCTTCTTGATGTGCAGGAACTTCTTCATTCTGCACATGAAATTCTTCGTTTACTTGATCTGCATTTTGTGCGGGTTGAGCTGCTGTAGGAGGTGCCTTAATATGGAACATCCTGTGTACGGAGTCCAAAGTGAGGATAGGGCTAGATAACAGGTCATCATCTGGTTCAGCAAGAACTCCTAGCCTTTGAGCTAATTCAAACATAAGGTACCCAAAAGGTGTTGCACTATGACCCCACTTGGACTAGTGGTTGATGATGGTCCAACAGATCAAGGTAGGCAGACATATTTTTTTTCCTTCATATACTGCCTTCAAGATGTAAATGGAATTTAGGATGGAGGAAGGGGCCAATAACCATTCCAATCTAATCAGTATAAGAGTGAAGTCCATAGTTTTGGCGAGCAAGAGTCTATAGCCAATACACATGGGAAGCATTTAAACATGAGAGCATATATAGTGGTTATTCAGCACAATGCTTACAATGAGCATAATTCAATGCTCAAGGACCACAGGTTGGAAGATATAATGTAAGACAGTTAAGCCTTTTAACTTGGAAAATGCTAGCCTTCCAAATAAATGGTCAATGGATGCTTTTCAAATTTGGAGAAAATAGTAAATGAATAAGCAAATTTCATGTGCTATTTCCCATAGTTATTTCATGCAAATTTTGTATGATTTCCATGGCTCCTAATGATTGGGAAGGGAATGCCTCACAAAACTTAAATAAGATAGCGTGGCCAAACTTGTCATTGAATGACATATGTGGAACAACAGGTTTTTGGGCTTTAGAACAAAATGCATATCATGAGATTCAAGGTTATCAGATTATGGAATAGAGGCCTTGTGGTGTTAACATACTTGATCAATTTTTCAGAAAATATTATTTGTTGGAGTGAGCCAAGGAGAAGGTTTTTGTTCATCTTCCATCTCTTGTAATCATGTGATAGATATATGATTCATGGTATGCTCAAGGCTATCATGCGTCCATGGGGACTCAGCCAGTTTTTCATAGGGACCTATCCAAGAAAATTTTCTATAAGAGATTGAGGTCCTACAGTTCAAAGAATCACTCGATAAAATGTTTAACTATGGGAGCTCAAATCGAGCATGATTCATACATACAACATTGCAAGATAAATATAGGTAATTTTCATTTTAATCAAGCAAATTGCTAATAATCAATCGATGACTACCATGACATCTTTTTCCAAGAGATTTTTTTTTTAATTCAAAGCATGGAGAAGGAGATATTGAACAGAATGAAGATTCAACAGTTTGTATTCACATCACAATAGGGTAGCATGATTGAAAAAAACATTCAACAATGAATTTGTAGGGCATTTGAGAAACTCAAAGTCCACAAATTTGTGACTCCATAAGCATGATATATACTACAGTTAGGAACAATATTATCAATGCTATAGGAGTCAAGGTCATCATTTTGTGGCACAACAAGTGATTAATCTTGCTTGTAGAAATAGTAATCAAGTAATTGAATTTGCAAGCAAGAAATGTTGCAATGGTTCAAGGTATGTAATTATTTGCTTCAAAGTTTGGACCATAGCAAGGCATGGAGAAGAAGCATAGTAATCATCACACATGAGATATAACCATTAAGGCATAGATGATTAAGAGCAAGGGTAAGACATTCCAAGTATGACATTTCTAATGAAAATGTGCATGTTCAATAGCATAGGTTCTCACAAGCGTCCAATCTTAAGAGAGTCAAGATCTAACCTACTCCTCTAGCCTTGGGTACCCATTGTGTAGTAGAGGCAGGTCTCCGGGGTCCACAAGTGTCAAACATTTGAACATTGATTTTCTCTTTTTAGTATTCTAACTTGTTTGACAGAATTTTGTAAATTCATTTAAAGCTTAGATTAGTTTCGTAGTTAAGGTATAATTTAGATTTTCATTTGGGTTGTTATACCTAAGTCTTTAAATTGGAGGTATTAGTGGAGAATTCTTTTGATTTTTATATTCAAAGTGTTTTCTTCCCTTTGAATTTGGGTTAACTCCTTTTAATTCTTCTTTTTGAGTCTTTTGTCTTTGATTTCTCACCTTTGTTTGATTTACATTGTGGTATTGATTTTCTTTTCTTGATTTACATTCAAACATTAAATGCCCAGTTTTTTCACAATGAAAACATTTTATAATTTTGATTTGAGAAGTTGAGGAGGTTTCACCTTTAACAAAATGGTTGGGTTAACGGGTGTATTAACCTTCTTCCTATCATAACCAAGACCCGTCTTGTCTCTAAAAGGTTTGCTAAGTTTTAGAAGCTTTTCAAGCTTCTTTTCTCCTCTTGTGAACTTCATTTCAAATTTCTATTTACATCTCTTTAAGTCATTAAATTCTTATGCTAATCTTTTACTTTCAATTTATAGATTTGATTGTGATTTTGGGGTATTATCCTTTAGTTTCATTAAGTTCATTTTTAATCCTAGCATTTTCTTCTCATTCACAACTTAGCACAATTTTTAGATATTTGTAGTATTCTTTTAATGAGTGAAGTTCATGTTTTAGTTTTGTTATTTCATTTTCAAGATTACTTTTTCATTTATTTCCATTTTTAAGCACTCTTTAAATTTTAAGCATTCTTCTTGAGTTGCACTTGGATTTTCTTGATTTTAATCTCCATCAAGTTTTAACAATTTATCTTTAGTTAGTTTAAGTTCTTTTAAACTATTTTCATGTGTCAACTTTTCATAATTTAATTCATTTGTTAATTTTAAGTTTTCTTTACTTGTTTTCTTAAGCTTTGTATACATTTCATCCAATGATTCAACTAACTCTTCCATGCTAGGTGTATTATCAATTATTTCTTCTTCATGGATTTGTTCTTTTGGGAGTTCAAGTGTTTGAATGGATCCTAGACAATAGACCATTTCTATGGCATTTCTATTTCTAGACTTCTCATGAGTTTTCTCCAACATGTCCCTTGCCTCCTTTGCGATTTCACAAGATATAATATTTTCCAAGATATTTGGTGAAACGGCACAAAGTATACCATTGAGGACATCGGCAATGACCGAATACATACTCCTTCCTATTTCATTATATGTAAAGTAGTTCTTGGATGGTTTGGTCCAACCACATAAGATGATTTCCCATAAACTTCATCCATTGTCATTAAGTGCATTTTCATTTTGACTTTTCAAATGCCATAGTTGGAGCCGTCAAGGATTGGAGGACTCAGCACGGCCATGCAATCACACTTAGACTTTTTATCTTAAAGGATCTACTCTTAGACGGTTAAGTCCAATTGCAAGAGTCCTTGTTCAGATACCACTTATTAGTCAAGCTAGTCAAATGTCTAGAATAGTCCTAGAGGGGAGTGAATAGGAATATTGGGGAATTTTAATTTATTTTCAAATATTGGGCAAATTAATGATTGGGCTTTGCAAAATTGTCCAATTAATCTTTCAATTTGATTTTCAAGAAAGATTAAGTTCACTCAAACTATATGTGCAATAAGATAAGAAATGATGCAAGTGCACTAAGTAAAGTGAAGGAGATGAGAAGAAATGGAAGAAAGTGACAAGTATTTTTACGTGGTTCGCCAACCTTGCATATATCTATGCCTGAAGTATACCACTTGAGGATTTCACTAAGATTCTCCTTCACAGGTGGAGAAAAAACCTACTACAACCCTTTGATTTTTTCACGGCTAGAGATCGAATCTTTACAACATTTGATCTACTTCGATGGTGTACATCGAACCGTGAGTTTAACAGATACAAAGAAAACACCTTTCTTGGATTTTACAAGGCTTACACCAACCTTTACAATTGTCTCAATGTATAATGGAAGTTTGTAGAACTTGAGAGTCTTACCAAGAATACCAGCCTCTAGTTACTTGAAATAGCCTTGGCTTGTCCTTGGATGTCTTTCTCCACTTATCTCCTTAGTGATGAGATAATGCTCCAATGAATGCCTCACCAAAGATTAGGAGATGATCTAGGGATGATTAAAGGTTTGCCTATGTGAGTAATCAATCCCAAGAGGTTTCCTCAAGAACACATTCAATGTTGAGCCTGAGTTGCTCAATGATTTGTCTATGATTTCTTTGAATGTGTTTGAGATTTGTTATAGAGCAATGTGGGTCTAACTATGGAGTTTTTGTGCTCTAAGAATGAAGAGTTGAAGAAAATCTAGCTCAAAAGAATCAACATTTGCCTTTCAAATGGCTTTGGTTTATATAGCCAGAAATCTCCCAACGGATCTTTGCTTCGGAACTTGTTTGACTAGCCTCGGAACTTCCAAAGTCCCAATGGTCGGAATCACAACGATCACATTTCAACGGATAGTTTGATTGTGCAACGGCTAGTTGGAGTACCTTCGGAACCTGTTAGGTTCCAGGTTCGGAATTTCCGAAGTCAAGTTCCAAAAGGTGCCACAAGGCCCAGAAGCAGAGTCAAGTCTATACATGGGAGGAGGACTTAGAACCTGTAGTATACCTCCCTCAGAACTTTTGAGGTTCCTAGAAGCCTCGGATTTGACTAAGTGTTGATGAATTTAGAATTTGTGAAATCCGAACAAGGTGGAGAGTCCTTTGTGCGTTCATTTGCAATCATTGGATTTAACTATAATGAACATTTATTAGATTGCAAAGACACAAGAATGTATAGGGATATTTGGTAGATAGCAAGATCTCTCCATAGAACAAAGGTGCTTAGAATTCTCATTTAATTAAACAAGTTCTTAACCGAGGGATTCTAAGGCTTCTAGGTCTGTCCTAGGATCCATATACATGTATTCGTAGGCATTCAAGGAGTTCTTTCGATTTTGGTGCGATGCTTTGTAAACAACGTCTTCTGGAGCTTCAAACTTGATTTGATTGTGTATGTCTTCCAAATATGTGGTATTGGACATATAGACGGACACGACTTAGTTAAAGAAATTGGCAACTCAGGACTCAGTTAGACACAGTCACGGAATAGACAACTCAGTCTGACTCAGGAGAGGCAAGTTTAAATTTTAGGCCAACAATATATATTACAGTCAGGAACAATATTATCAATCATATAGGAGTCAAGGTCATCATGTTATGGCACAACAAGTGATTAATCTTGCTTGTAGAAATAGTAATCAAGTAATTGAATTTGCAAGCAAAACATGTTGCAATGGTTCAAGGTATGTAATTATTTGCTTCAAAGTTTGGACCATAACAAGACATGGAGTAGAAGCATAGTAATCATCACACATGAGATATAACCATTAAGGCATAGATGATTAAAAGCTAGGGTAAGACATTCCAAGCAAGACATGTTCTAACGAAAATGTGCATGTTCAAGAGCATAGGTTCTCATAAGTGTCCAATCTTAAGAGAGTCAATATCTAACCTACTCCTCTAGCCTTGGGTACCCATTGGGTGGTAGAAGAATGTCTCTGGGGTCTACAAGTGTCAAACATTTGAACATTTGATTTTCTCTTTTTAGTGTTCTTACTTGTTAGATAGAATTTTGTAAATTCATTTAAAGCTTGGATTAGTTTCTTAGTTAAGTTATAATTTAGATTTCCATTTGGGTTGTTATACCTACGTCTTTGAATTGGAGGTATTGGTGGAGAATTATTTTGATTTTTATACTCAAAAGTGTTTTCTTCTATTTGAATTTGGGTTAACTCCTTTTAATTCTTAGTTTTGAGTCTTTTGTCTTTGATTTCTCACCTTTGTTTGAATTACATTATGGTATTGATTTTCTTTTCTTGATTTACATTAAAACATTAAATGCCTGATTTGTCCACAATGAAACAGTTTATAATTTTAATTTGAGAAGTTGAGAAGGCTTCACCTTTAACAAAAATGGTTGCTTTAATAGGTAGATTAACATTTTTCCTATCATATCCAAGACCCGTCTTGTCTCCAAATGATTTGCTAAGTTTTAGAACCTTTTCATGCTTCTTTTCTCCTCTTGTGAACTTCATTTGAAATTTCTCTTTATATCTGTTTAAGTCATTAACTTCTTGTGCTAATCTTTTATTTTCAACTTCTAGATTTAATTGTGATTTTGGGGTATTAGCTTTAGTTTCATTAAGTTCAATTTTAATCTTAGCATTTTATTCTTCTTCACAACTTAGTACATTTTTCAAATCTTTGTAGTATTCTTTTAATGAGTGAAGTTCATGTTTGAGTTTTCTTGTTTCATTTTCAAGATTAATTTTTTCATTTATTTCCATTTTTAAGCACTCTATAAGTTTTAAGAATTCTTCTTGAGTTGCATTTGGATTTTTTTTATTTTTTATCTCCTTCAAGTCTTAACAATTTATCTTTAGTTAGTTCAAGTTCTTTTAAATTATTTTCATGCGTCAAGTTTTCATAGTTTAATTCATTTGTTAATTTTAAGTTTTCTTTACTTGTTTTCTTAAGCTTTTTATACATTTCATCCAATGATTCAACTAACTCTTCCATGCTAGGTGTATTATCATTTATTTCTTCTTCATTGATTTGTTCTTTTGGGGGTTCAAGTGTTTGAATGGGTCCTAGACAATAGACCATTTCTATGGCATTTTCATTTCTAGACTTCTCATGAGTTTTCTCCAACATGTCCCATGCCTCTTTTGCAGTTTCACAAGATATGATATTTTCCAAGATATTTGGTAAAACGGCACAAAGTACAGCATTGAAGGCATTGCATTAGCCGAATACATACTCCTTTCTATTTCACTATATGTAAAGTAGTTCTTTGATTGTTTGGTCCAACCACATAAGATAATTTTCCATAGAACTCCATCCATTGTCATTAAGTGCATTTTCATTTTGGCTTTCCAAATGCCATAGTTTGAGTCATCAAGGATTGGAGGATTCATCACAGCCATACATTCACCCTTAGACATTTCTTGCTTCAAGGATCTACTCTTAGACAGTTGAGTCTAATTGCAAACGTCATTGCTCTGATACCACTTGTTAGTCAACCTAGCCAAATGTCTAGTATAGTCCTGAGGGGGGTGAATAGGACTATGGGGAATTTTAAATTCCTTTTAAAATATTGGGCAAATTAATGATTGGTCTTTGCAAAATTGTCCAATAAATCTTTCAATTTGATTTTAAAGAAAGATTAAGTCCACTCAAACTATATGTGCAATAAGATATGAGAGGATGCAAGTGCACTAAGTAAGGTGAAGGAGATGAGAAGAATTGGAAGAAGGTGACACAAGTATTTTACGTGGTTCGGCAATCTTGCATATGTCTACGCCTCAAGTACATCACTTGAAGATTTCACTAGCGTTCTCCTTCACGGGTGGAGAAGAAACCTATTACAATCTTTGATTTACTTCAAGGGTGTAGATCGAACCGTGGCTTACAAACACCAAGAAAACACTTTTCTTGGATTTCACTAGGGTTACACCATCCCTTTACAATTAACACAGTGACAGAAAGAATTTGTTTGAAAGTTACCAAGAACACTAGCCTCTTGTTGCTTGATGTAGCTTGTGCATATTCTTGCATGTCCTTCTCCCACTTTGCTCTTTGGTGATTTGTAGATGCTCCAATGAATGTCAAACCTAAGACTTTGGAGAAGAGGCTTAGGGATGATACTTGTTTTTTCTATAGATCAATATTTCCCTAAGGTGTTTGTGATACTCTGGAATTTCAAATTTGCAAAACAATGAAAATTCCCTTAAGATGATTGGAATAGAATGTGGAGTTCCAAGCCTAGGGTTGGGAGTGGATGATCAAGAGTGAGGATTATCCAGAGAAATAAAGAAAAATCTAAAATTTCCAGACATATCGATCGGTCGATATGTCTAGAAATCCAACAAATGGATATATCGACCATATCGACATCTGCCATCTGAGAGTTTGATAAAAAGTACAGAGTCTTTTAGGCTTCGGTCCATATGTCTAGAAATCCAACAAATGGATATATCGACCATATCGACATCTACCATCTGAGAGTTTGATAAAAAGTACAGAGTCTTTTAGACAGAAGCTAGGCCATTCGCAACAAACATGTCGACAGAGGCGATGTGTCCTAGGAATCTATCACTCAACATATAGAAATAATCGATGTGTCTGTGAAATCCAGAGTTAGAATAGAATGAATACAGAAACTACCCTGGTAGGCACATCAACAAGGTCGATGTGTCTAAAATACCACCACACGATGTATCCACCCTGGCGATGTGTCAAGAATGTCCAGTATCTTACGAGTGGATACACACAATCACTCCCTCGTGTTGTCCCATCGTGCAATAAGTGCATATCTGACTTTACACGACATCCCCACGTACCCCTTGAACTTAGCTGACTTAGGGCAACCAAAGGAAGAGACCCCAAAGGGATACATTGACAGAGGTCGATGTGTCGATGAAACCAAGATAAAGTGAGAGTATAATACAGAAGTTACCCATGACAACACATAGACAAAATCGATGTGTCTAAACATCACCACACGATGTATCGACCACGGCGATGTGTCATGCATGTTCAGCAACTTAAGTATGAAACACGCAACTGTCCTCCATTGTTGTCCCATCATACACCTACCACACACTCCATTGCCCTTGAGAGCCAATGCATGCCCTCAACATGGATTTACTTTTGACTAGAGGAGAGAGAGGAGACCAGGGAGAGAAAAAAGAGTTGATGCTCATTCCTCTCACCTCTCCACTTTCCTATTCGTTGGTTAGGGCAACAAAAGAGAAGAAAAAAAGAGGAAAAGAAGGGAAGAAGAAACTCATCACCCTTCTCCTCTTCCACAGCATCAATTGAGAGATATAGCTCGTCTCCCTCCTTTCTTCTTCTTCTCTCGCTCACATTACCTCAAAGAAAAGAAGATAACATTTCATCTCTTCTCCATTTTCGTTGGTAGAGCTCAATGGAGAGGAGAGAGACAAAGAAAGCAAAATAAGGAAACAGGAAGGAGCTCAAAATTGGAAGACCATTGTCTTCTAACCACAAAAGCCCCAAAAAATTTACTAAAGTATGTTGGTTTTATTGAGATTTAAAGTAAAAGAAAGACCAATGAGATCTAGCATGACCTAGGACGATGAATCATCAGTGATGATGTGTCGGCCTAAGGATAGTAAAAATGGAAAAAAAAAAGAACAAAGGGACTTGGAACCGGTACGACACATCGACTGTGTCGATGTGTCGAGAAATCACAGTGCAGACAAAGCCCAGGACGAAATATCGACCATGTTGATGTGTCGGCCTGGGAAATATGGAAGTGAATAAGAAAAATGTAAATGAAATGGATTAAGAAATGGACCAATAATAGGGGACGCATCAACTATATCGATGTGCCTCCCTAATGAATGAATCTGAGAATGAATGAAAGAGATTTGGCACGAAACCCAGTACGACATATCGACGAACACGATATGTACAGAATCTAAGAACAAATGGAAAATAGAAGACATGTGCAGAGACCTTGGTAGTTTTTCCAAGTTTAATTCAGATGGACTAGGGTCCTTTGTGGGACCTATTAGACTACACCAACCTTCACCAAATGGACCTATGAAACTCAGTGAGACATTAGGAGATGAGAATGCAATAATAAGATTAAAATTAAGAATAATTAATGGGAGGAAATTCTGATAATGTGTATGTGATGTTTTAATGCATGGATAACGAACGAGGGTCAGGGATAAATCCGGGATTGACCGAGCTTGTACGTGGAGTATTTCCCTCCGCTGTTCAGCTGAGATCAGGTAGGTTTTCCTACATTGTTGAAGCACATTAGTTGTGAATGAAATGCTTGATTATAGTTTATTTTCTTATAAAGATTATGTGGTCTTGGTTATGAAAATGATACTTTTGAACTGTTTTACCTCACATGAAAATGACGATTGTTTACTATGAAGTTTTTGGGCCTTTTAAATACATGATATCTTGTTATTGAAAGTATTTTGAGATTATGCAAACTATAAAGTTTTTGGGCATTTTAAATACATGATATCTTGTTATTGAAATTATTTTGAGATTATGCAAACTATATGTGATGTTTTCGAATATATATTATGAAAAGGCATGGAAAGAGTCTTTCATGTTTTGAATTGATTTCAAAGCATGTGATATGAGATCATTGGCATCATCTTGTATTCATGTACCTCATGCACGTGACATGGGATGGGAATGGCATTTGACGAACCAAGGGTCTGAGCGGTCCGGACAGATATTGGTGTCGTGATTTTTTATATGATGATTGGTAATGACAAATCAAAGGGCTAAATAGTCCAGACAGACTTTGAGGTCGTGCATACCATCGTATGGAAGTAATATCTCCCAGTGGGACCGGTTGAGTTGGTCGGCAGTTAAGCCGTTGATTGTACAAGTAATATCTCTTGGTGGGACCAATTGAGTTTGTTAGCAGTCAAGCCGTTGATTTTGCATTATGGCGCATGAAAGGGGCATACATTTTTCATGGCACCTATGACATGATTCATCATGATGAACATCGATATGATTTGAATTATGAGATTTTAATAATGATCAAATGAAGATGAAAATGAGATTTTCACCACAAGATAAATTCAAAATGAATATGAGGTTTTCTAGAATGAAAACGATTTGAAAGGTATGTGGACTTTATAATAATATTATTATGCTTTATAGTAATATAATCAACACGAAATTTTCTAGCCATGTGCACTCGAACTCCATGAAAATCCTGAACGAAATAGGAGTACTCTTATTCTCTACTCAGGTTGTATTTGGATTGGGAGAACTTAAAAGGTAAGAGAAATCACAAGAATCTCTGTCCTTCGAAGTTCTTCTGCAAAATTTAAATGGAAGTTCAGCTTTGCTACTTAATCTTAACAGTAAAAATAACCATATGTCAAAAAAAAAAAATTACAACTACTAAGATCAAGTAGCAAAAAAATTAATTTTTTCAATTTGAATTTTAATACACATGGTAAATTTGAAATGAATTTTCAATCACACTGGATAATTTTTTTATTGAACTCTAAAAAAAAAAAAAAAATAGTAACATGACCTATGCAACTCAAAATAAAAGCAGAACAAGAGCCCACTCTCTCACACAGCCTAAAAGCCTCCTCACTTCTTCTCCATTGAAAACACCATCCAAACATAGCATTGGAGTCTTCTATTTTTACATTTATTCTTTCAAGGAAACTTGTCCGGAACTTCATGTACTCTAGAAATAGAGAAATAAATAAATAAGCGCAAAATTATGATTTCCCATCTAAACCCATTAAAAAATTTCTCCTGGTAGTATTAGGGGTAGAAAAATCGGCCGGGCCGAGATATCGGTCGATTTTTCATATCGGCCGAACATTTTCTCTCTCCTGTCCTTTTTTTTTTTAAGAAAAATCCAAAAAAATTACAGTAAATGCAGATAATTATGGACTTATTGAATATGTAATTTTTTCATAAAATATCGGGCATTTACATCTTCTAATATATTTTTGAAGTTACGATATCGAGAAATTATATAATTAGTAATAAAATAGTGAAAATTATAAGGAAAAACAGATAAATGAGGAAAATTTGTAGAAATAATTTCATAATTTATTTTCTTAGTCAATGAGTGTTATTTTAAGTTATGAATTATAGAAATAAAAAAATATATAATAAAATGATTGAAAATTACATAATAATGTAGAAAAAATATTAGAAAATGAAACTAATGGGGTTCTAATCACTTGAACTGATAACCACACAAATGTCATACATAATAATATAATGTTTTCTTTCATTTGAGAAAATAGATTTTATTTTTCATTAATAATAATTAGATAAATAAAATTATTAGAAAAAATTATGAGCTACAGTTAATTATGTTAAATTGATATAATAAAAATAAAGAATACCTTCTAATAATAATGACAATGGTAAAAATATTAGATGGTAAATATAATATTAAATTATTACAATAAGATAAATAAAAGAAAATATTATACTTTTTACTTTCAACATAAATAAATATTGTATTTAAAATAAAAAAATTATTACTTCCACATTAAAAATAACTTTTTGATAAAATATAATAGTACATAAAGGAGCAGCACGCTCTTTAGGAAGCTCACGTGAGCTCTTTTATGAAAAGATAAAGATGGGTTTTACTTAGAAACCCTAAGGCTCATCTTTTAATACCCTTCTTCTCTTTCACTCTCTCTATTAAACCCTAATGCCGCCGCTCTGTATTTTTCCCATCAACGAAGAGAAAAAGAAGAGAAAGGAAAGCTGTGAAAGGTGTAGCGATTTTTTTTCTTCAATCTTTTCTCCATATTTTCTTTTTTCTCTTTCCATTCTTTCTTGTCCGATATTTTTTTTTTAAAAAGGGCTTTTTAAAAATAAAAAATAAATAACCGAATTTTTAAAATTCGGCCGATATCATGACCAAATTATCGGTCAGAACTCGGTCATATCGGCCGAATTTTTTTCAGTACGGCCAATACTATACATATCGTCCGATATCTATCGACCTTCGAAAATCCGATATGCACAGTATCGGCCGATATTTTGACACCTGGGTAGTATGCCATTGTGAGGCCCATCTTGGCCCAATCACATCCCACCTACCCCTTTAAATTGAACATACCCAATTTGACCTTTCGAATTTTATGGCCCATTGATTTAACCCCATCAAGTTTACACAAATCTGAGACTTTAAAAACATGGCTTTACTTGTCCTAATCCAATTTATATCTGAGGTTAACTTGGGCAAAATCATAGCATGGGTTGTCAATTTGTCAAAAAGCTGCTCAGAGACGAACAAAACCATTCAGATCACCCACTACCAACTGGCAGAAGCCTTTTCCACCAGTTACAATCTACAAATCTATGAAATGGAATAAATTAATTAATTAATTAAATTGCTAAATCATACAACCAAATGTCCAACCATTCGGCTGTCAGCTGTTTCAAACTTCCAGCTCGATCAGGGTACCCCAATATGACCATACATCAAACAATACGTATTCCATAAAAAATTTCCAAAAACAAAAAAAAACCAAGTGTGCATCAGTTGAACCAACAGCACAACCAAGGATTAAGACATCCGCTGATATGTATTGTATCGGCCATGACCGATATATCTGCAATATATATCGATCTAATATCAGCCAATATTCATAATATCGATCTTTTTAAAAAAAAAATCAAAACGATGGTAGATCAAAGTTGATACCTCGACCTATATTTTCGTTTTCAATTTTTTTTAAAAAAAAAAAACAAACTTCCTTTTGGATTTTTATTTATTTTTTAATTCAGAAAAAATAAAATAATAAAAAATACCGATATTTAAAAAAAAAAAAATCAAAAGAAGAGAGAAATTTATCGCCCGATATCTCGGAGTGGCCGAATTTTGCATTCCTGAGCCCAACCATGTCAATGAAACTCCAATTCATCAACATTGTTGTGCTCAAAGAGAAGGTAAAACAATGCTTTCATTCTCATGTCTCAAAGAACAAATCTACAACCAAGGTAATGATTCCATAAGAGATGAAATAAAATCAAGAGAAAACTAGTCGAAAAACCAACCAAAGGCTCCATAGATTACAATCAACAGTAAAGGGCATGCAACCTTTAGAATAAAAAACCAACTTCAAAAGCAACTAGTGACAGAGAATCAAAGAGAAGCCAATAAAGGCCCACCAAACCATAAAAAGTCATCTCATGGATGCAAAATGACTGCTAAAACATTAGAATATTCTTACAAAAACATCATCATCATCACATCTATCCAGAACCAGACTTTACAAGTCCTAAATTTCCCATTGTAAGTAAATCACATTCTCTTTCTATCACAATTCAGAAATGACATACATAAAGGAACAAAAAGCAAAGATTCCTCATTTCTTTCAAGAAATTATCCAAATAGAGTCCTGAGATGATAACAATAATGAAAAGGGATGGGCAGGACACAAGTGAGAACAGAACCACCTCAGTCACCCTTCCTCCTAAAAGAGCACCCTTCTGTTAGTCGTGCACGACCACCTGTTGGCTGGCACAAGACCGTCTGGCAGTTGCCGCATACTACAACAGTCTGTGAGTGGCTAAAAACAGTTGTACTGCACCAAACAAGAGGAATCAAAGCCATCCATATTACTATTCAGAAAAAAAAAAAAACCGCCCATATTTTCCCCTTGTGACAACTTACAATAACATAAAATCTAACAAAGCACAAAACCCTTTAAAAAAAGCACGAACATTATCTGTGTGCGCGTGACCACACACACGAGAGAGAACGATATATTTTTTTATGACCAAGGTGTGCAGACGTCTCACCTGTATTAGGAACAGGGGACAATTTTAATCTAACTAGTCCTTGGGCATGTGCAAGCATCTCAATCCCACAAACACCTAGTAAACAACTATGAAGAGTGGCATGTTGGGGTTGAGCGTGAGCAATATTGATAAATTAAAAAAGGCAAAGACTTACATATTGAAGCATCCTTGGCATTTCACATCCTACAATTACAATGAAAAAGGAAAATATCAATCGCTGCATTTCTTCAACTGATACAACTGAAAAGGTAGATATGATCAAGCATAAGGCAACTTTGAAAAAGAAGAAAGAAAACATAATAGTCAAAATACTTGCTCAAATTAGTAGCTAAAAATACATGATTCAACTTTTGATGATCCAAGATTCCAAACAATTGCTTTGGTCGAAGATCATCTTTTGTAGAAGGAAAAACTGGATAAGGAATAAATTAGTCAATACAATTTATCTCAGGCTTGATAGTCTAAATTAGCACCACAAAATAGGCAAGATAAGTCAATCAACATCGTACGATTCAAAATAAAGACTACAAAAGGGATTCCTATGAAAAAGACCAATTCATTCATTACGAGAAACAAAATGATTCTGTAGTGAATTCATTGCCGAGTCAAAAAGAAAAATTTCAAAAACACTACAGATATGATCTTTTTTCATATAAATATATTAATTATGGAGATAGTAAAGACTCATACCGATCACCATTACAAGTAAACGAGGACCGAGGGATTCCATATAATTACAACACACCTAAATCCGAATCCGTTTTTGTACTGGGAGGTATAGCTCTTAGTGATTATCTAGAAGAAAAATATATTATTGATAGGGAACTTTAACCCCTTGTCTAATGTAGACTAGTGGCTTCCTCACGAGCCACCAATAAAATAACAAGTGATATCCATAGGCAACTTCAACTTCATAAAGCATATTCTCAGCCATTTTGAATTTTCTCTCCAGATGTGGTCGGAAGAAAGACAGCAACAAAACTATAGGAGAGTAATAAAGCAATGTAAAACAAAAATCTAGAACTTCTAATAATGAGTTTGAATTCATGTTAGGCAGAAAGGCAGTTGGCCCTTGGAAAACAAGTTGCCACATCCAATTATAAGTGCTAATCTCAGATAGATTGGACAAATAGCTATGATAATGACAACAATTTATGCCAAGACGACAACAAAAAGCCATTTGGCTGTTGAGACAACTCATGAAAGTGTTCAAAAAGGATAAAGACATTTGCATATGGTTTACATTATTTAGAATTAGTGTGAGTAGTTTGCAGATGACAAAGGTTCTAATTGACGAGAGAAAACATCAGCTAAACAAGTAAGTTGGAATTATAAGGAAGAAAAATTTAGACTAACATCATAAAATTAGTAGAAGAAAGATATATATGGAATATTCCTTTACAGGAATAAAGGGCAACGAGTAATCCAATGAAAGTAGAAAATGACATGATAGATGCAATGTGATAAGTTTAGATGATTGTGCTCGATTCTAGAAACTATAGAGGACAGCATTTAGAAATAACCAGATAAGAGTGGAGTGGGGGTGAAGAATAGACAAGCTAGAAAATATTATATGATATAAGAATCCCATGTTGTTCAAAGATGTGATTTTATATAATGGTTATCAAGCGTACAATGCTCTGTAGACCGGAATATTGGGCAATTGGAAAAAAAAAAAGACAAATAGACAAAGTAATGGTCACAGAGATGCACATTCTAAGATGGCCATTGGCATCACATTAGAACTTAGATACAGAAATGACAACACTAATAAGACCTTGAAAATGGTCCTGATAAATGAGAAAATGAAAGAAAATTATTAGAGGTGGTTTGGTCACATCTGCATAAAGTAGGAAACGACCCCAATATGAAAAACTGAGATATTACAATTTGAGGGTACTAGAGGAGAAGGAAGCTATTAAAAACCTAGAGGGAAGAGATACAGGACAACATAATGGATTGAACTGATGGATGTTATAGTTAATGGAAGAGTAGTACCAAAAAAGTGAACCCTAGATACATGGAAAGTTTAGTTGATGAAGACACCTTTGATAATGTGCCACATCAATTATTTTAACAAAAATTGAAGGAAAAATCTCCCCTAATGGCTTTAGAAGAAAAATGAAAAGAAAAATGTCTCCCCAGTGGAGATATCAAAATTATATAGGATATTTATGAAGGGGAAACAAGTGACCAATATGTGGACAAATGACAAATCCAAATTGGAGTTGGGTAATGACGATGATCTACTTTGTGCTTTGGAATATCTACATTAATTACGGACAAACTTGAAAGCAGTCAAACTATAAAGTTCCTTGGTGCATGTTGTTTGCACATGGCATAGTGACTAACATGTCTAAGGCATGAGGCCAACCAAGAAGCCAAGTGGAGGCACACATCTAGACTTGAGCATAATTTTGCTAGAGCAATTTTTAAGATACTACAAAATATAGGTGTGTAATCATTGATTTATGTCCTTACTACATCAAATGTTGACAAAATACAATGCTACTTATCCAAAGCGCCAAAATATATCAGTAATTAACCTTATGAACATATTATATATGTGTATTATACATATGTACATACATATTACATATTGATAATTTCTAATTATTACCGGTGATTCCTTCATTGTAACTATTTAGAGAAAAAGCTTCTAAAGAATTAGGATTAGCTTTAGAGTTCGGTAAAACACAAAATGATTCTAGAGACAAAGTTTAGTCCTAGATTATATATATATATATATAACAGCTCACATGAGACTTTCATGCAAACTTTGATTTGGGGGCACAAAATAGATCTAATGGATCCAATTACCCCCTCACACTTACCTACCTCTAGTGAATTTCATATGGTACCCAATTTGAAATCAATTTGACTTTTAAAGCCCATTAATCTAACCCGATGAATTTCCAGCATCAGATAAATGTGAATTTGTGAGAGTTTTGAAAAAACCTCGATTCGCTGGCCTTTCAAACTGACCCATGGGCCCAAGTAGCACCCATTGGCCACTTATTCTTACGGGAAAGGTCAAATAGACATACATACCAACAGATAAATGTGAGTGAGAGCCTTAAAAAACACCACTTCTCTGGTCCTTCAAACTTACCCATCCATGTGGCCCAAGTGGCACCCATTGGCCACTCATTCTTAGGGGAAAGGTCATAAGACATACATACATACATGCTCTCTCTCTCCCTCCCCTCGCCTCCCCTCCCTCTCTCCATGGGCCCAATTGGCATCCATTGGCCACTCATTCTTGGGGGAAAGGTCATATATACATACATACATACATTTCCTCCCTCCCTCCCTCTATCTCTTCCTCATCTTCTAAATTCAGCCCAAGTGCCCTTCCACCATTGTTGAATGTTGATTGCAGACCGATGACGGCTGCGCCCATATCTATCATTTTGAGGTATATTTTTTCAGCTATGTTTTTCCTTTAACTTTCATTTTTCTAGATAAAATAGGAAATGTTTTTTGAATTCCAACCCTAGAATGATGGGATAAATGGCTTTGGTGATGATGATGATGCAAAGGTCCCCTTTGATGTCATTACGTTTCAATGGGAGGATGACAACCATGCATGACTTCAATTCCACAAATACTAGATTGAAATTCATGTAGCATATATTGAATTAGGGCAAAAGGGGCTTTTCCTCAAACAAACTAATATAAAAAATATTGGGGCTTTTTCAGTATATAGAAAAACTATAGGATTTTTCAAATTAAGAATAAACATTGGGCGTTCTTCCAGGGTATCCTTAATTTTAATAAATATTTTATTATAAAAGAAGAATAACAAGTCAAAACGACAACAATTCCTAATGGCTCGGTAATTGAGGTGGAATTGTTTGCTTTATGGTGAGGCATATTGGAGTTGGAAGAGTTAGGGATCCAAGGGAGTTTTGTAGAAGGCAATTCAAAGGTAATTGTGAGGCAGGCATTGGAATCTCTCTGTCCGTGGATATTTTTAGATAAAATTGAGAAGATTCGGCATTTCATTGCGACACATGATTTTAAGATTACTTGGACTCCTCGGTCATCTAACTTAGCGACTGATGAGATGGAGTGTTAAGGGTTGACATTGTCTACGGAAATGTAAACAAATTCTTGTAATGGGTTGAGAGGGTTTTTGGTTGTTTCTTGCACATGGTGGGTTCCATTTGGCCTGCCTTTTCTTGTATCTCTAGTATACCTCCTTTTGTTTTTTATTAATGAAGGTACTTTTCAAAAAAAAAAAAAGGTGTAGTAATATTTTTACCAAGCAAAACAATGTGATCTTAGTACTAAAGTTCATGAAGAATCAAACATGAAATCTGATTCAACAAAGTCATCCATTTCAAAATATCTGTCTAACATAAACATTACAGATTTTGTTACTAGAATGCTACTATATAACAAAATGGAGGCTTGATTTGGCCATTGCAAGAGTGATCAAAGGGTAGTTTTCCATTTTGTTGTAGACACATCTATTAAAGGGCAAATTTTATAAGATGGAAGTTCGACCTAAGTTGTTGTGGAGGGCAATAAATAAATGATAATGATATCATATAGTGAGAAGTATAGGCAAGGTAAGGGAGCATTGAGTGATATTATAATATGAAATATATATTTCCTCCAATAAAGGAACAATCAATACAACAATCAGGATGTCTTGGGTACACTCAAAAGACAAGAGACAATCCTTATTTGAAATATTGAAGGGTAATAAATTCAAGGAACTCTGAAAATGGGGATACAAAAAAAGGTGGTGTTTGGTTGAGAACATAAAATAGGAAATTCTCTTGGAGTAGGATAAATCACAAGAACCTTTACCGTTATAACTATCATCAAGAACTCTCTCAAAGTCACTCCTTTTGGGGTAGGAGATATCAAGAGAAATTGTATCCTTAAGGATCTCCTCAAGAACTCTCTTAAAGGTTATGTTCGAATGGGAAATGCGAGAATTTCCTCCTGGAGAAATCCAAGTTCTCTTGTTTGGATCTTCTCTCCATGAGAAAGTCGAGCCCACAAGATAGCGAAGTTCTCCTCTAGGAGAAGATGGAGTTCTCCACCTCTTGCAGGAGAGGGTCATCATCCACTAGAAAAGAGGGGGGTTGAAGATGGTTGCAAGTGCAACCCGTCACTTGGGTTGCACCTGGCTATACAATGTCCTTTAGTCTTTTTATTTTTTTAATTGAATTCAATGAAAAACCAATTAGTGAGATTAAAAGTTTCACATGACGAGCTACATGTGGACCACATTTCAACCCAATACTCAAATTAAAGCTACTTAATCCCAGTGGTTGAAATTACTAGGTGTCTTTAACCAAAAAAAAAAAAGATGCATGATAATTTCAACCACTAAGATTAAATTGTTAAAAATTTGAAGACTAATCCCACAAATACACGAAACCTCCCACAAGCCTCGTGAATAAGGTAAGACAAATCCCAGATATACACAAAGGCCTCTAAGTCTATTCCCAAAAGCTCAAGCCAACTAAGTTAAACCATGCATGCAATTTGGTCAAATTTGGCCCACTAGTAGTTTATCAAGCGAACTTCCAACCCACCAATTAGTTTTTTGTTAGACAAGAGAGAGAGAATCAAGGGTTGCACCTGTGACCCGAAGTTCTCTTCAATTAGAGAAGAAAACATTCTCCCTGGAAGGATGGAAAATGTCATGTTTTCTTAGAGGTGGAGAACTTTTGCTTTCTTGTGGGTCCCGCTTCTCCTAGAAACAACATCCAAAGAGGAAACGAGAGGAGAAATGAGTTTCTCCACCTTGCTTCCCCTCATCCAAGCACGGCGGGTGCATTTGGATGAGGGGTTAATTTTGCAGGTGTTACTCTTATGTTGTTTGATAATTACAGTGGTAAAGTTAAAATTTATCATAAGGGAAAAAAATCTTGTATGGTAACAGTAAGAAGGGATAACCTAATATATTAACAATTTTATGAGAATTAATAAGTTTTACTCAATTCAGATAATATAAAAAATAAAATAAGATTTTATGAAATATAATTATTAAATAATATTCATCAATTAAAAATAACAAGATATTTTATAATAATATTATATAATTTTTATAGATTTTTTTCATAATTATAATTTTAAAGAAACACTTGCATTCTAACATTAAGAAGTGTGATAAAGAAAAAATATTTTTTACATATTATTATTTTTTAAATCTTAATAAATAAATAAAAACGTCAATACATCTTTTCAGAAAAATTCATAATTTCTTCAACGTGAAATATATACATAATAGTCAAGTGATCTAAGAGACTTAGATCATTAAAAAAAAAATCCGTAGCAGCCATTGTCGATACAATGACTGAACCATGTTGATTGGACGACCTTCATTGTAAGATTTTACATGTCAACTTTAATCTTCAAATAATTCTCTTTGATTGCTCATCAATTTATTATCATCACTATCTTTGTTGTTGCTATCATCATCATCAAAACTTTAGTTAAATGGAAAATTTGAATGGAAAATTTCGAGAGAGATTTTATCATTCAATTATTATAATAAATAAATAACCCAACTTTGATTTGCTATAGACTTTAATCATTATTGTCACCGAGGTTGTTGAAATCGCACGATTCGCGAGTCGAATCGTGCGATTTGAATAGAATCGAAGGGTCTTACGACTCAAGTCGCATCAATATCGAAATCCTTTTAAAACCGTGCATTTTTTCATTGACTCACGAATCGGTAGAATCGTTGTCTCGTTCGATTCAGGTGGAAGAGGAAAATGAGAGGGAAAAAAAAGGAAAAAAGTTATTCGATTCAGGTGGAAGATGAAAAAGAGAGAAAAAAGGGGGGGTAGCTGTGCGATTCAGGTGGTGGAAGAAAAAGAAAAACAAAAGAAAAAAGGGAAATAAGCTGTAGGAAAAAGAGGAAAAAAAAAAATCTACCTGGAACTCTTCTTCTTCTCTTCTTCGTTTTCGTTTCTTCTCTTCTTCATTTTCGTTCTGTGATGTCACTACTTTACTCTTTGGGGCTTACTGTTTACACTAATACGAAACAAGAAAGAGCCCTTTTATTTCAGAGTTGAGTTTCCGTGAGGGTAAGGGGGAGTTTCGTGAGGGTGAGTTTCCGTAAGGAGGAGTTTCTGTGAGATCTTGACACGTTTTCGTGAGGTTTTTTTTTCTTCTTACCCTTTTTGAGATATTGTTCTTATATTTTTATTTTTTATCATTATTTTTCTATTTTAATTAAAAAACATCTCTTTTATTTTTTCATTTTAATCTTTTGTATCCATTTAAAAAAATAAAAAATCTTTCTATTATTTTTATTTTCATTTTTTTGTATTTATTTAAAAAAATAAATAGTTCTAATTTTTTTTAAAAATTATTTGATGAATGTTATTACTTATTAAAGTTTATTTAAATGTCATTAATCTATTTGTTGATTTCTTAATAATTAATATTTATTTAAATCTCATATTAATATATTTTTGTATTTTTTGTAGATGGTTATTTATGATGGATGATAAATATTAATTTATGAGGAATTGAAAAATCATTTTATTGTTCTATGTTATGTTACATGTAATTATTATATAAATAATAATTATAAAAAAATATTATGAATCTTACGATTCTACGATTCACGATTCACGGTTCAGACCCCTTCACCGATTCACGATACGATTCGTTTTTGACAACCTTGATTGTCACTGTGTGCTAAAATTTTATTTATTTATATCTATTATTCAAAATATATTTCTCAATTCAATTCTATTATAAAATATAAAATGAAAATTTTTGAGATAAAAAATCATTTAAAGATATTAAATTTTGAAGAACTTAAAAATGACTTTATCAATTCAATTAGGGTGTCAATCCTCACACGGGCGTTTTCTTTAATCTGACACAGGTTTTCAATTTTTTTTGCAGAATTCCCACTTTACCCTACACCCGTTCCATACGAACCATTTAAAAAAACGAATGTCAAAAATCGATGAGCCGTTCATGAGCGACCAGCAAACCGATTTGACCTATAAGCATGATAGGAATATTCATGCAGAGTGGCGAACCGGCCGTCCCATAATGGTGATCCGATTGAAGCACAATCCAAAACGTCGAGCCGGTATGGATTGGCCTTATTAGTAGATCGGCAAACCGCTCTGGCCTTATCGGCGAGTAGCTCTACATTAACCTTTTCGGTGAGCGAATTAACATTAGATCAATGAGCCGATATCGCAAATCAGTGAGCCAATTTCCTCTCTTTTCCAGTTTTAATATTTAACACCAACCACCAGCTGTCTTCTTGTAATTAAAACGAAAGGTGGTTGGTCTCCCTATTTTTACTGTCGTATTCCTACCTTCTCCATCCTTTTTTTCTCACATTCAACCAGAACCTTTTGCCATCCTCCAACCCACCATTCTCACGCTGCAACTTCTGTCGGGGCTCTCCACTCTCAAATCGCAGCAGTCTCTTCTCCCTATTCTCGACCGACGCAGAAGCCCTCCGCTCTCTCAATCATTCTCTCCATCTTTTTTTTTCTCACATTCAACAAGAACCTTTTGCCATCCTCCAACCATTATTCTCTCAATGCAACTTCTGTCGAGGGCTCTCCACTCTCGAATCGCAGCAGTCTCTTCTCCCTATTCTCGACCTACGCAGAAGCCCTCCATTCTCTCAATCTCGTGTCTCGAACCCAAGGTAACTCCTTCAAACCCATATGTTGTTTCATTTTATTTTTTTTGTTAACTCTCTATCTTACATAAAAATAGAGTGCGAAAATGCAACAATATATCTCTTATCAACGATCTCCCTCTATTTTTTATTTTTTAAATATCACCACTATGGATTCTAGCGAAGGAGGTCCATCAACATTTTATGAATCATCAAATGGTATGGATTTAGTTGAGAATGATGAGAGGATCTTAAATAATTGCGATGAGATACTTGTGAATAATCTTTATAATGAAAATGACCTTGTCGAGAGCTCTTTTTCAAGTCAAGAGGATCTAGTAAAGTACGTTAAGAAAGTTACTATTGCACAAGGATTTGCAGCTATCATCAAGAGGTCAAGTAGTAAAGACAAGACAATATTTATTCGTTACAATAGAGAAGGTATATATCGCAACACGCTTAATTTTAAAGATGATGAGCGGAAAAAGAAAGCATCCTCTCATCTTATCAATTGTCCATTTGAAGTGAGAGGGAAACAAATTGTTGATAGGTCATGGAAGTTGACTATAAAAAATTTGGAGCACAATCATGATCGATCAAATATATTATTAGGTCATCCAAGTACATGGCATTTTTTAGATGAAAAGAAAAAAAAAACATAAAAATGAAGAGTAGCAATATACCACCCCATCAAATTTTGTCGATGCTTAGAAAAGAAATCCAAACATTTGAGTAACATCGACTGATTTGTACAATTTTTTTAATACGATTTGGAAATAGCAACTAAGAGATCGTACTTCAATTCAAGCTTTGACAGAAGGTCTTGAAAATGGTGGCTTTCATATGATATCTGTTGGTTTTGTATGTGCAATCCATCAAAAAAAAAAATTATTATAGCTCTTAGTAAATGTAACTGACAATGGATGTGCAAAGAAAAGATGCGACAAATGACATTCATTGTCATGGTCAAGCCAGTAATGGAAGCAACCCTTTTCAAGATCTTCTGTCAAAGCTTGAATTGAAGTACAACCTCTTAGTTGCTCTTTCCAAATCGTATTCAAACAATTGTACAAATCAGTTGATGTTACTCAAATGTTTGGATTTCTTTTCTAAGCGTCGACAAAATTTGACGGGGTGGTATATTGCTACTCTTCATTTTTATATATTTTTTTTTCTCTCTTCATCTGAAAAACATTGTGTACTTGGATGACCTAATAATACATTTGATCGTTCATGATTGTGCTCCAAATTTTTATGGTCAACTTCCATGACTCATCAATAATTTGTTTCCCTCTCACTTCAAATGGACAATTGATAAGATGAGAGGATGCTTTCTTTTTCCGCTCATCATCTTTAAAATTAAGCGTGTTGCGATATATACCTCCTCTATTGCAACGAACAAATATTGTCTTGTCCTTACTACTTGACCTCTTGATAGTAGCTGCAAAATCCTTGTGCAATAGTAACTTTCTTAACATACTTTACCAGATCCTCTTGATTTGAAGAATAGCTCTCGGCGAGGTCATTTTCATTATAAAGATCATTCACAAGTATCTCATCGCAATTATTTAAGATCCTCTCATCATTCTCAACTAAATCCATACCAATTGACGATTCATAAAATGTCGATTGACCTCCCTCACTAGAATCCATAGTGGTGATATTTAAAAAATAAAAAATAGAGAGAGATCATTGATAAGAGATATATTGTTGCAATTTTGCACTATATTAAGATAGAGAGTTAACAAAAAAAATGGAACAACATATGAGTTTGAAGGACCTACCTTGGGTTCGAGACACGAGATTGAGTGAGCGGGAGGGCTTCTGTGTCGGTCGAGAATAGGGAGAAGAGACTGCTGCGATTTGAGAGTGGAGAGCCCCAGCAGAAGTGGGCAGCGAGAGAATGGTGATTGGAGGATGGAGATTGGAGAAAAGGATGGTTGGAGGGTGGAGGATGGTAAAAGGGTCCGGTTGAATGAGAAAAGGATGGAGGTAGGTAGGAATATGGCAGTAAAGAGAGGGAGACCAACCACCTCTCGTTTTAATTTCAAAGAGACAGTTGGTGGTTGGTGTTAAATATTAAAACTGGAAAACAGAGGAAATCGGCTCACCGATTTGCGAGACCGACTCGCCAATCTAATGTTAATTCGGCTCACCGATAAGGTTAATGCAAGAGTGGCTTGCCGATAAGGCCAGAACAGTTCGCCAATCTACTGTTCCTCTGCACTAAAGCGGCCTTGGGTTAATTCGGCTCACCGATAAGTCCAACCTAAACTGGCTCGCCGATAAGGCAAGAACGGCTCGCCGTTTTGGATTGTGCTTCAATCGGATCTCCGTTATGAGACGACCGGTTCGCCGCTCTGCATGAATATTGTTCCTATCATGTTTAGAGGTCAAATCAGTTCGCATGTCCTTGATGAGCGGCTCACCGATTTCTAACATTTGTTTTTTAAGTGGTTCGTACAGAAGGAGTGAAAAGTAAAGTAAAGTGGGAATTCTGCAAAAAAAAAAAATGAAAACCCGTGTCAGATTAAAGATAACGCCCGTGTGAGGATGGGCACCCATATTTTAGGTCATTAGATATTAAAGTTCTATTTTAAAATATTTTTGCTCCATGGGGGTAAATAAGGGTAAAGAGGGACAAGGGTTTCTTGAAAACCATTTGCTCCATAGGGTTTTCATATATGAGATGGGGGGTAAATTTTTGAATTTTTACCCCTAGCCCCTTCTTACCAAACAAGGCTAATGTTTGTGGTGGTGGTGGTGTGGGGGTGGGTGGGGGTGTGGTTTACCCTCAATTACCCCCATTCAAACGCAGCCAGCTAGAGACTTGTAATAAAGTAATGAAAAACAAAGCTTTTGATAGAGTTAGAGCAACTCCAAGGGGTTGCCCTAGTGGTTAAGACACAAGACTTCAAGATTGAGGTCTTCAATCCTTGGTAACTCCAATGAAGGGCCACTCTCCGTGAGATATGTATAGAGTAAGGTCCCAATACTTGAACCCAACATGTATGTGTAAGGAAGTGTGGACATGCCCCGAAGGACTAGTCGGGCTGAGATAACTAGTACACCATCAGTCATATAAAAAAACATAGCACATAGCCAACCATATGACGGGACAAGCTTCAATCACAACTACAATAGTGATGATGTAAGACAAAAAGTAAAATTAAGAAAATAGAAATGAATCAAAATGATATTAAATATTTCTTAAAATATTTAGCTTACAAATATATTGTCAAAAAATGGACTTTAAGAAGAATGTCAAGAAAATAAGAAGAAAATTTCGTAAAAGTATCACAAGATTCTAATTCTTAAAGTAGTTTCAAAAATTTCATATAAAAAATATTTCCTTCTTGAGAAAATACTAGATAATTTATCCAAAATATTGATGATACTTTTGAAAACAGAACCAGTGCAATGGGAATCCAAAATCTTGATTTTTGTGACACTGATTAGAGCATAACCCATCATCATTGGCCCATCAAATGAGGTTTTGATACCAAAAGGTGGTGACCACCATAGTAATTGAGACACTTAGGTGGAGTCAAGATGCCAAGAGGTTCTAGAGCTTACGGTGTAACCTAGACACGAGCTCAATATTTCTAGACATAATTACTTAGATACTTTTAATATAAATAAGTTTGCCAAGAAATATTATCACTTAATTACGTACTTTAGGATATAATTTAAATTATCACCAAAACATGTGTATAATATAATCCCTCCGAAAAACCAAAATGTATGGGCAATGTGGCTACCAAACATATAAAGTACATACCTATTACATGTATATAGATGTATATTATACGTTTATATGTTTCTTCAAGTTCCAATATAAGTATTATTAGCTACTAATGCATACAAACTACAATATCTAATCGTTATTTAGACACAAGTTTATTAGGAATTTTCAAAAGAATTAAAACTAACCAAAGTGAGCCCCAGCTTAGAGCAAGGCAAGGTGACAAGCAATGAATATTTTTCATCAAATCTTATGATCCAAACTGAAATTATAATTGATAGAGAATCACTACTTATATATGATAAGCAAACAATTTAAAAAAATAATAATAAAAACAATGGAAACTTATCTTTGAAAAGTGGCATGCTGCCTAGTACACCGCAACAAGTTCAAACATGTGAATGTTCCAACCATCAATAATCAAACCAGATTGCACTAAACCAATGGTTGATTTCAATGCATTGGATTGGATGACTAGAAATGGATCTTGAACATAATCTTTGATGCTTGGAACATCAACAATGAAATGTTTTAATCTAACTGGCCCACTATATGCCACTGTTTAAAAAGTTATTTTAAATAAAACAACAGATATTTGTTCCCTTCCAATAATAAACATATATCAAGTAGAATAGTATTTTTCCAATCATATTTTGTGTTTGTGCAAAAGAAATAAAAATCCACATTGTAGAATAGCAAACCACTTGACCAATCCTATGCCCAATGAATTGTAACAAGCCCAAATAACACTCAAGTCAGAAGGATACTATCCAATTTACATCCATTTATTAAGGAATGATTAATCCAACCAATTAGACAATAATTGCGTTCCAACTCACCTTGTAGGGCCTTTATAGACTACCTTAAAGTATATTTGAATGGCTTTACATAGATTGTACAATGGTGAAAAATAACCTGATTTGATGATCATAACCATTTTATTGAATATTGAAGCCCATTAAAATAAATTGTGAGAATCCGAGTCAATGATTATGATCATTGAATCAAATAGACGTTATGCCATATGTAAATAACAATGGGTTTTCATATCCAATCATCCAAGTTGTTTTAGGTGGCTAAATTGGGACCCACAAGGTGAGTTGGACTACAACTATATCTAACTGGTTGGATTTAATCATTTGATATATATTGACTACAATTTCTTTTTTGAGTGTAGAAAGTGAATTCAATCACCAACATGAATATCTCTTTGATGAAGTTGTAGCCATGTAGGTCATGGGACCTCATTCATTCTAGTCCAATACATTAAGAGGGTTCCACCATGTACAATTCATTCAACAATATGAGAAAAAGGAACCCTTCTAATTTGAAAAAGAAAAGCCTTTCTCATTTATTGATTTAATTAGCTTAAAGCTACAACCAACAAATTACTCTACAAGACACTAACTAGAGTGTATTGATTAGTGCATCCATACTTTTGATAAAGGGGGCACCCTTTGTCTTTTCGTACAATTTTTACCATTTTGAATGGTTGAAACTAAAACTAGTAGATGTCGCATTTTACAAAAGACATGGATTTCCAAATCACTAACGTTTCCCTGATAATTTCAAAACAAACTATCTACTAAGAACAACCTGCCATGGAAGTGCCTCTCTTTCCTTTTTCTTTCCAACCTCCCATACTGTGAACTACTTTGCTATGAACACGGGAACATTGTCTTTCTAAGATACAAATACCATTGTCCCATGGAAGCCTTTTGCCTAGGAAAGTCTACAATAAACTAAAATCCCAAAATGGTCTCTTAGGATCTATTCAATGCAAGGAGTGAAAATACTTGAATGAAGACTAATCACTTTTAACTAAATAACTAAGCTAAAATTTGCTTGTTTTTGTAAAAATTGTTAATTTAGAAGGAAGTACTTTCCTTTCCATGTGCAAAACACAAATCCTCATGCTCAGCTTGTATGCATGGAAGGGAAAACATATTCATAGAAAATGACCATTTTTAAGTAAAAATAGAAGTTTTTGCTCAAAAATGCTCACTTCCAAAAGAAGAACTTGTAGCACAGTTGGCAAGATTGTAGTTTGGATCATGCCACCATCTACATAAGAAGGTCAATGCCGTGACATAAATATCTCATTTCAATGAAATAGCATAAAGCACTTTTTTGTTGATGTTTCATGAGTGGGTCAATGGATTCCACCGAATTGAAGCTAAGGTTGTGAACTACCACAAAAATAAGGACCAAAGGCCATTGCTAGCATCCGATTTAAATGCACCATCAAATCATAAGATAGATGACCTTTTGTATTGATTTATTCGGATTAAACAGCTAACGATGACCTTTGGCCCTAGCTTCAATATGGTGTTGTCCACTAGCCTGCCACACACCAATTGCCAATAAAATGTTATTTCAGTTAAAGTAATATAATTAGCATGGTAAGAATTATTTTCTTTGTATCCATCAAAGAAAAGAAGAACTTGAAATGCATTTGACAAGCTGCACACTTGAGTCATCAGACATGTTATCATCCGAAAAACAGCATGCATAACGAAAAGGAGGAGCTGAATTTCATTTTCCACGGAAATATTTACCATGAAGAAGGAGTTGGGCGACTGCACGAGACGCTTAAGCTTGTGCCGCCTCTTCTCGAGCTCCGCCGGAGGATTGAGAAGATCAATGTCGTTTGGGAGAACCTGGAAAAAAAATCCTTAGGAACACATTTCTAGAGGAATTCTAATAAAGAAAAATCCTGAAACCATCAAAGAAATTTAAAATAACCAAAAATTCGGAAAGGGAAAGATGAGTTAGTGCAAGGGAGAAGGAAATTCCATGAAATCCGGCCTCACCATCTTGTCGGAATTTGGAAAACACTAGAAATCTCTCGCTTTGGAAGAATGGAGCAGCCGCAACGACGGGAATGACGGAGGGATGGGCGGTGGGAAATAAAGGTTAGAGGAACATGATCTATATATTGGAAGACTAGGGCTGCCGTTTGGATGAGAGGGCGACCAGGGTCATAGGAGTCCGGGTGAACCATCAACTGTCGTTACCCTCTTATCTTTTTTAGTAATTAAAGTGGTAAAATAGAAATTTATTTTAACAGTAAAAAATCTTGTTTGGTAAAAAAAAAAAATTTAGTATATTAATATTTTTTGAAAAAATTTATAAAATTTATAAAATAAATCCTAATAATATAACTTATAATAATATTATCCATTTAAAATAAACACTTATATTCTAACATTAAAAAATAAATAAAGATTTGTTTATTATTATTTTAAATGCCAATAAATAAATAACAAATATCAACATATCTCTTAATGAAATTTATAATTTTTATTTTTTATATTGAATATGAATTTAATAAAAAAAATCTTATAAAATTGTTAATATGTCAGGTTACCCCTACTTACAATTACTCCTGCTTAAGGATAATCTCAAATAACCTCCGTAAAATTTACCTCTCATCCAAATGCATCACATTGAAAATATTGACACATTTTTAAAATAAACTTCTAACAAAATAAATTGCTAATTACCCCAAAAGAGATTACTATGAACCTCAAACTTTTACGGAGTTTCGATACCTTATCGAAATTTGGACATAATCACCCCTTAAAAATAGGCATTTTGACAATTATGTTAATAAAATTTTATTTTTATTTTTCTATTATATGAATTTAATAAAAATTACTAATTCTTATAAAATTGTTAATGTGTCAGATTACTTCTGCTGGTAGTTACCCCTACTCAAGGGTAACCTCGTAAAATTTACCCCTCATCCAAATGCATCATGTTGAAAATGTTAACACATTTTTAAAATAAACTTCTAACATAATAAATTATTAATTTACTCGAAAGAGATTAACATGAACTTCAAACTCTTTCAAAGTTTCGAGACCCTATCGAAATTTCTACAGAATCACTCCTTAAAAATAGGACATTTTGATAATTATATTTCATAAAATTTAATTTTTAATTTTTAATTTTTATATTATATAGATTTAATAAAAATTATTAATTCTTATAAAATTGTTAATATGTTAGATTACCCCTACATACATTTACCTCTACTCAAGGGTAACTCCTATAAAATTTACCCCTCATCTAAATGCACAATGTTGAAAATGTTGACATATTTTTAAAATAAAATTCTAACAGAATAAATTGTTAATTACTCCGAAAGAAATTATCATGAACCTCAAACTCTTTCAGAGTTTCGAGACCTTATCGAATTTCTATAGAATCACCCCTTAAAATAGGATATTTTGAAAATTATATTTCATAAAGTTTTATTTTTATTATTTATATTAGATAGATTTAATAAAAATATTAATTCTCATAAAATTGTTAATATGTCAGTTTATCCCTACCTACAGTTACCCTACTGAAGGGTAACCCCCGTAAAATTTACCCCTCATCCAAATGCATCATATTGAAAATATTAACACATTTTTAAAATAAATTTCAAACAGAATTAAATTGCTAATTACTTGAAATATATTATTATTTTAATTATATAATATATATTTTTAAAAAAAATTATTTTTATAATATATAATTGATAAAGAGAGGAAGACAATAGATATTAAAGGGTAAGGTATTGTGAATACCCCAACCTCCAAAAGAATATTCAAAAATAGAATGAGAAAGGTAAATTTTCAAAATTTTACAAGACCCTCTTACCCCGATCCAAACTCAGCCCAGAAGACTAGGCTCATACGAGCATTCGTTTGGAAAACTTTTACATCCAAGCCGACGGTTGAGAACATGAGCATTTTCTATGGAGAGCAAGGAACTAACACGCTATATGAGGAAAATTTGGATTTAGTAAATAAAAAGAAAAGGATTTTGTATTAAAAAAAAAAAAGTTCTTTTAAGAGACAGATTAGCAAGACACACTAAAGAGATATATTATTATATGGATAATGGGTCTTACAAATTTAGATTCATTTAATAGATGATTATATAGATACGAACTATATAAAGTTTCACTATCAATTGAAGATCCAAACCATATAATTTTGACCTTTAAATTTTAGTAAGGATGAGGCTACAAGCCATTGATTTTTTAAAGTTTAAAATAAAATGATAAGATCATCAAATAGAAGTGAAACTTCAAATAAGAACTACTCATGATCCTCTTTGCATCATACCCAATAACATGGTTCCTAAAATCTAATTTTAAAGTGTATCTCTCTATCTACCAAGACACAATATGTCTCAGTAGAATTTTTACTTTTTAAAAATGACATTAAACTTGGATTTATAAAAAAACTCCGTACTTTCTATAATTTAAAAATTTCTTCATGTTTTGAATGAGATTCTAAAAAGAACTTTGTTGACTAAATGTTAATTTTGTATGAAGTATTTGAACCATTCACACAATATAATTTATTTTATAGACCTTAGATGGGATGATATCCATTTTATCCCTTTCACTCATTAGATGTCAAATATTTGATATACCTCCAATTTGATCGCAATTAAAGGAACATTCTTTATTAATTGTAGCTAAGTTTTGACTGACTATTGAGACATTATTAATCTATAAGAAGTAATTTTTAATCAACATACACTCTTAAGTAGTTTTGGCCTCAACATGATCCTCATAATATACATCTAAAATATATCAAAAGCAAAACATTAAGAGATCATTACTCAACATGGTTAAGGGACCTTTTTATAAAACTTCATTAAAATTTAGGTGATTTTTTAGAATTATAGAAAACATAGGAACTTTTTTTCCAAATAGATCCAAGATATAGGGGACTTTCTAGAAAAATTGATGAAATATCTAAAAGATTTGATTAAGAGGAAAAATGGATTTAGTGTATAAAAAGATAAGAATTTTGTATGAATATATTGAAAAAAATTGCTTTTAGTTAAAAGTGTTTAAAAAATTAAAATTCACAACTGTAGTTCCATCAAATTATAAAGTTATCATTTTGGTTGTCACGTATATTAACTTAAAACACTTTATAATATCATACTCTCCCTTTTCCAAATTAGTTGTCTTATATGGATTTTGGAATTGTCTCAAAATAATTGTCTCATTTATATTGGAGTAGTATAAATTGTTTTGAAAATAGATGAGATCACATGGAGTGCTAGCCTTATATAGCGAGTTTATTAAGAAATACAAATATTTCAAATGAGACAACTAAAATGAGACGGAAGGAGTAATTCTTAACCCTCTTTCTTTAAATACATGAACATACTTTTCTTTCTTTCAAGCAATAATTTATAAGAAGGAAAACGTATCCAACTAATTTTTCATTCTACCATTGTTTTAAAAGACCATCTCAAATTTGTATAAAGGTTCGTCCATACCAATTAATTTCATAAGAAAGATATTACTTTTTCTAACTCTAATAGAAGATAAATGTAAGTAGATGTTGTAGAAGAGAAATGTGGAACTCTGTTATTATAAGTTCTCACTTTAAAAACATGAAATATTGTTTTTGAAGAAGGCTAAAAAGTTATGGTAGAACAAGCATACTAAAATATGAAAGGTGAATATAAGTTGAGTATACTCTAGATAGACTGAAACCTTATTATGTGCATAATTTATTAATTATCCTTCTAACTTGTTGAGGGCACATTATTTCTTGCATTTTAAAATGCCAAAGGTGATATCTTTTGGAATTCATCTTAGTTGATAGTAGCTCTTCTCTTGTCAAGTTGTCCTATGCTTGGGTTCTATTAGGTTAGGGGCACAATGACTACCTTAAAAGTCCAATAAAATGTACTTGAATGGATTCGAAGTTAGATCCACGACATTAACATCAACCTTTGAATTTTTGGTAGAGAATTCATATCTAAGCTAAAATCAGAGAATTCATATGTAAGCCAAAATCATATCCATATTTACAACCAGTCTCCAAATTCAAGTCCATATTCAATTATAAACTCGAGCCATATTGAAGTTAGATATATTTCCCTCCTTTATCCATATTTCAATCACTCTCAAATAAAATAACATTTTAAAATATTTATATTTTTGTCTTGGTTTCCAAATATGTGGATTTGAAATACATCAAACAAGTGGATGTAAGGAGAAAATATATCCATTAAGACAATTTGCATTCTTAACAACATATTAGAGCATATAAACCCCAAAATGGCAATAAAATGGTGTAATGGATTTTGAGATCACAAGATTTACAATTAAATTGCAAATGAGAAACACATACCAAGGCCCAAACAACAATAAAACCTTCAACACAGAAGTTTCTTGATGAGTAATCCCAAAATATAAGAGTCATCATTGAAGGTAGAGTAATGTTTCAAAAAACAAAGTATGAAATCAAAGATACCATCCTAGAGAATGCAATGGATTCTTTGAAATTCCAATAGTCTTCCTCGGATCATATTAAGAAATGCAAATGATATAGATGGATGTCTTAATGCATGAGCTATATGTTAGGACTGGATATCTGATGTAGGCCTAGGGTTGAATATGTGAGAATTCGCCAGTAGGTGTGCAGTTTTAGAGTATAGTCTCTAAAAAAAAAGACCTACGCAGTTAATTACGGATTCTTAAAAGGATTCTGCCTTAGTAAAAAATTGCTCAAACAATTTCCAAACCGATTGCACAAGCTTTCCAGGAATTCGACTAGTCTATGGATTTCTCTAGATTAGACCTCTTCTAATTTATTAAGATTGAGAATAGCGGAAACAAATTAAAAGAGAAGAAGATGAAGTCTATCATTGTATTACCTAATCTAAGAAAACCATTGAGACTAATTGAATTCATAAATTAAACTGGTACTTACTTGCTATGGGCAAAAATTTGAGTCCACCTGTAATGGCCCGGCCCTTAAATTAATGGATTTATAATGTCATAATAGGGGTTACATGTGTAAGTAGTGGTTGAGGGTCCCATGTGGGTCCACCTGAGCACACGTGGCCTTTAGAAATCACCCTTGTCAAATCTGAGTTGGAAAATAGAGTTTTGAGGTGTATCGGTTCGACCGACAAAGAGTTGTTTTTCGTCGGATCGGCCGACTCTGGAGTTGAGTGGAGGATAGTTTCTGGGCTTTGTCAGTTCCACCGACGACGGAACTTAAGTTGGGTATTTAAACCCCGTTTTCACGAATTCCAACCCACTTTCACTAACTCTCCTCCTCACCTGCGAAAACCCTAATTTCCAGCTGAGTCCCTTGCCTTCTCCTTCCCTTGATTTTGGCCCTTGCATACGTGATTTTTAGATTTCGCTCCTCCCAAGCTTTTATTTGCTCGGATTTGTTTCCTCCAAAGGTAAGATCTTCATCCATCCACCTTGTATGTAATAACTTGGCCCTTAATTAGAAAAATGACAAATTTTTAGAACTATTAACTCAGCTTTGTGACCGGTTAATATGATGGAGTACAGAAAGAGTTTTCCGAAAAGATATTATGTGACCCGATAAGAGCTCGTTTGCTTAGTGATCCAGCCCGAAACGAAGTTCGGAGGGCATTTTGGACATTACTTAATGTCTTTTGTTATATATATAAAAATCATGAATAGTGTCTTGTAAACTTCTTGAGTGTGAAAGGTCACTCTTCTGATATATTCAGACCTTAAAATTCACATACATATTAAGCTTTTTACTACGCTACTCAATGGTATTTCCGGAATTTCACGAATATTCATCGAAACATGTATTTTATATATGCTTTTATCTAAAAGCCTCGATTTTCAAGATACCCTATATTTAAAAAATTGGCAAACTCAGATTACAGTCGATCTGCATTTTATTAAACTTTTTGACATTTTTAGAATATTGAAATGAGTATTTTAAACACTTGTTTCGAAGTGTCAAAATCATGGTGATTATAAGCCGTCTATTTTATTAAAACATTGACTTTGTGAAAAATACTCCATTTTCGGTGTCAAAACAAAAAGTGAACATTTCACCGTAAGTAAACCCCGTGTTCTCAACACATCTGCGGTATCGGATTTTCACGAATTAGGGTCTAATATAGTCAAACAAAAAAATGTTAAGGTAACAGTGAATTTTTACTATTGGTAAAAGATAAGATTTTTATTTGCTAACCGTAATCAAAAGTTTTGATACTGCTGGTAGATCTAAGGGACATGGTTCACACAACCAATCTCAAATAGTGATTTTTAAACCACTATAAATAGATCCACTCCGTTTACATTCAAAATCACAAATTCATAGATTTTTTTTAGATTTTCTCTTCTGCTGTGGTGTTTACAATTGCTCTATAACTGCAGTCTTAATTTTTCGGAGGATTTCTTTAAGTATTTATTTTGAATTAATATTGTAATACCCTGACCTAAATTAGGCGTAGTTTAGCTTAATAAATCTTGCTTAGACCGGTTAATCTTGACGATTACGGTTAGGGCTTTGAGAAAAGCCCAGATGCAGCCTAGTCTGAGCTCGAAAGCTCAGTGATCCAACTCGTTAAGATGGAGGGGCAAAATGGTAATTTACCGCTTATTGTTATTATTTTATAAATTATTTTATTATGTGATTATTATTGGATGATATTATTCTCCTTAGTCAAGGATTCTATTTTTGATTTTAGAATAATTTTATTTTCAGAAAATAATATTTAAAACCGCCCGTCAAAACACCGAAAGGCGGAAATAAATATTTTTAATGGTTTTCGAAACAAGATAAATTTTAAAACAAATATATTATGTTAGACCATTTTAGAATGGTCTACTTTATTCTTTCAAACCCCAAAAAAGAGGATTTCAAATTGTTTTATTTAACACAAGTTAAATTAAGTAAATATTGTTAAATTATGATTTTTATTTAAATCAATGGTTTTTAATGAGTTTTAAATCTCCAAATTTTTATGGTAACTAGAGTTTTTAAAACCCAACTCATCTGTTAGGTTAGATTAAATTTTTGAGCTTTTAAAATCATGTTTTAAGTTGAAAATCAGATTTTATCAAATTGTAGACTCATTTGCAAAATTGAAAATTTGGAGGGGCTGATATGCAACCAACGCCCAAATAGTACAGTTAATATTCGGGACGTCGGCAGCAGCTGCATGCAGTGGCCACCCTTCAATCAATTTTCCTTTATATATGGCCTCAGCTCAGCTGGTTTGAACTCCCAAGCTTTCTTCCTTCTCAGACTCTCTACTCTTTGGTGTTTCCAGCTGAGCTCCCTATCAGCCTCTGTTTTTCTAGTTTTGCTTAACCGTAGCTTTAAAGGAAGAATTTTCAAAAGTCGGATTTTTAGCCCAGAAACTCGAGTAAAGGTAACCACTGTGTTCCTCTTTCAATTCCAGTCGGTTTAGAATCAAGAAAAACTGATTTTGGTTAAGTTTTGAGTGTGTAAAACCATTTTAAAGTCTAAGGAAAAACTTGATTTTCTTAGTATCAGTGAGCTTTTGGTGTTAAGATCTAATGGCCTGCTTCGTTTTAAAACTCCTAATCGCTCCCTATGGAAAGAGGACTCACTGAGGAGTCCATCTGACCGGTTAGATGTGAAAACCGAATCCGAAAAACCCACTATTTTTTTATTCGTATTTCATGCAGTGTCTGCCCGTCATTGTCTGCTGTTGCAGACAATGGAGGAAGACGGCTCTCAGATGGTCTGAGGGTCACACGCTTCGGACGGTCAGAGGGCAACCATTCAGACGTTTCGAGTTTTACCCGAAGCCCGAAGCGTCCGAGGCAAGTTTAACTCGTCCGGATATTCCGAGCTGAGTTCAGAAGGACCGAACCCCACTCGGACGATTCGAGCCTCACTCGACATGTTCTGAGATACACAGACCCACCGAGACCCATTTTTTGATTTCTTTCGGTTCAGAAGGACTTCGGATGATCCGAGACCTGATCTTCGGATGATCTGAAGTCAGATCCAAGGTCCGAAGTCAGTGACTAGCTTAGGCAGTGATTTGGATGATCCGAAGTCACAGTACTTGGTTCCGAGGCTTGTTCCGAGGGACCCAGTTTTTAAGTGTAAACTCTTGATTATTTGATGCATGTGATGTTAGTACCCATTTAAATTAAAAAAGTACTAACCCTATTCTCTTACTACTATAGTGTATATATTATTGTATTCACTTCCAAGCTGACTCTATTGGTCGGGCACTGAGTGATTTCACTTCCAGGCCGACGCTATATTTGTCCGGTACTGAGTGACCTCGAGGCCTTACTCAACATGTCAAGTCTGGTCCTATCCAGAAGACAACCGAGAAGTGACATTAGTATCTAGACCTAACTCAATAAGTCAATCTGGTCATGCCCAGAAGACAATATGAGTTTTGGACTGAGCACCTTATTATTACTCTATGGTGGATTATTGTAACTTAAAATGGTTAGAAATCAAATAAGAGACTCAATCCCATTTACATTGGAGATTTTTGGGAAAACAAAGTATGGTTTTGAAATACTACTTGTGTGTATACATGTGAATGCTATGTTGACTTATGATTAATTGTGCACTTGTTTGCTTGTTGTATAGAGACCGCGATACCACACATTTTCGGTGAGGGAACTTAACTTTGCACTAAGTGTAAATAGGTTTTTAATGAGATAGATCTTGAGCAATTAGTGGTTTCAAGTTGATGAACCCACCCATGTGCCTAGACATGATGCACTGTTGTAAGAAGTGATTATGGTAATTGTGAATGCTTATGATGTTGATCATATGAGATATGTAATACTACTTCCACGTGCCATTGACTATTGAACCAATATCGGCCATGTGTGTGAGATGGTTTACATCTACTGGACCATGGGTGTCGACAGTTGTTGACTTGAGGAGTGTCAATATCGGCCGGAGATGTACTTGGAAGGTTGTATTTTGACCGTGTCGGGACTTAATACGATGGTCTCAGCGTAGTATGTAGGCGTTACGTTGGATGACAGCAGTAATGAAAAATATAATGAAATGTGGAATGATAATGAGATTATACTTGAATTTATTGTCAAGCATGAGATATTATTACAACTGTTGATTATTTACTAACATGATGTTTACTTAAATTGCACTTTTATATTTCCTTCACTGGGTTAGTTAACTCACCCCACTTACCTTTCAGGAGATGAACCAGAGGAGGAGAACCCTCTGTTTGAAGCTTAAGGTGAATAAGCTGCGACGTTGCTTTGGGATTCCCACTGAGAGGAATACCCTTATCTTTGCTTTCTGGTTCTTGGAACCATTTGTTTTTGTAAAGTACCATGTGTGGTACTTAGTTTGTTTAAACGTGATGTATTAAACTACTATACGACTGTAGTTACTCTGATGATGTTTCAATGAAAATTTGATGTTCGGGTTATGTGTTAATGTTTGTGTTGGTATCTGTTGGGATAGATTTATGGTATATGTTTGAGTCCACATGGTGAGATCATGTGTGACCTTTGATCCTAGCCGTTGTTCCGGCCCAATTAGAATTTTGGAGTGTCGTCTTACTTTAGTTTTCAAAAAAATAATCAGTCGCGTTTCGGGCCCACCTTTCGGGTCGGGGCGTGACAAATACTTTTACTTTTTAGACCTCATTAAGAGGAAGCTAGATATTCAATTTCGTCAGAAAATGCCTTACGGTTTGCTCTATAAAAATCAGAGAAGAAAATTAAAAAAAAAAAAGAAAAAGAAAAATCTACCATGTACAGTACTTGCGGCGCACTGTACAAGTGGAAGATTGTTGGAATGGCAATTTCGTAATTTTCTCGAACAGTGAACTGATGGCATTTTCGTAATTTTGGTGAACAATATCAATGGCATTTTAGTAAAATTTTGTGAATAGTGCCCAGGGGCATTTTAGTAATTCTGGATATTTTTTTGGAGACAAAAACGTAATTTTTTGGAAAGATTTCAAAACTGAGTTTTATGTTGTTTTAGCTTAAAATACTTATTTTAGACCACTTGTAGATTTATTTTTAATCGTATTAAGTTTAGGGGCAAAATCGTAATTTTTTACAAAATTGTTTAAAACTCTATAAATGTATTGTCATGATATTCTAAATACTTAGGAATATATATTATGGCTATATAGTGTTATTAGACGTTGTATTTACACTGTTTTACGTTTTAAACAGATTACTGAAAAATACTTGCAAACCGAAAGTGAGGAGATTCAACCACACTATGTGTTTACTAAAATGTATCTTATTTTGCATTCAATATAATGTATCTTGAACCATTAGCCCTGCGGCAATAAGTGGATGTCCGTGGTCATTTTTATTGACGGAAAGGATGTGATTGGATTAGAATCCGATACCGACACTGTTCATACGTAAGGAGGTGAGTTTCTACATATGAAACGTGAACATGAGAGTGTTTCGGGATGTTAAGATCTAGCCATCCTAAAACGAAGTACGAAACTCACTTATTCCTAGAGACTACTTGGTATTGTGATGATGGTGATCTGATGATAGATCAGGGATCCAACCGTGATTCTGATAAGAACATGCATTTTGTGTATACCTGTGTGTATTGCAGGATAATTAATTTATGCGATAAATGATGAGTATAGGGTAGACATACCCGATTGGAGAGAAAGGTAACACTTATTTGTGTTATAATATAACCCGTTGGTGGGATTTTAATTTGTATTAGTTTTTTCAGCATAGTATAGTTAAATACTGATTGCTGATATTTGTATTATGATTTTATGCAGGAGGGCTTAGGAATGTATATTAGCTGAGTGAGGTTATTATGATCATATATATGAGAGATATTATGTGGGTTGACAATTATGTTTAAATCCATGTGTTGATGTGCATATTAATTGGTGTACTGTGCAAATCAAATTACCTAACACCAATGTGTGAAGTACATACCTCGTGAAGGGCATTGGTACGAGGTGTATTTAAAATACGGGTTGTGTGAAATACTGAGCATGAATTTGCCAGTGGTGTAGGAAACGTATTACTCGCTGTTAGGGAAAAGCAGTAGACGTCGTTTGGCGGGGGTATCTTTTTGAGAAAGGAAGGACATTTCATGGTTAGATAACTGTGTTGACATTAGTCTACATGATTTCTAAGTGTATAAATTATTGTTTGATAACATGTTTATTACGTTGAGAATATGCTTTATTATCTAGAACTTTCTATTGTTTTCTCTTCACTGAGCTTGTAAAGCTCATATCCCTTATGAAACAGGAAACCCGGGGGATGAAGGACAGGAGGATCTTCAGCTGCAGTAAAGGGTGGAAACCCTTTAGCTATCTACCTAATGTTGGGATCTTATGTTTAGCTTATTAGATGTTGTATGTATGAACATGTAATGTAATAAACCCTTTATGGTGTTCGTTTGAAACACTGTAGGATGCAATAAAGTCTACTTCGTTTCTGATATTGATGGGATTAATTGATGGTAAATGTTAGGTAGATCATGTGTGACATTTTCTACTTGGACTTTCTTAAGAGGTCAAGTATAGATTACATGTTGGTTAGTAGTGTATCCACATACTATGCGTCGAGGTTTTGGGTCTTAAACGGGCCCATGGTGACCCCTCCATCTGCCTGAGATTCTTATCGGCTAGGTATGGTTGGATCCGAAGCTGCCAAATGTCAAATCCAAACTTGGTCATATGAGATGTTAAGTTTATATATTAAAATGATTTTCGCAAAGGCTCAGTATTGTGTTAGAAAAAAAAATCTCATGTCAGTAGGCTCGGAGGGTTGGGGCGTGACATTGTATTTCCCTTATTTGATGGGATAGGTGCGAGTTTCTTAGGGATTGAAGTGAGAATGGCAATTTGGGCCTTGAATAGGGAAAATGCATGGCTATGCTTTGAGTGGGTTTTGGGTCTAGTGAAGACATATAATTGGGGGAAATGATCTAATGTCGATTTTGAGCTTTATTGTTGAAGAGATTGGTGATTCCTCATGGGTTCAGAGGGTTGACCAGAGTTTGGGGTCAAACCTAGGGTATAATTTGGGGGTTTTGCTTCTAAACTATATTTGGAGCCTAATCTATGAATTAATTGGATATTATTGTGTTCATTGCTATGATTAGAGCCGACGAATCCCGAACCCGGAGCTGTACAACTGGAAGATCAATTCAGAATTTCTTAAAAACCTCAAGGTGAGGAACACTGTACACCTTGGTTGATGAATTGTTGGCTATATATGTGATTTTGGATATTATAAGTTATGAATGCATCTTTTGCTTGATGCCTTGAAGTAATACCCTATGCTATATGAATCTACATGTATACTTTATTGTGAAATTCCCCAATGTTGTGATGATTAGTTAATCATGAAAATGTTATGATGATGATGAACTTGATATGATAGTTGGTTAACATCTTTAAGAATGGCTACGATGATAATCGATGATGGTGCTTGGGTTTGGACACTTCTTGAGGGGAGATAGTGGGACCAATTGTGTAAACCTTGGTGGGATGTGATTGTATTGGGCTATGATTGTAAGGGGTGATAATGTATGCTTAAACACAACCAAATGAAATATTTTAAGGTGAGGCAATGGCCTATCTCCCAAAGTCAACCTTTTTCCTTGAGAATGCATAGAATGTATAATACTACATAGAATGAGTTATGCTTGCTATCCTAGATGATGTAGTGATCATGATGTACATTGTTTGCGTGCCCATCATATTGTGAATGTTTCCCATTGTATTATTCACTCATGAGACCTTAGGATACTAACTAAAGTGTGAATATGGGAAATTGTGTTAAATGGGCATGACAACATTGAGAACATGAGAAGTGAGATTAGACTCTAGGGGTAGATAAGACTTGAGCATGTACCTTCCCCCAAATAGGCCCCACTAGTGTGATGACCCAACTCCTTAGAGGAGGTTGGAGTGACAATAAAACAAATGAGGTCATGGAACCCTATTGGAGTGGTGGCATCGGCTATAGAGACTTGGTCCCATAGGGTTGCCGTCAAGGAGTAGGTCCCGCACATGCTACAAGCTGGAGGGCGCTCTCACAACTATTTGGGTCCATCAAGGAGTATGTCTCTCACATGTCACGCGCAAGAGGGCTCTCTCACGGCTGTTTAGCACACTTGGTGTGCGTTGATGTGCAGGGTTAAGCACCGTATACACCTTGGGTGATGGGCCTACCTGGTAAGGAGTGACTCAACCATCTTAGAGCTTGACTGAATCACTCATGAGGTGAAGGGACGCAGAGCGAGGTAGACTATAGCACACTAGACGTGAGTCACCTACTTAATAAGTTGTGGGCCCTAAGTCTCGCTAGGGCTCATAAGGTATTTATCATGTTTGACTGCCCATTCCATAGAGGTATCCGTTTGGATCTTTGTTCCATAATGATGACGTGATAACACAACATATTGTATAGCTTTACTTATATTCAATTTCATACATCTCCATGTGGGTGCGTGAGTGTGTAGCATACATTGATTTCCTCATTGAGCTTGTTTACGCTCACCTCCTTGCCATTTCAGGTAATGTTGCACCGACTGGGTCCGAGGGACCGCGAGGGAGAACTTAGACTACACTATTGATGTTCCACGCATTATCTCACATGGACTAGGCTTATTTTGATATTTTGTTACATGGCTAGGATTATGATTGTTGTAGTAACTTTGAGAAACCATGTACAATTACATTTAAGCTATGAAGGTTGTATTTGAGATATTGAAGAAGACCATTTGACTTAAGTTGTAGTTTGGGGATGTAACCCGTATTTTGTAGAGTTATGGAGTTGCTCTACATTGTGGATGATGATACTATGTTTTGACAAATACTTTTGTAGAGGCCAAGAATGGCCCATATCTCCTGTTTTAGGGGAGACTCTACGAAATTTCGGTAGGGGTCCCACACCCCCAATAATGGTCTAAGGTCCTTGTGTATGGTTCACACGTGTGATATTTAATATTTGTTGTGAATTATATAAAAAGAAAAATTTTATCCCTGTCACGTGTCGTCTTTGGGCTGGGGCGTGACATCTTGATATCAGAGTTTTGGTTCATTTTCCCCTAGGATTGTGCGTGTGGAGTCGACCGCTAACTGTCTAAGGTAGAAATTATTTTGTTTTGGAAATAGTTTTCTGTTGGGTGTGAATGCATGATTGCTTGGTTGGTTGTTGTTTGTCGGGTTTGATGCCCTTATATGCTTGTGTTTGGCCTATGCTGATATAGTTGCTAATATTTAAGATATGGCCAAGGGCAAAAGTACCCACAACACCCAACAAATTCCAGAAAACAATAATGGCACCTGTGTGGTGGAGGATGCCGCCAACCAAGAAGCGACCATCCAAGCCAAGGTTGAGTGAAGAGTCCAAGAAGTCTTAGCGGCTAATTTAGCAGGAGCAAAGTGTGGCCAAGGAGACACAAGCAGAAATAGAGGTAAACTCGGTTTTCCAACATCGAGCACCTGAAGCTCTTTGTGATTTCAAGAGACAGTCTCTTCCAGTATTCAAGGCTAATCCGAATTCAATGGTCGTGGAAGAGTGGCTAAAGGAGATAGAGATGATTCTAGACAGGATGGACATCTATGATGACGCCACCCGCGTCAAGTTTGCAACTTTCAAGTTGGGTGGTGAGTCCCGCCATTGGTGGAAAGTAATGAAGTTTGCTAAGGCAAACAAGTTGATTTCATGGAACGAGTTCAAGGAAATGTTGCACAATACGTCCCGATAGTGATTAAAGAAATCAAGCTAAATGATTTTCTAGCCTAACGCAAGGTGATATGTCAGTGACACAGTATTTGACTCGTTTCAATGAGTTGGCCCGATTTCCTCCTATCATAGTAGTGGATGACAAAGCAAAGGCCCACAGATTTGAGTAGTGCTTACACCACAATATTATGAGCCAAGTTACACTCCTTCGCCTACCGACTTTTGCTGAGGTAGTTGATAGGGCCCTCTTGGCTGAGGCCACGGCAAGAATGGTAGGTGCAGTGCAGTTTTAGCCATCTTCTAAGAGCGGACATAGAGTGTTCAACAATGGAAAGAACAAAAACAAGAAGAAGACTGCACCCTAATCATCTAGTGGATCTTCTAGCCAGTCAAGACAGTCATTAGGGAGAGATGATGAGTCAGAGACTCGTGCAGTTGAGTGCCAGATTTGTGGCAAGAGAGGACATTCATCCAAATCTTGCTATCAGAGGTCTATATCTGATAAGAGACTTTGCTTTACCTGCAAGCAAGAAGGACATATTTATAGGAGTTGTCCTCAAGGTGCAAGCACCAATCGAGCAGTGGCCCCTAGCAGGCAATGAGAGCAACACCTATTCTTGCCTAGAGACAGGCCCCGCAGACTTCAAGGGTTAGTTCTTAGAGACTTGGGCGAGGCAGAGGCAGAGGCCATCGGGGCCGTGGTGCTTCTAGCAGGATGTTAGCTGTTATTCCTCTGACTGGAGAGACTGTTGATACTCCAGTGATGCACGGTATATTACTCTTCTACAGTTCACAGGCTCATGTATTATTTGATTCTAGTGAATCGCATTCATTCATTGCATCATGGTTTGCACATTTGTTGGGACTCCAGACCAAGCCGGTTCGCACACCTTTGAGTGTCACATCCCCGCTGGGATGGGAGATAGTAGTTGACAAAGTGTGCAAGACCTGTGTTATGACCATTGGTCACCTTAGTTAAAGTTTGATTTGCTAGTTTTGGACATGTCCGGTTTTGACGTGATTTCTAGTATGGACTGGTTGTCGGCCCACATAATTGTGATAGACTGCTTCAAGAGACAAGTATCTGGTCGATTGTTGACGAGTATTGACTTTGCCAGTTTATTGAGTCTGACTTTTAGTCTAGTTACGAGTGTTGTTCGCAATGATGCAGTTGTACATGGCATGATTGCCAATTTGGGTTGGGAGGATGTATGTGATACTCAAATTGAGATGCCTAGAGTAGTGCAAGATTTTCTGGATGTGTTTCCCGAGCGACTAACAGAGTTTCCCCCACCTCGAGAGGTTGAGTGTGTCATTGAGTTGATGCCCGACACGTCACCCATTTTTATTACTCCATATTGCATGGCACCGGCTGAGTTAAGAGAGTTAGAGATTCAGATCACCGAGCTTTCTTCTATCGACTTTATCCGCTTGAGCACTTCTCATTGGGACGTGCCAGCTAACTTGTTAAAAAGAAAGATGGCACGATGAGTATATGCATTGACTACCGGAACTGGGTGACAATCAAGAACAAAAACCCACTGCCTAGGATCGACGATCTCTTTGATCAGTTGAGAGGAGCTAAGTACTTCTCTAAGATTGACCTCCTCCGATTATCACCAGTTGAGGGTGAGGGAGGGCAATATCCAAAAGACCCTTTTTTGCACCCGATTTAGGCATTTTGAGTTTGTTGTGATGCCATTTGGGTTGACAAATACGCTGGCTACCTTTATGAACTTGATGAACCGCATCTTCCGACTATATTTGGACCGCTTTATGGAGGTATTTATTAATGACATTCTGATTTATTCTGCGTCGGAGACAGAGCATGAGCAACACCTGGGTACAATGTTACAGAGCTTGTCAGAGAACCACCTATATGCGAAACTCAGCAAGTGTGAATTTTGGCTGAGAGAGGTGTAATTTCTTAGGCCATGATGGTTCTAAAGTCCCGTATGAAGCGCCTATAGAATAAGGCTAGCCCAAGGAAGCTACGGCCCTAGTCATAGTCTTTGGTACTAGCCAATCCCGAACTGCATGGACTTTGGACGGATCAATCTTGCTGCCATCCGCAGAAACAATATATCCGAAGACATTGATAGTATCAGTAGAAAAAGTACACTTTTTAAGATTAGCATACAAATTTTCCTTGTGTAATACATCAAAGACTGCTCTAAGGTGATCTAAGTTTTTCGTCTCTGTTTTGCTGTATATAAGAATATCATCAAAGTAGACAACTACAAACTTCCCAATGAATGGTCGCAGCGTCTGGTTCATAACTCGCATGAAAATACTTCGAGCATTGGTATGACTAACCACTCGAACAAGCCTTCCTGAGTCTTAAAAGTTGTTTTCCATCATCCCTTGAACGAATGCGAATTTGATGATACCCACTGCAAAAGTCTACCTTGGAGAAGACCTTAGATCCTACCTAACTCATCCAACATGTCATCCAACCATGGAATTGGAAAGTTGTAGGGAACTGTTCTTTCATTGCGCCTAGTATTCTTTACTAGCCAAGTAAATTTTGCATTAAGAGAAAAAGAAGGCAATAGATTTTTTATTTGGGAACCATTAAATGTGATAAATGAGGCATTACTAGTACTTTCCACTGCTTAAATAGTTCATACATGCAAAAAGATAAACAGCCCTACGTTCAAAATTGAAAATGCCCAAATCAAAACCCAATCGTATAGTGCTTGGCCAATAGCTATGTATTTTGCTTGAGCCACCATTACCATCGACAACGATACTGAGAATCACCATGATGATTATAGAGATAGCAGTTATGGTTTGGAATCTCCAACTAAGCTCAAAATCAAATAGAGTAATAGAGCAACTTCTTCCAAGTTTTTTAACAAAATTACGTCAAAGTGAATATTCGACTTGAATCCAATTTTGAGTTGACTTATGCCGCATCTCAACACAATCCTTAATTTTCCAGTTCACTTTCTATTTTTAGCTTCACCTCAAGACATAAAAGAGATACAGCCATCCTAGTCGTCCCTCAAATTAGACCCACAACCTGGGGTCAAAATCTTGGCCAGCCGATACAGCCACCGATCCAGCTGTATCGATTCAGCTGATCAATTTCTCTCTCCATTTTTTATTTTTTTCAAAAAACCTGAAAAAAATTATAGACAATTCTAAACTATGTAAATTTTTCATTATTTCTCAGTTGTTCAGATATTTAAATATATATTTTTTCATTATTTCTATCAGCCGATTATTTTTCTTATGGCCACAACATAAACCCTAATTTTCACAATGAGGGCTAAAGAGAAGAAGAAATTACATTTGGGCTTTAAAAACAGGACTGGGCAGTGTAAGCTATGTCTTTGGGACAAAGACACTGGATTCTACCCCTTGTCTTTTTTCTTAAAGGTTGTGGGTTCAAGTCATGTCACTGTCTAAGGACAACACCTTCATTAGAAATGCAATTGAATCAATTAGCTTATCTGAATCCACCTTATGCAATTGAATCAATTAGCTTATCTGAATCCACCTTTTTCAGGTTGTTGATATTCTAAACCTGCATTTTAAGGTAAATCCAGTAATAAAAGAAGCTGGTCCACATCTCTAAAGAGTAGAGACTAGCCACCAAGCATGACAAAGTAATAAGCTGATGCCGAAAGGTTAATACCAGAGACTGAAGCTGAATCATCTTCATGATTTTTTTCTCAGATATCATAGTTGCGAACCGTGGTGTCCAGAGAACACGATTTTGAGTACTTCAGAAACAATGGTTAATCAAAATAATTTTAGCTTGTATACAAACAAATGAACCTACATAACATTTTTTAGAGCTACCATGGTTAATTCCTAAGTATACATATAAATTAACTCACTGTGGTATGATGATATTCAGAAGTTTCTGAGAGGCCACCATCTCATCATTTTTAATGGATTATCTGATCAAATGACCTACTCATGAAGATTAAAAAATGGACATCCTGGTTTCTTCTGTAACATACAACTAAGTATGAAATTGCATATGATGCTTCAGAGAAAAAGTTGTAGACAAAACTGATTTTATCCTCGGAGGGGAGATTTTTTTTGCTGCTAATGAATACTTCCATCTGCAAAAAGGAATAACAAAATTAAAGCTATTTTGAGCAGGAATCACTAACACTATAACTAGAGGACAGGTTATATGTGTGCAGAACAGAGATGCAAATGTGGAAAGGAATAAAAAAAAGGAGAGAGGTACCTTCATTCCACCATATTCTCTAATGAACACGAAAAAAAAGGAAAATAAATTACATGTAGGCATGAAACCAAGAGGAAAATACAGAAATGCATGGAAACTGAGGGCAGTGCCATCTCACCCAAGAAATGAAAAGTGCATTATGCATTCCTCTATATGAAAATCACCTATAGATTAAGGAATTCATAGCCCAATGTCATTTCCAACAATTAAGCCCACCCATAACCAATCTAACCCCTCCACACACTATACTACTATATCAATTATCAGGCAGCCTAATTTGATATTAATATGATTGACACCAGTTCTTCAATGAAAACCTTCCTGAAAGGTGTCATAATGGCAATTAAACTTTAAGACATTGAAATCTAAGGGTCAAGGTGAGATCTAATCAAGGTGAGGATTGCCCTAAAATTGCCAGAACATTCCATCATAAAGGTCAAGATCCTTACTCTTTCTCAAAATATTGCAATTCACACTTAGTAGGAAACACATTTAACTACAGTCTAGATGCATAATGTATTAATGCAGGTGCTCCCTATCCTGATTTGCCATGATTCTGTTGCATGTCAATATGCATCCAAGAACACCAAATTTAATTCTAAGAAACAGCAAACTGTCATTAATATATTATATGAAACAAAAACGAAAAGAAGATAACATCAACACTAAGCAAAGAAACCCAATTTGGCCAAAGAATTTGCTAAAGCATTTCTTTTTGTAGGAAACTTTCCAACATCTTCCAAATAATTTTAAGAATGTAGAAGTATCCCCATGGACTCTTTTCCTCCTTTCACCCATGAAAACACAAGAACATTTAGGATCAGTTTCCAATAACTATTCCTAAGAAAGATTCTTCTAATCAGTAACAGAATTCAATTTATTGGGTAGCGATTTAGGCACCCCATATTGTTGAATTAGCGACCCCTTATACTTTCTCCTTACTTTTCACCAATCAAATACTTGTAAATACTGGAAAACTATAAAGAACACCTCATTCTATAAAAAACAGGAGTGCAAAATCACTATCCAAATAAAAATAGAAGAATACAAGCTGCAAATGAACAGTGCAAATGGAGTCTCGAAGGTTAACTAAAAACATTGCAGTACCACCCTGTACTATCTGGCTTCAGATGAACCCAAAGAAGAAAAATAGGTAGTGGATTTCAATTAGTGGGGAAATTTACCTCCACGCCATAGTTTTTAGTTTCAATTTGAGGAGAAACACTCCTGCTAGACAAAGTAGATAATCTTTGATACGTCAGTCCTTGAGACCACCTGACTCAGGTACCAAGCATTTTGTTTGATGAGGCAATCAATTAATCTTCACTCCAAATTTCCTTGTCTCCTAAACTAGATAAGAAATACTGACTACAACAACAACAACAAAAAAAAAAAAAATCCTTGTATAGGACCTAAATACCTAATTCAAATCCTAAATCTTTGATTTCAAATGCCATAATCAACTTCTTTATATCTTGAGTGAAAAGAATCATCATCGGTCAATAATAATCAACATAAACTAGTAACATTGCGATTCTGTCCACAAACATGAATAAACAAGGACTGATCAAGATTTATAAAAAGCATATCTGTATGAATTCATTGAGCATGTTGAACCAAGCACATGGTGTTAGAATAATACTATATATTAAGTGTACACTTGAAGAATATTGTAGCATAGTTGGGGAGTAATTCCTATTTATTCTATACAAGGACAACAGTTCAATGCCTACATTACAATTAATGTCCCAATCTCCCCTTGAGATACACAACATTCTCAGAGTCTCCCCCATCTCTTAGCTCTTCATCTACTTCTTTCTTGGGTTATATCTTTAAAGCACATCACATGGAAAATGCTAGATCCCTTACTAAAGTTAAGTATCAATAACATTTGCAAGCTATCTGATGATATAACTGAAATATCTTCTTCTAGAAATGAGATTTAGCATCTCAATTACCATGACTTTGCACTATGAGATAAGAAACAATCCATATTGCATCAAAGCCAATTTTACGTTCAAACTTAATATATTGAAGTGGATTGACATTTTGTTTGAGAGAGGTGGCTTCAAAAAATCTTAAGCAACTTTCTATCTTTGATTTGTAAGTGTTGGAAGGAAAAAATAATGGAAGAGAAGGGAAGAAGAGAGAGAGAGATAAATTCCTGTGTTTTATTTCTTGTATATAATCAAAAGAAGATACACATATATATATATATAGAATACATAGAACCAATCAAGGCGAGCAAAAAAGGAAAATAAGATCGGTTACAATCAATACAATCTAAAAGTCAAATGCACATGTAAAATGTAAAATTACTACAATATGTACAAGACTCCTCCTCAAACTGGTATGAAGATATCGATTAAGCCCAACTTGCTTAAGATATTATCAAGTTGTGATCGAGAGACGGCCTTAGTGAGTATATATGCAAGTTTATCCTTGGATTACAAATAAGGAGTGAGAATCTAACCCGCACAAATATGATGACGAAGAAAGTGAGAATCAACTTCAATATGCTTTGTGCGCTTATGAAACATAGAGTTGGATACAATGTTGATGACGGCCTGATTGTCACAGAATATCAGTAATTGTTGAGAGGAGGCAAAACCCAACTCAACTAAAATTGTTGGAACCATAGTAATTCACAGGCAATATTGGCTATGGCAAGGCATTCAACGTCCGCACTAGAACGAGTAACAACGGTTTGTTTCTTGCAACACCAAGAGACCAGATGAGATCCCAGGAAAACACAATATCCAGTGTCGAGGGATGGTCAAACCCTGACTCACTAAATTTGAGCATTTTGAAGATACTTTATTGCACAGGCAATATGTTAAAAAAGGGCACACCTTTGACACAGGTAATATGTTAAAAAACGGCACACCTTAGACTTAATGGCTTGTCTTAATCCTACCTTTGAGCCTATCCAAGCTCAAATTTTGAGCAAGCGACATTTCTGCCACTCAATGAGGACTATTCTACATTGTTTCGTGATGAGAGGTGTCACCTGGTTATGTCCCCTGTCTTTCTACCAGCTGATCGGTCGGCTCTTGTCTCTAAGGGGCCTCCCTCCCTCAAAGGGAATGAACCAATGATTGATACCCGTACATGATACCAAAGGACAAAAGAAAAAGGGTACCCGATTTTTGTACGTGCTGCAAAATGACCAATTACTATGTGGATTCCTGCTATAAGCTTTATGGTCGACCCTCCTCTAAGCAAGCTCATCATACCGACACACCCTTCGCTGCTGCTGAAGATAACATCATTTGTATGTCTAAACATGAGTATGCCTCCTCACAACATAACAAGTTGCAACTAAAGAATCTTCAATCCTCCGAGGTTTCCCATATTATAAAGAGTCAAGTACTACACCCTTTACCCTCCATGCTTCCTCTAAAAGTACCTGGATCATTGATACCGAATCTACTGATCATATGAATGGTATGTCTCATCATTTTCCACCCTTGCCCTTGTTTCTCTTAGCAAGGTTAAGTTAGCTAATGTGTCTCTCACTAATATTGCTGGAAAAGGGACTATCCATGTGTCCTTCACTCTTGATCTTTCATCTGTCTTACATTTTCCACTATTTATCTCACAATCTATTATCTATTAGTGCCCTCACTAAGTCATTGAATTGTTCAATAACTTTTTATCTTATTCACTGTGCTTTCTAGGACTTGCCCACAAAGCAGACGATTGGTGGTGGTCGTGAACCAACGACTTATATTTCTTCGATCCTCGAGAAGACAAACACTTTGAAGTTTGTTCTACCTCTGTTTCTTAGGATGTTTGGCTTTGGCACTGCCATTTACGGCACCTATCTAATACTGTTTTGAAGCAATTGTTTCCTTTTTTGTCATTTGATAAATTTGAGTATGAAAATTGCCATTATGGCAAACATCATAAACCTTTTCCGCTATCACTTAATAAAAGTACTTCTACATTTTGTTCTCTTATTCACTCTGAAGTTTGGATGTGTCCTCTTGTTTAACGTACTGATTTCCATTATTTTGTTACTTTCATTGATAATTATTCTCTTATGATTTGGGTATACATGATGAAACATAAATGTGGTTTTTTTTTTTTTTATCACTTCTGCACGTTTTATCAGTGGATCAAAATCTAATTTGACCTTCATATCAAAATTTTGCACAGTGATAATGGGGGAGTATTTGTGACATCCATTTTTACAATTTATGTAGAACCATGGCATTGAATCTCAAACCTCTTGCCCTTACACACCTCAACAAAATGGTGTTGCTGAAAGGAAAAATCGCCACGTTCTTCAAGGTAACCTGTTTTGTGACGCCCCAGTCGACTCGGGCACATCGGCTATACAAAACCACAATAAATAAAAAACAAGCCTTTATCTCAAGAGTTAAATTAACATTAATATTAACTTACAATAACTCAAAAGGTAAATAACTTCAAACCCAAAATAAACAATCCGCCTGGTTGAAGTCACCCACAGCTTGGCATCATCTTGCCAACTTAGTGAGTTAGTCGGCCTCTCCTCTTCTAGTACCCTGCAAACTATTAGGGAGTGAGCTTCACTAGCCCAATAGATCACTAGCCGTAGGGGTACAATAGCCACAATAAGGCATTACTGGAATTCAACATATTCAATAAACACATACAAACCATCATGTAGTAATACATCATACCATAGTCCATTCTCAACACATGGACACATGAATGTCATAAAACAGGTGACAAGGCATAATGGTCTGCCAAACAAGCCAAACCTACTGTCTACCATAACATGTCCCATCCAACGTGTATATCTCATAACTCGTATATATAATGCCTATATATTATCAAAGCTTCAAGTCCTATGCACTCGGTTGTTAATCAACCAACCGAACATTTACTCATTACTTTATAGCCATAGGCTCTCAGAATCATACCCTTTCCACATACGTATGCATAATCTGCACCTAGTCATGGTACTCGGAATTACTAACATGTGTCTTTTCACCCGTCTCTGATGCGGAATTCATGAGAACCTCACTCCTCACTGTAGACTGACAGTGAAGTAGCTTGACAGTGCGAAGGCCACATTTGGCTTATTTGACACACCAACCTACTCCTCACCTGCCTAACATAGACTTTTGGTTTTTTGGTTTATTGGTCTAACTCAGACCCACTGAGAACACAAAGTCGAGCACGCCCTAAATCATACCTTATAATTCACCTTGCAATGCGTAGTCAACGCGAAACAACCATCGCGGCTTGTGCCATTACGATTTACCCAGTAATGCATTAGTCAACACGGAACAACCATCACGGCTTGCGCCATTGCTTCTCAAACATATTTCTGTGAAGTCAACGCTAATCTATAGCTCGTAGACAAATAAACCAGTGATACTCATATATGAGCATGAGGAGTATTACCCATTCCTCGGCCCTCAATCAAACCATCCAGTACATAAGATCTCAAACATAGACCTGTAAGTGCCCCGGTTCGTCCGAGTCACCCTTATTGTCAATTACGTAACTCAATTGAACTTGCCTTGGATGAATAAGAAGATCTACTATGGAGTTGAAGCGTCTACACCGAATACGATATTGGCACACAGGTAAGTGAACCATAGGAGACCTTAGGCTAAGTCATATACCTAGAAGTCAATTGGAAAATAAATTAAATACGTGACTTTCAGCCTTGAGGCCTCATCCAATCTGCCGAGGCCTCGCAACCAGTTATGCTGAGCTGAGCTGAGTCTAGCTGACCCTGTGTCGAGCTGACTCAGTCTCTTATAGTTTTAGAAAGTTAAAATCTGTGAGTGTTTAATTGAGAGGTAATTATGGTAAATTTATTGGAAGCTTATTATGATAAATAAAATTATCCACATGGTGAGATGGGTAATTATGGTAAATTGATTGAAAGCTTATTATGGTAAACAAATTTATCCATGGTGAGATGTTGCCACCTCTCTTAAGTTTGAATTTGAATATCCTTGGGGAGCTGTCCATAACAATTATGGAAAGGCTCCTCCATGATTTGTAATCCACCTTACAATATTCTCATCAAGTCCTTGTTAGTGGCTAAGATAAATGATTTGCAAGTCATGCACGGTGGAGATGAGGTGGCTAATATCTGATTGATATCTGGCTGATCTGGCTGAATCTTTGACACAGCACATGTGTGCTATCTTTCCAGCAAATACCGCTGGCGAGGCCTCGTCAGAATCAGCGAGGCCTCGCAGGCGTGACTTACAGCAAAACTGCAAGCTGTCTTTCCAGAATTACCTCTGGCGAGGCCTCATCAGAAGCAGCGAGGCCTCGCTGACGTGACTTACTGCACTCCTTAAAACTGCTTATAAAATAACAGTAAGGGGGCTGTTTTAAGTACCGAATACACACAGCAAACACTCAGGAACATATTACCAGTGAGTGATCATTCGGCCTTCCCTCTAGACACCTTTCTTCATCATCCTTCTTAGTGAATGTTTGGGTAATCAATACCCCAATCCTAATGAAGAGCAAGGTGTTCATATAGGACTATAAAACCAGTCATACCCTTGTCCTATACTGCTGTGCCGATAGTCATTTTGATGGAGCTAAACTAATGGAAAGGAGCACACAGATTCAGTAAAGAAGAGAGAGCTTAAAGGAAAACGGTCAAGGCCCAAGGCAAGTATTTCTTCTTTGTTTTATTTCAAACATTGTAAAGTGGATTAGAACAGTGTGTTTGAACCACTCTAAAAAATAGGTGTAGAGGATTAGACCGATTGGGTTGAACCTCTATAAAAAACTAGGTTGTACTATTTGGGTGTGAGACCCATACATAGTATATTTGGGATAGCCCTAGAGAGGGTGAGTCCAACAGTGGATGTAGGTTCAGGTGAACCGAACCACTATATATCGTTGTGCATGTGTGGTTTGTATTAATGGTTTGATTCATTTGTTTATCACTTGCACACACGTTTATTCTGCTACACATATTGTTAAATCTGATTTATTTTTTAAAAGGGAACTAAAATTGAAAACCGACATATTCACCCCTTCTAAGTCGTGAATACTTCTAGTAACGGAATTTCAAGACCTAATCATACCCCTACATATGGTAAACCCTCATATGCCCTACACACCTCCACAAGGCAAATCATCCCAGCTGTGTATATCAAACAACATTCATCATACATAATCACATTGAGATTCATACATAATCAATCGAAACATAACATATCTCATGTGAAGGGTCCTCAATCAATTAGACGGACTCGGCCCGGTTCTTCGGGGCAAATAAATATCCACATAAACATTCAAGAACCGGTATCGATCAAGGCCATATCCACGTCTTTCTACGTATGCCCAAATCACATTTAAACAAAAGACCCCTTTTACCTCAGGGACAAACAATCGATTATACACTGTATAATCTCAACAAACGAACAACAATCGGAAAACGCCGATAAAATCTCAATACATATTCGATAAAACAACATACCCGAATATCAACAAGGTTTCGTACTCCCTACCACAAAATCAAGAAGCTTAGAGTCTCTTGAAAGCCAAAAGGAACCCAACCAACAATCCACATCACTGCTTGGAAGAGAGGAACTCGACCTCCGGACTCCGGAGCGGAAACCAACAAATGGGAGAAAGAAATCTTCCATCGGGAGTGAAGGAGAGTGAAAGAGCTGAGAAAACCATTCTCAAAACCCTAGGACTGAATCCCTTTTTATAAGAAAAAGATCACTTAGTCACAAAGTCAACTCATCACTCCTCCCATCTTATCTTCGGTCGACTGATCTAAGTTACTTCGTTGTGAAGCAAAGAATCGGTCCTCCCAAGCTCCTCTTCGGTCGACCGATCAAAGTTACTTCATCGCTAGGAAAATCCTTCGGTCCTCTGAAGCCTATCTTCAGCCGACCAATCAAAATAGGCTGAAAATGGGTACTCTCAGGTTTTCGATCCGACAGAAAGATCAGTCCAGCGATTTGGACCTTCGGTCCACCCATTTGGTTACCCTGCATTTTGGCAGTTTTGCACCCTTTCGCTAAAACGGCAATAAATTGAGCTACAAAGCTCAGATTTGTTTGTTCTTGTGCTCGTGACTAAACTATCCAACTAAACAAGGTTCACCAATTTTGGACTTCATTTGATATCTCAAATGTGATCCACAAATCAGACCTATTTCGAACCACCTAGTGTTGAAGTCAACTTGGATTAGATTTGAGCCAAAGTCACTTCCACATGTCCTCTATGAGAATCCTCAATAGTACAATGGTTCGGGTCATTACACGTTCCCTGCTATTTACTATGCATGTACCTAAGTCATATTGCCACGAAGTTGTTTTAACTTCATGCTATCTAATTAATCGCATGCCTCACGTGTATTGCACAACAAATCCCCAATTGATATTACGTCTATACACAAACATGTTTCCACCATTCCTTTACATGTCTTTAGATGTGTTTGTTTCGTCCATTTGTTCTCTAGCGATAAACTCTCCCAACGTTCTGTAAAATGTCTGTTTTTGGGATATTCACTGTTCCATAAAGGGTGTAATTGTCTTGGTCCGATCACGGGTAAAACGTATGTCTCCATGGACGTCACATTTTTTGAACACGTTCCCTATTTTGATCAAACCAAGTCCGACTCTTTCACTTCCATCAATTCTTCATTCTCTCACAATGGATATTGCTACTTCTGTAAATCCCAAGCCCACTCTTGTATATCAAAGGAGAAATCATAAGTCTGCGGCTCAACATGACGCCACGCAACCATCTATTAGTGGCTCAGATCCTTCTCTTACTAAACCTGAGCTTCCTATTACCCTTTGGAAAGGATAAGCGTTCATGTACTGACCATCTCATTGGTTGACTTGAGTTCTTGTCATTTTGTCTCTCCATCTTATCGCAGGTTCTTGATAACACTCATATTCCTAAGAGGATTGATACGACTCTTCAGGATCCCTATTGGAAGGCAGCAAATAGAAAAAAATTGGTAGGACTAGAGAAAAATCATACATGGGAGATGGTTTCGCTTCCTCCAAAAAAATTTGTTGACTGGAAATGGGTTTTCACTCTAATACATAAACCTGACGATTCAATTGCTATATATAAAGCTTGATTGGTTGGCAAAGGCTTCACACAAACTTATGGGATTGATTATCAAGAAACCTTCTCCCTTGTGGCCAAAATCACATCTGTTTGGATCTTGATATCCATTGCTACCACGCATCAGTGGCCCTTTCATCAGTTAGATGTCAAAAATTCCTCTCTTAATAGTGACTTAAAAGAAGAAGCCTACATGCTTCTACCTCATGGGTTTGTGAAACAGGGGGAGCAAGGGATGGTTTGCAAATTCAAGAAGGCTATCTATGGTTTGAAGCAGTCTCTACGGAAATGGTTGAACAAATTCAGTATGCCTTATTGCAAGTATGGAATTTCCTCACTGTCAAACAAATCACTATGTGTTTGTCTCCCGTGCTCAGTCTAGTGTGATGCTTCTTATTGTTCATATTGAAGATATTGTTTTTATAGGGAATAATGCTCCATTTATTACTTCATTAAAAGACTATTTACGACACTCCTTTGATATAAAAAATTTGGAGCCACTCCACTATTCTTTTGAGATTGAAGTTGCTCGTTCTTCTAAAGGGCTTTCTCTTTCTCCAAGAAAATATGTTTTAGATATTTTATAGGATGCATGATGTTCAGGATGCAAGCCAGCAGACACTCATCTTGATATCAATACTAAGTTTTTTGCCTCAAATGGAATTCCATTAGATGATTCCACATTTTATAAAAAACTAGTGGGTAAACTTATTATCTCACCATTACTACGCCAAATTTATCCTATGTTGTTGGAGTGATACGCTAATTTATGCATGCCACACATGATGCCCATCTTCAAGTGGTTTTTCATATCCCTCATTATCTTAAACTCAGCCTGGACGAGGATTATTCTATAAACACTAATCTCAAATGGCCATTCGTGGTACTCTTGCTAGCTCTCTTGATGACCATAGCAATGCTGCTTCCAACAAAATCTGCGATTCCTTATGGCATATTGAAGGGGAAAAAAGAGAGAGGAAAAAATGGGTTTCCAAGAGTCTCTGCAGCTGTGTAGAAAAACAAAGAACATGGGCCCCTTTGATGACCAAAACCCCTAGGTTAGCAAAATGGATTGACACTAGGGTTAGGGGCAACTATGGGTGTGAAGTTTCAGCAGTACTTGATGAGTAAACACTCAAGATCATGGAGGAAGAAAACAAAAAATGCGTTTCTGAACATCCTTGTAGCGGTTTGAAAAAATTGGTCAAAGGGGGTTCCACAAGCACTCAAACTCAAAATCGCGTCGTACAAATGTGATGTAAGGCCAAAAACGACCATAAAGATGTGGGGTTTTAGGTTCAAATCCGTAGAAATACTCCATATCTAAGGGCACAAACAGATAATGCCCTATGAACCACCCAAAAAATGTAGTAAAAACCTATCTCTGAAATAGTGGAGATGCGCGCCACGTGCGCGTGCACACACACACACACACACGTCATTTTTATATCATTATTCAATGATTTTTTTTTAATGAGTTGGGACTTTAAAAGTGGATTGGGTTATGGCTAAGGTTGGAGGAGGCCAAAATATTGGTTGGGTTGAAAAATAGTGACACAAATTAAATATAGGTAGGAGAAACGAGAGAGCGAGAGAGTGCACTTGGGAGAGAGAGTGTGAGATTTCCTTTCAGAGAGAAGAGGAGAGTGCAGGAAGGCTTTCATTCAACCTGGACGACGTTGGTGATCGACGACACCGGGCTGGGGGATAGGTGAGCGGCGATAGGGGAAGGGTGGCAACAACTGAAAACAAAGCAAAGAAAATGGAACAGGGACGACAATGCCATCACTTTGTTCGTGGCTAACTTGCTGGACTTCACACCCAGAGTTGGCTTCAATCAACCTTCAGGAGATGGGGAACAACCACAATGATGAAGGATCAGCCAGCAATTCGACAGGAAAAGATAGATAGTCTGCAACTTGGCAGAGATAGGAGATAAACAAACCAAATAATCTTATTCTTCAATTCATAATTCGTATGAGGAATGTCCCTCTGCTTACAACCATCAATATTTATAAGGAAAAAAAAAAGAAAATAGTAAAGACTAGACTTGATTAGGAAATCCACCGACCTAGCTTTCCTATCCTACTAAAACAAAGACTCTTTCCAATATTCTAAAATGAAAATAACAAGTCCCAATCTACTCAAACTTGTTAATTAAGAAATAAATAAATAAAGAAAATAAAAAATAGAAATGGAGTCCGTTAAAAATCAAGAAACTATATTCAATAAGGAGTATTACACACATATATATAGCCTCTAGCTGGCCCAAGGGCTATTTTAGTCAAACTCTAAACTTAATCTAAATAGATCTCTTGATAGAGATAAACCCAATCTAAGTATCCTAATTACATACTAATTCTAATTATTGAACATTCCCCCAGTGACTCACTTGAGTTTATAATTATTGAACAAAACAAAACTAATAACTATCCATCTGCCGGATGACACGCAATCTGGTGAAGGCGTCAACAGTGAAAACGTGTAGATGAAGCCAAACATTAAACCAACGTGTCACATGTGCTTCAAGTTGCCAGAGAAGAGAGAGAGTTGCCAACGATTGCCAAGGTCCATCATTTCATGCAAATGCTAGTGCCATACTAATGCCAATACTAATGCCACTTCAAATTCCAATTCCCAATGCAAGTAGGGACTCCAAACAAGCTTCAAGGTTGCAAAGAGAACAAAAAATCAAATCATCCAAATGTGGCTGCAATCGGCTGCAAGTGTACCAATGCAAAATCAAAGCTGACGAAGAAGAGAGACAGACAGAGAGAAGAGACTAAATCAAATCCTCCAATCCTCCAAAGTGTGACTGCAAACGGAGGAGACAAAGTACACACGGCTGCAAACAAACTGGATGTTGGTGGCAATTACTTCGACTTTCACTGACAACTCTAGATTAGAAAACTCAACATACCCCCTCTCTGTAGGACAAACGGACGACAACAAACTTGAAATCCAACTCTTACGTGCAAGTTTTTTTTTTTTTGAGGACCAATGATGCAAATCAAACAAAGGTGGTGTGCACAGATGAAGGGACTGACGGTGGGTGCAACTCTTGTTGTTACATACGGCGAGCTTGATAAAAGAAGACAAGTCAAACCAATGCAATGAAACGGAAACCAAGGGGAGGCTTGTTTGGGGAAATCCCAAACTGAGTTTGTACGGGCTGAGAGAAACCAAACAGCAGCAAACTGCAGATCGGGAGTGTGCCATTGTGCGAAAAGAATCGTCGGGCAGCAATAGGGAACAACAACGGCTAAGGGAGGAAGGGCTATATCTGATTGCAAGGGTTACGATGCTTTGGCTGGGCTGAGTGGAAGAACAATGCAACGGAGAGAGGCTGCAGAGAACCAGATGCAGATGCAGAGGCGAAAACGTGGATGTGAATAGAGGACCAACATACTTCCAGAAACCAGGCTGCAATGTGCGATCGAAAAGCTGGGTGTCACCATTGTGCACCACGATCCTACGTGCACGCAGAGACAACAACAAAAACACAACAGATCTGAAGATGTTGGTGTCAGGCGGAGGCATAGGCTAGGTTGATCGGCAACTCACGGACAGATCTGAGCAGATCTAGGTCGCAGAGAGAAAAGGTGCTGCAGAGGCGATGAGTTGAAACAAGGTCAGAGTAGGGGTGTGGATGCTGGGGGATATCGAGCAAAGGGAGAGGAGAACGAAAACAAGCGGATGGAGAAGGCAGGGTGTCTAAGATCTGAAGACGATGATGCGAATTGGAAATAGAAAGCGTCCAGATCTAGCGATGGGTATTGCAGGTAATGCACAGGGTGAGAAGAGGAAGGACGAAAGTGGCTTCAGGCGTCCTCTATTCGAAGGCAGAGCAAGGGGCTAGCTGATTAGGTGGCCAAGGGCCTGGACATTGATCGGTGATGCAAAGCTGCAACAAGGGACGACGACAATCAAATTGGTGGAAAATCCGAGAAGAGGCCGTCATGATGGACGAAAAGCAGATTAGGAGGTCCGAGTGGAGAGGAAGAGCAGCAGCATGAAGGAGAGCCACACAAATCAGATCTGAAGAGTGCTGAGTGCAGTCGCAAAAAGAAGACGAGCAGAAGGAGTGATTTGCTTGCAGGTGGCAGGCAGGATCTGCTTTCAACCCAGGTGAACGTACGATCTAGATCGAGCAATGAGGAGAGATCTGAGCGTGATAGCAGATCAGGCACCAGCGGAGTTTCAGACCCAGTAAGACAACAATCTCAGACGCATGGGCGGGGGCGGCGAAGAGTGTGCAACGGAGGGCGAAGAAGGATTGATCCCAAAACAGATGGAAAGAGGAGGAAAATGAAGATGCAGGAACAATGGTGGCTGATTGCAGGGGTTGAGATTCGCCTTTCCCTCCCTCTACCAGGTGTGTTTGCCGTAGTAGAGGGAGAGGAGAAGAATCTCGTGAGCAAGCTTAGTTGAACCAGACGAAAATAACACAGGACAGTAGTTTGGCTGATACCATGTTAGAAATAAAAAAAACTATATTTAATAAGGAGTATTACACACATATATATAGTCTCTAGCCGACCCTACGGATATTTTAGTCAAACTCTAAACTTAATCTAAATACATTTCTTAATAGAGATAAACCCAATCTAAGAATCCTAATTACATACTAATTCTAATATATTCAACAGAGTCGTGTGTGCGTTGATCTTCGGTGTCCTACATCAGTCACCCGGTCTTGAAAAGAACTCCTCCTTGAGTTGAAATCAGCAAAATCACAAGGCACCAAACAAAGATGAATACCAAGGCCGTAGATGCGAATGATGAAGCTTGTGACTGCACAATCTTCAAGGCACAGATGATGAGAGCTTTCTTTCTGAGGGAGGACGAAGCCAAGGTCAGCAAATGGGCGCAAGCAAGGACGAACCAAGCTGAAGACGAAGGGGTCTTCATATGGCACCGGCGTCATCACATGATCCTAAAGGTGTGGCGAATGGAGGACAGGAGGCGGGCATGATAATGGATGAATAACCATAGATGAATGCTAGGTATCAGTAACGGGATCAAGTTGGGTATAGAAGAGGTTTGGTATCCATACTATGTTGGTTGGGTTGATGATACATGTCGCCACCAAGTTACTTCTCAATGCAAGGTTCCCTTCTCCATTGGTAAGTATCATGATACAGTTCTATGTGACGTGCTTAAGATGAATGTCAGCCACTTAATTCTTGGACACCCCTGCAATTGATGTTGACGCCTTCCATCGAGGACAAGCCAACACTTGTACCTTTATGTCTAATGGTCAGAAGATTGTCTTGGCTTCTCCTACACGTTCTTTACAGCAGTTACGTGAGACACGCACATGCCTCATCTCCAATGATATCATCAAAGATTCTAGAGAAACATGCCGTATTTATGCACTTATGGTTCGTCCTGCCCACAGGATACTTATGATGTTCCTCCTCAGATGCAGTCCTTATTGGATGAGTTTTCATGTCTTCTACCTTCAGAAATCCCTGATTCTCTTCCTCCTATACGCAATATTCAGCATCATTTTGATTTCGTTCCTGGAGCTAGCCTTCCCAATCCTGCACATTACAGGTTGAGTCCCAAGGAACACGCCATATTGCAGGAACAAGTTGAAGACCTCTTAGCCAAAGGTCTGATTTGAGCCATTGTGTAGTCTCTGCTTTGCTTGTGCCCAAGAAAGATGGCTCATGGCGCATGTGCATTGATAGTCGAGCAGTCAACAAAATTACTATTAGGTACCTTTTTCGTATTCCACGCTTAGATGATATGCTTGACATGCTTTCTGGTTCAGTTATCTTCTCCAAACTTATCTTAAGAGTGGTTATCATCAAATCCGTATCTGGCTTGGTGACGAATGGAAAACTGCTTTTAAGACCAAAGATGGACTCTATGAATGGCTTGTTATGCCTTTTGGTCTCCCCAATGCACCTAGTACTTTTATGCGGCTGATGAATCAAGTCCTGCAGCCTTTCATTGGCAAGTTTGTTGTGGTATATTTCGATGATATCCTCATCTACAGCCGCAGTACAGATGCTCACATGTCCCACCTACGGGAAGTTCTCAATGTTCTTAAAGCAAACACATTGATAAAGTTACCATGTAAAAAATTAAAAGAGCCTGGAAAAGGGATCAGAAAGAAGACGAGTATCCTACACAATGATCAGCGACAAGGACTTAGAAACTATCACTCAGCAAATAAATAAAGCTGTATCTGATCAACCAAAGTTCAAATGCAACAGAAGGTCTAGTAACTGATCCCTTAAACAGAGATACTGTAGGGAGAGAAGGCATACAAATAGAGACTGTTCACTCATAGAAGTGAATCCCAGTTTAAGAACTCTAGAGAGGCAGCAGGGGAGAAAGAGAGAGACTTCCAAACTAGAAATGGAAGAAAACTTGAACAACAGCTATGCGGTACCACAAGATGAACAACTGATGGACGAGTCTGAGACTATTCAGCTGAAACTTAGTACCCCAAGTCCACCCTACCGTACCGTTACCTCAGGCCTCCCTGAAGAACGTACAATAAACCTTCACCCCATTGCTGTTGACATTTCTGATACCAACCCAAGTCTCCCAGGTCCTCCAAAGAAACCATGCAGTAGTTGGTACCAAGCCAAACTTGGCAAATACCGTTGTCATAGTTCCTTTCCAGTTAAACCAAGCAAATGGCCAACTCTTGTATGGAAAACCTATCAACTGGCTCTGCCCTTCTTTGGGGAACTCTACACCCATCACATTCTAGGACATGGTAAAAAGCCTAGCCAAAGTTGAGCTCAAACAGATTAGGTAGGTTGCTAATAGCATTAGCTCAACAAGGAAAAGGCTCATGGAGGACACTATATGCAGGAAAGACTTCCACGCTAAGGTGAGAGAATTCAAAGAGGCAGGATAGCTGCCCTTCTTCTGGTGGAAGATATGATTTCACATACCACCTTCTCTTTCAACCCAATTGAAGATATTATGTTGGTACATACAGGGAGAAAAAGGAAGTCATTAACTACACATCTTTTTTGAGCTTATTAGAACTTTTCACCCTGGCATTTGGGTCTAATGGGGAAAAGAAAAAATCAAAGTACTTCTGCCCATATCATGAAAAGGTTAGACACATGCTATAACTGCAACTCTTGTGCCTTCAGTAATGGCTATTTGGGGGGAATATGGGTTCTTGATTGGGTGACTCCAAGCAATGATCTGATTCCCTTTCTTGCTGTCTGTCATTTATGCAGGCCCAAACCCTGCCATCCAAACTGTGCTGTGCGATAATTTGTGAGATTAGTGTTGAAGCAAGCAGCCAGCTTTGGCTCTTGGCTGGGGATTTTAATATCATTACAGAAGCTTCCAAAAAGTTTGGAGGTTAGATGGGGTAAGAATCACCCAAAAAATTAAAGAGATGTTGGACGACTTTAGCCTCATTGACCTTGGTTTCTCAAGTCCTTATTAGGGATTAGGGAGAGAAATGGAAAGAATAGACCGTTGTTTGGCAAACTCACAATGGATTAGCAACAGTGTAGAGACCCATGCAAAACACATGTCCCTGTATCGGATTTGATCACAGTCCCTTGATGGTGTCACTTGCCAAAGTGGAATTTAGAAGAGCGAGCTTAGAGCAGAAAGAGCACGCCACAAAAGCAATCTCAGGCAGGAATCTCACTCGTCTATTGAAAAGAATAGGAACTGGTCTCTTTGTTGACTTGTCATAAGAGTCAGTAGAAGTAGGAATCGGAATTTGAAACAACCCAACCAAGCAAAAAGAAATCTACACAGAAACAAGACATCTTTCAAGAAAGCAATAGTGTAGTAGGCTCATTAAGTCTAAAGTGCAGTAAGGATTGGATTTCAACTAAGAAAGTGGAAATCAGCGGTCAGCCAAGTCAGCGGCTATTCGTCCTTAAGGCCCATAGTCTATAGTCTACTGCCCAAGCTTTAATGAAATCCTAAGGGATCTATGGAAAGAAGTAAATTCAAACAATATCATATCCAATTTACAATATGTTGCAGAAGGGCTCAAAGCCTGGAATAAAGACCCATTTGGAAACTAAAGAAGGAACTTGAAAGACATTAAGAAAAAGATCCTTCAAAGACAACTGCTGAGGGAAAGGGAGAGCCCCACAAATCTGGAATCTCTTGAAAGAAAAAACCTTTCGATGGAATACCAAGACCCTCTAAGGCAGGAAGAGATTTTTTGGAAGCAAAATTCCAAGTTAATTGGCTTACTCTAGCTGACAGAAATACAAAAAGTTTCATGTTAGTACAATGACAATGGCCAAAAATTCCATTAGACAATTAACAGACTTAAATGGAAATGTTTCAGCCAAGGAGTTCAAAATCATGGCCCACTTCAGTATTCTTTCACAGATTTCTTCCCCAAAGAGAATCCCTACTTCTGAACGCCAAATGTCAACTTTATTAAATTGGGTTATTAGAGGGGAGGGCAATAATCAAATATGTGTCATCCAATCCACTCGGAGGATGAAATCTTTAGAGCTTTGAATTCCATTGGTGTATTTCAGGCCCCAAGACCTGATGGGTTTCAGGCCTGTTTCTTCAAAGAGAAGACATTGTTAATGATCGCGTTGTTGAGGTGGTCATAATTTTTTTTCACAACGGGACTTTACCACCTACCCTTAACAACAACTACATCACTTTGGTTCCCAGAAGACATAATCCATCAATGATGAATCATTTTAGGCCAATCAACCTATGCAACACAATCTATGAAAGTAATTACCAATCTATTTTGCATTCAGTAGGCTACTTCTAGCCCACTTCCACTCTTGTTTATTTTTTACATTACTTAATACAGTTTCCTTTCAAAAAAAAAAATTACCAAGATTTTGGTGAGCAGGATCCCCCTCTTAGAAACAATCATATCCTCATCTCAAGCAGCCTTTGTGCCTAATAGACATGCTACAGATAATATCATCATTGCTAAGGATGCTATGCACTTGTCTCACCAAAACTCGAGGAAACAAGGTCTTATGATGGTCAAAGTAAAGCATTGAGAAGACTCATGATACATGATCTGGAATTTCATTTCAAGATGCATGACCAATCTTGGATTTTCCGAGTAGGTGACTGAAAAAAACATGAGTTGTCACAAAGTGCCCTATCAAGTTCTCATGAATGGCACCCCATCAAACATCATTCTCCCTAACAGGGGCCTTCGTCAAGGTGATCCACTCACCTACCCTACATTTATTACATCATTTGTGCTGAGGCTTTTGCAAAATGGGTTACAAGATAGAGTGTAAACAGCTTGAAGGAATCCAATTTAGATGAGAAGTAGAATCACAATGCTCCAATTTACAGATGATATTATATTCCTTGTGAGGCCATCTCCTAAATCAGCTAAGTGCAAAGGACCGTACTAAAATGTTTAGATGAAAAGTGATGCAGGCATCAACCAAGAAGTACATGATGATCCATATACTAATGATAAGACCCATAATGAAGAGTTGGATGAAATAGATGAATTTACACTTCAGTACCACTTGAAAACTGAGAGAGGCAAAAGAGGTTGTTCTAAGTTCTAACCTTTCCAACAGGCTTAAAACCACTTCATTCCAAGCCCAAAAGCCCTAGTATTTGGGTTGGGCCTGTGAGAGCATGTTATGGACCTTAAAAGCCCACATTTTAAGGGTCCATTTTCTGCATGGAAAATCCTTGGACGAATTCCACACCAAATCCACATCAACCCCTACATAGCATCCACATGGCATCCAACTTGGCATAGAATCTTCCAACATGGCAACCATGGGCGTTTGAAGCAATGGAAGACCACATTGAGATTTTTGGATCTACCAAATGTAGAATGGTGTGTGCAAAGAATGAGGGATGAGGGATTTTAGTGTTCAAATCAAGCAAGGATCATGAATAGAGGGAGGAGAATGCATGCTTTCAAGGTATCCAAAAATTCACCCAAATCAATTGGGAATACTTTTTAATTTTTTTATTTTTCTTTTTCAATAAATCCACATGTCATTTTGTGGACAGTTGTGAATTTAGGCGAAAGGAATAATCCAAGCATATGTCAGGCGTGTGCATCAACTTGGGATTGGCAATGTAACTTTTTATTACTTTTTCTACCTTTTTGTTGCAAATTTTAGTATAAAACTATAAATACATGGGCTTGGCAATTGTCCAAGACACGCAAATTCAATTGAAGCAAAGAAAAGTTCTAGCAAAGCTAGCTTGAGTTATCTCCATATTCTTGGTGAGTTTTATCTAAGTTCTTCTGAATTTAATTGTTGAATGTGAATTTAAGTTATGCATATTTATGCTTTGAATTTTTTGTTTTAATTTGAATGGCAATTTGAGTTTGGATTCATCCACAATCTGCCAAGCATACTTGATTCCATCTCCAATTGTTCAATTGAATTATAATTTCATTAGTGTTCATTTGTAAGGTGGCAATTGACCTAGTGAGATTTGAGCCTTATTTATTTTTCCATTCAGTGAAAATTAGATTTGGTGATCCAATCCAACTTCAAGTTTTCTCCTAACCCGAGTCGAAAGGGAAAGTTGGTTTTAGGGTTTCTAAGTTTTGAAATTCTAGATTTCGATTGTAGAATCAAGATCTGAAAATTTTAATTCCACTAAAGATCTTTGCAAGTGTGCAATGTATTTTGCAGTTACGACCCTAGGTCTTCATCAAAAAGTGGGCAAAAAATTAATATCAATAACTCTCAAATAGTCTTTTCAAAGAACATTAACTCAAGATATTGCCAGGATATTAAATCCCATTTGGGAAATATGTGAGAAACGGAGGAAAAATGTTACTTTGGCATCCTACTTTCCACCTCTAAGATTATGTTATGATTTTAATTTCCTCATTGAAAACTTGGTAAACAAGCTTGGTGGTTGGAAAACAGACCTACTCTCTTTAGCTAGCAGACACCCTCATCCAGCCTCTGCTAGTCTAATGCCAAGCTACTGGGATGTCAATGGAGAAATTGTTGAAGCATGTTTGATGAAAAAATAAGGAAAATGCAGGCGAACTTTCTGTGGAGAGAAGACAATAGAAACTTGATGACCTTATCAAGTTGGGATAGCATATGTACTCCAACAAGTAGAAAAGAGGGAGAGAGGGCGGAGGGGGGGAGGAGGATTTGGTGGTGGGGTGGGGGTGGTCGCACAACTAACATTAAGAAAGTGATCTACATGATGAAGCTTTCACTGCTAATCTCTCCTAGCAATTCTTAACAAATCCATACTTAATGTGGGCACAAATCTCACTGAGAGATATCTAAGGAACTAAAACAAATGAATTCAAGATGCTCTTTTTTATTTGGAAAACCTTGTTAAAAGGTAGAAATCTTATTAAAGATCACATGGCTAAGATTGTTGGCTGTGGTGATGGGAGGAACACTTTGTTTGACAAGTGCGCCTATTTCATGATTTTTTTTTTTGAATGGTAACTTCATTTCATGATGTTCTAAGTAGCTATCCTCGTGATTAGGTATGGGAAGGTCATTTCCAATGGATAGGGATGGCAATTTGGCCCAAAAGCCAAAAGCCCAACAAATTCAACATGAAAAAAAAGGGCTTAGCTCTAATTATTGCGTTGGGATATTCATCTGTCCGAACTTGACGTAAACGAACAAGTTTGAATAGCCCACTTATATAATTGAATAGGCTCAGGCTTTAATTTTCAACCCGTTTATCTAAATGGACAGGATTGGGCTCTTAAAGAAAATCTGTCAAAATCCATAGGGCTTTTCGGCCTTTTCATTATTTAAATATTAGTAATATTATATTTATCATATAAGTATATATTTTCGTAAGGTTTGATTGTTTATTTCACTCCTTTATGCAAATCTTTTCTCTTCTTTGGAGAAACTTGATGTTCTTTTTTACCCTTTCTTCCTCTTCTACACCAACGATGGTGAGATGGCAGTGTTAAATGACCGAAGACGAGACATCATTGACTGGTATGCCCTCCCTCCCTCCCTCCTCCCCCTTCCCCCCTCCCCCTCTCTCTCTCTCTCTCTCTCTCTCTCGTTTTTTTTTTGGTCCAATTTTCTCTCAGATCGAGATCTCTCTATTTCATCTAACGAGATTTTTTTTCTTTTGTTTTAGATCGAGATTTGTTGGAAAGTGATTTGGGGTTTTGGCTTCACGCTGTCACGTCAACATAAATACTTTTTTAGTTTTTTGTCTCAGATTGAGATCTCTCCATCAGAGATCAGAATACAATGACTTTTGGTTTCACATCATTATGTCAACTTGTCTCTCTTTGTGTTGAGTTTTGAAAAAAATCCAAAAAAAAAACAAGTTAAAAATAAATGGGCTAAACAAGCAGCCTCAAGCTTTTTGATTTTCCAAACGGACTGGCTTATAGCTTTAGTTCTAAAAAGCCCGACGAGCAACGTGCAAACTTAGGCTTATATATATGCAAATGAGCTCAAGCTGCAACAAGACAAAGCTCGGACTGAACTCATCTCATGAACAAGCCTAATATTGAGTCCAAATGCTAATTGGACTCAAGCTTGAGCACTAAGATGAAGCCCGCTTAAAAATAGGGCTCAGCTAGAGCAAGTACATGCTCAAGCCAAAACTTGAAGCCCAACTCAAAATTGCAAGTATGTGTAATTTAACCCCTTTTTTATTTCATATTTCATACTCTTACCTATTCAACACCATTGCCCTCTTTCCTATCCTCTTTACTTAATTCCCCATTTACCCTCCCATTGCACTCATTCCCATTCTCTTTTAATAATTAGCCATTTATTAGAGACAACGAAAGATCGATGAAGTCCTTTTTCTTAATATGCAAAATCATCACCCTTCTGTGTGCCTCCAACAAATTTGTGGCTATGGAATCTAGTTCTTCAGCATTCTTCTTCAAGCTTTCTCATACCCTCGCAAATCCAACCACTTGAGAAAAGGCATAGCATATGATGGTACCCATTGAGATGAAATTTCGCTCAACAATTGCATGTTGAAACCACCTTGCTTCACCTTAAATGTCGTTACCAAAGTAATGTGTTTTTTTTTTTTTTGTTTGTTTGGCATTATCATAACAACAAATATTGATTGCCAGTTCTCCAAAACCTTGTTTCATATTGACTTGAAGGGGATGATTCCTATTCTTCATCCATAGATTGTACAATTCTTTTATATACTCATTGATTTTTTTTGAATGGTTAATATATTAAGAAAAGAAAGAGCACCAGAGGTGCAAAATACAAGAAGCTCAAAGGAAAAACAAGGGAACAAAACAGTCCACAACCCCACCAGTAGATAGTACATGTTTTATGTACTCATTGATCTCAATAGATAGTACATGTTTTAGCAATTTGAGTTGGTGTTTGGACAATAGTTCAAGGACGGCTACCTTCCACACCTTGCATCAATAGGGCCCATAAGATGAAAAGGCAAACATGGCATAATCAAAGCTTAGATACTTGCCGGCTGCATTTCTTGACAGCTAGCAAGAGCCTTGTCATTGGCTTGTGAAGCACTTATTTGTCACCTCACAACTACCACAAAGGCTTTATTCACACCAAAGTTGATGATGGCTATGATCGGTTTTGCAAGAAAATTGTTTATGATCACCAACTGATGAAGGTTTTGATCTTATCTGCAAGAAATCCTACAATTCTCCTAAAACCATCACATTAAGAGGATAAAATTTGATTCAAGATCCTTTGATCTGAATCAAGGACTTCAATGATAGAAACCCTGAAAATGCCAATTGACAATTCACCCCGATTGTAAGGGCAAACGGAATCTCAACTGGATGAACTAAAACCCCAATTTCTTACTGGAAAAATGGAATAAGGACAAACACTCAAGGAGAAATCAACACCATGTGAAATTCTTCCAAGAAGTGAAAAATTCAATTGAATCAAAATTGAATCACGGAATCCAAATTCAATTATGCAATGTGGATGCAATCAATTGAACAATTAAAATTCAAGATGCAATTAAACACACTTGCAATAATCAAAATCAATTCAACATGCATTCAAAATTAAACTCAAAAGAAAGATAAATTAGACTCACCACCAAAGGAGAGAACCAAAGCTTCACTAGCTTCAATTGAATTGAATTCAAACTTGTGCAACTACAATGGACACCCAAGGGTCCAATTTATAGTTTTTCATGTACCTAAATCCTAGGAAATAAAATAATAAAAAATTCATTGCTTGACAGAGAGGCTTGCATGCCCATGGACTTCTAAATGGGCTTTATTGCTATCCTAGAATCCCACCAATGGCCATTGCCATGTGGAATTGTCGCATCACTTTTGGAAATTAAAAAATACAAAATGACATAAATTCCAATGGTTGAATCCTAGCCATCCATTTAAATATGTTGCTTGATTTGAAGTTCCCAAATCAGCCACAAGCTGATCCGCACGCCCAAGCAATGGACTCCTTACTAACTTGGTTGTTTCCAAATTTATGTTGTGGTCGCAAGCATTATCACAAATATCGGCGCTATTTTCAAATTTACCACGTTTTTATCGGCAAAATACCATTACCGCATTAAAAACGCGTTTTTATCAGCACAGGCAATAAATTCCCAGTAAATTTCCGATAAATTCCTTATTACCATTTTTATTTTATTAATATTTTTATTATTTTTCCGCAGTTAATATCCTGAGAACGGTATTCGTGACAATGGTCCCAAGCAAGTCCAAGCATCTTCTATTTTGGTGAGATTCCAACATATGTGGCAGGTGGCATAGCATCCACCTAGGATATGACATGGAGATGATGTCGAATTCGTGTGTCAACCTTGCATGCAGCAAATGGGCTTCAATTCAAGAGCCTTTAAGACCCAAAATATGACAGCCTTGGTCCATATCTCACTCATACGGGCTTCAAATTGGATGAAACTAGGCCCATTAGAAAGCTATAAGGTCCTCTCTACCCTCCACTGATTATTGCATAGATTTTGATTGGAAATTCCTCTAATGGGTCATTATGAATTGCAATTGGATCCTTTGAGCTTTTGATGGCTGCATCAAAGGTGGAGTATGTAGATGGCCCATACTTATCAACCATGAAGCCAAGGATTCAAGCAACTAGCTCACTGCTCCCTAGTAGATGGAGATGGCCAATTAATGGTAAGAGCACCATTTGGCTCCAGAGGGTGCTTGCACCATTTAACCCTCTTTTTATTTTTATGTTTAATACCTTTACCTACCCAGCACCATTGCACTCTTTCCCAATATCTTTTATTAATTACCCATTTACTCTCTCTCTCTCTCTCTCTTACCTACCCAGTACCATTGCACTCTTTCCCAATCTCTTTTATTAATTACCCATTTACTCCCTCCCTCCCTCCCTCACTCACCTTTTATTTTCCATTAAATGCATCTCTTCCCTTTATCTACTAAGCTCTTCATTTACCTTCTTTGGTTTTCAACGATGAAGCCTTTCTTTTATTTTGAAAGTTCCAACTTTGATGTTTTCTTCAAAAAATATGCAAGTAGGTGGATCAATAGTTTAATACATTTCGTGGTGGATCTCTCATCTAAAATTTTCTTAGATCTTTACTTCCATTTTTATTGTTGTATTGAGATGACTTGAAGAACAAGTTTTTCTTAATAAACATGTTTAATTCTTCCCTTTTCCACCTAGGTTGTGCTTGATTGAAGGTTTTTTGTGTTTGTTATTGTGTTTGGAGATGGCTTGAATTTTTTTTTTTTTTTTTTAAGCTTTTCCTTATCTTTCTCAAGTTTTGCACATCTTATAAGGCTTGGGCTTCCCATCGGGCCTTTTTGGTTTTAGCATTGTCAGGCTTGGTCATATCTTTCAAGCCCATATCGGGCTCAGGCTCTGGCTCCTCTATGTAAATTCAGGCTTGGGCTCGGCACAGCAAAAGTCCAACCTGTTGCCATCGCTACTAATGGGTGCGTATCTGGTTATTTTGAATGTGCATTTATTCAGGAGATGGTTAGCCTTGACACTGATATCATCTGGAAGCTCAAGGAGTGTAGTGGTTTAGAGGATTGGTTTTGGTCATCAAGTCATGATCAGGTTGCTTGTAAAATTGTTTTGTGTTTTGGTATTTATGGAAATATGAAAAAACATTTTATTCTATTCAGGTACCAACTCCACGTGTTGCCATGACTCACTCAAGCTAAGAAGGCATGGTTGGATTGGCAAGTGATCATGGGAAACTTTGTTTCTTTGCAAGCTTAGATAGCTAACCGCCTCTCTGAGATTCTTTAGTGGGAGGACATCCTGTGGATTTCTACTCTCCAAGTGAAATTGAGCTTGTTTTGATGGTTCATCCCTTCGTGCAATCGAATGGGGGAATTCAGTTGTCTGATTTGGGACTATACTGAATCTGTCTTGGAAGCCTACTGTCACAGACCATAATGAATCCATTCCCGATTCTAGTACGCTGGTACTCACTCTAGTAATATGTCGCCAAGCGAGTAAGCATTTGATCTAATTTGGTCACACTTAGATTGCTTTACAAGCACACATAAATTTGAACACGTGAGATTGAGATAAAGGATCACATTGAATATTTGAACAAAGAAACGCTGAACTATAGTGATCACCAAAGAGAAGTACAAGGCTTGAACTCTTTGTAAGCACTCTCACACACACTAGCTCCTTCTCAAGCTCTCAAGCTAGCAAGCATATGACCTTTCCACCTCTATTTATAGTTGAGGATCTAGCCCATGAATAGCTAGGATTTGGACATTTGTCATAGTCCTACATTCTATGAACCTTTCAGACCCTTTTACTAGAACATTTATGGAATCTCTACACTGCTACAACCTTCCAAAGACTTCTAGACTCTATACAAGTCTACACTTTTCTAGACTCTACTACATTCCAAAGACTTTCACACAAACCTAGAACATTACACACAATTCTTTAGACTTCTACATTTCTCCATAGAGTAAGACTCCACACAACTCTAGATCATTCTACATAACACTAGATAACTCTACATCATTCAAGAGTACTCCACACAACTCTAGAACCTTGAAGAGCCTTCATGAACAATGTGGAACATTCCACATTATTCCAGATTCTTCTTACACTTCCAAGGCCATTCTTGAGCACTCTAGAATCTTTACACCTCCAAACCTCAATTCTTTAAGTTCGGCCATACCTTGTGCACATTTTTGGGACTACCTTTGGCGGCCTTTGTTGCCGATCCACATGTCACGGCATCTCATACCATGACACTATGTTGTTTCCCTTTCTTGCACTGTCCCTGAGCAGGCAGAACTACACAAGCTTTTCAGAGGTGTTAATTATGAATTCGTCTTAGAGGGTGATTCTAAGATAGTTGTTGGTTGGGCTTCAGGTTCCCTATGTCCATGGATTTATTTAGATAAGGTTGAAAGGATTCTCCATGCTATTGAGGATTTTAGTTATTTGGTTTCTTGGGCTCCTCTCTCTGCCAATTCTTAGGCAAATGAGTTGGCTCGTCAGGGTGTTTCTTTGTCATCAGAAAATGTAAATAATTTAATGTAATTTGGGGGTGGGTGTTGTATGTTTCTTTTCTTCAGGAGCAATCTATGTTTGCTTGCTTTGGTCTGTATGTGTTCTTCCTTTCTTTGATCAATGAAGTTAACTTTCAAAAAAAATTATGAATCCGTCTCCAAATCTGAGCTATTATGATCCAAAAGCCAATTCAAAACTCTGAGGTGGCCCCATGGGAGCTTTCCAGAATTTGGTAGTGTCCCAAGGAGCTTCTTCAATGCATTCCTAGACACTGGTTTGCAAACTGCACAAGATTGGCCAACAAGTTGGTGGATTACCTGGCTAAGATGCATACCAACAACCTAGATTGTCCACTAATCACATTCCTCATGCTATTCACAACTTCATGATTCAAGACCTCAACAACATGAACACTGTGGTGATGATACTGCAGCAGCAAACTAGTTCTCCAGATCTGTTTAAAATGCATCTCCTTGGGATAGTCTGGAACCTGAGTCGTTAGCATTACAGCTGTATTGTTTTTCTTGTTTTTAATGTCATCTCTTTTACCCATCCACATTCATTCTTGGATGGTGGTCAGTTTAGATTTCTTGCTCTCAGGTTATCTTCTGTTCAAGAATATATGGCAGGTCCTCTTTATTGTTGTTGTTTGCACTAATTAAGTGGACCCTTTGTGTGTTCTTTATATATATATATATATATATATCCCCCCTTTGTGTGTTCTTTTAATTCCTGCTACCATTGCACAATGGCTTCAACATAAATAAGTTGGACCAAGGAAAAGAAATTTTTAAATCCAGTTATAAAACATATACCAGGACTTAGAGAGGAGAATATTGATTAGTGATGCATACTCATTTTTTGAATATTAGAATAATGTACGTCTCGTGTCAAGAAAAATGAACAAATTTGAAGAGTTTACTAAATAATCTTGATACTATTCTATTGCAAAAACCTACATTAATTATAATAAAAAAGACAATTTGTATATGTTACAATTTTAGTATTTGAAAACTTCACAAAATTTTCACCATTATTAGGTCAAGAAAGCTCACAGAAACATGTTAGCACATGACAATGTGCCTTAAATCCTGAATAGAAAAATACCATCTACGCTAATGTTGAAATGATAACTGAACCTACTCTATCAGTGACCTTGTTCTTGTTATCGTCATCATCATCTTCTTCAACTTTAAAAGTCAGTCCCTGTCAGCAGAGGTCACCACCATGTAATGCTAGTCCTTATCCCAGATCTAGACTCTTTTTCATTGTCTCATAAACAAGATAAGTAATGCCTGCAGATGGCACTACTTTGAGCAGATTTGGGAAGATTCCTTTGTAGAATCCTGAGAAACCTTCATTATGGAGGGTCCTCCGAAATACATCAGACATTCCTTTATAAGGAGCATCTGAATTTGAAGGCTGAGCTTGCATTCTGAAAAGCGAAAGATGAATTAGACTCTACAGAAAGCCAAAGGAAAAACAGTTCAGCGGCCAAAGGCACCTAAAAACTAAAGCCAAAAAATAGTGAAAAGGGTGCATTAACTTATCACAATTTACCTTGTTCGGATAACCTGCAGTGGGTAAACACAAGTTGCTCCAAGGGCTCCAGAAACTGTTCCACAACCCAATTGCAGAAGTGGACCTGGTTCTGCATGAAAAGAAAAAATTCAGGATGCAATAGCAAAATATATGATAATTAAATAAAATTAAAATAATAACAAATAAAAGAAACAACTGCTAAGCAGGATTGACCATAGGGTGCATTGCCAATTGGGCAGATAGAAGGGATGACACCACCCTGATTTAATGAGTGCCAAATTTGCAACAGCTGGCATATGGAAAGCACACTAGGTTGGTTCTTTCATGCATTTTTCTCAACCATAACCAAAGGAGGTTTTAGGTAATACTTCAAAAGAATAAAAAGTGGTTCAGTTTGAAAAGAAGCAAATGTAAAAGGAACACATTTTGTGTATACTTATTATGACCATAGAAGAGGGTCATAGCACTGCAGGTTTACGACAAGTATAACTATTGTGATTGGTGATGTGTTCTCTCAACATCTCACCAACACATGAAAAACTTGAAACTCCAAATATACCTTTCACACAAAACAAGATTTGAGATCTTACCACTATCGTGAAGTAAGTAAGTTCTTGACAGATCTTTCAATTTCTCATATGCAGCTAGATCTATGCCTGCATAAGGAATGATCCCAAGAAGGGATGGGATAAGGCCTCTGTAGAACGCTCGAGGCCCTTCCTGAACCAGTATATCCTTTGAAAGTGCTCCCAGTCTAGGAACTTTTCCACCTTCACATGCATATGTCTGTAGTCGTGTTTTAACGAGATCCATAGGATAAACAGTAGTCTGTGCAACTGCACCTGCCATTCCACCAGCAAAAAGGCGCCCCAGCAGTGCCAATATCACTTTTATCTTCCCCTCCAGCTATAAAACTTTTCAGCATTTCGTAAGTGTAAAACCTGATAGCACTTTCAGGTGCAACCTTAATGACATTCAGTCCATTCCCTCTGAAAAATCCCAAGAGACGGCCTTCTCTCCATATTTCCTTTATCGCAGGCATAATACGCGCACGTGTTGTTTGTACTTGCAGGACCACTTTTAGGCGATCAAGAGGAGCAGTTGCAGTACGAGATGCAGCACCAGCTACACCTCCTGCAATCAAATATTTACTTGCATGTACATGCTTGCTAATGCCCTCTGGGATTACAGCCTGTTCCCCAATATCTACAAGGCATACCCTCTCCCAGTACTGATAGATGTTTTCTATGGTTGCTTCATGGGGATAGAGTAGAAGAAAATCTCTCCATTCTTCAAAAGTTATAATCCCATTGTTATCCTTATCGACGTGCTCCACAAATCGAGCAAGCTCCTCATCATCAATATGAATTCCTGCAAAAATCAAACTGGCCTGGCTTATAGTTTGAACACAATTATCTAACAAAAACTGTTGACTGGAAGGGTTTCTGCCCAAAGGATGCAAATTAGAAAAGAATATAACCACATAAAATGCAATCTGAACCCAACAATTTGAGACGAATTAGATCGTTGATTCAAAATCTGTGTGACTTCCAAATCTTAAGCACATTCCTAGAAGAACATTGATACAGGAGTAAGAAAATGCAAAGCCAAAAAATTCTGCATTACATTGATGAAGATGCGGGGCTCAAGTTTGTAAAAGAAAAGTCAAAAGTCAAAACTGTCTGGGAAACAACCTTCTCATTTCATAATGTGTCCATGGTCATTGCATGGTGTAAATAATCATGTGGTGTTAGTATACTCCTTAAACCTATGATGCATAGACACAGTACCGATACAGCAAGGACACACCATTGAAATGGCAGGAACATGGACTTCAAACATAAAATGAAGTATCCAACATGGACACGTTGGTGTCCTACATTGAAGTGTTTGTACAATATGAAAATATATGTGTATGTGTGTAGAAGGGAATGCACAATTAGAGAGCCCTATTTTTTGGGCTTTCAAAATACTTTATTTTTGTTCTCAGTTACAAACATCGCATGGTAGCTCTTAATAATTCTGGTGTCTCATATGCCAAGCTTCAAATTTGGGAAGAGTTTCAATTTCATTCCTTAACCATCCTATTTGAGCTTCTGTTACTACTATATTCCCCCCTCTGCCTTTTCATATTCTAGAAGTATGACATTAAGATGCCTTAGGAATGAACCCTGAGAGGTTGGCTTGATGGTCAAAAAACATGCCCATGATGCGAGAGGTCTTGAGATCAAGTCACCCTCAACACATAGGGCCACTCCCTGTAATTTGAACTGGTATGTGCAGATTGAGAGGTTTACACATGCCTAAGGATTAGTTAGGTGAGACGTCTGGACACCTTGGTCTCAAAAAATAAAAAATGCCTTAGGAATGAACTCTAATCAATCCAAGACATACCAGCACCATGAAGTAAATCTAGAATGTGGACAATATATATTTTAAAAGGAAAACCATAAAAAGATGAAAAGTTAAATTGGTATAGACAAGGCTTCGACAATGATAATGGCAATAGTAAGGACAAATATGGCATACATACCTGCCTTCACAAGAGCATCCCACAGCTCCTCTGGCAAAATGCAGCCATTGTGTTCAACATCAATTGCTTGGAAAATCCGATAAAGTTCCAATTCCTTATCATCCATGTATCGCCGGAACTCTTGGTAATCGACACGACCATCCCTATTTGCATCACAAACCTTTAAAAGATCTCTTGCATACTTGTATTCTGCTGGTATTTGTAGTGCAGAAAGACCTGCCTCAATTTGGGCATAGTCCAAATACCCGACATTCTCAATATCAAAGAAATTAAAGAGACTACGGATTCTCAGCTCTCTCTCTTCTTTGGTCTCTCTCAATGCCAAGAGGACATGATCCATAGACACAGGCCCTGGTTTCATAACAGGGTTGCAACCACCAGAACGTTTCTCAGCTGTTGGTTTTGTTTCCATTTTTGGGAATCCAACATGTTCAACTGCCTGACCTGCCCCAGACATCCCTCACACCACTCTGAATTCCTAAGAATCAAAATATCCCGAGCCCTTCAAGAATAAATTTGAGATCCGTAATCCAAATCAAAACAAAAAGAAAAACAACATTGGTACCAACTTAGATAGGTTCTAGGAATTCATTAACATCCAAAAAAGGAAAGAATTACCAAATGCTGATCTAATTCTATTGCAGAACTAGAAAATTCTCTCAATCAGTGGAAGAAAAAAGAACAATAAATGCAGAACGTTTGCTGATTGAGAAAATTAGAGGCCAAGAATTGCAAAGAGATGCCTTTTGCGCTTCCAAGCTCAGAGCAATAAGATGGACAACAACCCAGAATTCCGAACTCGTTTTACTTTTAGCTCCAAGAACTCAAAAATCCAACACAAAAACTATAGTCCGATATATAAACGCGGGAAAAGCAGAACAATATAATCAACTCAAGATCCAAAAGAACTCACACGATTCCCAATGTTTGGGCGAGAATTCATACAAAAACTAGTAATCTTCCGAGCGATCAAATAGAAACCTCAAGATACATCCGAATTCAATCTAATTCCCTCGAAAACTCCAAGATCTAAACATAAAAAGCGGACATAAGAAGGAGAAGTTCTAGAAACCTCAAGACCAAAAGAATGCATACAATTCCAAATCTACCGAGTAGCTGAATGGAAGGATAGAATCAACAAAAACCAGAGCTGAAATGCATCAGAAGATGCAGAAATCGACCGTTTTCCCACTCCAAACAATACAAGGAATTGTAAATTCAACAGAGATTTTCTCAGAAAATGCAAAACCCAGCCGGGATTTCGAAAGGAATTGGCTTCTGATATATAAGGGAAAACGCAGGGAAAGAGCAGCGAAAGAAACAAGCCAATGAGAGGAGACTCCAAGTCAAAGGAAATTCAAAACGCGGAAAAGGAACGGAAAACTGAGTAATCAGCGGAATTCGTTTTCTTGAATTCCGAGTTCTGACCTGATTTCAAACTTCAAAGGAAGGAATATATTAATTTTTGTCTCAGGAAGCTTTAAGCGGAGAATCTGGCGCCGAGTGCCGGGATCTGACAGCCGATCCTATTTCCGGTGGATGTCAGCCGGAGAAAGGCGGGTCGTCAGGGACGTAAGTCAAAAAGGGGGCCATGGCCGTTAGGAGGAGAGTGTGGTGTCGGATCGGAATGAAATCTTTTCGGACGGATGGATGTTGGATGAAGAGTCGATGATACGAAGCAGTATCGTGTTCTTGGGTGGAAGATTGTATAAAAAAATTATATTTATGATATTTTTATTAAATAAGTTGTAAAATTAAATAATTGTATGAATTCGAGAATATAATTTTTAGTGTCGCATATTCTCCGAAGGGTGAGAGAGAGGTGGGTCCCACAATAAAAGAAGGCTTTGTGCAGAGAAGAATTTGAAAATATGGAATGAGGATCCTCTCCACTACCTATTTTAAAATTTTAATATATGATTTGATTTTAAGATATAATAACTTTATTAAATAAGAAGAAAATATTTTTAGATTAAATTATAAAATTCAATACATGTTAGGTTTTCAATCACTTAATAAAGAGAAATAATTTAGTTTTTTTATCTACAGATAAGGTGTTAAATTTTCAGTATGCACTTAATCTTAAACTATATTTAATTTAAATACAAATATTTATTTAATATGATTTGTGTGTCATCACTGCGCTAAATCCTAAATTTTTAAATGCCAAATAATCATTGACACTTAAAAGAAAATTTTAAAAACAAATCCGTCAGAGATTCTAAAATAATTATGATATTGAGTAGATAAAAGTTACTTCAAAATGATGCAAACTCCGGACCCTCCCAAATGACCACTTTATATGGTTTTAACTCTTGATTTTTTTAATTTTAAAATTAAGTTGTGAAATAAATATTTATATAATTAATATTTTATGCTATAAATAAAGTTATTGAATGACAACTTTAGATAGATTTCTCAATTCTTCTTATTTAAGGAGGTTGTAATATAAATATTAAAGTAGGTCATACTTTTTAATAGAATGTGTGGAAAAAATAAAATATTAGTTGTATAAAATATGAGCCTTATTTAATTATCTCAGTCTTATAATTTGAGATTTAAAAATTTTAATTACTATAAATCATTGATTTTTTATGATCCATCTTACAAAATTATAATAATTGAATTGAGAAATTTCTTTATGACTTATATCATATATAAAGCTCTTTATCCATCTTACTTGATCTTATTAAATGTATATTTACTTAATTTAAATTAAATAAATAGATGATTGAAGTGATGTATAAATCACGGAAACCAATTAATCTTCATTACATGACAAAAAATAATTTTAATGTAAATAATAAATTATATTATTAAACTTTGAAAAATAAATAAATTAGAAAGTGCCACATGGCACTACGGTATTAGCCTTCTCCAGTAAGGAGAAAAGAGCGAGAAAGGACTTTCTCACTTGACTTTTTCTTTTGAGGAAGGATGTGTACCCTTTCTAATCATTTTAATCTTATAAATTACATTTTAAATATATTTTATTCAATTTAATTAATGATAAACACCAAATTCTTTTTTGAGAAAATAATAATTTTAGTTTCCTTAAGTTACTCGTACCGCTGGGTCTTTTGGGTAGATGGAATTTTGTGATTATTCTCTGCATTTACTTTTGCAAAGCTTTTACTGTAATTTTTATTAAAACTTTATAATGAGATTTGTCTTTAAATAAATCTTAGAGATAATAATGTGATATAGAAACGACCCTATGAATGATTATCTTGGATTTTACATTTTTAAAATTAATATATTATACTCATTAAAATTTAAATATTAAAATTATACTGTTTGAATTTTTAATTGATAGTAAAATTTGATATACTTTATATTTATATAATTAATTATAAAATATATTTAATTATATGAAACGTATAATACACTTTATGAAAATCTGAGTAGAAATCGTCGCTTGTAAAGTCTTGCTTTTTTTTTTTTTTTTTCTTTATCATTTTTCGGTGTAGCGTGAGCGTTGCGCACAAGCACAGGATATTTCCAGGCTTGAGGCTTTTGTTGGCAAAGAGAAAACGCAGAGTTAGTCGTAATCGTGACAGTCAATTTGTGGGATATGCTTTTGGACCACGTGATCCCTGTTCCGTCAGATACGTGGCATGCAATTTTCTCATGTTTTTCACGTCGTCGTCTATTCTATCTTAATTTCAAAGCCTATCAGATGGACATTACATTTTCCTTTTAGGAGACATTTCTTTTTACTTTTAGATATAAAATTATTAATTTGTCCTTTTATATTTTGATATTTCGATTAAACCTTCCATATATTATTATTTGATCGAACGATTTCATATAAAATGGAATCATCCGATTGAAGATTGTGCAGAGAACGTTGGATTGCACGATTCCTAAAATCGTCCGAACGAATATTGTGGAGAGAGATTTTCAAAGAGGTCGTTTTTCGACTGATTTTTACAAAAAAGATATCAAAACTCATCTAATCTAAATTTTATGAACTCCATGACTGATTTTAAGTGAAAAGGTTATAGTTTTGGACTTCAAAATCGTACCTAAGTAATTAAGAAAAATGGCATTCTTTCTTAATTTTTTGAGTACAATTTTTTTAGCCCAAAACTATACTCTTTTCACTTAAAATCAGTCCCGAATTTCATAAAATTTAGAGTAGATGAATTTTAATATATTATTTGTAGAAATAGGTTGAGAAACTGCTTCATTTGAAAACCCGAGCAAAACGCGCAAAGGTTACAGTTGGTAGGGAGCTCGTTTCTCGACCAATTTTTACAAACAATGTATCAAAATTTATCTACTTTCAATTTTATGAACTCTGGGACTGATTTTAAGTGAAAATAGTATAATTTTGGACTTAAAAAATCATACCCAAAGAATTAAAAAAAAAATGGCATTCCTTCTTAATTCTTTGAGTACATTTTTTGAGTCCAAAACTATACAATTTTCACTTAAAATCAGTCACAGAATTCATAAAATTCAAAATAGATGAATTTTGATATATTGTTTGTAAAAATTGGTCGAGAAACGACCTCCCTGATAACTGTAACCTTTGAGCGTTTTGCTCGGGTTTTCAAATTATGTGGTTTCTCAATCTAGTTCTACAAACAATGTATCAAAATAGCATTTTTTCTTAATTCTTTGAGTACGATTTTGAAGTCCAAAACTATACCATTTTCACTTAAAATCATCTCGGAGTTCATAAAATTCAGAGTAGATGAATTTTGATATATTTTTTGTTAAAATCGGTTAAGAAACGACCTCTATTGAAAATCCCTCTCCACAACATTAGTTCGGACGATTCCTAGAATCGTCCGATCGAATGTTCTCTCCACAATCTTCAATCGGACGATAATACACAGGAGGTTCAATCGAACTATCAAAACACGGAAGGGCAAATTGGTAATTTCACACCAAAAAATGAAAAGAGATGTCTCATAGCAGAAAAATGTGGTGTTTATATGGTCAACCAATTTCAAATCCTAAATAATAGTTGTTTTAAAAGATAGCTTCCTTCTCTAAATTAGTAATGCTTTTGGGTTTATAATTGGATGAATCAGTTGTAAAAATGATGGAGGTTTATTTTAAGAACATAAGTATAATATATGTGCGATGCATATAGAGCCTTTTAAAGATTTGAATTGATCTAATAGGAAATGTTTATAATTCTATAGTAATTATATATTTAAATTATCAAATTGAAGTATTATTTTTAATTCAATCTTATTCATTTCTATGTATTTAAGATCAAAATTCAAAATTAAAATAATATGAACAATAAAATATATATATATATATATATAAGAATACATGAAAGAAATAAAATGACGAAAATGATAAAAAAGTATAAAGCAAAATTAGAAATTAAATGAAGGAATGTGAGCAAAGAAGCAGCCTTTATTTGAAGAAATTTACTTATGTCATCGAATGATCCTTTTTTTTTTTTTAATTCTCAATTTCTTGTTAGAAATAACTATATGAATTGAAAATAAACTTGATGAGCTATATTTTGACAAAATTTTAGTACTAAACTTTAATTTTAACCACTTGATCTTGATAGTTTAATTCACCGTATTTCTTTTGAATTTTTTAAAGACATCTGGTAACTTCAATCATTAAGATCAGACGATCTAAAAATTGAATTTAAGATTGCAACTTGGTTCACTTGTAATCATTAAATCTACTTTCAATCTGTATAGCTGGTTTTTAAACGATGACTACAAAATTTAAAAAGAAGAGAAATGTACATATGAATTTCCTTATTCACACATGCATATGAATTTCCTTATTCACACATGCCAAGAGTGGTCCCAAGAGCGAAGAAAGGTGATCAAATTGGAAAGGGAGGAAGTGTCCCCGCCCCATGGGCATGTGACTGTGGATTATTTTTTTGTTAACTCTAAAACATACACATCTTAGTCCATACACGTGGCACTCACACGTGCAAGGAATTCCCATGAATCTTAGGACTTTTTGAACCATTGGTGTGATCGAACTGAATAATCAACTACCTACGTACTCAGTAGATTTCAGATCACGCGTAGTTCTACTCACACTCTAACCATCCCTCATTCCAAACATACTCAAAAGATTTAGTCCACATCCCATGTGATAACAACCCACAAGTCATACGACACATCATGCCATGTCCTCTAAACAAACTGTGATGCAAATTATCCAACCATGAGTCTAACGTCAACCATAGGACCAACATCAACCATGGGGATAACATAAACCACGAGCTCAATTACCCTATCATGGGTCCAATACTCAATTGTGGGTTCCGCATCCGTCCATGGGTCCAACACCTAAACATGGGTCCAATGCCTGAACATGGGTCCAATATCCAAACAAGAGTCTAATATGTCTATCATAGGCTCAATATGCCTACTATGGGACCAATACAATGGATCATGGGCCCAACACTAAAAAATGGATCGTTGCATGACTATGACAACATAATTATGTCATTAGCATGAGGGCATCCTCCTCCTTGAGTGCAATTGCATACCTTGTTAAAAATCACGTAAGGGATGTACCTATACCACAAAAGAATCACGTGAGTGACGTACCAATACTACGCCAAAACCACGTGAAGGACGTACCTGTACTACACCAAAACCATGTGAGGGGCATACCTGTATCATGCCAAAACCACGTGGGGACGTACCCGTACCACGCCATCTAAATGATCTAGTTACATACATATCAATGCCACAATCCCCGTGCACCCATCTCGAGGTTTCCCACTATCCCCTAGCCACAACGGGCTTCACTCATGGGGTCTACATATCCTGACATCAAGGGGTTTACGTAAGGAGACTTGCATTCACTAGTATCAACATCTTTAGACTCCCAAGGCTTCATAGCCACTCCGGCCACACTTATGAGATCCACAAGCACTAGTACCAGCCAATCCAAATTGAGAGGCTCACTTACTTACTCATCCCCTCTACCCTCAGGCATCTGTACAATGCATTGATGCTAACACTCTACCATGCTTCTACTCAAGAATGCATGTCTAGAATTCCTATGTTGACATGTCTTAAGTCTAACATGTATAAGTAGTTACATTATAATGATTAATGAAACATAAACATGGTTTACACATCTCATCACATCCATTTCCATAGGTATGATATGGATAACACTAGTGTTGATTAGACTGGAGCACTACACTCTCAGTTTTCTACGTACCACGTGGTAGATCAAATCAACCGTATTTCATTGGGATCCTACATTTAATCATTAACATCCAAATCATGAGTTGACTTGGAGAGTGGTCTGATCCTTGCCTCAGAGAAATCACACGTGGCTCGTCCTCGCCTTAATAATGTAATCCTTGCAATCTCAATTGTGCGAGCCATCCCCGGTGAGGCATAATTTGACCCCATTGGTCCTGTGGCATTTGGGCCCTATTGCTCCCTTTCTCATTGAGTCTAAACCCATCGATCATATTCCATTTCCAATCCTGAGAATTCATTCATTGTACAGGCCATACATTATAATGTTCAAGCATGAGGTTTCGTCCCATGCAGTACACCACTAGGCATCAACAAACATATTTCAATACCCACTCCATCATGCTTTTAACACATCACACTCATAACAATTCCTAACCATGGGAAATACCCAAGCATAGAGAATTTAGACACACATGTACATACATTCCATAACAACATTCAAACATGGTTTATCATACAAGTTAAAATACTTGAGAATTCATCAATTGATTAGGGTTTCACATACCTAATCTACCAATCATTGCCATGAGTCCTATGGGTTCATAAACACATCATTCAAGCTATTTCCTATCTTAATTTCATAATTAGATGAAAATCTCCAATTTTCACCATGGTTGTGTTTGGATGAGGGATAAATTTTGTAGGGCTTACCCTTGAATACGGGTTACACTTGAATAGGAGTTACACTTATCTTGTTTGGTAATTGCAGTGGTAAAATTAGAACTTATCCTAAGAGTAAAAAATCTTGTTTAGTAACTGTAAGCATGGATAACCTAATATATTAACAATTTTATGAAACATAATTATTAAATAATATTCATGAAATAAAAGCTGTAAGGAGGGGGTTATTTGCAATCTGTAAATTATTTAAGACGATGACGCCCTTCACGATATGGAACTAAGAAACCAAAATAGTTATCATATCCAACATCACAAAGATAGTATTTACCTATACATAGCAAAAAGAAAACAATAAATAAAATTTGTATATATTTCTATATATTAAAGTAATATGGTATCATGTGTTACAATCAGGGACAATAAGAGAATTACTCCTCGTTAATGCATCTTGCAAAACTCAAGCATCATGTACTGTGCCTTCTCATCTAGCAAACATGTATGTCCATTTCCTATCAAAATCACATGCTGCCAGAACATTTTGTGTCAGAATACTTCTTTTGGTTTTTCGGCCACATATATATCTCTCTTGTTTTTTTACCGGCACAGTGATTGGAACATAAGTCCCGTCAAAGGCTCCACTACAATCCTAAAATAGATGGATAAAACTAGTTGCATCATTAACTAAAAGATATGATAGTTAGCATTATATATATTTTAAAAATATTTTTCCTTAAAATAAGGTCAACGTCTTCAGTTGAATTTGATTTGTGGCGGAGGTGGGGGAATAGCACCTGGTTTCTTCATGCAGTCCTTATACAAGGAGTACAACACGTAATACTCTATGAAAATGTCGACTCACTGTCTCTCCAGATCTGCAGAACCTACTACCATTAGCTTTATTTTGAATATTGTGTCTCAAAGTGTGTAAAAACATCACTAGTTTCTCCTCTAAAGAAACAACCAACGTATCCTTTAATAGACCTTTTTGTCGTATCACATCCCTCAATTGTACAAATGCATTCATACTCATTCGTATATGTTTTCGACAAAATAACTCTGATTAACAATTTAGGATCATGTCTATATAAATATGTCATCCTCGATGTGACTGACTAAAGCAGCGAGACCTTCTTACTATTTGTGTGTCATAGTAATATTTTACAGTTGTTGCTGCAGCTAATGCAACAATGCCTACTACCTCAGTCATTATATTAACTAGAGAAACAATTTCCTTGTCGTTCACCTCATTCTCTATACCTAAACCGATTATAACCCAACATATTATATAGGAAGTCATAATCCCTATATACTTTATAAGTATAAAATTGAAGAAAACTCTAATATCAAGTACCTAGGTCATGCATTAGCAAATACTTACATCACGCATAAAAAACTAAAGAATATAAAGACACGAAAGATAAGTCTATAAAGGCACTAAAGATAAGTCTACAACTGTTGCACCATACCACTTCTTCGAGCTAGTGTAAGGACCCACATTAGTGGAGGGTGCTTGAGAGAGAGTTTGGCTAGAGAGAGTTTGTGCAAGTGAGATGCGCAAAAAGTCTTACATTGCCTAGGACAAGGAGTGGAGAGAAGGATATAAACTAACGCTCTCATCCCTTCTAGCATAACGTATTTTGGGCCTAAGGGTGATACTTGGGCCCAATGCAAAGTGGTGAGGGGTGTATGGTCCTCAAATCGGACAATATTGTGCTAGTAGGACTGGTCGTTACAGATAGTATCAGAGAACGGTTCAACTCTCGGACCAGATGTGGGAAGATGAGAGTGTTAGAGCTGAGGACAACTTTTATCCAAAGGTAGTGGGATTGTAAGGGCCCGCACCAGTGGATGATGCTTTAGAGAGAGTTCGGCCATAGAGAGTTTGCACAAGTGAGAGGCGCAAAAATTCCTACGTTGCCTAGGACAAGGAGTGGAGAGAAGGATATAAACTAAAACTCTCATCCCTTCTAGCACAACGCTTTTTGGGCCTAAAGGTGATACTTGGGCCCAATGCAAAGCCGTGAGGGTGCATGGGCCCCAACGCGGACAATATTGTGCTAGTGGGATGGGTCGTTACAACTAGAGTTACTTATCATACCCCAACTATTACAATTTATGCTCCTAGAACAATTCCATCCTCAAAATTTCATAAATTATGATTTAAATAATATCAAAGTACAATGTAGGGATCTCTTGTTTCTCTCTTTCTTTTTTTGCCAAAACAACTTGTAGGGGCACATGTTCCACATGCGGTTTTTTTTTTAGTTGTGATTATTCCAAGAAAACAAGGAGATAAGATTTAAATCTCATCAAGTTAGTGTCTTCTTAATCAAGAAAGCAACCAACTTAATCAATCTAAGAAAGCCACCAGAGTTTCGATTGTGTCCAATATTTGTTTTGAGCTACCTAGCATTCCTAATGGATAAATACAATACAACTTTTAGAAACCCAAGAATTGTACTTTGACCCTCATGTCTAGCTGATTGCTTCAAACTAGATACTGCAGTTGATGTATCTTAATATATGAGGAAAAAACCCAATAGATAAGAGCCTCAGAAATTCAGAGTGAACATCCTCATGAACAATGTCACAAATATCGTTCTCGAAATATTAATGAGAATTGATAATAACGGGATACTTTTAATATCTTGGATTTTTATCGAGAATTTAACAAGAAAATCTTGTGGAAAATATAAATATTTAAAAAATAATAAAAATAAATATAATAACACGTTAATAATATTAAAAACGGTAATTTAATAACATTAAAGGTAACATTTGTCATAGTAATGTGATAGTACATTACAAACTCATTGAATTTATGAATACATGTAACGACCCGTCCCGCTACGGGCACGTTAAAACTGATACGGACTCCTAAAACCGTTCCAATACAATTTCGGGTACCTTTTTTTCTATAAATGGAAGTACCGCACCCGCAACCCGCACTAATCATAGCAATCCACCAATAAACCAAAAACTGTAAGCATCAATTATAATTTCAAATGATAGCATCAACCCATTATTACATTCATTCGGTTCAGTGAAAAGTACATATATCTCAAATACATTAACAGGTCCTCAAATACAAAATGAAACCAAGACAAGTACAAAGCTGTAACTCTACGCCCAATGTTCGATTGAGGGTCCCGCCGGCCCTTCCTCTATGAAGTACCTGTGAGGCAAGGGGTGAGCTCTACATGCCCAGTGAGGGTAACACACGCACCATATGTCACCAAGCATACACGGCATATAATCATATGAACACAACAATGTCTAAGATGTCTACATGCATGACCATACAAACGTATGCCCTACCCCTAGCACAGGGCCCACGTCAGCCGGGTCTCTAGAACATCCTCTAACCAACGCAATGCAACTCCCTTATGTACCCAACCACAACAGTCCACCCATCCACGGGTACGCAGACTGATTCTCAATCAGATCGGGGTCTCTAGTCCTCAACTAGACCTATGACCCTCTCATGACAACCCGCACGCATACCACGACCAACCCAAGAGTCGGACTCACTAGAGTCCCAAACTGATTACCACATGGGAGTAACCACCTCACCAGTCTTCAACGAACTACCAACCAGACTCATCTATGGTTTCATCAACCAAGCATCAGAGTCTCGATAGTCAAACCTATAATCTCGGACCCCATATGCTGGTCTCCACACGACTGGTATATCCACCTCTCACAGAATTCTATAGGTCTTCTACCGAGTGAGCCGGCCGAACTCACTCGTTAGACGCCCATAAATTCCTGGTGAGTCAACACCCACAACACAAGTCTCAACAATGGACCCCAAAGTCAACTGCGGGTAAACACACTATCACATCCCACCACAGGCTGTCCCCACCATACAGGTGTCCTAGCCTGGAATATCTCATCATTTCATCCTCGACCAATGAGCGGGCGAGCACATCCTCAGCCTACTGGATCATTCGGGGATCACAACAATACCACCGGTAGCTGTCCCTCACCGCATCGTCCCTCGACCTAGGCGAGCACCTCCTCAGCCTACTCGGTCATCTAGGGATCACAAACTATACCAGCGGGAGCTGCCCCTCACTGTATCGTCCCTCGACCTAGGCGAGTACCTTCTCAGCCTACTCGGTCATCTGGGGAATCACAAACCATACCAGCGGGAGCTGTCCCTCACCGCATCGTCCCTCGACCTAGGCGAGTACCTCCTCAGCCTACTCAGTCATCCGGGGAACCACAAACTATACCAGCGGGAACTATCCCTCATCGCATCGTCCCTCGACCTAGGCAAGCATCTCCTCAGCCTACTAGGTCATCCGGGGAATCACAAACCATACCAGCGGGAGCTGTCCCTCACCGCATCGTCCCTTGACCTAGGCGAGCACCTCTTCAGCCTACTCAGTCATCTGGAGAATCACAAACTATACCAGCGGGAGCTGTCCCTCGACCTAGGCGAGCACCTCCTCAGCCTACTCGGTCATCTAGGGATCACAAACTATGCCAGTGGGAGTTGTCCCTCACCGCTCCGTCCCTCGACCTAGGCGAGCACCTCTTTAGCCTACCCGGTCATCCGGGGACCACAAGGCATACTGGCGGGAGTTGTCCCTCACCGCATCATCCCTCGACCAATGACCAGGCGAGCACCTCTTCAGCCTACTCGGTCATTCGAGGATCACAAGTCAATATCCCACCCTCTGGTCTCCACGCGGGCGAACCACTCAACCCATTAGACCACTGGGGACGTCTCATCCGCCACGTACTCGGGTAGCGTAACAACCAGGTCCTCCAAGTCTGCCTAGGGTCAACCAACACCCAACCCAATGGCTTCCTTGAAGATTCCATAACTGCCTCACCACTGGTCCCGACCGAGACTCCGGGGCACTTCGTTCTCTAACCCAGACGACGCCTCACCCACAAGCGTGCCTGAAGACCTCTAACAGTAGGCCTAACAGCTCAACCCCTACTAGGGGGAACACCTCTGTCATCTATTGATCCACAACCAAACTACGTTTCCTAGTATGGTTTCTCATAACCTCTCAACCCTAACCACCCGCAAGCTAGGGGGAGTCTCTAAATCCTGATGTTGCGTAGTACACATGCCCTCACCGACATTCCATTTACACTAGCTACATGCATACAAAATTATCTCTACGCATGCCGTCAATATGACATATCGCAACATAATTAAGTATATACATCATCATCTATCACATGCTACACATTAACATTCAGATATGGTATCAATCATGGCATGTTCCATACGAGCATAGAAAGTGGTATCATCTACTATCTACTGCACGTAATTCTAAAGCATGTTGATTAAACTATTAATCACATACATGGCAAGTTATCACACGTCAACCAATTATGTTATCATACCATCAACAAGTCATGACATCCGATAAACTATTCATAGATGCTCCATGAGCAATGGGTACAAATACACCTGGATGAGACCCCCGCCATATAATGGTATCAACAGTTCCCTTGCCCAGTGGCTTATAATACCAGAGGACCCCATTCGCCGTATTTTGTACCCACACATCTGATAGAGTAGTAATATGCATAGATGCATGCTAAAAGCGGTGATAAGTTCCTTCACCTGTGTGTGTGCTTGAAATCCAATGCGAGAAAACGAGTTCGGGGGTTGAAGGGGCTCAATCTGTTGAAACAAGAACACAAGGATAAGTAACCGGACAAAACGGGTCAAACTAAGTCTGGACTACAAACGGGCCTGAAAGGGAGTCGGGTCCAAACCGAACTGAAGTGGGCCCGAAATTGAAAACTAGATCTAAAATGGGCCGGATCTGAAAATTGGACTTTAAGATGAGCCGGGCCCAAAGCTGGGCCGAACTGTGCCGGGCCTAAAACGGACCGAACTAGGCCGGGCCTAAAACGGGCCGGGCCGGTTGGAACTGGGCCAGATTGGCTGAGTCGGGTCAGGGCCTAGATGGGCTGGACCAGATCTTTCAAACTGGGCCAGATCTACGAGCTGGGTTGGACTGGGCCGAAGTGGGCCAGACCAAGGACTGTTGGGCCCAGAACTGAACCCAGCTGAGTCTACTCGGTGACTCGGCTGAGTTGGCTCAGTAACCCTGCTAAACAGGGAAAAAGAAAGAAAATGAAGGAAGATAAAGGAAAACGGAGAAAAAGGAAGGAAAAAAAAGGAAAATCGGAGAAGAGAGAAGGGAAGAAAAAAGAAGTACCTGCGATTGGACCGAAGATCTGACGGCGGTGAGAGTGCTGGGTCCCGGCAAAGGAACTGGGGCTGCTTGGACGAGATGAGGTGCGGGAGAAGGAGGGCAAAGCATCGGCAGAAATGGAGAGAAAGGGAGAGAAAGATAGAGAGAGAGAGCAGCGGCGGCGACGGCTTGAGGGAGGGAAAAGAGGGGAGAGAGATTAGGGTTAGGGTTAGGAAGAGAGGAAGGTGAGAAGGAGAGAAAGAGAGACGGGAGATAGAGGAGTAGCGGCAGCACTGTAGCGGCGTGCTACAGTGCTACGCGGAAGAGAGGATTTACAGGGTTAGGGGTTTTAGGGTTTTTTTTTTTTTTTACAAATTAAAAATCTCAAATTTCAAAAATATTTTAAAAGCCCGAAGAAATCAAATGACAAACGTCGGGGGAAAACGTGTGATTTTCAAACTTTTAATTATGACAGAATATTCAATAATTCAAAATTACCAAATTGCCCTCTGAGTCTCCGAACTCAAAATCGGGCAAACCAGGACCCACTACAGGGCCCACACTCACCCCACTGCTACCAAGACCCTAAAACTCCGAAAAAAATCAGGTCGGGTCATTACAATACATGTCACCATTTAAAGCTTTTTAAATACAAACATCCCTACTTATCAAAAATTATAATTCTTTATACTCCATAATTTCAATTTTAAGGATATATTCACCACTTTATATTGAGAAAAAAAAATTACCTTGTTAAAATCTTGACATTTTATGTCGTGGGTGACACAATTAATATACCCTAAATTATTTCAAATGCAATATTTATACTTTATCAAATAATATCTAGTCTCTATCATATGGACTGCCACTTGAAAGTCGAACCAAAAACAAGATTGAATGTATTTGGGATTTTAAAAGTTGAAAGCTAGTTCCACTATCATTTTGTCCAAAGTGCTTGTCCCAAGTATGTATTTGGGACTCCCAACGAGGGACTAAATGCAAAAAAGAAGACCAAGAGAGTCGGACTGCGAGTCATGCATTTGTTAAAACCTTGCTACACCTCATCCCACGCCCCACATAGAAAGTGGGAAGAAAAGGTAAGAGACTTGAAGCCTATATAAGAGGAATCTGGGAATGGAGACCAAATACCTTGCTCAGCACTTTTGGGCTTGGTGACATGTGGCTTGGGTCACATACGGTTTCCTGTAAAAATAAGATAAAATTGTGTTTTTAACGAGAGAATTTTGTTTCACGCGATAGTAACCCGATTTTAACGATGTTTTGAAAAAAAAAACGTAAGAGTCGAAAAAATATTGTTTTTAACAGGAAAATATGCTGAGATTTGTTACAATGCTAAAAACATGATCAGAAAATATGCACAATGACATAAACATGAAGCAACAAGGGAAAAATTAGATTTTTCAAGTGCTATAGAAGTGATAAAATGACAATAACATGATTTTTCAAGTGCTATAGAAGTAATAAAATGGCAATAACATGAATATAAGTGTATTTGCAGATTATTTTCTCAAAATCAATAGAACATCAGTCTTCCTTACTGTTTTAGTGGCCTTGACGGACTTCCCTACTAATGCCTAGCATATGGTGCGGGGAAAAACACCATTTTGAGTCCAATTTTTTTCAAAAATCCTAAATTGAGAAAGAGATTGCTCGGCTGAGTTTATTAGTAGAGTTAATTAATTAATTAACGAATTATTCAAACATTCCCTAAAGTAATCGAATGAAATCGAAATAAGAAAAAGAAGTTGAAGTGAGGCTTACCGTCTTTCGTAGAAAATCATACAAGGGTCAGCTACATACTCAGCTGAAGGACGAGCAACGATGGTTGCTGTGGCGACACAACTACAACAACGACGAAATGAAGGTAGAGATGGAGAGAGAGGGAGAGACTAAGAACGAGAAGGAGAGAGATCATCAAGGTTGGAAGAAAAATCAAGGGAGAGTGGAGGTCTACAGAAGAGGAGAAGGAGGGCTCGGAGAGAATCGAAAGGGTCGATTGCGGGAAGGAACTTTCGCGGGAAAGGGTGGTTTCGTTGGAAAAGAGAGGAAGATGAAAGGGTAAAGAGGGGCAAGGGTTTCGTGAGTACCCTTTACTCCAGTGGGGGTTTTCAGATATCAGATGTGAGAGGTAAATTTTGGATTTTTTACCCTTACCTCTTGTTACCAGACAAGGGCAATGAGGGATAACCCTCCATTACCCCAACACCCCCTCATCCTAACGCAGCCCAAGTCCAAAACCCTCTCCAAGGCCATTCACCTCCATTGGCACCAAACCCCCAAGGTTTGGGAGAGCTGGACTTTAATTCCAACATGAGATGGGGAAATACCCACTTTTGTCCTCAAATTCCACGATCTATTCTAAGTCCTTCTCCCTCCTTGAGGGCATTCAAGTTCTGTTACTCTCAATCCCAAGGATTTGAGAGAGTGGGTTCCATCTCTTTCACACATTAGTGCAATTTATCAACTTTTTCCAATTTCTAACCAAGCCTTAAGCTCGATTGCATTCAAATCCCAAATATCCTTTAGCTTACCTACTCAATTTAACATTTTCCCAATTTTCCTCAAATCTCCTTACTTCCTCTAATGCCCAAATCTCATTTGGGTTAACCCTCTTCAAAACTGGTTCTAACTCATCATCCCCTTTTTCCTCTATAGGTCAAGTTCCATTCTTAATCCATCTCTCAAAACTGTCTTTTCCAAACCAAAATAACCATGCAAGGGAAAATCAAACTGAAAAGAGGGAGATTGTTACCTTGATCACAGAATCCCAATGTGAAAAAGAGTTTGGAGAGGTCCCAAGTTCAAGCAAGATGCATGCAAAGCCAAATGGAAGGCTAGGAAGAAGGAGGAGAGCTCCGGACTAGTTGAAAATTAGGTTTTCACGGAGCTGGGGGAGGAAATGGGGAGAATGTGCTCTATTTCAATAGATTTGGGTAACTTGTACCCAATTGAATCGCGCATCCTCGAGGACTCGAGGACCCTTTGAGGCCTCGAGACTTAAATTTCTCAAGCCCTCGAGGTGGTCTCGAGTATTCAGCCTAGAGAGTGATTTTCCAAAATTTTCTGTACTCTTAGTGCCGAGCCCTCAAGGCTACTCTCAAGTCCTCGGACCCGAGAGTTGAAATCTCATATTTTCCCGCCTGTAACATTTTTGTTCTCTGATAGCAAGCTCGAGCCCTCGTGAATGGCAACAGAGAAATTTCTAGATTTTTTGCTGAGCTCTCTGGGGTCATACAGGGAAGTTCCCAACACAATCCCACACACAGGGGCCCGGTTCTCATGTGAACAAGGGTCCATTTTCCATAATTGATTTCTAATTTTCGAGTCGGGTCGTTACAAGAAGCATGGCAAGTTGCACTGGAGGCAACTCCAAAGTCGGCCAAGCTTGTTTTGTCAAGCTTGAATGAATGACTTGCATTTTGATTGTGTTAAGTAGGTGGTAATGGAGGGTTTAGATGGATGACATTTTGTAAATAATTTTTAGTGTATAAATATGCCCCATCGGCAACCATTGTATGTTCACCAAAATCAATTTAAGTTTTGCTTTGTGCAAGTTTTCAATTCTCTCTTTTAGTTCTTGTTTGGTTTTCTAGTTTGAGTTCTAATTCTAATTTTAAATTTGAACAAACATTGAATGAATTTAATTTCTAGTTCTTGAAATTGAATTAAGAAATTCAATTATAGAATTTTAGAGTTCTTATTTTCTTCAGTGATGATTGCATGATGTCAATTTTGTTTAAGGAAGTTATCGACCCCATTCTATTATTCCAGTGAGAATTTTAGGGTTTTGGTTCATCCATTGGAAGCTTTGTTTGCCTATACAACTGGAGTGAGTGATCGAGTGATGCTATTTTGTCAAAGTTGATATGAGGATCTCCTTAGATATCAGGTTCTTTGAGTTTGGATTTTCTTAAATCCATATCGGCTTAGAGTTGGATCTTACGAAATTCCTTATTTTTACGTTGAAGGCATAGGTAGACTTCAATCCCGATCCTACCCTTCATCAGTTCTTAACGACATCTTATGAATAATGTCTATGATGAGTTTAGTTTAGAGGGTTTGTTCCCTCTCTCCTTTTTGTATTTTGTTTTCCTCACTATGCTTGGCCCGGTTCGTCCACTTGTTCCCTTAGCCATGGGCATGCCATTTTTCGTATTTTTTAGATGTTTTCCTCTCATTCAATGATAATTATTAAAAAAAAAAAAAACAATCTAGTGAATTACATATTGAAATGTGACGACCTGACCCTACACCATTGTGATATTGTCCGCTTGGGCTTTACCCGACTCGCACGGTTTTGTTCCTAGGCCCTGGCACACATGGTCAGGCCCAAAAGGCCTCACAATGGGGAGGGTTGCCTCCTCTCAAATAAAGCCCCCACCACCCAAACTCCCAACCGATGTGGGACCTTTGGGTGGGGGTGCTACAATCCACCCCCCTTAAGACCAAAGTCGTCCCCGTCTCTGTCTTGTCACACTGGTAGGGGTCCACACACAGGCAAGCAAGTCACACAAATAGAGAGCCCTCACAGTCAGAGTGTTGAACAGTGCTCTGATACCACTTGTGATGACCCTACCCCAACTTCCCAGTGTGATATTTTTTGCTTTGGGTCCACCATGCTCTCACGATTTTGCTTTGGGCCCTGACCCAAGAGGCCTCAGACATGGGAGAGGGGGGCTTCCCTCATATTAACACCCAACCCACCCACCTCACTACCAATGTGGGACTTTCTTTTGAGGTGAGTGGGGCTATTACAATCTACCCCCCTTAAAACCAGAGCCGTCCCCGGCTCTGTCACATCACAGAGGTAGAGGCCCCATACAATCCGAGTGTTGCACTATGCTCTGATACCACTTGTGACAACCAGACCCTATCCCATCGTGATATTGTCCGCTTTGGGCCCTATCCGACCTGCACGGTTTTGTTCTTGGACCCTGGCCCACATGGCTTGGCTCAAAAGGCCTCATAATGGGGAGGGTTGCCCCCTCTCAAATAAAGCCCCCACCACCCAAACTCCCAACTAATGTGGGACCTTTGGGTGGGGGTGCTACAGAAATGAAGGACGTTTTAAAACATTACAACTAAATCATGAATTTTCAAAGAAAATAATTTTTGGTAGAGTATTTTGAAAATACATACGTACATAATTAATAGGTTTAAGTTTAAAAATTTAAAATTGATTCAATGATGATGACAAGTATAATACTACTAAATCGAATGTGGGTAGGCCTGTAAATGGTTTGGGTGATGTAAAATGCAGAATCTCTTTTCTTGAATGTATGAACCTGGGTGATTCTCTAGTTTTCTTTTCAGTTGCATCCAAGTGCCATGATGTTGTGTTTGTTGTCATCATGGAATGCTGGTTTAATAATAATTTCAAAGGGGCCTTCGATGGGAAAAACGAATGCGAACTTAGTATTTGGGGAAAAATGCAAAGACAATGTCAAATTGGTAAGTGGGTATGATATCTTTCTCATGTCTTTGTGTTTTAACGTGTCATATCTTGGACTACAAATATGTGTTTAAGCCCAGAAATGTCATGGAAGTTGTGGTATTTCTTTGGGTATGATGAAGACCCTACATCCCCAACAGTACCGGTATGTTTCATTTCCTTTTTTTATTCCTGAAGCTTGTCTTTGATTCTCACTGGTTTTTGGATTCTTAAAATAGATGGATGCTATTGAAGGAGAGAAGACAGAGGCAGGCCATGAAGGGGTGATTGAAGAAGAGACTCAAACAATTGTTGGTTCAGAAGAGATGGAGATGAATCAGTCATATTCTGGAAAAGATTTAAAGGTTCACACAACAGGTAAGTTTTTACGTATATGTTGATCTAAATGTACTTACTACACACACATTTTTAGTTGATTTGTGACTCTCCACTTAGTGGGTTATTTGAAATTGTAGAATACCCTTTTGAAGATAATGCAATTGTAGGATTTTTCAGATTTTATTTCATTCTCATTCCATAGATTTTTTATTTAGGATGATTAACTGGCTCCTATTTTGAATTGTCACCTAGTTCATGTAATTCCACTTCTCAGTTACTGGTTCACACCTTTGCATGCCATGTCAAAGAAGAAAGGACTTTGAAGCTGAGCTTATACTTGAACTCCCAATATAATATGAATTTAGTAAATGAAATTTTACAAAGAGTATTTGGTACCTTTTTTGTGAAGTAAATTGTTTTCTTCATGAACAATTTCAACCTATGTCAATGAGTATGTATCATCCATCTTGTAGAATATGTGTTGTCCAGTGTCCACCTGAGTTGTCAAGATCCTGCTGTACAAAACAAACAGATTTATTCTTTCCTTTCACTTTTGTTTTTTTTTCATGGACTCTCTCTCCATTGATGGTTTTGCTGGACTGAAAGAGAGAAGGAAAGACAGATTTATAGAGAAGATGGCAGTTTATCTTCGTATTTTGAGTGCCTCTGGGCCTTTTTTAATTTCTAGAGCAACTTGTTTGGACCTTTTACTTCTCCTTTTTTTCCTTAAAATCTCCCAAAATTCTCTTTTTCTAAACTTATTTAGTTTTTACTACATTTTGCATCTTTGTCTTTAAATTCTTTCTACTACTTATTCTTATTTTTAACCTTCTTCATGATATACGTCCACAAAAATGATGTATAAGTAATACCTTTTTTTTTTTTTTTTGCTTAATCTCATTTATGATCATTAATTTTTATATATTGCATCATTAATGTATTTTTTTACTCTTGCTTTCTCAGGTATGATTTTGGAAGTCCACGAAAAAGATCACCAAGTGGACAAATTAGAGGAAGGAAGATCAATTGAAAAAAGATCACATGATATTTTCTTTAAATACATCTTTTTTATTTACTATTTGTTTTGTATTAACAGTAATAAGTCCAATTTATATTTTTTAGCATTTTTAATTTTTTTTTTAATGCTAGTATAAGTTTGAAAACTCACTGATTGTGGTATATGTAAATATTGTATTAGGTTAAAGTGATGAGTTCTATAGATAAGTGCATTAAGGTTTTGAATAAAGAATTTAATTTAAAAATAGATATTATGATTTATAAAATAAAATATTTAGGTTTAAAAATGCATATTTGGCACTTAAGTATAAATTTTTAAGTTAAAAAATAATATTAGGCCAATTAATCATAAAATTTTAGATTAAAAAATGGATATTGGGGCCATTAGTCATCAAATTTTCAATTAAAAAAAATGAATATTGGGCCTTTGAGCAAAAAATGGGTTAAATGCACATTCAGACCCTTAATGGGCCACGGACGGTTCGATAAGTTTATTGGACCGTTTAGATCCATATCTTGTTGGACCCTATATTAATGGGCCGGATTCAGTTTTTGACGATTTGGGCTGAATTCGATTCATTTACAAGCCTGAATGTGGGATAACGACTTACGTGAAAACTATTAATGAAGAATTTCGAAATTAGCAGAACAAAGAAGGAAATACAATCGAAAGGGGTGAATAATAGAAGAGTAACCTAATTAAAAATAAAAATGATCTACTATGTAATTTGACAAAGTTTAGATATGTTGAGGGAAAAACTTAAGCATAACTACTAAATTAGAGTTGGGGTGGGCAAAGTTTAAATAAATTGAGTTTTACGTGACAAGAATTTTGTGTCATTTAAATGATCATTTCTATAATATTGACATTTGATGAGAAATGCTTGATGAACTTCGGCCACTTTTTTGGCGTTTATAAGTCTAATAGAAAGGGTCTACGTTTGAATATATGTCTCATTAAAATCATTTTAATTGAATTAATAAAGCTATTAATTTAAACATTGGAAAAGATTAAAATTAGAAAAAGATTTGAAATTATCGAAATTGAAGAACTAAAAAACAATAACTGTTGATTTTATTAAAATAATTTCCCTTACTACTTTATTCAGAGTGTATATGCTTAAGAAGTTCTCTTTATTATTATTTTCAACATTCAATTTATACATTTACATCAAATGTCTACAAAACTTTATCATGCAATTAAATCTTAGTATTTGAACTTTGAAGAACCGCTAAAAAAATAATACTATTTGAAAAATTTGAAGGACTTCCTTTCATTTTGTAGAGTTGGTTGATGATAAAATGTCACATGTCCAATTTTTATTACTTAATATTCTTTCTGTCCCAAATTAGTTGTCCTATATGAATTTGAAATTGTCTCAAAATAGTTGTCTTATTTATATTTGAGTAGTATAAAATGCATTGAAAATAGATGAGATAACATGGACTGCTAGTTTTATATAGAGAGTTAAATATTTCAAATGAGACAGCTAAAATAGGACGGAGAGAGTATAATCATTATTATTAACTCATGGAAAACTCATCTTCAGTCACCACAGCCAAAGAGACTTCAACGTGGGGGGAACTTGCATGTTCCAAATTGGGCTAGAAAAGGCATAAATTTCAGAGAGATTTAATTTTCATTGAATTAGAGAAATTATGGATAAAGAATTTCTAATTCCTACATTTTAGAATTTGGTAGAATTTTTTTCAAAAATCTAAATTACAAAAGAGTGTATCACCAAACATGAAATTTTGAATAAAATTTCAATTACTCCACAAAATTCTATAATTCCACCTTACAGAATTTTAGAATATTTTAATATGATATGTAGAGTTAAAAGGAGCCGAAGGAAATTAAATAGCATAATTTAAAAAGTAAAATACAAATTAATCCTAACCAATGTTTTAAAACTCGACCCATGAATTAAACCCAAGTCTTAGTGAAAGGATGGATTGCATAAGGTAGAATCGGGTTCAACTGTAGTCAAACTCGATCAAACATGTGCCATCAATATGATATTGTAAACTAAAGTTTAATTGATGGGTAGAAATAAAATTTTAAGCAAAAAATGTTTTTTTGAAAAAATAGATGTTGAAATTTTGAAAAATTAAGAAAAAACATAAATTTTATTTTATAATTTTTAAAACAATTTTTTATAGGTCATTTGTTCACGGACGATTGAAGAAAAGCGATTAAAGCTGCGAATGTGATTGTTTTTTTACAGTTTTCTGCACCGAATAGATTTTTGATAAAACTGACCTTTTACCGAATCTAGTCGCTGTTGAACCATGGGCTGGTCCGATTTTCAAAACATTGATCCTAACCTTGTCATTTAATTCAAGAGAAATAAGGGAAAATTGGTAATTAGATAAACTCTACAAATTGAAAAAGAAAATAATTCAGCAATGGTATTTCGTCAAATTCAAATAGCATTGTAAGATTCACTATCCTCCCACTTCCATCTACTTTAATATATAATAATAATAAAAAACTTAAAAAAAAATAAAAAATCTAATACTTTTGTTAAATTCTTAAGCAAGCATCTAATGTCTCTAATCATAATTTTTTTCTCTATAATTCTCACACCACTAGTGCATCCATTTAACTTATTAAAAATCCTCCCTTTAGAAACTTAGACTGCATTTGTTTCACAGATAATGTGTGCGACCCTCATTTACTCCTGCTTGGTAATTAAAAGTGTCACTCTTCCATTTTCAAATTTGAAAACCCTTGTAAAAGATATTCATAAGGATAATATTGATCAAGGGTAACCTTAGTAAAAAATAACCCCTACAAATTTACCTCCCATCCAAACACAGCCTAGTGTGATTTCCACAATGTTTGAGCTTAGGAAAAAGGGTCATGAAGAATCTTAAAAGGCTACGATTTGCGTGATGAGTATGCACGCACTAAGCATGTATTTAACCCACCATTTTGCACTGGAATGTGCTTTCGAATCTTCCGCTCTTGACAAAGAAGCTGCTCACGACAGGGTTTCCTTTATTCAATTTTGACTAGTTTGATATTGATAATAAGGTGAGATTTAATATTCTTCAAATTAATATAAAGTAATTATTGATACGAGATGTTAACAAAATTAATTTTTATTAAATATATATAATTATAAGATTTAACTTAAATAGAATAGATTGAACGGATAAAGATATTTAAATAAAACTTATCTACAATTAATATCTCCATAAAATTTTATAAGATTAATGGACTCCGTAGAATACCAGTCATTATTAAAACTAACATTAAAAGGATTTTGAAGAACCCTAAACCCTAAATTAAATCACAGAAATTATTAAAGCCACTCATTCAATCAATCATTCCACTAATTCATTCAAGGTCAATAAATTAAAAGGATTTTGAAGAAATTTTCCCTTCCAATTTAGTACTCCCTCCATCCCAAATTACTTGTCATATATATATTTTGAATTGTCCCAAATTACTTGTCTTATCCTATTCATTTATTTTCACATTAAATCAAAGCTTTAACTTTCTCGATGAGTTCCAAATCACATTGACAATCTTCTTTTATAAGTTTTGACTTGTCCAAATGCGGCATTCTTTAGTTATTTTCACATTCGACTCTCATCGTCTCAATCGTGCATTGCTGCATAGTTAGGAAAACATTATTGAGCTTTTGTGGATGAACCTAATCAGTAGTATCTACACAACGACATATCGCCTACACTTTATTTTTTTACATCAAGTTTGCATTGATTTAGAGAATCTATTAATAGACTTTTGACACGCTCAGTGCAAGAACGATAATTAAAAAATAAATTTTTTTCGAAATGGAACAAATATTTTGGGTCAAAGGGAGTAAGTTTGCAAACCGTAATCAAATTGGTCTATGCATTGGTTTACAGATTTGAAAGAATTAGATGATCCGTTAGCTCAGTTTGGATTGATTGCATTAATAAGCCTTTTTGAATTTTCAAACACTCCCTCATTTTTATATTTAGAGGTTCCTTTTATCAACGAGGCAAAACTATCAATGCCAACTTGCTACTTCCTTTCTTATTTTTTCTTCTCCTTCTCCACTGCTCAATTTCATTTGTGATCTTCAAAATTTTCTCTCTTTTTAAACTAAGAAGCTCCAGAGAGGCTAGATTAATATTTATCATCAGTTAAGCATTTCATAGTTAGATGAGATGGCTAGAACAACCTATAACAAAATTCAAGAGAAACTCCTCTATTTAATCATCATGGATTTGTAAAATGGAACATAAAAAATTCATAACTTAGAACAATCAAATTTTAAAGGTTTAAAATCATGTGATTAAGATAATAAGATCGAGTTCAAAATTTAACTGTCTCTTGTCCTTGACAATTTCTATACATTCCAACTAAGAATGTGTAGTCCACTAATTTTTTTAGAAGCATCCTCCCTAAACAAAGTACATTTCAATTTTAAAATGAAGTTGTTTACTAAAACGAAACAAATACTTGCATTACTTCTAATTTTTATAATATGTATTATTCTATGAGATTTACTCACCCATTAAATTAGGAAGTATAGATATGCCAATTATAAGAAATAATTTTCATTCAAATATCTTTATTCATTTACTTTAAGTAGATGAAATGGATGTTTTGATAGTGAGTCCTCCCTTCAGCCGTTTACTTCATTTAATTTAAAGCAAGGGGATATATATATTATTTTTTGGGTACGATTTTTGAAGTCCAAAACTATAACATTTTCAGTTAAAATCAGTCATGGAGTTCATAAAATTTAGATTAGATGAATTTTGATACCTTATTTGTAGAAATCGGTCGAGAAACCGCTTCCCTACCAATTGTAACATTTGCGCTTTTGGCTCGGATTTTCAAACGAGGCGGTTTCTCAACCGATTTATACAAACAAGGTATCAAAATTCATTTACTCTGAATTTATGAACTCCATGATTGATTTTAAGTGAAAAATGTATAGTTTTGAACTCAAAAAATCATACCTTGTGTAGAAATCGGTCAAGAAAATGTCTCGTTTGGAAATCCCTCGTCATAGCCCACTCGATGCTCGTTCGATTGCATTTTATGTTCGGAAAAAATCGAAGGGCAAAATTGTAATTGTGAAATCCGGTGTCTCCTTTTAGAAAAACATGGTGTCTAAATGGCCACCTTATCTTAGCCATATGATTTTAGATTTTTAAAGTTTGATCCTAATAAGCCATTGATTTTTCATGACCTATTTCACAAAATTATGATGATTAAATGGAAGAGTTTCTCTAAGAGAGTTTATTCTCCCTAACCATTCCATCCAACTATGGATGGCTCCGCACTTGGAGGGGGCTTGTTGAAAACCCATAAATTTTCTCCAAAGTCTAAAATATACAGCGTGTTTTTTAAAATATTAAAAAATCCTTGAATTTTCAAAATACTCTCAAACCCTACTTGACTAAAAGTCAAACTTAAATTTAACATTACTTGCAATGTAAAATGTTCAAAATTATAAAATTGGCCCTCTAGACCAAAAAAAAAAAAAAGCAAAAAATTACTTATATTTAAGAAAAAAATCTTTACTTATCCTAGGGGTCGAGATATTGGCCGATATCCGATATATATCGCGGATATCGGCCGATATATATCTCCAATATCGGCCGATATTAATATGTTTAAAAAAAATTAAGAGAGAAAAATATCGGCTAACGAGATATCGATCGATATATCGTATCGGTCGATACCGAATTTTAAACCCTAGTCTTATCCCTTATTTCTTGGTCCCAATACTAATTTTTTAGTGAAAAGGAAACACACCAGATTTTTATTATTTATTTCCTTAGTATAATTTGTTATACAATTTTTTGTGGTTCCCTTAAATACTCATGGGATTTTATAAATACTTTTATAGTCATCTCTCACGTTTTTGTTCTTAAGTTCATCCCTCATTTTTTATTTTATTAATATTCATGAAATATATTTATTTTTATGAGAAATGACTTATTATAATATCATCTTTCTTTGTTTTTTTCTTGAGAAAGGCAATTATGTACTCCATATTCATCTTTAGATTTGTCCAGTGGTCTCATCACACCGGACCAAATTGGGTCCTAAATAAAGTATATAATTAAGGATTAAAGATATTTAAAGATTCTAAATAAAGCATGTAATCAAGGATTAAAGATATTTAAAGATTCAATTTTGAAGAGCTTAAAAGTGTAGCTTTATTGATTCACTGAAAATGATTAATTTTTTTTTTTTTAAATCTCATATTCATATAGATCCTTACAATCAATGTAACAAATACCGCTGGTATTTTCGTTTATACCGTGATAATACCGGTAAAATAACGTTACCGCGTTAAAATCGCGTTTTTAACGGTGTTGTCGTTATTATCGGAAATATATCGGTAAAAACGCATTTTTAACGCGAGAAACTGTAAAATCGCGTTAAAAACACGTTTTTACCGATGACCCTTTTTCTCTTCTCACACGGCTCACCCACACGCCTTACACGGCTCACTCACACGGGCAAACAAACTGACTTAAAAAAACCCCTCTTTTCTAGGGTTTTCGTTCCATTCCACGGTGCTTAGCCTCCATTTCCACTGAAAATCAAGTCCTCTTACTGTCTTACCTCTCCTTGCTCCTCCGAATTTTCCCCCTTTACTCCTCTGCTCCTCCTCTGCTCGTCTGACGGTCTGACCTCTCACGCTCTCTGTTATCTCTCTCTCTCCGGCAATTGCTCTCTCTCGTCGGTGGCTCTCTATCCTCTCGTCGGTGGCTGCTCTCTCGATCATCTCTCATCGGCTGCTCTCTTGATCCTCTCTTGCTGCTCTTTCTCTCTATATCCTCTCTCTCTCTGGCTGCTCTCTTCATCGTCTTTCTCAAGCTTTACCAACTCTCCAACTCTCGTACGAATTGGAATCCTGTAAAATGTTTTACCTGTGTGGGGAAGAAACCCAACTCAAAAGTCAAAAGTGACAGCTTTTTACATAAAACTTTATTCTTTATTATTTATTATTTATTCTTTATACTTGTCTTGCATGAAGGCTAGGGACAAGTTGGCAACCGGGTTTATTCTTTATACTTACAGTATATTGTAAAATTGGGTCCAATGTGATAAAATTCAAAAATTGAGATTGTTTGCACTATTAAATTGAAATTATTATTATTCTTGAAGGAGCCTACTTAGAAACTGTACCTTTTTTTTTTGTATGATTTGTAATGTAACCGATGAGTCTGCATACTGTGTGGCTTTGAAATCATTTATATGATTTGGCATGAGTAATCTATTAAGCATCATTAGACAGTCAATTTGTAGTTAAACGCAAGCACTGTAAAATTATTCTTTCACTTTCAATTATTTTAATGATCATTATATAAATTATTTGTTTATTATTTTCTAAACTTTATGTTCATATTTTTTCTAGATCTTTGTGTCCACTTTTCATAAAAAATGCCTCGACAAAAAGATCTATTATGGCAATATGGAGAGGAATTATTTATTATATTTATTTTTATTATTTTCTAAATATTTATATTTTCTGCGAGATTTTCCCGTTAAATTCCCGTTAAAAACCTAAGAAATTGAAAATATCCCGTTATTAACAGTTGTCGTTATTATCCCGAGAACGGTATTTGTTACTATGCTTACAATACCAAAGTAAACCCCATAAAAAGTGCAAAAAATTGAAGTATAAAGGTAATTTAAGATCATCAAATTTAAGAGCTTAAAATACATTGCTTTATTAATCTAATCAAAGATAATTTTTAATCCCATATCTATACTTATTGTCGGTGGTGATTTGAGCGTTGTGGATTGTGAGGATTCCAATGGTGATTTGAGCCAGGGGTCAAAAAAATGCCCCGGTCGATATGCATATCGGCTGCAATATCGACCGATAATTTTATTTCTCCTACGATATCGGCCATTTCTCTCCTCCGATATCGGAACCGTGGAAAAACCATGCAGAACCGTGAAAAATCGTAAAAAACCATGAAAAACCACAAAAAACCGTGTAAAACCGTGAAAGCTGTATCAGAAGAACCGTTAAAAACAGCAAAAAACCTCAAAAAACCGTGAAAAACTGTGAAAAAACCGTGAAAAACCGTATAGGTTTTTTTTAAAAAAAACTTTCAAATACCGATATTTGTACATATCGGCCGATATGGTGACCGATATTGTGGACCGAATATCGGCTATATCGACCGATATTCGTTTTGTACGGCCGATACATATCGTATCGGCCGATATTGCTCGGTCTTAAAAAATCGATACATCGTATCGGCCGATATTTCGACCCTTGATTTGAGCGTTGTGGATTTTTAATACAAACATTTCTAACATACCCATCAAATTGAACTAAAGTAAATCTTTCCTTATACTGAAAAGCATATCTCATCTTAACATCTAACTCCTTTTTTTGGGGTAGAACAGAGTTTTATTAAAACTTAGAAAGGTCCATACAAGCGCCACCGTCCAAGCATCGAAGCAGGGTCATATCACATCGGTCGAAAATCTGAGATATCTCAACCGATACGCAAAAGGTCAACCCCATTAAACTACAAAACCAATAGAAATCCATAACTAGAGAGAGACTATAGCTGAGGAAGGACACACCAAAATCATCTGCAGATGATGCAGACTGATACCTAGGGTCGGCCCTGGTTATAGGCGAAGTAGGTGGTCGCCTAGGGCCCCAAATAAATAGGCCCCTAAGTCCATAAGATCCTTTACTATATGTTAAATAGTTAATAATGTACAATTAAAACACAAATTCTTTTTTGTCCAGTCGGTTAGAACTGTCCCTCTACAAATACGAGACCTGGGATCAAATCCGAGCTGCGTTAATAATAACAATTTTTTTATTAAGTTATTTAATAATAATAATGAAAATAACAATAATTTGAATTAATACTACTTGAAATCATTTGACTATTTTTAACTATTTCAAATTTAAAACATTTAAAATTGAAAATTTATATATTGATAATTTTTCTACTCAATTTAAAGCGTAGGTTTCTTAAAAAATTAAAATAATGATAGTAATAATCATAATAATTATTATTATAATCCTCATTTTATTGAGTTCAATAATAATAATAATAATAATAAAATAATTTTAATTAATAAAGAATCTTTAAAATATATCTATCATCTAAATAAAGAGAGAAAAATCTATATTGAGTTGATAATTTTGAATTAAAAATAATTTAAAGCTTTTAAAATTTGAAGAGATGAAAAAACATAGCTTTATTCATTTGATAAATGTAGATTTTATTAGAAGTAATATACAAGTATAAATCATTATAATTAAGATTATTTTTAATTTTTAATTTTTAAAAAATACCAAAAAATTGAAAAATTAAAATAATAATAATTTCTTCTTGTCAAATGAGAATTTGCATTTGTGTCACAGTCGAATATGATAAAAAATGCAGTACCAAAAGAATGAATTACAAAATTATATAAAAAAGAATGAATTATTATTTTCCAAATATATGAATTGTTTATAGAATAATGTCGATTATATCAGTTACAGTTACCTATACAGAAATAAGTTTTTCAAAGTTAAAACTGATAAAATCTTATCTTCGGTCTATAATGTCATAAGAAAGATTGAATGGATTTGCTATCTTATCTATTGAAAAATAAATATTAAAAAAATTTAAATATAGTAATTTAATTAGTAATTTTACATCTCAAAATAAGATAAATTTTAAATAATACTTTGTTATAAATTTGATTATGATATTTATTTAATTTCATACATTGTAAAAGAAAAATTATATAATTTTATTTTTTATTAGTATATAAAGGTTTCATCTTAAAAACTCGTATAGAGCTCCTGAAACCTCAGGCCAACCTACTGATACCACAGACAAAAGCCGTACAGAGAGCATGACCGACAACATGAAACCAACAAAGGGCCATCACTAATTCCTATGCATCCATCGCTGGTCTCAAACGACTCCTGTACCTCCAGAAAATGTCTTTGAATCCATAAAGCCATGGAGGTTAGCTTTGACCAGGCCAAATCTTGGAGGGCATCCAAATCTCATTGAAGGGGCTTATTTTAAAATGGAGGCTTGGATTACGAACAATCCACCATTCGACTGTCTTGAAGACTGACAAATAAAAAAATGTGAGTTAGATAAATGGGAGTAGAATTAAAAAGAAAATTGTTCTGGGCGTTCCAAATGTCCCAGCAACTATAAGCCCATAAACATTTTTCAAATATGGAAAGATTTAGATGAAGAGATTGGAGCCAATTAGTTCACGGGCCTTGGTTGAAATCTAGAACTGCCTATTGATAAAATACAACACTAAAATTCATTCTTAAAAACCATCTATTAAAGAGAGGGAACTCATATGCTTATAAATTCCATAACCCAATGGTCCATTGGCAATTTGAGACTTCGCGAACACTCTTCCTCAATACTAGGGTTAGAGACACTCGACTCTCCCCCTCTATGTAGGGCTAGAGATACGAACTCGGACCCATCCCTATAGTAGCCTGGCTCTAATAAAATGCGAATAGAACTCATCCTTAAAAACCGGCTATTAAGAAGATGGAACACATGTGCTTATGAAGCCCATAATCCAAAGGTCTACTGACGATGTGAGACTTTGCTAACACCTACGAACAATGAAAAAGTGATATACATATTCAACAACTAAATTACATATCACACAAACATGGTTAATTGAGGAGACAATTTGATGCAGATAATTACTAACATGAGGCCTATTCCACAAGCACCTCCAGATGAAAAGTTTAATTTGCTACAAACTTTTATTTTCCAAATTTTAGGCCCAAAGTCAAAGGGTCTAGAGAAGTGTAAGCATCATTAACCCTGAGGTCCTTGTTTTGGCTCGAAGCCAGACGCGAGAATCCTTCTCATAGATGAGAAGATTAATAATGGAATTAGCAACTTGTAGTTTCCAAATTGCTCTAATCAACTCCAGTTTCCATCCAGAAGATGTCGTAAGTATTGCGTATGGCTCAAATTTGGCCAGGATTTTCTCCTAAAAATCAGTAGCTAGTGGCGTGTGGAGTTGTTGGACAATGGATATGTCATGTATTGACCCAATGTGGGCCCAAGACGCAACTGTTTTTTTTTTAATAAAACCTACTTAACAAAGATCCATAGGCCTTTAAGCGAGCTCAACTAAAGTTCATAAAAAATACATGCTCATGTGGACTTGAGGTCAAATAATTCCCACCGGGAAAGTGAACCAAGTCTAAACAAATTTGAAAATCAAAGCTCGAAGACAATTTCGAGGGGCTCTTGCTGGGAGCAATACAGTACAACAATTGAGCCGAGGGGCTCAAACAAACCTTTGTAATTCAAGGGCCTCGAAGGATCTTGAGGGGCTCAACTTGAGAGTAAAGCAAAAATACAGAGTTGTTTACAGTTATAGGGGCTCGAGAACTCTCGAGGGGCTCAAAAATGAAAGTTGGGAAATTCTTTAGTTTTGAAACTTTTGGGGGCTTAGCCCATTTATCTAGGTGGGTTTTTTTGGAGAAAAACTTATAGTACATGTTTGAGTTCCCATAAGACTGGAAGCGTTGCATTTTCTATTGTAGACTTTAGATGAGCCTGCTTTAGAGGCCCATATATCATTGTTAAGAGTGGATATTAAAAAAAAAAATCAGTCACGTTTTGGGCCTACATCGGGTCAGGGCGTAACATATAAGTAGGTGTACACGGTATTAAGGAGAAAATATAGGCATGCGATTAGAAGCTTGCATGGACGTGTGCTACATTGGAGCATAAGGGATATATCACACACGACATTCAAGAGAGGAATGACCACTAGCATTGTGGAATAGAGGAGCATGGTGTTGGCCTCTCGGTCTTGTGTGCCTCTAAGTGCGGCCTCATTCATGGGTCTAGACTTCAAGATCAAGAGGTTTAGGCACATGGATGAATGAGGAAATACACCAGAGAGCGGGTAAGAAGATGCGTCTATTCTTTTGGGATAGAGAGAAAAGAAAGAGAGAGAAAGAAACTTGGAGAACTGGAGAAGCTGAAATACACAGAGTTCTTGTGTTTGGCTTTGTTCTCAGTTAGAGAGGAGGTATTCTCAAGACAAGGGACCAGATTGTATGAGAAGGAAGACAAGGTGTAGCAATCATACTTGCATTGCGGGATTTGTCTACGACTCTCTGAACATGAATGAATTTGCCTTTTAAACTCATTGATTATCACTCTTTGTAATAAGTGTTCTTATTCTTTTTCTCTGAATAAAACACACGCTCCGTGGACTTAGGCAGGTGTTTACCGAACCACGTAAACCTCTGAGTTAAGATGGTGTGCTTGATTATTGATTTTATTTATCGTGTTGTGATTTATCCATTGGTTTATTTCCACATATATTATTCCTAACAATACGCTCTAACCAGGCACGACCTCATTTGAGGCAAAATATTGTTCAACTCAAACAAAGCATATGAAGGGCTAAACCGATGCGAATTGTCTTTCCAAATTGAGAGTGAAAAGTCACAACTGACACTCTATGCCATTTCATTCCTCAGATGTTCTTTGCATTGACGAAGGTGCCATATCTTCCAGCTTCAAGTCTTTGAATGAACAGTGAAAAATAGTGCAAGTTTTCAATATTTCTCTTTCATTAGATGGACCTATAGAGAATCCTCCTGGGTTAAAAATATGCATGCAAGAGCCAAGATAAAACCTTTGTTTAGTTTAACAATATCACGAAAATTAAGACCACCACTTGTTAGAATACATTAGAGATTATATTTAGTTAGGATTTTAAATTTGTGTTAATCTCTAATTAAGTGATGTGTTTGGTTTAGGTTGTGATTAATTGTTAGTCTATATATTTGGATGTATTCTAATGTAAGGCCAGCACCCAGTGGGGTATGTGTGTGAGATGTGGAATACATAGAGAGAAAGAGGAGGGTGGTTCCCCAGCGGAAAAAGTCTCACATTGCCTGGGAGGTTGTTTGAATATTGGGATATAAGTAACGCTCTTCCCAAAACCATGAGGGCGTGTGTGCGAGCCTAAAGTGGACAATATCATGCTGGTTGGGGCAAGGTCGTTACAAGATCATATCAGAGCTGAGGACGACTTTAGTCCAGGTGGGGGAATTGTGATGGCTAGCACCTCAGTGGATGGGGAGGAGGGCGGCTCCTCAGTGGATAAAGTCCCACATTGTCTAAGAGGTTTTTCGGATCTTGGGATATAAGTAACGTTCTTTTCTTAACTAGCATAAACCTTTTGGGGTATGCGTATGGACGCACATCTCAATGGAAAACCATGAGGACGTGTGTGCGAGCCCAAAACGGACAATATCATGTTGGTTGGCGCATGGTCATTACAAGATGATATCAAAGCTGAGGACGATTCTAACCTAGGTTGGGAGATTATGATGGCCAGCACCCTGGTGAGGGGTTTGTGATGGCCAACACCCTTTGGGTGGGGGGGGGGGGGGGGGGGGGTGTGTTGGGGGTGGCGGGGGAAGGGGAATACAGAGAGAGAAAGAAGATAGTGACTCCTCAATGGAAAAAATCTAACATTGCCTGGGAGGTTGTCTAGATCTTGGGATATAAGTAATGCTCTTCTTTCAACTAACATGAGGTCTTTTGGGGTGTGTGTGTGAGTGCACATTCCAATGAAAACCATGAGGGCGTATGTGTGAGCCCAAAACGGACAATATCATCCTTGTTAGGGCATGGTCGTTACAAGATGATATCAGAATCGAGGACGACTCTAGTCCTAGGTGGGAGGATTGTAATGTCCAGCACCCCTGTGTTGGGTGTGTGTGTGGCATAGAATATATATAGAGAAAGATGAGGGTGGCTTCTCAGTGGAAAAATTCCCACATTGCCTGGGAGGTTGTCCGGAGGATATAAGTATCGCTCTTCCTTCAACTAGCATGAGGCCTTTTAGAGTGTGTATGAGTGCACATTCCAATGAAAAATCATGAGCGCGTACCTATGAGCCCAAAGCGGACAATATCATGCTGGTTGAGGCAGGGTCGTTATAAGATGATATCAGAGCCGATGACGAATCTAGTCCCAGGTGGGGGGATTGTGATGGCCAGCACCTCGGTGGGGTGTGTGTGTGTGACATGGAATATAGAGAGAGAAAGAGGAGTGTTGCTCCTTAGTGGAAAAAGTCTCACATTGTTTAGAAGGTTGTCCGGATCTTAGAATATAAGTAACGCTCTTCTTTCAACTCGCATAAGGCCTTTTGGGGTGTGTGTATAGGTGCACATCCAATGTAAAACCATGAGGGCATATTTGTGAGCCCAAATTGGACAATATCATACTGGTTAGGGCAGGGTCGTTACATCTAATGAGTTGATTATTCAATTAACAATTTATGAAATTTTACATGGTTTACATAGCCTTCAATGATCGATTCACGTTTTTGTCGTTTCTTTACTCTCTCTGCCGGTGACAATTTTTTGCCAGAAGGAGGAGCTATTCATCTTCTGATTCTTACCTTTTTCATCAGTCCACCACCTTATCCCGTATGGGTTAAAAAATCGTCTCTCTATTCTTGTTGAGCAGTCGAGCATCCTCACTCGATCCTGTGTTTTCGTTTAGAGAGAGAGACCATCTTCGATACTTTCCCCGTCTCCCTTTGCTAGTGATGTTGAATAACCTTGGTGGTGATGCTAGCTTCCTTCTGTAGCCATACGATAGACCAGATCTACCCTCAGGCGTCCACTGTTTGTAATATTTTATATATGACCCACCTTATTGAAACCCATATCTGGATTTAAACAAGGACCCATATTTCAAATTAAAGTGTGGCGGTTATGAGAACTATATGAACAGTTGCTACTTTGATGAAAAGTAATACAGTTAATAAAACTGCTCTTGGTCCTCTCTTCTGCCTCTAATGTTTTTCTCTCTGCAAAAAAATCCCATTATAGTAAGAACTGAAAAGCAGAGAAATTAAGAGAAGGAAAGAAGGAGAAATCAAAAGCAACATTTCTCCTACTTGTATTGTGACCGCAGGAAGCAATTAAGAGAACATCAACAAAGTCTAATTAAGAAAGGAACCTTTTATTAACGATGGATTCATCGGGTATGATTTTACATTATTATGATGTCATTTCCGCATTATGTTAATATTATAATTATGATATTTTTTGTAAAGCATTGATAATTCAAGATCTTGTGATTTTATTATAGAGGATTGAATTGTGTTAATAAATGGGTATGAATCAAATAATGAACTAAATTAATTAATTATTAAATTTATACCCAAATTGTCAATCCATAAAGAAAATTATAACAATTGGTATCAGAGCCCTTGGTTCTATGAATCAATGATGCTTTCATTAAAGATAAATGATGAAGAATTTTATTTTCATTAATTAATTACTTATAAAATAATTACCTTGAGAATTTTATTTTCATTATTTAATTAATTATAAAATAATGACCTTGAGGATTTTATTTTCATTAATCCATCACATTAAGAGCATGTATTTTTTGACACGTGTCAAACATCTGTTGATAACAAGGAAGCAGAAGACTTTCAAGTATTTAAAATTCAGAGGGAAGATATATACTTTATGATGAAGTATGATGTTAGAAATTCATTATCAAGTATCACATAAAGAAATGAATTTTTGAAAGTACATAATAGTCCCAAGTCTGAATAGTATATTATGTTAAGATTATTTGATTTGTCAAAATATTTATGTGAAGTCTCTTGTGACAGAAACAAATACAACCATGATGAAATTATATATATATATATATTATTATAAGAACACTTGATGATATACTTTGTGTTTGATGAATTGAATATAAATAAAATTCGATTCGATTATGATGTGAGGTCATTGTTTTTTAGTTAAATTCACATAAAGATACGATTTGGTAGTCACCAAAGTGGCCCAATCGGAATGAGTCGAGTTTCGAGTCTTATAAACAAGATTCAGTACTCCTCCCAAGTATTGGTTAATAATGACCTTGCAAAATGCAATCCCTAGTCATAAAGATATTACATTGGCCCAAAGATGCACCGTTCTAAATGGTTAACGGATTGGGATAGGATAATTAATGGATATTCGTGGTTAATATTTATCCAGACACCCAAAGGTGACGGTGATATTTAATCACCTGTATTTTATTAGTTCATCCTATCGGTGACTGGGAATCACCATAATGTTTATAAATAGTGTACTATTAGATTACCCAAAGGTAGATCACCAGTAACACTATTTGCTAAAGTTAAGTACAACTCATAGCATTAAGTAGTGATTATGATATTATATGTATCTTGCAGCATCTTCATCTGTCACATTGCATACGCAAGCTAACTCTGTCCCCATATTGAATGGGTTAAACTTCTCTGAGTGGAAATAACAGATTGAGTTTAACTTAGGTGTACTTGATCTAGACAAAGCACTAATAGATGACAGGCCTACTATTATTGAAACTAGTACGGCTGCAGAGAAGTCAGCCCATGAGGCATGGGTTAAGTTAAACAGGCTTAGCCTTAAGTTCATGTGTATGACAATAGCCAACAACATTAGGTCTTCTCTACCCACCTCCGAGAATGCAAAAGATTTTCTTAAGAATGTAGAAGATAAGTCCAAATCTGCTGACAAGTCCCTAGCCGGGACTCTTATGGCCAGACTCACCACTATAAAGTTTGATGGGAGTCGTAGTATGTCTGAGTATGTGATTGAAATGACCAATATGACTGCTCAATTAAAGAACTTAAGTATGACTGTAGATGAATAATTTCTGGTACAGTTCATCCTGAACTCGTTACCTCCTCAGTATGGGTCATTCCAAATTAATTATAATACCATGAAAGATAAATGATAGATCACTGAGCGATCTAGTATGTTAATCCAAAAGGAGGCCAGACTTAAGCAAATGGGTCATCACTCAGTTTATTTAACAACTCAAGGGCCCAGTAAAAAAGAAAAGAAGCGCAAGAAATTCCATAAATTCATGTCAAAGCCACATGAGTCTAGTACGAGCTCCAAGACTCATGACAAGGGAAAGAGTGGTGTGAGGTGCCATTTCTGTCGAAAGCAAGGGCACTTCCAGAAGGACTGTCATAAGAGGAAGGCTTGGTTCGAAAAGAAAGGTATTCATTACAGTTCAGTATGTTTCGAATCTAATTTAACTGAAGTATCCTCTAACACTTGGTGACTTGATTCTGGGGCAACAACTCATGTTTCTAATACAATGCAGGGATACCTTACAATCCAGACCATCAACCCAACTGAAGTCTCCCTTTACTTGGCAACTGGGAAAAAGTACCTGTTGGAGTCATTGGAACCTATCGCCTTTTCCTTTATACCGGTTGTCATTTGGATTTATTTAACTGTCTTTATGTACATAAAGTAACTAGAAACCTTATTTCTATTTCTAAGTTGGACTTTAATGGCTATCATGTAGTAATGTTTTCAGTTTGTTTAAATCTTCTTCTTTTATTGATCTGGTTTATTATTTGATGGCCTTTATCGTATTAAGCTTCATAATGACTTTGCAAACACTGTCCTAACCCTGCATCATAATGTTGGTATTAAACGTGGGTCGATTAATGAAAACTCTTCAAATTTGTGGCATAAACGTTTGTGACACATTTCTCGAGAAAGAATTGAAAGACTGGTTAAAGACGAGATTCTTCCGAATCTCGACTTTACCGACTTAGGAGTGTGTGTGGAATGTATTAATGGTAAACAGACCAAATATACTAAGAAAGGGGCCATAAGAAGTAAAGGGCTACTTGAATTGATCTATACCGATATATGTGGCTCATTTGATGTTTCATCTTTTGGTAGAGAATCCTAGTTCATCACTTTTATAGATGATTTTTCACGTTATGGTTATGTATATCTGTTGCACGATAAATCTCAAGCGGTTAACTTCGTAGAGATTTTTATCACTGAAGTAGAAAGACAATTAGATAGAAAAGTGAAAATCGTTAGATCCGATAGAGGTGGTGAATACTATGGTAGGTATGATGAGACGGGTCAACACCCGGGGCCATTTTCTGGATTACTAGAAAGTCGCGGTATAGTAGCACAATATATGATACTAGGTACGCCTTAGCAGAATGGTGTTACTGAAAGGCGCAACCATACACTTATAGATATGGTTAGGAGCATATTATGCAATACTAACATACCCATTATGCTGTGGATGTATGCTTTAAAAACTGTAGTGTATATTCTTAACAGGGTTCCTAATAAGTCAGTTCCTAAAACTCCTTATGAACTGTGGATAGGAAGGAAACCCAGTTTGAGACACATACATGTGTGGGGTTGTCCTGCAGAAGCTAGAATATATAATCCACATGAAAGAAAACTTGATGAGAGGACGATCAGTGGTTATTTTATCGGTTACCCTGAAAAATCCAATGGGTATAGGTTTTATTGTCCAAATCATAAAATGAGAATAGTTGAGACCGAAATGTAAGATTCATAGAGAATGGTGAGATTAGTAGGAGTGATATTATGAGAAGTGTATCTATACAAGAAGTGAGGGTATAAGTCCTGTACCCATAACTTCAAGAAGTGTTGTAATTGTTCCTAATGTTATTGAACGACCTAATGATACAACACAACACTTGGATGATCAATCACTCCAATAGGAAGAGACTGTCACCACTGATGAACCGATAATAGAACAACTACAAGAAGTAGCCTTAAGAAGGTCTCAGAAACAAAAGAGACCTGCTATTTCGAATGATTATGTGGTATATTTATAAGAGTCAGAATATGATCTATGGGCTATTAAAGATCCAGTCACATATGAAGAAGCCATAAAATGTGTAAATTCTAATGAATGGATGGATACCATGAAAGATGAATTGAAATCTATGGACCAGAATGAAGTCTGGGACTTATTAGAATTGCCCAATGGATAAAAGAAAGTTGGATGTAAATGGGTCTTCAAGACTAAACGAGACTCAAAGGGCAATATCGAACGGTATAAAGCCAGACTTGTAGCCAAAGGGTTCACTCAAAAGGATGTCATTGATTATAAATAGACTTTCTCCCCTCTATCCAGGAAAGACTCTTTCAGAATTATTATGGCTTTGGTGGCTCATTATGACTTAGAGTTACACCAAATGGATGTGAAAACCGCCTTTTTAAATGGTTATCTAGATGATGATGTATATATGGATCAACCTAAATGTTTCTTCATAAAGGGCAGAGAACATTTGGCTTGCAAACTTAAAAAGTCACTTTATGGTCTTTAGCATGCTTCTCGGCAATGGTACCTTAAGTTCAATGATACCATCACTTCCTTCGGATTTAAAGAAAACACTGTTGATCGGTGTATATATCTGAAGGTCAGTGGGAGCAAATATATCTTATGATATTGTATGTTGATGACATCTTGCTTGCCACTAATGATCTTGGTTTTATGCATGAAACCAAGAAGTTTCTCTCTGTACAATTTGAAATGAAAGATATGGGAGAGGCATACTACGTTATTGGAATAAAAATATTCCATGATAGAACGCGTGCGCTATTAGGTTTGTCTCAGAAAGCCTATATAGAGAAAATTTTGGAGAGATTCGGAATGCAAAATTGTTCCCGTCAAAATGCCCCTATTCAGAAAGGAGACAAATTCAATCTTAAGCAATGTCTGCAAAATGAACTAGAAAGAAAACAAATGGAGGAAATGGCTTATGCTTCACAATGGGTAGTCTTATGTATGCACATACCTATACTAGACCAGACATCAGCTTCGCCGTCGGTATGCTGAGCAAATATCATAATAACCTTATAATGGATCACTGGAAAGCTGCAAAGAAAGTTATGAGATATTTACAGGGTACTAAGGACTTCATGCTCACATTTAGGAGGTCCGACAATCTTAAAGTCATTGGTTATTCGGATTCGGACTTTGGTGGATGCGTTGATAGCAGAAAATCAACGTTTGGCTATTTGTTCCTTATGGCTAATGGAACAATCTCATGGAAAAGTGACAAACAGACTATTATTGAAACATCTACCATGGAGGCGGAATTTGTGGCATGCTATGAGGCCACTATTCAAAGAATGTGGCTGCGGAACTTTATCTCAGGACTTGGAATTGTTGATAGTATTGCCAGGCCGCTGAGAATTCATTGTGATAATTCTTCAGCAGTTTTCTTCTCCAAGAACTGACAAGTACTTTAGAGGATCGAAAGAAATGGAATTAATGTACTTTGTCGTAAAAGAAGAGGTTCAGAAACGAACAGTGTCAATTGAGCATATCAACACACAACTTATGATTGCAGATCCATTAACAAAGGGGTTGCCTATAAAGACCTTCAAGAAACATGCCAATAGAATGTGTCTTGAATGTAACCCATCATGATGTATTATTTTGGACTGATTTATATATCTATCTGTGATTTTGATACTTGAGTACTCATGATAGCGTTTCTGACATATTATCCTGTTTATTATGTTTATATGTATACATTATGTACGATTATTTATCACTAACAGGAATAGTCTTTGTATTAAGACATTTATGTGGACAATTATGTAAAATTTCTCACTTAAGAGCTGTATTGAGTGGGTCACTTGTGTTGTGGTTGATGGAAGGGATCATATCGGAATAAGATGATGTGCAACTGCCATTACCCTCACTTGTAGGTGATTTAGTATTAGCATTATGATGATAATCGTATAATGATTATTTGAATGTGGATTATGTGCGCGCTTTATGTTATTCTTGTTTGAATCCTATAATGATAATAATGTGGGTCCAAGTGGGAGGATGTAATATTTTATATATGACCCACCTTATTGAAACCCATATCTGGATTTAAACAAGGACCCACATTTCAAATTAAAGTGTGGCGATTATGAGAACTATATGAACAATTGCTACTTTGATGGAAAGTAGTACAGTTAATAAAACTGCTCTTGGTCCTCTCTTCTGCCTCTAATGTTTTTCTCTCTGCAAAAAAATCCATCATAGTAAGAACTGAAAAGCAGAGAAATTAAGAGAAGGAAAGAAGGAGAAATCAAAAGCAACATTTCTTCTACTTGTATTGTGACCGCAGGAAGCAATTAAGAGAACATCAACAAAGTCTAATTAAGAAAGGAACCTTTTATTAACGATGGATTCATCGGGTATGATTTTACATTATTATGATGTCATTTCCGCATTATGTTAATATTATGATTATGATATTTTTTGTAAAACATTGATAATTCAAGATCTTGTGATTTTATTATAGAGGATTGAATTGTGTTAATAAATGGGTATGAATCAAATAATGAACTAAATTAATTAATTATTAATTTATACCCAAATTGTCAATCCATAAAGAAAATTATAACATTGCTAACTCCAGTCCCATGAGCAACCAGACAATTATGTTTTCTTCTTCTCCCAAGTGTGCTTTTGCCCCTGATCTGTTTGCATGTCCTTTATCTACCATTCAACGACAACACCCCTTTGCTTCGTTTGCGGACAACCACTGCAAATCCAATCTCCGATTTGCATGTCTCCAATACGCGGCTAGATCTGCGTCCACTCCCTGTCCGTGCTTGGACAACATTACTTCCGTCTCTGCTTGGTCGTTTTGAGATTTGGCACCGCCCATCCAGATCGGTTCGCTTGAACATTGTCGGATTTGCTATTTCTCTTTGCTTATTTTTCTCTCTCGCAGATGTGTACGGAATCCCACACTTTGCTAACTGAGCTCCTTTGATTTCAATTTCCTTACACAACATATACCAGACTCACCCAAGCCCGCCACGACCAGATCTTCGCCTCTTGCATGCTGCACTATGCCTTTCGCTCTTTGCCCAACAGTCTACATTGTTGTCGGTTTGCAGTCCTCTCCAGCATGTGCTTCATCGGTTTGCAACCAGAACCACTAGCGGCCTATTCTTCTCTCTCCCTAGCATCCACCAATGCCCACTTTGTAGATTTCTCTTGTTTCTCTTTCTATTCTCTCTTTTCCTCTACACGTCAGCTAACCAATAAATAAACTTCCTTTTCGCGCTAGGCTAGGGAGTGGTCGTCGCCTAGTCCTTAGCTACCAACACCCATTTGTTCGTTCCACTACATCAAGCCTGCTGTAGGGCTCTGCTATGATCATCGACAGCGTTCACCTGAAACAACTGTGTTGTTCGTAGTCTTCACAGTCCCGAGCATCCCAAGCGTGATCCAGGTCTGCCCTCTCTATGTAGCCGGACCTACTACTACATGTCGCTCTCAGTTTTGGTCCGCTGCTTGCCCACCTTTGTCTTTTTATTGCATGCCCAGCAAATCTTCTCTTCTTTGGCATCCTGTGCCAATTAGATCTTGCACACCTGGTTCTGCGGACGAGACCTCGATTGCTTCTTATTCTCCAGAAAATCTTACATCCACATCTTGCATAGTGTTTCTCCAACAATCACCTCTCAACTGTTTCCATACTGGTCGACTTTCTCAGGACTTCGATTTGCATCTTCCCTTTACAGATTACGATTTGCATCTTCTTCTCAGATTTCGTTTTGCATCTGCTCTGTCTCATTTTAGTTGTCTCATTTGAAAGATTTATACTTTTTAAGGAACTCTTTATATAAGGTTAGCACTCCATGTGATCTCATCCATTTTCAAGCACATTTTATACTACTCTAATATAAATAAGACAACTATTTTGGAACAATTTCAAAATCCATATAAGATAACTAATTTGGGACAGAGGGAGTATTAGAGTTCACACTTAGTTAGGATTCTAAGTTTGTATTAATCTCAGATTAAGAGATGTATTTAGTTTAGGATTACATTAAAACTTGAGTTTATCTGTTATTAATTGTAAGTTTATATATTTGGATGTACTCTAATGAGTTGATTATTCAATTAACAGTTTATAAAATTTTACACACTTACTGTGGGTTGACATAGGTTCATCCAACCTAGTCGAGGAAAAATCCACCTGCCATTTTTGTTGGACCAGAAAAACCTTAGCTGCATATTATTCATCTTTGCACACGCCTTGCTCGATAGCTTAGAATGGCCAGCCAATGATTAGGAATAGATTGAATGGAGCTTTGCAAAAAAATATCTTTACCTAAAAAGAATAAGCATCGAGCTTTCCATCCAGACATGTTTCCCATCTTCTCCAGAATTCCATGCTCATTCTAATTGTCATTGCAATTAATGCTCAAAGAAACCCCAAGAAATAAAATGGAAGTTTACAGTTGTTAGATATACAAGAATCTCTTTGATCTTCTGATTGGTGGATAAATTGAGCATTAACAGAAAATACCAATTTAGATTTTGGCTTACTAACCATATGGCTGGCTTTCGTTTCGTCTGGTTTAAATCCAGAGAACATTGGATTTGATAACAAGAACTCTGATTAGCAATAGTGTGTAAAGAGCTTGCCTGTACTATGGGCAGTCTGAATGTGGCCTACAACAGCAAATCACACAAAAAATAGAGACAAACAGAAGAAAGATAGGGTGGACGACTTTAAGGGCGTCTTGGCCTCCTGGTCCTTGTGTTCAGAGAAATAACCTTGCTTATTTTTTATTCCTTACTGTAAACCGTAAATAAAGAACACTTCCTACAATCCAGGAAGAGGCTACCCGAAAACAATGGAAAGGTAACTAAAGGAAAGAAATTAACAACTCATTGCAAGATAAAATCAAAAGACTTCCCCGCTCCTAGAGAAGTGTCTTCAACTGCTGCCCTTCTAGAGACTCCTCAACTGCTGCCCTCCTAGAGACGTGTTCGCAATTGCCCTCTTCAGCGAGTGAGAAGTTGAGCAGGGCACTGTGACATAGTGAAAAATGTGAGATCATCTGCATGTTGTAATATAGCCAACCGAGAGCCATTAGGAGTCAATTGAATTCCTTTTAACCCTTTATCGAGAACACCTATGCACATATTAAGTAGAGATAAAATGTGACGGAACTCTTTAGTATTAAGAGGGATTTGGATTTGATCACATACAAAGTTTATGAGCATAGTTTACTAGTGATTGAAAGGGACTCAACAAATGCAATAAAATAGGTCAGAGACTAAAGCGTTCTCCTGAAGACTAATTTCCATAGTCAGGGAAATTATAGATTTATCCTTGAGATTGGATGTCTCTTTTGTCCAAATGAGTCTTACAGCAAATGGAGTAACAGATTTCTTCGCTAAAAAAGAGTTGACTATTTAGGGGTTTTCTTTCTTTAAAAGAGGTGATTTGATTTAGTATACAATTTTTATGCCTTATGTTATCTAACTCTTCTAGACCATTTCTCATATGACGTATTGATCTTTTTTGTATTAACACCTTATTATTAATAAATCTATTTTGTTACAGCAAAAAAAACATATTACGTAAAGATAAGGTGATAAAGGATCACCCTGAAGTACTGAGTAAAGTAAATGATTGAATTGGAGAGCCATTAATAAGGACTCGAGATGAAGGGGAAGTCACACAAGCCATTAAGTGAGTAATGGCCCATTCCTCCAATCCCAAATTTTGAAGATAGGCCCTGTAAGAGAGCCCATTCAACATTATTATCATAGGCCTCATGAATGTCTAGTTTGTTGGACACCATTCTTTCTTCTAACAAGATTGATTCATTTGATTAAAAATCTCCTTTGCTATTGCCACATTGTACATAATATTACGACCAAGAACAAAGGCACCTTGAATATGAGAGATAAATCTTAGGAAGCAAGGGCCCAAGTCTTGTAATAAGAATTTTTGAGAAAATTTTATAGTGTTACAAAGACTTACAGACCCAAAAATCTTCAAGTGGTGTGGCATTGGGATGTGAAAGTTCTCGGGGGTCCTACAACACGATGCAAGATTGATCCTAGGGGAGGAAGGGTGAATAGGTGAATCACCAAATGTTGGTCCTTTAAAAATTCATTTGATTATAGAAGTGTGTGGTGTGGCTTTTACCTAATATGGATTGGGTCATAGGTCTCTAAGGGTTAGATTGAGGAATTACCATACCAATCACCATGTAGTTTACCCAAAATGGATTATTGCAATTTTTTATTTTCTTGGGTAACCTTGTCTTGAGATTTCTTAACATTTTTATCTCCAAGACATTTTCCAACTTCCTTAAGCTTCAATATTTCACTCTCATAAACTTTTAAAGTTTCTTGAAGCCCATTTTTTTATTCTCGCAACTTCAAAATTTCAACATTTGCATTTTTCAAATTTGTTGAGAGAAGATCATTTTCAATATTAGCACATTGAAGTTGGCAAGAGAGTTTGGCATTCTCAATTTTTGCCTTAATAAGATCCTTATCCAATCTCATACTCTCTAAGTATAATGCATCATAGGATTCTTGGAGGTCATCATCCTCATCAAGATCCTCTTTTCACTATCCACTTTTTCACTTGAGGATTCCTATTGAGTGTTAACAATGGAGCCAATAAAACATTTCGAATTTGCATCTCTTTCTTGATTCTCCATATGGTCACAAGAGGTGGAGCCTTCCATTGAACTATCCAAAGATATATTTTCAATAAATTCATTTTGGATAGAGGACCAATCATCTTCATTATAGGATGCTAACATTTTCTCTATTTTTGTTTTAAAATACACGAAGATAGAGTAAACAAACAATAGAGAATAATGGATAAATTTTCGGGCATCCATAATTATGTTCTAACACGGATCAACTCGAATGGTTAGATCCTTTATAAAGATTTTGAAAGGTTCGACCTACCCCGGTCTACGTCCTTATCCTTCTATTTTTTATGGTGGTTCAAGCTTCCTTGCCTTAGTCCACTTTATAAGATGATTTAGAAAAATCAAACCTAAGAAGCACTTGCATTTTGATAGCTCAAACTTGTAGATGTGTGCTTCTTGAAGATGTCCTTCCCGATGTGATGTTGACGATGTCGAAGATGTTCCTTATGTATGCTCAATTACAATCTATGGGTAAGGTCTCTAGGATTTAAGATACACCAATAATTATCCTAGATAGTTTTCTCTCTCTCTATAATCTCAATCAATATGATTGGATTTCAAATGATTCACCTAAGTATAGTGCATAGAGAGGATTGTGGGGCTCTGGTTTTGCCTTGTGATTTTCCAAGTGGGAGGTCCAACTAAAACACAACAAGATTTGGTGTTTAAATAGGCAAACAAGATTTTCAGATCAATTCAAACTACTCGACCGTTGTGCATTAAATGCACTCAAACGATATTGTAATGGGAACAACCGATGGGTCGACAATCCTTATGTTCGACATATCAATCATGTCGATGAGTCGGTCTAGATTATCAGAGAGCAGCATAGAAATACAGAGCATGCTCATTCAGAAGCTTGAAAATATTGACCGACATGTCTGTCCATCGATGGGTCGACCCTGGTACTCTCGATGGGTCGATGACCTCGATGTGTCTGACAAAGTTCTAATTCCAGATCTCAACTCTACCCAGGTCAATATATCGTATTCCCTGACAGGTCAAAACTGATTATCAGAGAGCAGTCCAAATTTTTGGTCTGTTCTCTCCAGAGACTGCCCAAATCCAGTCGACACATCAATGACTATGATGGGTCGGTCTTGTATCACCGAGGGGTTGGTGAACACGATATGCTTGAACTGAGAGTATCCTTAAGTGGCAGTCCTTCCAGTCCAGAACCCTGTCAATCTGGTCCATGTGTCGATGACCTCGATGGGTCTGTCCTGTCTTCACCGATGGGTCAGGTGGACCAGACGGGTCGACCTGACAGATTACCAGATTTCCAATGTTTATCTCATTTGGTTCTGTGACTGTCCAAGCACCACTTAGACTAAGATTAATTTTTACACCAATATGATCCCTAAGTCTAGGCAAGGTCCACTAAGGGTGTGGGTTCCACCTAAAGTCATCTATGACCAATTTACCTTTGTGATTGCCATACACATGGTGATGCTTGATTCTCTAACTTGATTTTCAGTCTTCACCACCACTTGAGTCTTCTATTCTTGCTTCAATCTTCCGAGGCAATGCTTCACCTAAGTCATGGAATTGACAAATATGTGACTCGGCAAGCCGGGGCACTAATATGATGCTTAGGTAGCAAAACGATGAAGGTACGGTTAATATGCCTCGGGAATATGCCCTAAAGTGAAGAAACTTGAATGTTTTTTTGATGACCAAGGTGTCCAGACCTCTTAGTGCATTCGACTAATCTTCAAAACATGTGCAAGCCTCCTTACCCACATATACCGGGTAAATCTGCAGAGAGTGACCTCTTGGGATGAAGAAACTGAACTGTTGAGACAAATTTATACTTTAAAGGAGGTCAATTTGATTTGAGAAAAAAAAAATGGCTGGAAAACCGTCAGGTCCAAGAGCTTGAGAGGAGCCAATTTGCATCAATGATTGAAAAACACCTTCAGATGGAATGTCTGATATGTGCCTACTCTCCTCAATGCTTATAGCATGAGAAAGAAATTGAGGCAGTTTTAGACTAGATGTACGTGTATATCAAGTGCTAATTAACAGCTGCTTATAAAACTGCAAACAGTAGGATTTGATGCAACTGGGTCCTCAAGAGAGATTATTTTCAGTGACAATAGAATCTATTCTCTTGATCGGCGCTGCAGAGCTACAGCATTGGAAGAAATGGGTGTTTTGATCACGAAACTGTAGCCAATCTTAGCGAGCCCAAGATTGGAAGGATCTTTGATGTTTTTTTTTTTGGAAAGATAATCTTTGATGTTTTTCTCTGGTACTATGGTAGCATGCAGCGAACGGCTTCGATCTCTTTGCATGCCACTAGCTTTCGATTATATAATTTGAATCATACATTGAATTGAATCCATTTGGCTGAAGCAAATTAAACTTGATAGAGATTTTTTTTTTTTTGGGATTTTATTATGAAAAGAATGTTCTCTTATTTTCTTTGATGTAATTATCTTGAATCTGAAGATAAACATACAACATTTTATTTTTATTTTAATTTTTTTAAGCCAAAACTAGTGCCTGGGGACCAGTTACCTATGATGACACCAAACACTCAACATTGTAAGCTTCCTTACACTTTGGAACTATTACCAATTATGGAGAGATGTAATTAATTTTTTAATAATGAGTATGACTATTCATAAATGTAATTAATTTTTTAATAATATGAGTATGACTATTCATAAAAGTGCTCTTGTCACAGCCATAAAGGATGCACGTTCATAGACAAATGGCCTACAAAAACAATGTAGCATGAGTGACATCCTCAAACAGACTCGTATCAGCTTCCACAAATATGATAATTATGATGATTTATAGAAGCTGGTCATATACATATCAGTGTATTGCAAGTCTAGTGAAATATATACTTAGAATACAGGTGCTTGCTATCAAAATAGAGAATTGCTGCACATACAAACCATCAAAAGATACAAGGTGATCAAGTTGATACTGATTGTCTTGCTATTCACATTGGACTACTTCTCACTCTATGACCTGTCCAGCTGATTTGGTTGCTGCTTTTCTTGCCCCAAATTTCCTATTAGTGTCAAAAGGGCAAAGGCAGGGAAGCAACAAATAGCAGAAGGCTTAATTCCATGGCTGCAAACTCTTGAGTAAAACCATCAGTTTGTCATAAAGCTGTGCTTGACGACAACATTCCATCTCCAGCTCTGCATGCTCTTGCTCAGCTTGCTCAATTAGCTCCAGAAGTTCAGCCCTTGACAGTTTGAACTGAGCTTCTCTTTCCACAGCAGCCAGTTCTGACAATAATTGTTGCCGTTCACTTGCCAGCCTCTGTAGACCTTCCGTGGTTGTGGCCAACTCTTGCAAAACCTTGATCCGTTTATCAGTTAGGTCATCTTCAGCCTGGTCCACATCATGAAGTCTGCTTCGAATGATTTCAAGCCTTTCCTTTTGGCAGGCTTCTTTGGAATCAATCAAGCTCAGTTGATCTCTTAAACGTTCGATTGCTACACCTCGCTCAGCCAAAAGGGATCCAACTGCATGGTTTTCTGATGGCAATGCTTCACACTCTTCAATCTGATGGATGATATTCTCTAACTGTGACACAAAGGCAGAGCAGTCCACACCAAAGTTGGAAACCTTTTCAATTGCTTTCTTTAATTGCTTTTTTTTACTGAGAAGAGATGGAACACTGAGACCCTGAATATGTCTAAGGAAATCATTGGCAAAGTGACGGGCTGCACTGAGAAGTATGTCATCAACATAGCTATCATCTCCTTCAATCATGGGACCAGTCAAAGAATCACCACATGATGATCCTAACTGCACATTAAAGTGACTCCCAAAAGTCTCCGTTTCTGGAATCTCTCCCCTGGAAGGCCCTGGTGTCAAAGAAGCGTCCCTTGTTTCCTCCAGTTCACTACATGGAAAGAGAACTCTAGCAACTGAAACCTTCACATTTGTCGCTACTTCATCTTCCTGAAAAGTTTAACAAGCTCCCAGAGTTCAACAGCCTTAATATGCTTTTGGAAGCACCACAGAGCTAATAAATAGGACCAACACAGAAGGGGAAGAGGGTGGAAATTAACACAATATACATTTTATATCCAATATGTAATTAAAGAAAGACATGATAAGAGTTTGGGTCATGACCATCTTGGTTTCCGATAGGGCTTAATGGAGAAATAGAACTTGACAAGCCGATTGGATAATGACTATTGATGATGATGAGGGTCATGTGATTAAATAATGAAAAACTTGAGACCTCTCAGTAAAAAAGGGACAAAAACAAAGGCCATTTTTTAAGTTGTTGGCACCTCAATTCAGAATGGCAAAATAAAGGGTCATTATCCAAAACAAAAGGTTATCCAAACATATGACATAATGACATTCCGCATCACTGTTAAGTAAAATTTGCAACTGGATGTAACAAAATTGCAAGTGGTTAAAATATCTGACAATGGATGTCCATTTTAGCAAGTGTGAGAGAGCAAGCATAGAATCATGAAGCAGATGCATGTTAAAATGCTCATGCTCCAAACAACATAAATTGTCAGTAATGCTTTTCAAAATGCATTCCACTCAGAGATGATAAACAGCTTCCAGCAGGTAATTCAGGAAACAAATTAATTTCTAGTTGCCATATCTGATGTTTGATAGAGTGCACATCCACTTTGGGAATTTGGTGGGATATCATTATTTTGCCTTTCCAATATATGATCACTTGGAATTTTACTGGGTGGGGGGCAACAGATAAGCAGGCACATGCGTGCATACAAGAACACACATGAACATAATACAATAGATAACCATCTATTTCAGTCAAATTTTCCAGGAAAAAACACTTGCAATTGTAGGTAAATCCAAGTGGGAGTAATCCCATACCAACTGCTTTCACATGTTGTAAATGAATGGTCATGATTGCTGATCAGGAGCTTTGTGAAACTCCATTCACCCAGACATTCTGTGCAAACAGTTCCAATGGCCTAATGGAATTATTCTTACAAGGCATTTTACATTGTTAGCTCTGGAACCTTTTATACCAGTGAAATTGACCGCACACAAAGGCAACCCTAACAATCCCCTCCATTTGAAGGCACTAATTAACTATGTTTGTCCGTCAACTTCCTCTACTCACTACCTTGAAACAGAGCACTTGCATTGGTGACTTGCCCATCTATTGCTGCTACATCTCAACAGCTCAACAGAAATAACTCCGTTTTTTTTTTTTAAATGGCAACTGATATAGTATTAAATAAAAGCGAAGGTGCAAATGAAGCTGTACAATGTGAAGTAGCCCCTTAAACCCAAAAGCCCAAGCAACCAAAAAGTGGAAGCCCAATAAACTAAACTAAAGAATCAGAATACACTCTTTCCATGCATGCATGATGTCTGTCATAGATATGTGTTGAAAATCTGCAAGAGAAGACGCCCAGGCTGTACATTGCCAAAATCTAGTTGAAAATAAGATGCGGATTTTCTGCACAGTTTTTGAAAACTCTATCCTTGCACTCCCACCAAATGCCCCACATGGTGGCGAAAAGGGGAAAGTGCCACAACACCAAGCATTCAGAGGAAACATTAGAGAGCTTCCAGGTGAAGGAAAGAGAAATGACCTCCTTTTCTTTATTTTATTTTTTTGAATGAGATGATCAGTGCACATTTGGCCCAAATCCAGTTGGAAACAAGATGCAGATTTTCTGCACAATTTCTGAAAACTCTATCATTGTGCTCCCACCAAATGCCCCACGGGGTGGCGAAAAGGGGAAAGTGTCACAACACTGAGCATTTAGAGGAAACATTAAAGAGCTTCCAGCCGAAGGAAAGAGAAATGATCTTTTTTCTTTTTTTTTTTGGAATGAGATGATCAGAAATAGTTAACATTCAAAGAATATGTAGGGTTAAAGCAAAATGCATAAATCTAAAGTGAAGCCATATCTATTCAATAGGCTTTGTTTTATTTTTATTTTTTATGACCAAGGTTGACCACTTAGAGCACCTGACTAATCTTCGGGGCATGTGCAAGCCTCACTACCTACACACATTGGATAACTCTATTGGCAGTGGCCCTTTGGGGTGGAGTGGGAATCAAACTCAGAATTCCCGCTTCCTGAGGCGGGTTCCTGGCCATCACTCCAACCCCTTTAGGTTTTCACTAGCCTTCGTTACCACCAGATAACTGAATTTATCTAAACTATATTTGAATTATTATAACACTAAGCAGCAGTCCAGCATATGCCGTTGAGGAAGAATTAATGCAAGTTGTAGTATAAGATGATGATTTGAGAAAAAAAAAATGCATTCTATAGTTTGCTTGAGGTAGCATGGAAATCAGAAAGTGTATTGGTGGGATCTTGTTATTTTGCCTTCCTGACCAATAATGTCATCAGATAGGAAATTCATAAAATCAATAGCCACATAAAGGGCTCTGCATTTCCATGCTACTCCCAACACGTGGACACAGTGATGACATTAAAGAACTGACAACCATATGCCCCACTCAAATAGACATGACACTTGCACTTTGAAGCACATCAAAAGACATCCAAAATAAACAAATGCATGTGACCCTTGTATACCATTGACTGCACACCAAAATGAACCCCCGAAGGCTCTCTGTCTGGAGTCACTCCCTCAGAGGGCCCTGATAGAGGATATGTGAACCTTGACTCCCTCTGTTCACTATGCTGCAAGGAATCTCCTTTGTCAGGAACCTGCACTTCTATCACTGTTTCATCTCTTTTGCAGCCCTCTCCTGGAAGATCAAGAAACTGGCTGAAAGTACAAGCTCCCTGACCCTGGATAAGTATTACAACCTTAAAATTTCCTTTTCAACAGATGAAGAAGATCTAGATTCAACAAACAGAAACAGAAAGTGGAAGTGTGTAATGACACAAAATTCAAAGCTAGACTTGCATCAATAGACAATTTTTTAGACAGTAACAGAAGGGTCTTATTAATCATAAAAAAGATACAGCATGTACATGATTGGTGAATATACAAAAATACAAAAAAAAACAAGAGACCCAAAGCAATTATAAAGGTGATTGATCTTTCCACACACCTTGCCAGAAAATTTGCTACTTCATTAGCCAAACATTTGACATGTCAAAAAATAACCTCCATCTGTCTCACCATCCTCTTGACTGTCCTTGTCCACCAACACTAACTTCTAGAATGGTGTTTTCTTACCACTGCCCCAACCTATCACATTAGTTGAATTCCTTTTCACCAATAACCTACCACTTCCCCTCTCCACCTACAGCTCCGAAGCCCTCGTGATAGCTGAAAGTCAACCTCATTAGATTCCACAAGGATCTGAGATTTTTTTTTTAATATTCCTCCACTAATCATGCATCACACCCTAATAGCAAACATGCTAGCTTACCCCTAGCTACTCCATCCACATACATTTCATCCAACCTTCAAGATGGACCTCCACTTCTGGACTATCCTACTCTTCCTAACACTCCCCTTCAAACACACCTCCGAATTTCTAAGGAAGTCATCCACCACATACTCATTAAAGCCCTTACAAACTCTCAACCAATTTTGTCAAACTCGAATCGTGTCGTGAATCGGTCTAAGGGTGTGAATCGTGAATCGGAAATCGTTGAATCGTAAGATTCATAATGTTTTTTCTGAAAATTGTTCTATAAACTATAAATATACTAAACATCCATCATTAAATTATTTTAAAATGATTCTATAAACTATAAAAAATCGGTCAAGCAATTGTCATCCTCAATTTGACATTTATCATCTATCGTAAATAACCATAAAAAAGACAAAAATATATTAATATGAGATTTAAATATAAATATTACGTATTGATAAATTTAAGAAATCAACAAATAAATCAAATGCATTTAAATAAATCTAAATAGCATTCATCAAATAAAAAATTTCTAAAAATAAAAAATCATTTTTTAGATTTTCTTATTTTTTAAAAATAGATACACAAGATTGAAAAAAATAAAAAAGAGGTTTTTAATAAGAATAGAAAAAAGATGGAAAAACAATAAAACAGAGAAAAATAAACATGTGAAAAACAAGAGAAAAAATATTTAATTAAAAAGATAAATAATAAAGAAAGACGGGAGAACATCACTCAAAAAAAAAATATACAAAAATGTCATGAAAGCCACAAGAAATGCCGCGTGAAATACGAAACTTAATAACTATAAGGTCACATGAAAGTCACGTGAAATAAGTCCATAACATGCTGCCAGCAAGAATGAAAGCACGAAAACCCTAAGTATACAGTCCATAACATGTTGACGCAAGAATGAAAGCATGAAAACCCTAAGTATGCAAGAGCTGCAGCACGAAAAAGAGGAAAGCGAACGAAAACCCTGCACCTAAACACGAAGAAAAAGAAGAGAAAACACAAAACAAAGGGCTGCTGAGACTGAAAAAGATATGTCTTCTTCGCTTCTTTCTTCTCTTTCTCGCCCTTTCTTTTTCATTTTTTCCTCTTCTTTCACCTCTTTCTCTTTTTAGATGAATCACACGAGTTTCTAATTCATAGGGGTGACTCGTACGATTTGCGAGTCACCCCCAGAATCACACAATTTTCTTCTCTTCAGATTTTCATTGTGATTTGACTCGTTAGAGCACCCGATTCGATTCGAATCGCACAATTTGAAACATGACTCATGCGATTTTAACAATATTGCTCTCAACCACCCAATAAGCCTCAACCTAGCTAATTCCAAAACCTCCTCTGAGTTTTCATTAAAATCTTAAGTTTCTATACTAACCACAACACTACAATCAAAATGGAATGGAAAGCCATGTCTCTTTCCATCTATCCTTACCAGGGCCTCTATATCCCAACTAGATAAAATTCCCCAATGTCTCTATTTAGAACTCAACTGCAACCCATAAAATTCAAAAACCTATTCCATATACCCCTCACCCAATCCTTCACTGAACATTCACCAAATAAGTTACCTTTTTTCAAACCCTCCTATCCTCCTTATCACAATAAATATTCACATCACTTAGAATACTAAGCAAGCTCACTCCCCCTTAAACCTTTTCAATTTAAACTTTATAGCATTGTCCTTGTAATCTAAGATATCATAACATAAAGCCACTGACATCCCCTTGTCTACCATTACCTGAAATTATTGTTGTTAAAATCTTACAATACATGATTCGTATTTTGCGATTCATATGATATGATAAGAGGAACAATTCGTATCTATTAGCAAATCTTACGATTCCTATAAATAATAGAATTACGAGGTTATAAATCATTACTGTTAAGGAGATCAGAGATTTGGTTGTAGGGATGGATGTTTCCTTTATCCAGATCGGGAGAACAACAAATGGCATGGCAGACTACTTTGCCAAACTTGGAGTTTTGGACTAGTTGTTGAGATATATTTAGATTATTTAGGGCTTTCCCTTTTTATTTTATTTTACCTTCCATATTTGTATTCTGTTTTCTCTATAAATATAATCATAGGGTCTCTCCTTGATTAAGGAAGACACACCATATTCTCAGTGTGTTATTCTACACCAGTCTCCAGGCGTTTTCTTTTTATGAGTTTTGTTTGTTCTTTATTGTAGTTTTTTCCTTGTTTGCCTTTTTCCTTATTCTTGTTTTCTCCTTTTTTAAGGTCAAATTAGACCCTTCTCATCTTCTTGTATTTGTTTTGTTTTATTTGAATGAAATCTCTTTGTTACTGCTCAAAAAAGAATTACGAGGTTATTTGGATTATGATAGCATGAAACCTTTTGCTTTGATGGTTTTTAAGGCTTGAGCTATTGGGCATTTAAGACCTTTAGATTTTTCGGGGGCTTTTTAGTTCATTCATTGACTTTTCATAGGATACTTAGATTATATATCGGTCGCATACTTTTGGGAGTTGGAACATTAAAATTTGAGCTCCAATGAACTAATTATATAATATTCACTTAATACTAACTGAAAGTTGAAAAATGACTCACATTATTATATTCTAGATATATTTTATGTTATTGCATATACTAAATACTTTTGGGGGAAAATGCTTATGAATCGTACGATTTTATGGTTTACGATACTCGATTTGCAGGTTAAAGATATATAATGATTTTATGATATGATTCGATTTTTCACAATATTGCCGGCTTAAATAGCCTTTCTAGTATTTGCACAAGTGCACTACATTCCCAAAAAGAAACAAAAAGAACTTTCAAGCAAATGATAAAATATATTTGAGAAGTGAGCATTACCTTTTTGACAGGGCAAGCAAAGAACTTCCGACCAGCATTGCTTCCGTTTTCCTCAGTAAGAAGGATGCACTTTCCAGCACCACAAGGGCACGTCGGATAGGAAGTCTCGATAACATTAGGGCTCAGATGAAAGCTCAATGTATCACACCATTTGAAAAATGAACAATCATGAGGACTCCGCTATAAACATTCGTAGAATACAAATGTTTATATAAAATCACAACTAAATAAAAAATTCATACTTTCAAAACAAAAATCGCACATGAAAAAAAAAATTACAGCTGTTCGTATTATGGAATTTCACTGCAAAACATAAAGAAATTCAATCACAAAATCCAAAAGAAGTACTACTACAGGTGGAAACAGTTTTTCAATGCATGCAACTGGATTAGAACTTTTGACTTCTCCTAGAGTAGAAGCTTTATTTATCTATTTACTCATTGAGAGAAAGAGTAGAAGATTTAAGCCTGTTAAGGAATATAATTCCAATAAACCTTAATTTCCATTCATGAAGAAACTATTCATAAAAATACACAAATAAGAATATTAGAAAAACTCAGACTGTAACAAATGTATCTCTATCTCTATCTCCTAATCCTAATAACGGCCTCACACTCAAGCTTATCCACTTGAGTTTGAATTAATTCAAGTTTATCCAGTTGGAGTTTAAATTTATTTAACTGAATAATCCAATGGTCACAAGATGCCATCTAGTGGAGTTGGAGTAGATCATTGGCAAAGATGTGTGAGAATGAAAATAAGAAAAGGAAAGAAAGTAATGGAAGAAAAAAGGGAAGAATTTTCTATGTTGTATTGCTTGTTTCTAATAAAGGAGGATACATGTATATATAAAGAGTACATGGAACCAATCAAGATGAAGAAAAAGGAAAAAAAAATCAGCTACAATCATTTAAAATCAATGATATTTAACAATATCTAAAAGCCAACCTACATGTGTAAATTATGACACACCATATCCTTACAACACTTCCCCTTAAGCTGGTAGCAAAGATATCAATCAACCTGAGCTTTTTGAAAGCATCACAAATTGAGAGCAAGAGATAGCTTCTATCATCATATCTGCTAATTGATCCTTGGACTTCAAATATGGAGTGACAATATTTCCAAAGGATATATGATGTCGAAAAAAATGGCAATCAATCTTTATATGCTTTGTACGCTCATGAAAAACTAGATTGAAAGCAATATTAATTGCAGTTTGATTGTCACAGAATATGATAAGTGCCTCTGAGGAATGAAAGCCCAAGTCATCAAGAAACTGTTTGAACCACAGTAATTCACATGTGTTGGTTATGACCTTGTATTCCACCTCTACACTGGAACGAGCAACAACAATTTGTTTCTTACTTTGCCAAGAAACCAAATGCGATCCTAAAATAATAATAACCCGAGGTAGATCATCGATCATCAGGAGAACTAGCCCAATCAATGCCAAAGTACATGTGAATATCAAACGTAGACTGATTCCTATAAGAGAGTCCACAGCTAGGGTGGGCCTTGAGATAACATAAAATGCGAAAGACCACATGAAGGTGTGCATCCATAGGAGCACTGACAACACAGGCCAAGACAGGCTGGGTGATGGTAAGATAAATGAGCTTGTCTACCAACTATTTATAAAAGCGAGGATTAGGAAGAGGAGTCCCATTAGATGCAAAAAAAAAATTGAATTAACATCAAAGGGTATCTCAGTAGGCTTGCATCCAGAATATCCAACATCATGAAAAAAATCTAAAGCATATTTCCGTTGGAAAAGAACAAGTCCTATAGAGGATCGAGCAACTTCAATTACCAAAAAATAATGAAGCCAAGATCCTTAATAGCAAAAGACTGTTGCGGATAAACTTTCAAAGTACTGATAGATGACTCATTATTCCCTATTACGACTATATCGTCCATATAAACTACAAGAAGTATAACATTTTTAGCACGATACACAAACCGGAATGATCTAATTGACATTGTGTAAAACTATAATTTAACAAGGTTATGATAAATTTATCAAATCACGCCCAAAGAGATTGTTTGTGACCATATATTGTGTTTTTTTTAATGGAGACAGAAAATATTTTATTAATTAAAAAGTGAGGTACAAGAGCATGAAGGACTATGTATATAAGAGTTATACATATCCCTCAAATGAGAAAATACAAAAGAAGTATGAGTAGAAAAAGAAAGATACTACATTGGTTACAACAATAAAGCCCTAATCTCTTACAACCCAAGAGAGCCTGAAGGAGATGGTCCGAGGGGAGATACTCAACCCAACCCTAATCTTATCCTTGTGATTTTGATCATTTTTTTGACAACAGATTATTTTCAGCCTATCATAGGGTATCATACAACACAACTACTGCTAAAATAATGAGATGAGATGAAATTTCACCTTGTCCTCCACCCAACCCCAGGACAGCTGCCTATTAAGGATTGAAACTGACGTCAAATATAATAGTACATTTCTATGCAATAACAAATCAACATCATCAACACACCCATCAACCATCTTCTAACATAAACAGATTAAACATAAGAACTTTGGAAATTTATGTGAAAAGTTACCGTATATGGGCACCGATAGAATTTCCGGTCACGATTTGATGGTTTCTTGGAAACAAGGATAAGACAGCGGCCAGCCCCACAAGGGCATTGAATCTCCGGAAGATCTGCATCGTTGATGGCGCCCGAAGAGGACGATGGAGACAATTTCTGTAGTTTGGAAGGGCAAGCTGCAGCCCAGTGTCCCTTGCCTTTACAAGAAAAACAGGTATCGTTTTCGATGCTCCTTTTCCCAAGCACAGACCTAAGAGGGGTAATTTCGTGATTTTGGGCGTGTTCCTGGTTACGGTAAGATGGTGGAGAGACAGGAGAAATCGAAGCCATGATTTCAACTCATTCAGCTGTTTCTAGTTGTTGGAATATTGGGTCACCATCCGCAGGAATAAAAAAATCTATCTTGAAATGGGAATTCCATAGTTAGTCTTCCCTAACTCTGGAATTTAATAAATTAGGCCTCTTACGTACGCGCAGATGAACGAATAAGAGGAGGTTGAGCTCTTTCTAGACCTTGTAGAAGTGGGTTATTTCAAAGAAAAGAAAAATAGCCGTTGCACCGGTGTAAAAAGAAGAGCCAGTCCTCCCCATCCATCTCTTCTTCCACTTCTCTGCATTGCAAAAGGCTTTCAGGGGTGGTTTTCCGATCATCAACTCTGCAATCACTCGGAATCTGATGTACCTTTTCTTTGTGCATTTGGGAAGGTAATTTTTGAAAAAGAAATAAAGAAAAAAAAAAAAGAAATAAAGAAAAGAAATAAAGAAAAGGAAAAAGAAAAGTTCTCTTTCATTAAACTAAACAACGGTCAAGAGGCAAATGAGAGTTTAAAACAGGATGGAAATGATAATCGTCAACTTAGATTGTTGTCATGAGTCCGAAGAAATGAGTTCGGCTAACGGGAAGACTCAGCTGAAGACTTATCAAAAAATAGATCACTGAGTCCCGTATAACTGTCTTTCTAACATACAATTACATGGATATCAAGTTTACAAAAATTCACGGTGAATTAATAATTTAAGTTATATAATTTTATATTTTAAATTTTTTATGAGTATAAATTATTAATTTTAAAAGTTCAAAATTAAAAGTTAAAATATATCTGATAAAAGTGAGATTTCGTAAATAATCTATTCACATAATCTTCCTTATGTAACATTTAACTATAAAAATTTCAAAATTCATTTGAAGGAAAGTGTTGTTAAAGAGTCTTGATAGAGTTTTTAAAAATATTAATGTGTCAATGTTTGCATAGTGTTAAGAGCCAAATCTTTGTTTGTTTATACTTAATTTGAGGTATTATTTTTAATCTAATTTATATTTTGACTTTCTCTCTAATTCATCTGAAACTCAATTCATTTTTAATTTAAGTCAACCAATTCAAGTCAGGTTAAACTGTTACATAATTGAATCTATATATTTTAAGCAAAGATACATCATAAAAAAAAAAATCTCTACTACTAAAATATAATTAATATAAAGAAAAATATCAAGCAATAATATGAAAAATAGAGGAGTGAAGCCTTAAAACTTGTGAAATGATCAGACCGTTGCCTGTCATTATCCTACACACTTTGACATGAAACTCGTTAAATAAAATGATAATAGATAGTATCAAAAATGTTTTATTGAATTTGTACCTCACAAAAGGCCATCTTAACTAAATCAATTAAGTCATATTTTTAAGTTTTTACAAATTTATTAATTTACTATTTGAAAAATATAACTTAATTAATTTAATTAAAATATTTTTAATAAATACATTTTCAATAGGCTCATTGCACCCATATTTTATGAGCCTTATATCTAAATGCGCCAAGTTATCATCTTTATTTTATTTTTACACTTAGGTATTGCATTCAAATGTATTTAGCTTCTTTTCTTTATTTTTATATCCAAATACGTGGGTTGCTTAAGTTAAGATATTCTCATACGTATTTCCTTGTATTTCGAAAACAGAACTATCCACTAATTTATCTAAACCGTTTGCAAAGAATTATACAATGGAAAGCAGACCAACGATGAGTCTTTCTCTGTCTATTTACTGTTTTGCCTTTTCTTTTTCTTTCTTTTTTTGAGATGGTTAAGCATGACAATGGGTCCTTACATCTCAATTAATAAAATTTTAAATAAAAAATATTAAAATAATAATAATGCATCTGTTGCTCAACGCACGTTGGTGACACGTCTCTGGCGCTGACTTTCAGATAATATAGAATTAGGAGAATTATCATATGCTAATGAATCAACTATAATTTCGTGTAGACTCTACTTTTATGAATTTAATTTTTTTTACCAATCATTTCTGAAAATTAGTGTATAAACCACCAACAAAAGGGGAATTGATTTGGGTGATTTGGGTATCATGGATTTTACTAAGTGAAATGATCACCTACATACATGTCTGATATTATTCTGAACACTTTTTTACAGAATCCATTAAATAGAATAGTAATAAATGCATCACAAAAAAGCCATTTGAAGATGTGGTATATCATAAATCACTTTGCTTAAATAAATATAATTATAGAAAAACTAAAATTTAAATATTAAAAAATAATTTAAACTAATCAAATTTTAAAGAGCTTAAAAAATATGTAGCTTAATTAATTCAGTCAAAGTGGTTTGTATTAGGTCAAATATTTAAAGGATGACTTTTCCAATGCACCCATCCACTCTATTTAATGGGTCTATAGCTAAGTACTTATTGTAATACGCTGCACACAAGTGTGTATGACATGTCTATGCACAAGATTTGTTTATTTTTTTCTATTGTAACCTTCACCAATAATTACAAAGATGTCATTTCTTTTTCTTCTTAAATTCTAATTTTCATCTATGCAACGGCTTTCTCTCTCTATTCTCTTCGCAAAGAACAAAGGAATTTTTTTTATATGAAAATACCTCAAAATTCATGAATTATAGTGGCAGTACCTCTATTTTTTTTCTAGAATGCCTCGTAATAAATTTAGGACGAAAATGCCTTTAATTGTGAACCAAGTTTTTTCGAACATGTGAAACATAGTTGCCCGAACTACTTGCATTAGCACCAATTGAAAGTAAACAAGATTTAGCGTTTTGTGCTAGTGCAGAAATTTTCCTTACACTGCGTTTTGCATAGAACTATGTGTTTTTGTCAAGCGTAGTGCAAGGACTTGCATTCTTTTCTTAGTCTTCCGTTCTCTCATTTTTCCCTTCTTCGTTTGTTATTAGTTTTTATATTAATGTCCACTGCCAAAAAGATGTGTTTTGTTATTAGTTTCTATATTAATGTCCACTACCAAAAAGAATGTGAAGATTTGACTGGTCTTCAGGTCGAAACACTTAATTCCACATCCTTTGAGCGTTTTCTATTGCCTGTCACGCCCCGACCCGACCGGTGGGCCCGGAACGCGACTGATTTTTTTTTTTTTTTTAAGATAAACAGAACCACAAGCATTCTTACTGGGTTGGATCAACAGTTAGGCCCAGCGGTTACACATTAGCCCGTTAAGTGGACTCAAACATGTACCATATGCTTCCCAAAAACTAAGATACAACAACATCAATACATAACATGCTCAAATCAAAACCAACATTGATTAATACAACGCAAAATAAAATCACTCATTGATTCATCATTCAAAAGCATTGTCTCCAAAGGCAACATAGCCTATTACATCAAATGGACATAAATTAAGTACCACATCCGGTACAAAAAAAGACAATGGTTTTAAGAACCAATAGGGAAAGATCAGGGCATTCCTCTCCAGGGGAATCCCAAAACACTGCTTTAGCTTAATCGCCCTAAGCCTGAAAGAGAGGGTCCTCCTCGTCGGGTTCATCGCCTGAAAGGTGAGTGGTGTGAGCTAACTAGCCCAGTGAAGGATAATTAACAATGCAAATTAAGTAAATACAAAACAGATTAGCAACAGTTCAATATCACATGCTTGATAACAATAAGCATAATCTCAAGATAATATGTCAACATCATTAAATCATCAATCACTGCCATTATCCACCGTAACGCTTGCCGACTACACTGAGACCAGTATTAAGTCCCGATACGGTCAAAATACATCATTGCAAGTACATCTCCGGCTCTTAAACGTAGCCGATACTGACACCCTCAAGTCAGCAACTGACGACAGCATGGTCCGCCCATGGTCCAGTAGACATAAACCATCTCTCATATGGCCGATATTGGTTTAATAGCCCAGGTACGTGGAAGCAGTCTTACAAACACATACGATCAACATCGTAATATCATAATCATCACAGCACTCTTACCATAGTGCGCCATGTATAGGCACATGAGTGGGTTCATCAAAACCGAAACCACTCATTGCTCAATATAACACCTGTTTACAAAATCTGCAAAGTTAAGTTCCCTCACCGTTATGTGTGGTTTACGCGGTCTCTGTTCAAACAACACACAAGTGCACAATCAATATACAGATCAAATACATACACACGAGTAGTATTTTGAAATCTCACGTTTTCCCACAAAATATCTGAGGTATATGGAATTGAGTCTCCTACTTGGTTTCTATCCTTTTTAAATCATGCACAAGATAATAATATAGTAAAAAGGGACTCAGTCCAAACTCATATTGTCTTCTGAGCATTGACCAGCTTGACTTATTGAGTGAGGTCTAGATCCTCGGGTCACTTCTTGGTTGTCTTCTGGATAGGACCAGAGCTGACATTTTGAGTAGGCCTCGAGGTCACCCAGTGCCCGACTATAGTGCCGGCCTGAAAGTGAATCACTCAGTTCCCGACTAGTGTCGGACTGAAAGCGGATACAATAATATTTACACTATAAATAATAAGAGAAAGGGGTTAGTACAGTTTTATTTAACAAGGGAGGTATAAATCATCACATCACATAATCTAACGAAATAATAAATTTTTTTTTGAATAAAATAATAATATTTAATTATTTAATTATTTATTCATTTTTTTTTCTTCGATGGGAACCAACATTTAAAATCATAAGCAACTATAATCTCAAATAAAAATAAATTTTTTTTGAATAAAATAATAATATATATTTTTTTTTCTTCTTCTTCTTCCCCGTTCACTGTCTGCAACAGACAGTGAACGGCCGGTAAACAGTAAAACTGAAAATGAAAAATGGGGTATTTTCGGGACTCGATTTTACATCTGACCGGTCCGATGGATTCCTCCGGGAGTCCTCTTTCCATACGGAGATGTTTGGAGCTTTGAAACACAGTGAGCCATCCAATCTTAACACCGGAAGCTCACTGATACGAGAAACCCTAAAATTTTTCCTAAATTTTTGAAATCGTTTTTCTCACTGAAAACAGAGCCAAATTAAAAAAATTTTGATTCAAAATCGATTGAAATTGAAAGGAGAATGCAGTGGTTACCTTTGATTGAGTTTCTGGGCTGAAATCTGGATTTTTGAAAATTTTTTCCTCTAATTACTGTTACAAAAAGAAAACGGTCGGCTGGGTTTCTGGTTTCTGCAAGGGAGCAAAAGGAGAAGAGAAGAAGGTTTGTGGGAGTTAAAACCGATGGAGAAGGTCGATTTTTATAGGTTTTTTGGCCGGGAAATCCGGCGCACGCGCGATGGGATGGGACGACGGCGAATCGCCGGAAAATCGGGCAGCAGGTCACACCTCACGCGGCTGATGGTGCTACAGTAACCGCAGGTTTTTTTGTTTTTTGCAAATCAGCCCTTCAAGTTTTTCTGAATTGCAGAAAGGGCCCCAGTTTTAATAAAAACCTGATTTTTAACTAAAACAGTAATTTCAAAACCTCAAAAATTTAATCCAACCTTACAGATAGGTTGGGTTTTAAAAATCTTAATCACCATAAATTTTTTAGAATTTAACTCTTATTAAAAACCATTTATTTAAATAAAAACCGTAAATTTACACTATTTACTTAAATAAAGAATTGTTAAAATAAACAATTTAGAAACATCATTTTGAGATGAAATGAAATAACTAGATCATTTTTAAAATGGTCTAACATAAAATACAAATTTCAAATTTTATTTCATTTTCAAAACCCTTTAAAATAATTAATACTCCCTTTCGGGGTTTTGACGGGCGATATTTAAATATCATTTTCTGAAAATAATTTTATTTTAAAATCAGAAATGTAAATCCTTCATTAAGAAAAACGTTATTCACCAATAATATTCACAAAATCACACACTTTTTATAAAAATATACACAACAAGCGGCAAATTACCAAAATGCCCCTCCAGCTCGACGAGCTGAATCACTGAGTTTTCGGGCTCAGATCGAGCCAAACTTGGGCTTTCCTCGAAGCCCTAACCAAAATCTCCGAGATTAATCGGTTAAACAAACTTAACGAGTCAAAACACGCCTAATCTGGGGCAGGGTATTACATCCTACCCCCCTAAAAGAAAATTTCGTCCCGAAATTTAAAACAAACACTACCTTCTTGGCCTGTGAACAAGCCAGGGTACAGCTTCTGCATCGTCGATTCTGGTTCCCACGTCTCATGTTGCACGTCGCGATGTTGCCACAACACTCGCACTAGAGGTATAGACTTCCTCCTGAGCTCTTGAGTCTGACGCTCTAGAATCTTGACTGGTGCCTCCTCAAACGTTAAGTCCTCTGACACTTCAATATCTTCGAAACTGATCACATGTGACGGGTCAGACTCGTACTTCCTTAGCATAGACACGTGGAACGTACTATGCACTCTCTCCAAAGCCTGAGGAAGATCCAACTGATAGGCCATTTCACCTATCCTCTTCAAGATCTCAAAGGGTCCAACATATCGAGGTGATAGTTTTCCCTTGCGCCCGAACCGCTGCACTCCATGACGTGGTGCCACACGTAAAAAAACTCGGTCACCAACTGCAAACGCCAAAGGTCGTCGTATTTTGTCAGCATAATTCTTTTGTCTGCTCTGGGCTGTCTTGAGACGCTGTCTGATCACTTCAACTTGCTCTGACGTCTCACGCACTAGATCAGGTCCTAACAGCGCTTTGTCTCCTACCTCTGTCCAACAAAGAGGTGACCTGCAAGGTCTGCCATACAGAGCCTCGTAGGGTGCCATCTGCACACTGGAGTGATAACTGTTGTTGTAGACGAACTCGATCAAAGGCAAGTGGTCTTCCCAACTTCCCCGCATATCCATCACACAAGCCCTTAGCATATCCTCTAAAGTCTGAATGGTTCTCTTTGACTGACTATCCGTCCAAAATCCATCGTGATATGCTCCCACTTCCATTTAGCCACTTACAAAGGTTGCATCTTTCCACCAGGTCGTTGATGTTCCGCCTTCACTTGTTGACAAGTTAGGCACTTGCACACAAAATTTGCTACCTCGGGTTTCATACCTTTCCACCAGAAAATTCGCCGCAAGTCACGATACATCTTCGTTCCACCGGGATGTACCGCAAAGCGAGATCGATGAAAGTGATCAAGCACTTTCCTCCTGCACTCGTCCGACTTTGGCACAAACAGTCTGTCTTTGAAAGTCAGACTTCCGTCCGCCTTGATCTTCCAGTCCTCTAGAGTCGCTCCTCCTGAAAGCTGAGTTGCCAACTCCTTCGCTTCTGGGTCGCTCTGTTGTCCTTCCAACACCAATCCAACTACCTCGGGTTGCAGAACCAAACTATGGATTCTTGCTGACCTGCTTCCTTCGATCAGCTCCAGATCGTACTCGGACAGAACTTCGAGCATCTTCCACTGCAAGGATGCCATCCTCGCCACGTCGCTGTGAGACTTCCTGCTCAAGGCATCGCCCACTTTGTTGGCGTTCCCTGGGTGATAGGAGAGACTGAAGTCATAATCTCCCAAGTACTCCATCCACATACGCTGCCTCATATTCAAGTCTTTCTGAGTGAAGATATACTTGAGACTATGGTAATCAGAAAACACATTGAACTTCTCACCATATAAGTAATGTCTCCACAACTTTAACGAGAATAGCACAGCTGCCAACTCCAAATCATGAGTCGGGTAGTTCTGCTCATGTCCCTTCAATTGCCTGGAACCATAGGCTACTACCTTCCCCTCTTGCATCAGTACACAACCCAAACCAAACTTGGACGCGTCGCAATAAACATCGTAACCTCGTCCTTGCTCGGGTATCACCAACACTGGAGACGTCGTCAACTTCTCTTTCAGCTCCTGGAATGCTTTCTCACAAGGTTCGCTCCACTCGAACTTGACGTTCTTCCTTGTCAGCCGAGTTATCGGCACCGCGATCTGAGAGAAGTGCGGGATAAACTTTCGGTAATATCCTGCTAATCCCAGAAAGCTCTGGATCTCGAACACGCTCTTGGGACTTTCCCAAGTCTTCACGGTCTCTACCTTCTCTGGATCTACCGAGATTCCTCCTGGAGACACCACATGTCCCAGAAATTGCACTTGAGTCAACCAAAACTCACACTTGCTCAGCTTAACAAACAGCTGATGCTCCTCTTATGACGACGAAAAGATCAAGATATCGTCGATGAAGACTACCACGAACTCTCGCAGATACGGTCGAAATACACGATTCATCAAGTCAATGAACATGGCTGGTGCGTTCGTCAAACCGAAAGGCATCACAACAAACTCGTACAAGCCATACTGCGTCCGAAAAGCAGTCTTTGGAATGTCTTCCTCTCGAATCCGCAACTGATGGTAACCCGACCTCAAATCGATTTTCGAAAAACACTTCGATCCCCTCAAAAGATCAAAGAGGTCGTCTATTCTAGGCAACGGATACTTATTCTTAATAGTTACCTGGTTAAGCCGCCGGTAATCTATACACATCCTCATCGATCCATCCTTCTTTTTCACAAAAAGAGCAGGTGCGCCCCACGGCGAGTTGCTCTGACGAATAAAACCAAGACTAAGAAGCTCTTCTACCTACGTAGTTAGCTCTCTCTGCTCTGCCGGCGCCATCCGATAAGGTGCCATGGAAATTAGAGATGTTCCTGGCTGTAGATCTATAACAAACTCTATCTCTCGGCGTGGAGGTAGCCCAGCCAACTGGTCAGGAAAAACATCCATAAACTCACACACCACCCGAGGAGCAACAGACCCTACACCACCTACATCTTCCCAACCCATGCTTGCCACCACACTACCGGGATACGCCCTAAGGCCAAAGAAAGTGACTCTCATCCTTTCATAGGGTACCAACTTTTCCATAAACCTCTCACCGGTTGAGGAGACCCCACAAATTCTCCTCTGAGAGCAGTCTATCAAGACTCCAAAAACAGACAACCAATCCACACCAAGGATGATGTCAAAGTCCGTCATTTCCAGAACTAGAAAATGATAGGACAACTCCACTCCGCTAATCTTCAAAACACAAGATCTACACTCTTGGTTTGCCAAAGCCTTCTTACCCAAAGGTGAAACTACCATTAGCGGGTTAACTACTTCTACCGGTTTCAAATCCAATCTAACACAACAAGTTCTAGAGGTAAAGGAATGCGAAGCACCGGTATCAAACAACACTCGAGCCAAAAGACTGAAAAGATTAAGGGTACCTTCCATCACCGTGTTCTCCATCGGTTCCTCCTTCTGAGTCCCTATAGAGTAGACTCTCCCTTGAGGACGCCCTCGTCCTCTCCCCTGATTGCTCTGAGGTGGTCCGTTCCTCGGTGTCGCTGATCCTCTGGAAGCCTGCTGAGAACCTCTGTCCACAGATGGCTGCGCCACAGAGTAGAAAACTCCTGCGCCTTGCGAATGTGCCGTCTTACCAGAAAAAGGACAATACTTGAACAGGTGTCCGATCTGCTGGCAGTGAAAGCAAGCCCTCTCTCCTTTGGATTGACAAAACCTAGAAGTATGCACAAGCTGATTGCATGTGTAGCACACGATTGGCTGAGAGTTAGACCGACTTGACTGGCCCACACTAGGTTGGCTCTTCTTGAAGAAAGGCTTCTTCTGCTGGTTGAACATCGCCTTCTTGTTGGAAGAAGGTTTCTGAGAGCTGTCAGTGCTCCGGTTGATAGAGTCAACTGCTTCTACCTTTGAAGCGCGCTCGATGATTTCCTCCAGAGTGTTGAACACTAAGCCGGCCACTTGCCGCTGCAGGAAGGGCCTAAGTCCGTTCTCGAAATGCTGGATCTTCTCCTCCTCATTGGCTGCAATCCACGGCACAAACTGCATCAGGTCGATGTAGCGCATGGCATACTGTGCCACTGTATCTGAACCTTGCTGAATATTGAGGAACTCTCTCTTCCTCGTTTCCTTCACCGTCTTTGGAAAGTAACGGGCCAAAAAGGCTGCAGAGAACTCCTCCCAAGTCATCGGCTCGTGATTACGAACCAAGCTCTTCGCCTCCCACCATTCGTAGGCGTTCCCTTCAAGCTGATAAGTCGCCAAGGTTACACGTAAATCATCGGCGATCGCTAGGGTATTGAGGATTCGGCTAATCTGGGTTAGCCAGTTCCTCGCAGCGCTGGGGTCCTCTGTTCCCGAGAAGTTAGTCGGGTTCAGACGCTTAAATTCCTTGAGAGCCGAGGTGGCTCTCTCCTCTGGCGTTTGGACTGGCGGACGTCGCATATTTTCAGCTATCTGCTGGAATACTTCAACCGCCGCTCTTATCGCCTCGTTGGGTAGGTCAAGGGGTGGAAGACCAGTCCACCTCCCACGAATGTTGGCTCGGTTTGCGTTGGGTCCTGACATCTGTTATTTACACTTGTAAATATCATTAACCAATTTTAAGATCTTATTAAAGCAAAACACACAAGTTGCAATACTAAACAAGTCTAACTAGGTAGTAACCCATCACAGTCATAGAGTTGAGCCTACGCTCTGATACCAAACTGTCAAGCCCCGACCGGACCGGTGGGCCCGGAACGCGACTGATTTTTTTTTTTTTTGAAGATAAACAGAACCACAAGCATTCTTACTGGGCCGGATCAACAGTTAGGCCCAGCGGTTACACATTAGCCCGTCAAGTGGACTCAAACATGTACCATATGCTTCCCAAAAACCAAGATACAACAACATCAATACATAACATGCTCAAATCAAAACCAACATTGATTAATACAACGCAAAATAAAATCACTCATTGATTCATCATTCAAAAGCATTGTCTCCAAAGGCAACATAGCCTATTACATCAAATGGACATAAATTAAGTACCACATCCAGTACAAAAAAAGACAATGGTTCCAAGAACCAACAGGGAAAGATCAGGGCATTCCTCTCCGGGGGAATCCCAAAACATTGCTTTAGCTTAATCGCCCTAAGCTTGAAAGAGAGGGTCCTCCTCGTCGGGTTCATCGCCTGAAAGGTGAGTGGTGTGAGCTAACTAGCCCAGTGAAGGATAATTAACAATGCAAATTAAGTAAATACAAAACAGGTTAGCAACAGTTCAATATCACATGCTTGATAACAATAAGCATAATCTCAAGATAATATGTCAACATCATTAAATCATCAATCACTGCCATTATCCACCGTAACGCTTGCCGACTACACTGAGACCAGTATTAAGTCCTGATACGGTCAAAATATATCCTTGCAAGTACATCTCCGGCTCTTAAACGTAGCCGATACTGACACCCTCAAGTCAGCAACTAACGACAGCATGGTCCGCCCATGGTCCAGTAGACATAAACCATCTCTCATATGGCCGATATTGGTTCAATAGCCCAGGTACGTGGAAGCAGTCTTACAAACACATACGATCAACATCGTAATATCATAATCATCACAGCACTATTACCATAATGCGCCATGTATAGGCACATGAGTGGGTTCATCAAAACCGAAACCACTCATTGCTCAATATAACACCTGTTTACAAAATCTGCAGAGTTAAGTTCCCTCACCGTTATGTGTGGTTTACGCGGTCTCTGTTCAAACAACACACAAGTGCACAATCAATATATAGATCAAATACATACACACGAGTAGTATTTTGAAATCTCACGTTTTCCCATAAAATATCCGAGGTATATGGAATTGAGTCTCCTACTTGGTTTCTATCCTTTTTAAATCATGCACAAGATAATAATATAGTAAAAAGGGGCTCAGTCCAAACTCATATTCTCTTCTGGGCATTGATCAGATTGACTTATTGAGTGAGGTCTAGATCCTCGGGTCACTTCTCGGTTGTCTTCTGGATAGGACCAGAGCTGACATTTTGAGTAGGCCTCGAGGTCACCCAGTGCCCGACTATAGTGCCGGCCTGAAAGTGAATCACTCAGTTCCCGACTAGTGTCGGACTGAAAGCGGATACAATAATATTTACACTATAAATAATAAGAGAAAGGGATTAGTACAGTTTTATTTAACAAGGGGGGTATAAATCATCACATCACATAATCTAACGAAATAATAATTTTTTTTTTGAATAAAATAATAATATTTAATTATTTAATTATTTATTCATTTTTTTTCTCCAATGGGAACTAACATTTAAAATCACAAGCAACTATAATCTCAAATAATTTTTTTTAAATGAAATAATAATATTTAATTATTTATTCATTTTTTTTTCTTCGATGGGAACCAACATTTAAAATCATAAGCAACTATAATCTCAAATAAAAATAATTTTTTTTTAATAAAATAATAATATATATATTTTTTCTTCTTCTTCTTCCCCGTTCACTGTCTGCAACAGACAGTGAATGGCCGGTAAACAGTAAAACAGAAAATGGAAAATGGGGTATTTTTGGGACTCAGTTTTTACATCTGACCGGTCCGATGGATTCCTCTGGGAGTCCTCTTTCCATACGGAGATGTTTGGAGCTTTGAAACACAGTGACCCATCCGATCTTAACACCGGAAGCTCACTGATACGAGAAACCCTAAAATTTTCCCTAAATTTTTGAAATCATTTTTCTCACTGAAAACAGAGCCAAATTAAAAATTTTTTGATTCAAAATCGATTAAAATTGAAAGGGGAATGCAGTGGTTATCTTTGATTGAGTTTCTGGGCTGAAATTCGGATTTTTGAAATTTTTTTCCTCTAAGTTACTGTTACAAAAAGAAAACGGTCGGCTGGGTTTCTGGTTTCTGCAAGGGAGAGAAGGGAGAAGAGAAGAAGGTTTGTGGGAGTTAAAACCGATGGAGAACGTCGGTTTTTATAGGTTTTTTGGCCGGGAAATTCGGCGCACGCGAGATGGGATGGGACGACGGCGAATCGCCGGAAAATCGGGCAGCAAGTCAAGCCACACGCGGCTGATGGTGCTACAGTAACCGCAGGTTTTTTTGTTTTTTGCAAATCAGCCCTTCAAGTTTTTCTGAATTGCAGAAAGGGCCCCAGTTTTAATAAAAATCTGATTTTTAACTAAAACAGTAATTTCAAAACCTCAAAAATTTAATCCAACCTTACAGATAGGTTGGGTTTTAAAAATCTTAATCACCATAAAATTTTTAGAATTTAACTCTTAATAAAAACCATTTATTTAAATAAAAACCATAAATTTACACTATTTACTTAAATAAAGAATTGTTAAAATAAACAATTTAGAAACATCATTTTGAGATGAAATGAGATAACTAGATCATTTTTAAAATGGTCTAACATAAAATACAAATTTCAAATTTTATTTCATTTTCAAAACCCTTTAAAATAATTAATATTCCCTTTCGGAGTTTTAACGGGCGATATTTAAATATCATTTTCTGAAAATAATTTTATTTTAAAATCAGAAATGTAAATCCTTCATTAAGAAAAACATTATTCACCAATAATATTCACAAAATCACACAATTTTTATAAAAATATACACAACAAGCGGCAAATTACCAAAATGCCCCTCCAGCTCGACGAGCTGAATCAATGAGTTTTCGGGCTCAGATCGGGCCAAACTTGGGCTTTCCTCAAAGCCCTAACCAAAATCTCTGAGATTAATCGGTTAAACAAACTTAATGAGTTAAAACACGCCTAATCTGGGGCAGGGTATTACATTGCCATAAAGAACACGGGTGATCGCCATCAATGTCATCCTTGATACAACTAGATTTCTATCATTTTGTTACTGTGAAGCAATCGATCATCTGCAATGGTGCTCAAATTTCTTCCCAAGTGAAAAGGGAAACTCTTGAGGGTTTGGAACTTGGTTCTAATGATTCTATGTCAAAAATAATTGAGATGGGTTTTGAAGATGCAATGCCAATAATGACTGATGAAAGAGGAAGAATGTGAAGAGGATTATGGAGATGTGAAGTCAAAGATAGGAGTAAAGGAAGAGTCTGATTTAGTTTTGCAGATTTGAAGCTAAAGCTTGAAGTGAAAAAAGAAAAAAATTGATCTTGGTTTTAAAGGGCATTTTATGTAAAAAATGATGTATCATGGCAGAAGGGTATTTTCATCTTAAATTTAGCATGGGGCATTTTGAGCTAAAAGAAAAATATAGGCATTGCCACCAAAATTCACAAATTTTGAGGTATTTTCACCAAAAAAAAATGTAAGAACAAATGTGCATTTTATATTCGGCAAGGAAGTGAATAAAGTTTTTGTGACGACCTAACCCTACCCGAACACGATATTGTCTGCTTTGTGCCCCACGTGGCTGTTCGCACAGTTTTGCTTTGGGCCTAGCCCATTAAGCCAGGCCCAAAAGGGCTCGTGATAGGAAGGGATGTCCCCTCTCTTATAACCCCACATCACCCCAGCTGGCTGGGCGATGTGAGACTTTTCCTACATGCCCAGCAACTTGTGGCAACACGACCCTACCCTATCACGATATCATCTTCTTTAGGCCCCACCCAGCTGCTCGAACGGTTTTGCTTTGGGCTAGTGTCATGGCCTAACCTAAGCGTGCCCGATCCAACTCAACTCGGCCCAGCACAATATTGTCCGCTATGGGCCCACACAGGGGCCCGTACGACTTTACATTAGGCTTGGCTTAACTACAGGACCAAAACACGTTATGCTAGGTGAAGGGAGTGTTGCCTATTCTAAACACCCTCAACATTCATCTCCTAGGCAATGAAAGACTTTTTCTACACCCACTTGCCAACGGCGACCCATCACCAATGGCGAGGCATCGCAGACGTCTTTGGGCCTCTAGGCTGGGGCCATTACAATCAACCCATGATAAGCCCAGAGTCGTCCTCGGCTAGACTCGGCCGTCTATGGGAAAGCCCCATTCTTGGTTCGACTCGATAACTCTTAGGGGAAAGGTCTAAACAGTCCGAGTGTTGAACTTGGGTTCTGATACCATTTTGCCACGATCCAACTCGGGCATGCACGATCCAACTCAACTCGGCCCAACACAATATTGTTTGCTCTGGGCCAACACGACTTTATATTGGATCTGACTTAACTACATGCCCAAAACGTATTGTGCCAGGTGAAGGGAGTTTGGCCTCTTATAAACCCCCTCAACATTCATTTCCCAGGCGATGTGGGACTTTGTCCAACCCACTTGCCCAATTGAGACCCATCGCCACTGACGAGGCATTGCAGACGTCTTTGGGCCTCTAGGTTGGGGCCATTACAGCCTGGCCCATCAAGCTAGGCCGAAAGGCCTCATGATGGGAAATTTTGCCCCCTCTCTTATAACTCCACATCACCCTAGCTGCCAGTAGCTTGGCTAGGTGGGCTGGGCGTTACAGTTTTCTCTTTGTTGTAGAGTGTGTATTTTTATTTTCTTTTTAAAAAAGATTGTACACTATATTAAAAGAAAAGTTGTATTAGTAATTTTTTATTAAATTTTACGATCATTACTATTTAAAATTAGAGCTGAGTTATATTATAGATGTGTGGAAAAAACAAATATAGAATGTAAATGAATTTTTATTTTCAATTGATTATTTTAAATTTATGATTTTGCCTTTCAAATTTTGATAACTATGTGCTAAAAGATTTGAAAATTTGAAAACAAAGTTTGCTCAAAACTTTTTATTTAAAGTGATTTATTGTGGGTCTCGCTCATTTTTAAAATTAATAAAAGTTAAAAATGTTAAATTAAAATAATACTTTAGAGTAACTAAATTTTAAGGTATTTAACAATATTTTTATTTTCATTGAGCCTCATTTTCTTACATGGACCTTACTATTAAACTGTGATACCCTTGCACTCCCACATTGACCAGATGGTGATGTGGGAGGGGCTTATTTGAGGGAAGCCCCCTCCCTCTTGTGTGAGGCCTTTTGGGCTTGGTTTGGTGGGTTAGGTCTAGAAACAAAACGATGCGGGCAGAGTAGACCCAAAGCGGACAATATCATACTCAAGAAGTTAGGGTCAGGTCGGGTCAGGTTGGGTCGCTACAAAGTGGTATCAGAGCATGGTTAAACACTCGGACTATGTGGGCAATCTACTTGTGTAACCTTGTCTGCCTGGGTGGACCCTCTATCTGTATGACATGACAGAGCCGGGAACAGCTCTAGTGTCAAGAGGGGTGGATTGTAATACCCCTGCAGTCCCACATGGCCAAGATGGTTAAGTGGGAGGGGGTTTATTTGAAGGAAGCCTCCTCTCCCTTGTGTGAGGCCTTCTGGGCCTGGCTTGGTAGGCCAGGCTCAGAAACGAAACTATGCGGCAGAGTAGGTTCAAAGAGGACAATATCACACTCGTAAAGTTAGGATCGAGTCGTTACATAAACCCATTACTTGAGTTACAAGTTTCAACCGGATTTTTTTTGTTAGAGTTTCAATCCAAATATGAAAATTTAAAAATTTTGACTAAAACTTCCAAATATCAACGATTAAAATGTGAATTTATCATATGGGGCCAAAATGAGGCCTATGTTGAATTAAAAAGCTCAAGGATTATTAATTAATTTAAAGGCATCAATAGCTTAGAAAACATGACTCGACTAATCTAATCAAAATATTCTTTTTGTTACAAATTTTGAGTCACAACTCTTATATATTTTATGTTACTAACCTTAACGTCCTTTCAGACAAAGGGTTTCAAAAACGCTGGAGTTACATTCGGCGTATACAACAAATCATTGTTACTAGGGGTGGCAATTGATTGGGTCAAGTTCAAGGTAGGTTGGCTATTTTTAATAACAATTTTTTGTCTAAACCAATCCAAATTAAGCCAAAGTTTTGAATTATTAATCTAACCTAAATTTTGTTTTATTTAACCTGACTTGACTCCACTCGAATTAATGTAAACATTTTTATTAATTTTATATAGAAATTTAGGTACAACGAACTAAGAGAAGAGAGAGAAAGGTTGCAGATCTAATGGAAAAAAAATGGCATTTTTGAAATTACTAGCTGAAAATTAGAATAAGAATAAAAAAAACCCTTGTACATTCGGTTCTACATTTAGTAAAATCCATCGTGCCCACATTAATTCTCAAACAAGAGAGGGTGATACTGTCTCATTGCTTTTAAATCGAAACTTTGACGTGACAATAGATCTTAAGTTCTGATCACCGATTATGAAAAGGCCCAAGCGCTATATAGTGATGGAAAAAAAAGATATATAAGAGGTTTTATTGTTTAAGAAGTTAAATGAGTGTTAACTTCTCAGCTTTAGGAGGGCTTTGACTATATAGAATTATGATTTAGTGGTGATTGAGGGGGACTTGGCAAACGCTATTGTTAAGCACTGAAATATTACATTTTACTCATAATTATTGGACTAGTTAGCCATGTTTTTGTATATATCACATACATTTAATGTTATTTTCTAGTTTTGTAGATAAAAATGAAAAATTCAACAAAACAATCTCAAATCAATGGATAATTGCAAGTTTAGAGCTTAATTTGGAAGACCTAAAATTTTTATAATTAATTTCATTCTACTTTTAGGGTTTTCATGTAAATTGGTTAGTATAGATCCATCTATGAGGTCTAGATTAAATCAATATTTTAGATTTTAAAGTGGTGAAGTGAATTATTAAATTCTGGAAGAAAGAACATGCAATTCAAGAGGCAAATGCTGAAATTTAAGATCCATGGGCCAGAGATGCATTTCAATTGGGCGAAGCTAAGCTTCACAAGCCAACATTGGGCTATGCCAAGCAGTCCATGCACATATTTCAACAATGGGGTAGGCCAATGTGCACCTCAAAGTCCAACAGAGGCTCAAGTCCTCAAGCTCAAAGTCCAAGATCTACTGGAGGCCCATGTGCTCATTTATAGATTCAAAACCAAAGCCCATAACCTATTCACACGCCCAAAGCCTTGTCCATCTCCTTGTCAATCCACACCATTTATTCTTCATCTTAAATCCAGACCATTCATCCCATGCATCAAAATTAGGTAAAACCTAGAGCTTTCATTCCATATCCATTACATGCATTCATCATCTTAGATCTAGGCCATTCAATTCACCCATCATCATGATCAACCTTTCAATCTCAAACCTCCCTTAGGAAACTTACCTTTTATAGAATTTATTTTAACCACATTATCTTAGAGCCATTAGATTTAGATCCCATCCAATCTTAGCCATTCATCCATTAAACCCTAGATCTAGAACAACTTGGAACCCAAGCAACTCCAATCCAATCCATGTGCATATACCATGTCATGTACACATCACACACCCAATCCACAACACTTCACACAATTTTCTCACTAAAAATTCTCCATGCACTTAGACCAAAACCCATCCAGATACATTCCCAAAATCCAAAACACCTCATCATCCCAATCTTCCCAACCATACACGATTTTCTCATATCCTGTACACCTCGTTCGAAATCCCTATGTAGTCAACCCTCCACATCACAACCTATCATCTCATCTATTCATTCACTCCAACTTTAGATCACATCCATTCATTGCATTGCATTGCATTAAAACCCTAAACACATGCAAAATTCGCCCATGCCCTATCTTCTCTCCTAAATCCCAATTTTCTCTCATCCTTCGCTTAACCACCATGCCAACCTAATCCCAAGCAACCCAAATTCGTGTTTGCACTATAAACCCTAAGTTGTCAACTTCAAATCTCATCCATCCACCTTTAAGTGAGATCCAGTCTTAGCCCTCCATTAATAACTTAAACCCATATTTAATCCAACCATCCATTCATTCCTAGAGCCTATAAATAGATGCATTCGGCTAAGGTAGTATTCAAATTTGACCTGGAGCTCAAGAGTACCAAAGGCTAGAGAAAAAAGACAAGAAGACAGGAGCACCATTCGAATTTACAAGTGAGAGTTGTAATTTTTTATTTTTATATTGTCTTTCTTGTATTTAATTTATAATTGCCTATACTGAATTTTTCCATGAAATAAATACAAAATATTCCTTTAGAACCATGAAACATCCAATTTTCAAATTTCATTGATGATTGTTTCGATTTGATTTTAAGTTTATAATCCTTGTTTATTTAATTGGACATGAAAAAGTTAGGACTTAGGTTGTAAGAGTTGAATCTAAGTTACTAAGGCCCAATTTCTTAAATTAAAGTTGAAATTGAGTTGATGAAAGAACTTGAATTGAGATTTAGATTTTTAAGCGAATTTCAGATCTAGATTTTGTATTTATTTACACATTTTGAACGATAAACGGTCTATTCCAACAACCACCCTTTACATTCTACACCTTTAAATTCTTTCATTTTCTTTACTTGCAATTTTATTTCCAATCTTTTATTATGTTAGTTCCTTTGTTTGTTTGTTGTATTTTAAATGTTCAATTTATTTTCATGTTTTTATTTCAAGTCTTGTATGTTCATGTATTTTATTCTTTAATTCTTTTTATCCAAAAATTCTCTCTCTCAAGATACTAAGGTATATGATATTTTGATATTAAAACATGTGATTTTAAATTAAGATGAGACTACATATTCATGTTTCACCAATTTAATAAAAAGAAATGGATTTGATTCTCAACTTGTTAAATTCATAAGTTAGATAATAGTGGTGTTAATTTTGGTTTTCTAAGACCTAAACTAAAATTATAATTCCATGTATTAGATTTCTTATAATCATATCTTTTTAAAGGTACCAATTTAATTTTAAGCATAAATTTTGTGAATTTCCTCTGGGTTCGAGCTCATACTCATACTGCTATATTATAAATGGTTCATACGCTTGCGAGATTTATAAATGTAAAATTTGCTCATCAACAACTATCAAATGGCTAAGGGAATGAAGCGACCACCCTGAATTGATTCCCATAGTGAGGAAAATTAGGGAGTTGTCTTCTGGAATGGACATCTCCTTCGCCCCAAGTGGGTCATTTAGTAAACGAGGTTGCGGATTTCTTTGCTAAACATAGAGTAAACAATTTTCTATCAAGGGTGTGCATTCTTTGAAAAGGGTGATTCTTGGGGATTGAGATTCTTCTTAGTGTTTTCAGTTTTGCAGCTGTGTTAATTTTTTTTCTCTTCCTTTCTTTTCTTTTCCTTTTTGTTCTATTTCTCCTAGATTATTTTCTTCGGTTGTTTTGACTCTTTTGTAAATGTTTTTTTAATTAATGAAATTATTTTGTTACTGTTCCAAAAAAAAAAAGTTTGAATTGGAAATGTAGTCAAGTTACTTTAGTAAGTTTTTATTTTAGTATTATAAAAATTAATAAAAATCTCTAACCTTCAAAAGTAAAATTTTAATGGTAGCCCTACGAAGACTGGTATATAAAGCAAAAAGGTGTTGAGGAAAACACCAAGTAATTTTGAGGAAAGGATCAGGAAAATGACTTATTTGTTACTCAATGATCTTTGAGGTCTCATCTTCCTCTAGGAAGCTAGAACATAGTATAAATTTCTAAAATATAGACATGTATAGATGTATAGAAGATTTTATTGTTAGAAAGTCATTGAAAAAACATTTTGTTATGAAAAATGATACGAATATTCTCTTGTACTATCCAATGATACGAGAGATAATGTCCCAACATCAAAGCCTCTCTCTTGCCATGTGCCGCCAGATTAAAGCTCCTACTCATTATAAATAGTGACCTTTACTAGTAACAGATGATAATGGCATTTTATCCCAGAGAGCTTGAGAGTGAATTGAGATTTGCAGCTCTTAAGCGTGTACCAGGTGTAAGGGATTTTTTTGTCTTTCAAACAAGTGTTGTAATACTTGAATATGATAAGTGGAAGCAGGCTTGGGTTTTTTGCTTTCATTTGATCTTGTCTATATCTTCTTCATTGCATACTTTAGCACATGCACTTGAAAGCATTTTTTATTTTGTCTATATCTTCTTCATTGCATACTTTAGCACATGCACTTGAAAGCATTTTTTATTTTGTAAGTCCGTGTTCATTTGTCTCAGATCAATCTTTTTGTCATAAACAGGAAACAACCATTGGAACTCAAACCTAAAAATCATCTCATCATAGTCATTAACCCAAGCCTCATATCTCCCTGACCAATGGGATCCCGCTAGGGATCTTGTCCATTCCAACAACCCTAAACTGAGCGAACCCTCAATGGACCTCACAATTTGGTGACTCCACTGGGGGACTCCTTCAGGTCCCATTTTGTGATGTCCTTCAAGAACACTAGTTGAATTAGGTTCTGATCCCCTCTAAACCATCATCTGTTTCTGACCTCGTCTAAAAGATTTCCTCGTCGATTTTGGACTTTGCACCATAACCCTTTATCTCACTCTAGGTAGGAAGAATATCCAGGCAAAATCACAGGGGATCATACTCCCCGTGATAATTACGATCAAGGGCAAAACAATCCATGTCGACATCCACGTTGGTGAGAATCACCTCTCAGAGGCCGCTTCAGAGAAGGTAGACAGAATTCACCTCCTAGAGGTGCCTCAAGGGAGATTCATGTGGAGTCACCTCCTTCGCAACGAGATTGTAAGCAAGCCATTCTCGTGATTGACAATCTCGTGTCAGCAGGCATACTCATGAGAGTAGGCATTCACAACAAGCATGTGAGAGTAGACATTCCCATGCTTGAAAGCATTCTTACATCTCTCATGAGACAAAGAACACATGCCAATGGCTCAAACAATTGGAAGATGTTTGCTGAGTTCACAGTTTGATCTCAACTCTCTACTTCATCGTATATGAGCTTGAGGTTGCAAGAAGATCATCACCTCCGCTAACACTCCCAGGAAGAAAGCTATGTGCAAAGTCCTCAAAGAAGGCACCAGCATCGACAATCTCCTTCACAAGATTCATCTGCATCAAGTCCTCATCCAACATGGCCTTTAAGCCTCATTCTCGAGAGAATCAAGTACCTTGGCAACCAGATCAACTTCCTTTTAATGATATTGCTCAGTGACCTCCCAATCATCCCACATTTGCTTCATGTCCAGCTTCAAATGCCATGGTAACCTTTCAACCTCCTTTGTAACCTCACCAAATTAATCCTTTCCAAAAATCACTTTATGTGACGACCCGACCCTACTCCATCGTGATATTGTCCGCTTTGTGCCCTAATCGACCCGCACGGTTTTGCTTTGGGCTCTGGCCCACATGGCCAGGCCAAAAGGCCTCACAATGGAGAGGGTTACCCCATCAATTAGGATTTTTGCCTCATTGGAGTCTCTAGGACACCTTTCAAAATGGCCACTCATAAATCAACAAGCTCTAGGACACCTAGAATTCCAAAACTTCCTATTCCTAGGCCTGGAAGTGGAGTGACCATTAGATAACCTATCCCTTCTACCCAACCTGAAGTGGAAGAAGATCAGAGGACAATGTGGGAGAAGAGAGTATTGATGAAGAAGATGGAGGAGATGAAGAAGCCCAAGAGGAAAATCAAGGAGGAGCTCAAGTTGAACAAGGAGAAGAGGAAGGGGATGAAGGAGAAGAAAAAGGAAATGAAGTAGAAGAAGAAGAAGAAGAGGATGATGATGCACCCATTCTCATGCCTCTTAAGCCATATAAGGCGTTTGCCAAACTCAACATTGAGAGGACTGCTGATGCAGATACCCTTGACCAATTCAATGTTCTTCGTCATATCAAGAAGGCAGGTTGGCTAAAACTTTTGGAGTGGGGTGGGGTAATAAACCCAAGAGTAGCCAAGCGAATGTTTCGTTCCATCAAAAGCCATGAGAGGAAAAATTGGTTTTACATTTACTGCCAGAATGTAGAGCATGTATTGGTGAACCCTCAGTTGGTTTTTGAATTGATTGGCATTCCCATCTTTAACAATGAATATCTGCTTGTTGTCCCTGATGAGTTTGTGATGAAGGACAGGGCCAAGTATGTCAAAAAGTTATGTGGCAAAGGGAAGCAAGGAGAATGGAGAAAAGAAATATGGTTGAAGGGAGGAGACATGCTTCCAGAGTACAGGCTTTTGTACTTGTCCTTCTGTGCTAATGTGTACCCTCGATATGGAAACATAAGTGATTTGAAATAGTTCATGCTTATTCACATGCATGCTGTAGTGACTGGAAAGAGGTTTTGCCTTCCAGCCCTCATGTGCAAGACCATTGTCAAGTATGTGGATTCAGCAATGACCAGTCATCCTCCATTTTGGTATCTCATGTACAGATTAGCATTGCATTTTGGAGTGAAACCCTCCAAGGGAGATGTGCCCAAGTCAGTAAGACCTCTCAATGCCACTGCTGTTAGGAAGTCTCTTGGCAAAGACTTGTATGAAAGACTTATTGGCATAGCATCCACTTCTTCTCACCCCTCATCATCTTCAGTTCCTGTGATGGAAGAAGAAGAAGAAACTGCTCAAACTGAACTCGACTATGCCAGTCGAAGGTTCATTGAGGAGCGCTTTCAAGTTCTTGAAGCTAGCAGAATGAGAGACACACTGCCTTGGAAAACAAATTTGATGCCTTGGCAAACTTCGTGAAGAATTTCATTCAAAGCATTATCTCCGCCATCTCGTGCAGGAAAGACGACTCAGTCCCTTGCCGTCTATCGCCTACTCCACCTCCTCCTCCAGTTGGCACTGCTTATGTTTTCATGTTTTATTTGATGTTTTGAAAAAACCTATATTTGGCATGTATTACTCAATGTGCAAATCTCTTTCTGCAAGGAATGATATGTTTATCAATGCTATAGTTTGTATGTGATATTTTTGATGCCATGTGTATGTATGTTGCCAATGGTTGTATATCTCTCTCTCTCTCCTTGATACATGTTTGCCATGGTGTATCTTGTGATTGTTTCATGTTTATTGAATGGATTATTTCAATATGGATGCATGAATGATTTGTTGACATGTTTTGGAATGTTGGCTCTTGAAGTTTGGGGGAGCACAAAATATATGCTCATGAGCCTTGAAAACAAAATGATGGATATCTTTGTCAATTGATGACAAAATAGGGAAGAAAATGTAGAAGCTTGAAACAAAGCTTGAAGTGTGGGGGAAAGAAAAATAAAAGCTTAAGCTTGATCTATGGGGAAGTAGCTTTGGAGGTTGAGAAATCCAACTCAATGTTTATGGGGAAACTTGTAGCTTGGAAAGCTTGGTAATAAGCTTGAGCTATGGGTGAGATCCTTTTTTATTCTTATTTGAATTAACATACTAATGCAACTCTAGCTTCAATGTAACTTGCTCGAGATGTGTGTTCTACAGGTATATTTCAAGAATTTGAAGCAAGCTAAGCAAGAATTTGAAGCAAGCATAGAGTTCATGTGTCATTTGATATGTGTTGTAAAATGTATAATATTTTATATTGGGACTTTGGGCTATCTTTGAGTCTATAATTCATAGATTTTAGGTTTTGTCACGAATTGACAAAGGGGGAGATTGTTAGTACACCGGCTTGCCGATTTACCTATTTGTTAATTCTGTGACTTAGGTAAAGCATTGCCTTGAAGGTTGAAGCTTAAAAATCAAGACTCAAGTATTGGTTGAAGATTTAAGATTCAACGGATCAACATGTGTTTGGCAATCATGGAAGGTAATTGATCATAGATGACTTTAGGGTGAACCCCATACCTTAGGATGACAATGCCTATACTTAGTAATCACATTTGGATAATTAACCACGCCTAGTGAGTGTTTGACACCAAATCAGAACCAATGGACATATTTTGTCGGCGACCTATCGCAATGACAAAGGACGATCACTCGTGGTGTAGCGATCAATGTTATCAGAACTAGACCGTCTAACGAACCGTCTTCGAGGCATTTTAGGTTCAACTGAGTTCAACTGCAGTCAAAGCCGGTCAAGTAGTAATGTAATATAAATATTACATATAACATTAAGTAAGACACCTTTTACCAATAACATTAATATAAATATGAAAAATAACATTCAAACTCTGAGTAATATATTAAAATGTTGAACGATATGAGATAGAAATAGTAATAAACATTTATATTTCAAATATACACATTTTTTAATATTAATTTTTTATATTTTGAAGGGGAAAATTAAAAAAAAAAAATTCAAATTTTGTAAGCCGCGGTTCACGGCTCACGGTTTCTATGTCAAAACTGCAGAAAACCGCGGTTCCGATTTTCTGCGGTTTTGACACAGAAACGACTTTCGATCAGAACCGAATCGCAGTCGCCGCGGTTTCGGTCGAACCACAGGTTAGACTGCGGTGCAGTCCGGTTTTGATAACATTGGTAGCGATGTATCGTCTTGGAAATCGAAGGTTCTGGTTGGAATGTTCAGTCAAACAACTTTGGTCTCAGGACGATACTATGGTCATGACTATCCATCATCTGAGACAGGACCGATCAATCGGGCACACGATCAATCGGCTGCACTTAACAAAGTTCTGGTTTGAACTTAGGCCTCTAAAAACAGTCTGCTCTCAGGACGATAAAATCATCAGGCGACGACCCTTCTTGAGGAACCTATCATGATCTATCGGGCGCATGGTCAATCTCCAGAGATAGGGCCGACACATCGGGACTACGACCAGTCACCCTGGGAAATGTTTAAGGTTTGTCTTGACTAGCACCGTTAAGTAATGATAGCCTCAGGCCAATACAATTGTCAACCCACGATCCATCGCCTATGGATGTTCACGATCAATCGTGTGGCACGATCATTCATGCATGACAGTTTTTGTGCCGTTACTGTGCATTTAATGTCCAACGGTCGGGTTGGTTGAAAGCAATTTTAAACATAGACGATTGATCTCCAGTACACAATCAATTGTGTGTTACTGTGTTTCGAAAATTCTTTTGCCTCTATAAATACTCAATTGTTTGGAGAGTTTAAGGATCTCTTGGAGAGCATTTATTAGCCTTATCTACCAGTTTTAAACTCTAAAAAACACTAAAGGCAAAATCAGTGATTATTCTCTCTTGGCATTACACATGCAAATCATTCAAGTAACCAATCTTTTTTATTGAGATTAAGAGAGAAGGAAAAACCATTTTCTAGGATAGATATTGGACCTTCAATTTCCTAGATACCATTCCAAGGATTGTAATTGCTCTTACACGGCGCATCTATGTTAACGAACGAGATCACATTGGGAAGGCTACATCGGAAGCACATCTACATTGGGAAAGCTTCTAAGGCAAGTGCTTCTAGTTTGATTTTATTTTAAAATCATCTTGTATAATGGACTAGATCGTCGGATCAAACCACTCTAAAACGAGAGGGATATGGATTAGACCGGGGAGGTCGAACCTTTCAAAATTTAGGGATTGGGTGAAATTCTCAGTCAATTGGATAGGTGTAAGTCCTATTTTATTTGTGAGGGTGTAATTCTCTACTTAATGAATTTGGGATAGCCCAAGGTTGAGTGAGTCCATCAGTGGATATAGGTTTGTTTAAACCGAACCACTATACATCTTGTGTTCATGGTGTTAGAGCTTTTTGTGTGAAATTTGTTATTTGAGCTATATCTTGTTCACACACATCTTACTTGATTAATATTGTTAATTCCACACTATTCATAGATATTAATCAAGAAAGTTTGAAAATGCCTCTAATTTGGAGATTATCGTATTCACCCTCCTCTAGGGATAATCGGGTTCTAGCACAAGGAAACTTTCAAACTTCACTTTTCTCCTAAACCCCTTCATACATTCCTCCCAAGAAGATAAAAGATTTGTCAGTCTCAGTCCCCTAAACTCATTGCTTGAAAGAAGCCACACACAAATTCTCCATTTCGTTTTTTGGAGGAATTCATTCGTTTCTGTTGATCTGTCTTCAAAGACTTTGGAGTTTCTTTCATTCCAAATGGTCCATAGGATGGTTGCTGGGACAATATTCCATGCATGTTTTAACCTTGGATTAATCCTTGAGATGACCTATGATGTGAGAGGAGGGGGGAGAGGGGGGGTCCAGTCCAACTTAGTTGTGGGTGCCTCGTTAGACTGCCTTTGTAAGATCAGATCTACCAGAGCTTTAACGGAGAAGATGCTCGAAGAGTCCTTGGAGGAGAAGGGCGAGCGAGCACCGTCACTGTTAGGGGAGGTCCACGGGACAGACAGAAGGAGAGAGAAGAGGAAGAAGAATGAGGAGAGAGAAAAGGAAGAAGAACCTGAGAGGAGGATAGTCTCAAACGATATTTTCATTAAATCATAATCATTAATCTCAAATACAGACAAGGAAATAATTAAAAATGAAAATACAAATAAGAAAATAAAAAAACAAAATAATCGGGTTTCTTCAATTTTCCTTTGAAATCAGGGCCTGTGTTTCTGATTTGGAGTCAGGTCGGACTCTGTCCTACATCAGTTTGTACCTTATTTCTCTGATAACTAGTCAGTAGGTTATTTGCATTGACACCATGTCATTCATAACTAGGTTATGCATCACAAAGGTAGACATACACGAGCAAGCAGAAGTACAAAACTGTTTTCATATATAAAAGATAAATTTTTGTCTCAAGCCTCGTAGATGCTTTCCAATTCATTTAGAAGAGCATTTACATTTGAAGACTGACATAAATGCTTCTTCTAAGGAGAGGATTTTGATTCTCTCTGAGGAAAATCTTTCTTTCTTCTGTAGATGTGCAATGATTCATTGGGAGTCGGCAGCAAGGAGCTCTCTAACCTTCTCAAGTTCAAAAAGCCCCAAACTGTTACTTTCTGAACTTGGCTTCGTCGAGTTCATGATCCACTGCTGCCAAGGGAGTATCCAGTTACTTCACCCTCACCTGGAAGATCTTTCTGTTTTCTTCCTTTGCTGCATCTAGGTGCCCGAGGAAGTGGGGTAAGAAAGTTGCACATAGGATCAAGGTACTGGCATGGAAAGTTTAGGCCTTCAGCTTGTCTATTTGCTGCTTTGAAGATAAACCGCCTTTGGTGCAAGGCTTCACAGAAGTTCAGAGTCTTCCTACGCAGCAATCTTCCCATAAGTGACGGAGAGCTCAGCAAAGGATTCCAACATATAACGTACCACAGCCCTCTTATCAAATTCTAGGAAGGCCTTGATCCAATCAATTTGGTTGAGGCTTGAACATAGCATAAACCAGATAGTGGCCAAGGCTAGCCATGGCATCAATATCCTCAGGAGAACTTTCTCCAGATAACCTTCCAGATTTGTAAAGTTCCCCTAGCTCTCTGCAGGACTTCAGATCTTCATCACTGGCACAACAGCTGGGAGTGTAAGACTCACCTTGTACATCTTGAAGACTGGTGCAGCAAGAGCAAATGAACTTGTGCCTGAACCAGTCTCAGGTGGGCAAGCTCTTCAGGTTCACCAGACCCTTGAATGTTTTAAGGTTGAATCAATGGAACTTGGTAGATGTGATCCCTCGATGATTTCAGTAGAGGTGTGGCTTTCAAAATGACTAGTAGAGTGGTGGTTTGAAAAATGCTCCTCCCTTTCCTTGGCGTGCTCCTCATGGTGTGCAGATCCTGCCCCTTCCCCGCCTTGAAATTGTTCAGGAACGACATGCTTGGGAGTAGGACCTCTTTCAAATTGATGGGAATGACATCATCTCCTCCTTGCCTTTCTCCTTCCTGCCCGTCTCTTCCTTGCCCTCAGCATCTCCATGTTCTTCACTTCTCTCCTCCAAGGTGATAGCCTCGGTGACCCCAACAAAAATCTCCGACGTTCAACAAGCTCAGAGATGACATTGGCAATGGCAGAATCAGAACCTCTTTCCCCTGCCTTATGCAAATGCCTTCTCTTGATTCTAAGAGGAGAGGAGGATTGAGAATCTGGTCCTGCAGTTGTGGGGTCAGGAACAGCAGCGAGAGCGACCTTATCCTTTGGAGGAGGTGGAGGAATCACAGAAATGTCTTCAGGGCTTGGACCAGTGGCTGCAAGAGAAATAGCAATGTCAGCAAGCGAATGAAGAAGAAAAGAAGAATGGTGGAAAGAAGCCTTGTTTGAGATGATGGTCGATTTAGTTGGTTGAGAGGGACCAGGCAAAGTAGAAGAAATATCCTCCCTTGAGCCTCCTACAGAATCGGCTTGGCTCCTTCAAGTAGATGACTTGGAAGATTTCTTTGAAGACGATTGAGGAGGGGAATGGGCTTGAGAACCTCATTGCAGCCTGATCTCCTCATCTGTAACTGTATCTTAGAGGACTTATCTCCAGAGGCTATGAATGGGATCTCCTCCTTTCCTCGAGGTTTCCTCACTACAGTGGTCTTTTGAGAGAGCTTTCTCTAGTGTTTTGGGCCTCAAGGACTCAGACTCGTCACCACTCTTCCATCTCAATGAGGATGTTGCTAGCTTCTCCTCGACTAGGCTCCCTCGTTTCCTTCTCCCTAGTCTTTTTCTTCATGGGAGCAGGGGAAGGTTCCTCCTCGGCATCTTTTTCCTTGCCCCTGAAGCCTAGTAAGTGTTGATTCAAGTTACTTTTGTAATTTTTTAATAAAAGAAAAATTAATAAAAATATTTCAACTTTAAAAGAGAAATTTTAAGGGCAATTGTAGGGAGACTAGAGTACCCATCTTCAATGGGGAGACTACACTTATAGATTACGCCACACACAATTAGGTGGGACAGATAGACTTCACAAGGGAACTAGAACTGAACTTCCATCACCAATAATCCCCACAAGAGCAACTCCCATCTTTAAAATGATGGAAACGATTTGAATCCCTCACAATTATCTCCCTCTTGGTAATCACAGAAATATATTTTGTAGCATTGTGGCAATCACCACACACCCGCAAGTTCTTGAATATGTGTATGGTAGTTCGAGGCTTTGTGCTTAGAATACCAAATGTGATGGCCAACCTCTCACTATGACTCGTGAGGATATGTTCCTTTTCATCTTCCTCCACATCTTGTAACACAAAACTATAGTCAGGCACATAACCAAGGCTCTTCATTTGAGCCAACAAGACTCCAAGCTCTACATAAATATCTTCACTTCGAGGGTGTGATTGGTTCCCAGTAAAGAAAACGTTGACCCTATTGTTTACAACAATCGAACTCCATCCAGGTGTCTTCCTCAGCCCTCTCTCTCTTGCCAAAGATCTCACCTTGTCGACTCCTTCCCACTCACCAAATTTTGCATATATATTTGACAGCAAAACATAGTAGCCAACATTCTCTGAATCAATCTCAAATAAACGATCTGAGGCTAATGCACCCAATTCAACATTTCCATGAATTCTACAAGCACCAAGAAGTGCACCCCAGACACTAGCATCAGGTGTTACTGGCATTCTCTTTATAAATTCAAATGCAGTATCCAATTGCCCAGCTCGACCAAGCAAATCCACCATACAAGCATAGTGCTTCAAATTAGGCTCAATTCCAAATTCACTGCACATCAGTTGAAAACATTGTTCACCTTGATCAACTAAACCTGAATGGCTACAAGCAGACAACAAAGAAACAAAGGTCACATGGTCTGGTTTAACCCCCTCTTCTTGCATTGCAGAAAAGAGCTCTAGTGCTTTCTCACCATATCCATGGATACCATGACCAGATATGATTGCATTCCAAGGAACAGAACTACTCCTTGGAGCTTGGTCGAATAGGAGCATTGCATCAACTAGCCTCCCACATTTTGCATACATATCTATAAGACATGTACACACAAATACATCCATGTGCAAACCAATTCGAATGGAAAGGCCATGGATTCTCTTCCCTTGTTGCAAGGCTCCTACATGGGATAAAGCAGGTAAAACACTCACCACTGTCCCTTGATCTGCCGCCAGTCCCTCACAGTTTTCCATCATTTGATAAAGCTCAATTGCCTCATTTGCAAGCCCATTTTGAGCATAGCCTGTAATCAATGTATTCCAAGAAATTACATCTTTAACATCCATTGTATCAAATACCATTTGTGCATAACCTATCTGACCTAATTTTGTATACATGTCCACAATGGCATTGCCAACAAAGATATCCTCTAGAATCCATCCCTTTCTCATGGAAAATCCATGTACAGATCGTCCCTTATGACAACTTCCAATTTGAGCAACAACAGAAGCCAAGCTCACGAGAGTCAACACAGCGGGCTGAAAACCATTCTGTTTCATATCTTCAAAAAACCAAAGAGCAGAATTTGGTTTGCCAATCTGTTCATATGCAGCGATTATGGAGTTCCATGACACAAAATCCCTAACCACAATTCCGTCAAAGATCTGTTGTGCATCCTCAATGCAACCTGATCTTGCATACATGTTGATCAAAGCATTTGACACAAAAACATCATAGCCCAATGCATTCTTTATCACATACACATGGATCAACCTCCCTGTCGAAAGATTATTCAAGGGTGCACAAACAGGAAGAACACTGGAGATAGTAACCGGGTCAATCCTGACTCCATTCAACCTCATATCTTCAAACAAAGCTAACGCCTCAACTGCATTCCCATTTTGACAATACCCAGAAATCATTGCATTCCAAGAACCCAAATCTCTACAAGGAATTTCGTCAAACACCTGGCGAGCATCAATGACCAACCCAAATCTTGCATACATGTGAATCAAAGAGGCAACCACAAATAAATCCAATTCAAAACCCAACTTTAAGACCCAACAATGAATCTTTCTTCCATCAACAATATCCAGACAAGATTTGAACGCAACAGGAAAAGTAAAAAAGTCAGGTCGAATGCTCGAATATGCCAACAAACGATGGTAACATTCATTAGCTTCACGATAAAAAGATTTTCGGACATAGCTGGAGATCATAGAATTCCAGGCAAAAATGTTCTTCTTCGGAATTTGTTCAAACACAAGGCGCGAGAGGAAGAGATCGCCGAGGTCGGCATAGAGGTTGACGAGCTTGGTGGCGAAGAAGACGTTTTGAGCACGACCAGACGTGGTGAGGATGGAGTGGAGGCACTTGGCGAGGTGGGTTTTGGTGCACCAGAGAAAGAGAAGGTTGAAATCCATGTTGTTGTTCTCGCTGTTTCTACGGTGATTGGGTCAAAAGAATCTGGATTATATGGAGGCGAGAGTCCAGAACATTCCTGGTGCAATCACTACCAGAACGACTCAAAGATTCTCCGTCCCTCATTCGTCATTTTGTCAGCTTCTCTCTCCCCCTGAGATTCTCCACAAAATCTCCATCTTCTCCAAATTAATGATTTCTCTTTTCAGCTTTGGCCTTTGGAGATTCAATCTTCAAAGTGTTAACACACGGAAGGCTGATGATCAGTTAAAAATTGAAACCAAGTAATCGCATTTGATAGATTTTGAGATTCAAGAACAACTATAATATAGAAATGTGAACTGAAGATTATAGATAGAGATCGATGAGTGAGAAGACAGACCTTCTGTTACGCTGACAATTTCATTTTAAAGATATTTTTTTAGCCTTTTTTTTTTGGAGATTTTTTATGAAAATATCTTATATTTATTTTATTAGAATTTATAAATCTTCTTTTGATTAGTATGTCTCGTACTACCATGTTGTCGTGTCAAATAATGAAGCTACCTTTGAATTAAAATGTTTTTACAGCATTGTAGGGTACCACAACTTAAATTACAATACTAAAACAAAATTAATTTATATAACATTTTTTTAAGATTTAAATCTGAATATTTGAAGTCGGGTATTTTGTTTTTTTGTTTTTCACATGATTTGAAGTGGGTATTTCTGTTATATTTACACTATTAGAATATTTATCAACAAAGCTAAAATGTGATTTATAGCAACAAGTTTCTATGTATTCATCCATGCTGGTCTTATTAATTGGCTACTTGCTTTAAATTAAATAAATAAATGGTTGAACCAGAGCTATTTATCAACTATCTATTTTATTTGTTCAAATTAAATAATTAAAATATTTAAATGAATTTTTTTATTATAATTAGTATATCGACAATATATACTTTAATTGAGTAAGGTCAATGTGCCCCATAAAGTACTTATATATCTTTGAAATCAAAATTGAGTCATGATAACTTGTTACTTAATTCTATCATATTAGAGTTTAATCACTTTTATTAGGTGAAAATATTTGCATTGGTTAAATACTTTTTGAGTGTTGGCTGGGTCTCTATTGCATCATCTTCAGAGTTAAAGTTCTAAGAATTTAATGAAAAGGGCAGGGTTCTTGGGAGAATCATCTGATTTGTGACGATGTGGATGGTGTGGTTGGAGAGGAATAATAGGAGGGTAAATTCACCACCCTAAGGGAATTATCTCCACTGGTCAAGTGGAGAAGTGCTTTGTGGGCATCGAGATGGCCCTAAATCAAATCTTATTCTTTGAATGATTTGAATTAGGACCCTCTCGGTTTTTTTTGTTGAACTATTGAGCCTTCTAGATTTTAAATAGAGCATCACTATCACTCAAATTAAAAAAAAAAAAGAGAATAAAGTGTATGTAATTGAAATGTTATGCCAAGGGCATAGACCAAATGAACAGTTTGATAAAGTTTTACATCTTTATCTTACATGACTTTTTTATCTTAAATTTCAAATATAAACAAGTAGGATATTATTCTTCAACATAATATGAGCTTCCTATGTAATATGCTATAGAAAAAACAATGAACAGTATTTGGAAAACTATTGCAATGGAATGTTTCATCATTAGATCTTTATCTATGATCACTTTTGAACGATCTCCTCGGCATGACTTTAAGGAATATTTGAAACAACCAAATGAAAGTTTTTGTTGTCTCATTGTGCAATAAGCTTTACTAAAGAAGTGATATTTTTTACATTTTTCAAAGAATTGTGCGTTGCCAATGCCTGATAACTTTCTTTTTATGTTTTTCTATGGCTCGGCATTTAGACACTGCATTATTTTGTTATCAGACACTGCATTTCAAAATTTGAGTGAAAATTACGTTTTTGCCCTTCCGCGCGAAATCGACCGATCGATTCTGCAACGTATTTTCGTTTCGATCGATCGATCTGAGGTGTATACGATCGATCGATCGATCAGACAGTTCATTTTTTAATCGATCGATTGATCCTAACATGAGATTCAATCGATCGTACGGTCCCATAGGAACGTGCGATCGATTTTAACTGAGAGGTCGACATTTTGACAGTCGATCTCTCCTCTCAAGATCGATCGCATGACCCAGTGATCAATCGATCGATTGTAACCCATTCAAAAATTCATCGCAAGATCCTATGTGATCGATCGATCTATTATTTGTTTAGGGCAAGATCGATCGCACGATCACAGAAATCGTGTTATCGATCTTGCACTGCGAAACTGAGAATAAGTTCAATCGCACCCATCTTCCCTTTTACTCTTTGTTTCCATCTCGCTCCTTTCGAAACCATACTCCCTCAAAACCTCCTCCATTTCGAAATCTTCTCCCTCAAAGCCCTTTCTACACCCCTCACTCAAACCCCTCTCTCAAACTCCTTTCCAAACTATTTTCCCTCGAACCCCAAGCCTCCTTTCCAAAACGAACCACTCCACTATTTGAAGATATTCTCTCAATCTCCTATATTGATTCAAAGGTATCTCTCAATCTCCGAACTGGAATCAAAGATAACTCTTTCTCAAACCCAAGACTCTCAAAATTTCTTTGAAAATAGTACTATGGATTGTGAGGGAGTTTTATCCACATTTGTTGAAAATGATGAGATTGTTGAGAATGATATTGTTGACTATGAGTTTGTTGAGAGGTGTTTTTAAAGTCGCGACGATTTAGTGAAGTATGTTAAGGAGGTTTCTATTGTGTAAGGATTTATGACTACCATTAAGAGGTCATGCAATAAGCGCAATATAGTTATTCTTGGTTGCGATAGAGGGGGTACATATCATAGCATAGTTAATTTGAGAGATGATGAGAGGAAGAAGAAAGCATATTCTCGCCTTGTTAATTGTCCATTTGAAGTGAAAGGGAGACAAATTGTTGATGGGTCATGGAAGTTGACTATAAAAGATTTGGAGCACTAATCATGATTTCACGAGCGTATTAGTAGGTCATCTTAGTATAAGGTGTTTTTCAGATGAAAAGAAGAGAATGATCATTGAAATACATAACAGCAATGTACCACCCCGGCAAATTATGATTGTCCCTTCGAAATGAGAATCCAGAGATTGGAGTATCATCTACTGATTTGTACAATTTTTTGGCTTCGGTTCGAGAAGAGCAACTTAGAGGTCGTACTTCAATTGAAGCCTTCTTAGAAGATCTTCAAGAAGGTGGTTACCAATATTTTCTCAACTATGACTAGTCAAGGTCATTTATTTTATTTTTTCTTTGCACATCCATTGTCAGTTGTACTTACGAAGAGCTACAATAATGTATTTCTCATGGATTGCACTTACAAAACCAACAGATATCATATGCCTTGTTTAATATCGTTGGTATCACAAGTTTCAACAAGAATTTCTACTCATGCTTTCCATTTATGAGGAATGAAAAATTTAAAGATTACGTATGAGCATTATAGATGTTCAAAAAGGTCTTAGGAGTCGATCATGATCGACAAGTTTTTTTGACCGATAGAGATTTGGCGTTGAAAAATATCATTGATTCAGAGTTCCCTAATGTTATACATATATTGTGTATTTGGCACATCAACAAGAATATTCTTGCTCATTGTAAGCCTCTTTTCAAGAAAGTGGAAGAATAGAATGCATTTATGACCCATGGAATGACTTAGTCGAGTCTCCTATCTGAAGTTACATTTAATGAAGTATTTGAGGCATCAAACAAGATTTTTGAGATTATTCGGATGCAGTGAATTATATAAGGACATAGATCCCACATAAGAAGCAATTCGTTAAGGCATGGATCAGTTGGAATTTACATTATCAAAATGCAGCAACTTCAAGGGTTGAAGGTGCACATTCAGTGTTAAAACAATATATAACTAACTCCACTAGTGATCTATATGTTGTCCGAAGGAAGATATCACATGCCATTGAAAATCAGTTTCAAGACTTCAAGATTCAAATGGAGGATGAAAAAATCCAGTTTAGCTCTTACTGTTTCGATTCCTTTCTTTGATTAAGTGAACGGCAGAGTATCACAATTTGCATTGTTTGAGGTTTACAAACAATATGTTATGCTCATAAACATGTCATTTTCACCTAATTGTATACATGAGTTTACAGCTTCCATGGGCTTACCTTGTGCTCATAGAATACAATGGATGAACAAGTTACATTTGGATCAGATTCATCCATAATAGAGAATCGATTTGATTTCATTTGACGACTTGAACATTGAAATGAATCGACCTGAGGATAAATTAGATGTACACTGGGAAGACATTAAGAAAAAATATGGAAACATGTCTACATTTGATCAAGAGGAGCTCCGAGATCATATCCAAGATCTTACCAGTGATGAGATGCATATCAACAACCTCTTATGCAGTACAGCAGAGGACGTCATCCAGGTTCAAAGAATTCAAAGGGTCAAACATCTATAAAATGAGATCCTTCTGCATTTGAGATTGTAGAGAATCAATTGAATGGAAAAAGATGTGGGTTATGTAAAAATATTGGTCATACGAAGAGAACATGTCCGAATAGAAGTGTTGTTCATGCATCTTACAGTGAAGATTTAAATATTTTGCCTCAACCTCATGATTTCCATGAATCGTAAGCAACGAATTTGTCTCAATTATCCCAGGTAAGTTGCTTTTACGTAAGATACATATTTACATTTTCATTCATATAGAATAAGGTGAAAAATACTAACACGTAATCCTTTTTCCATAGCCGACTGGTTCTTATGACTTTTATGACGATTCTACATATACTTCTGGTGATCTTAGGGATCCTGGCGAATTCGAGCAATGGTGGAATCGGTGATGGGTGTCTGTCATTTTTTCATGTATTCAGTTGCAAAAATGTATTTCATTTGCAAAAAGTTGTATTAATTTTCATTTCGATGTACTGAAACATGTATTCAAGCAACAATTGTTATTTTAAATAAATCCAGCATTGAGTGGTTTGTTACGAAATATAGGACCCTTGCGTGGGGTTGTCACTAAATATGAGACATTTTCATATATTGTCGCTTAACATAGGACCTTTGAGTGGTTTCTCTCTAAATATGGGACCTTAGAGTGGATTGTCGCTAAACATGGGACCTTTGAAGTGGTCAGTCAACAAGTATGGGACCTCATAAATCAGATGGTCTGGTTAAAGAAGAGTTTTTCCCATTAGTGAGGAGTTTGTCAAAGAATGCTGGAGTAAACAACCTTCACTAATGGTTAAAACTCTTCTTTAACCAGGCCATCTGATTTATGAGGTCCCATACTTGTTGATTGACCACTCAAAGGTCCCATGTTTAGCGACAATCCACTCTAAGGTCCCATATTTAGAAAGAGACCACCACTCAAAGGTGCCATGTTTAGCGACAAACCATGAAACTCATATTCAGTGTCAGACCACTCAAGGGTCTCATATTTAGTGACAGACCACTCAATGCTCTCATAGTTACTGACAGACAAAGGGTCCCATGTTCATTCAGTTGTTTACAAAATTTACATACAAACAAACCATTCACCATGTTCATTCAAATAGACGAAATAGGTCATAAAAAGAAACCATTTACTATGTTCATTCAAAATTGATAAAAGATGTCGTAAAAAGAAAACATTTACCATGTTCATTCAAAATTTACAACATTTACATATGAATATCAAAATATGAAAATGACAAAAATTTCAAATACAATGGTTACTCGGAGGCAGCAGCTGGGGCAGATGTAGAAGCAGGTGCAGATGAAGGAAGTGCATCAACATCAATACGAGTATGATCTGATGCAGGAGGTGCTGGTACCGATGAAGGAGGGGCTGGTGTAGATGAAGGAGGTGCTGGTGCAGTATCAAGAGACTTAGGTCATTCCAATGGAAGACGCCCAGTCGCACTCTCAATGGGGCCAGTCGAACGCACCTGACGAGCGGGGCCAGTAGGACGAGGCTGAGTGGGGCCAGTGAGACGAGGCTGAGTAGGGCCAGTAGGACGAGTCTGAATGAGGCCAGTAGGACGAGGCTGAGTGGTGCCAGTCCGGTGAGAGGCAGTGGTGTCAGTGGACGAAGAGGTATTCCCCCATGATCGATTTATCATCGATTCCTCTAAGAAACATCTTACAATCCCGGATGACGATTCGCGTCCAAGTTGTGTTCGTATTCCTGCACTTTGCACTAAAAGAACAGAGTTTCTCATTATATCTATCACTTGACTCTCCAAATTACTCAGCCTTCTCATCGTCATTCCAACCAACTCACTATTTTTCTTATCAATTTTTTCATTCATCCTCCCTTCCATTTCAGCCAATTTATCGTCAACCATTCCTTCAAGCCTTCTAATCAGTCTTCCTTCCATCTCAGTCAATTTTTCATCAACCATTCCTTCAAGCCTTCCCATAAGCCTTCCTTCTATCTCAGTAAATTTCACATCAATTTTTTCATTCAGTTTTATATGCTATTAAGAATTAGCATAGTACTGACTCCAATATCATGTGCCTCTGCCCTCTCAACTTCAGGTGCCTCTGCCCTCCGAACTTCAGGTGCCTCTGTCCCCCCAACTTCAAGTCTGTCACCTCCTCCTCAGGTGCCTCAACCTGAATAGGAGCATGTTCTACTTTGGGAACCCAACGTGTATTGTCGAGTTTGAATCCCATCTTGCCCAAAGGAGAGACATCTAATGTATCAGTTTTCAGTCAAAGCTATTTTCTCTTCAGGGGGAAGGGTGATTCCTTTTTGTCGAAACAAGTAAGACAGAAATAAACCATATGGAAGGCTACATTTTCTAATCTTACGGCAAGCACCATGTATTTTATGATGATGAAGGAGATATCAATTTACTTGCCATTCAAAATGCACCATAATGAGGAAACTATCAAAATACGGCACCTGATTACTAGCCCTTTTCTAGGTAAAATATTCTTCCTAATAATGTAATATACAATTCGGGCTTTTAGGGTTAGCTCCATCAGCGCGGACTTATCTCCTTTGGTACTATCACTCCGCCCACACATTGGGGTCATGGCCTCTGAGGGAACGAATCCAACAACATTGGTGGGCCATGAATTTGATTCATACTTCGAAATAGTGGCACTGGGAAATTGAAACATTCTGTCCAGTGCCGAAGTTGAAATCTCAATTTCGGTCCCTCTAACTTTGGATTTTATGGAATGTCTTGCCCAGTCTTCCGACATGTTTGCATAAAATTCCTTCACCAATTTTGGATAAAAATAATACTTTATTCCAAAGAATTCTCCCCATCTAAGTCTCTCAATATATTCATGGATTCTTAATTCAAATGGTAGAAAAAAGCTAAGGTCAATGATTTTACCAAAAATCATTGGCCGAGAGTACAAATCCTCTCGATACAATGTGGCCGTTTCTAAAGAGTTGAACTGGTTGGGGTCGAAAGTCTCTATCTCTGTAGGTGTCTCCAGTCAATCTCGGTCTCTTCCCTCTCGATGAAGCCGGCACCTTGGACTTTCTCCCTCTCGATGTAGACCCTTAGGATGCCATGTGGAAGGAGGGGTGTAAAGGAGAATCGGTTTGGTCGATCGATTGGAGAAGAAAAAATCGGAGAACAAGAAGAGAAAGGGTTTCCGGAGAGGGCAAGATCGATCGGCGTTGGAAGAGGGGAGAGGGAAGATCGATCGATTTGGAGAATCGTACAGTCGATTTGGTGAAGAGGAAAGGGTCGATCGATCGATTGGAGAAGAAAGTAGAGAAAGGGTTTTCGGTTTCTAGGGTTTCAATAGCACAAGGGGTGAAAAGATCGATCGGTGGCTTATATATAAGTTTACGATCGATCGCACGATTTCTGTGATCGTTCAATCGATCTTGCCCTAAACAAACAATCGATCACATGATTTTTGTGATCGTACGATCGATGTTGCCCTAAACAGATCGATCGATCACATAGGATAGTGCGATCGATCTTGAGAGGAGAGTTCGACTGTCAAACTATCGACCGTCTAAGTTAAAATCGATCGCACGATCCTCTGTGATCGTGTGATCTATCTTTGAATGGGTTACAATCGATCGATTGATCACTGGGATCTTGTGATCTATCTTGAGAGGAGAGGAAGACTGTCAAAATGTCGACCTCTCAGTTAAAATCAATCGTACGATCCCATGGGACCGTGCTATCGATTGAATCTCGTGTTAGGATCAATCGATCGATTCGAAAATGAACTGTCTGATCGATCGATCGATCGTATAAGACTCAGATCGATCGATCGAAGCGAAAATGATTTGCAGAATCGATCGGTCGATTTGGTGTAGAAGGGCAGAAATGTAATTTCCACTCAAAATTTGAAATGCGGTGTCTGGTAACACAATAATGCGGTGTCTAAATGCCGAGCCTTTTCTATACTCCTTTTTTTTTTTTTTCTGCAACTAGATTAACTTCTAGCCTCTTAATGCTACCATTGCTCCTTACGTCATTCGTTACTCATTTAAGAAGTGTGATTCGTGCCTTTACTTCTTCCATTGTTCCCTTTTCGTGGATTCTTCCTCTTTTTTTCTTTAGTTTCTACGTCATTCTCCGCATCTCAATTTTGTTTTTAGAACATAGAAGACATACTATTTTCCATTCTTACCATTCTTCTTTTATAGTGCTCCTTTTCTTCTTTATCTTCCTCAACAATCTCTTCTTCAATTAGGGCCGGCCCTAAGATTTGAAGGGCGCTAAGCGAATTTTTAATATGGGCCTTTTATATACTCATAAAAAATAAAAGTATACATTTTCTTTTAAAAAGTGTGAAACATCTAAATAAAATATAATAATTAAATTTATAACAAAGTATTATTTAAAATGTATTCTTCTGTGATATTGAGATGCAAAATTACTAATTAAATAATATTTATTTTTTTTAACATTTATTTTTCAATAGATAATATAGCTAATCCATACAATCTTTCTTGTAACATTGTAGACCGAAGATAAAATTTTATCAATTTTAATTTTAAAAAACTTCTTTTTACAGAGGTAACTGTAACTGGTATAATCAACATTATTCTATAAGCAATTCATGCATTTGGAAAACAATAACTTATTCTTTTCATATAATTTAGTAATTCAATTTTTTTTTTACTTTTTTTGGTATTGCATCTTTTATCATATTCGAGTGTGATACTAATGCAAATTCTTATCTGAAACGAAGATATTATTATTTTAATTTTTCAATTTTTCTAGGATTTTTAAAAAAATTAAAAATTAAAAATATCTTAATTATAATGATTTATACTTGTATATTATATCTAATAAAATCTACATTGATCAAATGAATAAAGCTATGTTTTTTCATCTCTTCAAATTTTAAAAGCTTTAAATTATTTATAATTCAAAATTATCAATTCAATATAGGTTTCTCTTTTGCTCTATTTAGATGATACATATGTTTTAAAAGATTATTTATTAATTAAAATTATTATTATTATTATTAAACTCAATAAAATAAAGATTATAATAATTATTATTATGATTGTTACTATCATTATTTTAATTTTTTAAGAAACCCACATTTTAAATTGAGTAGAAAAATTATCAATATATAAATTTCCAATTTTGAGTGTTTTAAATTCGAAATAGTTAAAAATAGTCAAATGATTTCAAGTGATAGTAACTTAAAATTTATAAATGAGCTTAGTTGGGATTTGAATGCCACTCTATTTAGATGATACATATATTTTAAAACTCAATAAAAATGAGGATTATAATAATTATTATTATGATTTTTACTATTATTATTTTAATTTTTTAAGAAATCCAATTATTGTTATTTTCATCATTATTATTAAACTCGGTACAAAATAATTATAATTATTTTACACACAGCAGGGATTTGAACTCTAGTCTCCAATTTGAAAAAGGAGAATCGTAACCGAACTAGACAACAACATTTTTGTTCTTTCATTATGTATTATAAACTATTTATGATATACTAAAGGAGCTTATGGACTTGGGAGCCCTAGGCGGCACCCTACTTCGCCTATAACCAGGGTCGGCCCTATCTCCAATTCTAAAAAACTCATTCCATCTTGATTTTTTCATCGTAAGTCGTTATCAACTTCCTCCCTCCAAACTGGAGTTGAGACTGGTTCACTAGACCCATTGACAAGAAAAATCATATCTCTATAGTGTGTCTCTGTTTTTCCTTTCTCTGACATTTTGGAAGGAGGATGACAATCATCCAAACCTTTAATTGTGCACTCCCGATCGCTCTAGTTATTCTTCCGAATATTTCTCGAATTGTGGTGTTATTGGCTACACTGAACTTCTTATACATTACCTTCACTTTCATGTTGTTGCCGAACATATTGATTGTCTACATCATGGGAATAAAAAAATATAGTCATGTGAAGATTACAAACAAAAGGACCCTAAAGTGTCCAAGAAAATGGCTGACGAGGAACACAACGTTCATATCACCTGAGGCCAAGAGAATGAGCGTCTTGTAAGACTAAACATGACCTACATTAAAAATTTTAGCTCCACATAGAGGATTTTAAATCAGGGAAATTGTGTTTAAATAAGGAAGGTTTATTTTAAGAGAGTTCTAAAGGGGTTAGTTTTCTATTTTGAGGGGAAGTAGGAAATAAAGTTCTAATTGCCTTAGGGGTCCTCTCTCTCTGCCTATAAAAGGGTCTCTCTCCATTATTATCCATCAACTTATGATCAACTTAAGACCTAAAATACTATTCACGAATTTGGGAGAGGCATTAAAGAGGCAAGAGGTAGAAACTCCAGGGTGTGTATTTTCTCTTGCTTTTGGACTTCAGGAAGCAGTGACATATCAAAGGGAAGATCAAAGCTCGTTCTTCTTCATCAATGGATCCATGTATGTCTTATTATTATGATGTTTATGAGTTTTGTATTAAGATTGATCCGTGTTTCAAGCATTAATCCATCCAAATCTTGTGGTTACGTCGTTCGGGTTTATCGAACTTTAAGATTAATGATGAATGATTCTATGATTAATCTTTGAATCAATAAACTCTGATATTATGATGAAGTATAACATGGCATCAAGAGTCTGGTTCATAGGATCGATTATTGCTAGAAATAAAGAAGAATTAAAGAAAACAAATTTCGGATCTAATGAGGAAGACGACTCTGCAACGTCACCAATCATCGGCGTTGCTGATACATCGGTGCTGCCGACTGATCGACAGTGATCGACTACCATCGACATGTCGGTTGAAAAACTAAGAACTGTGTTTAGAAAATTCTGTACTTTTGAGTTGATCTCAGATCGATACATCGTCACCAGCAACTTGTCATGGATGCTGATCGATCGACCAGAATCACAATAGCCCTAAATGATTTATGGAGTTTAAAATTTTACAAACCATAAGATTATGATTAATGGACTATGAAATTCAAGACTTTATGGATTTTAAAATTATGGATTTTCCTCTTATGGTTTGGGAAATCAATCTACACTAATGAAGAGAGCCATTATTTTGATCTAATAGCATATTATGAACGATTTGGTTAGTCACCTAAGTGGTCCAATCGGAATGCGTTTGGACATCACGTCATATGACTGTGGTCCAATACTCTTCCCAAGTGTTGGATAATAATGACTTTGTTAATCGTGATCCCTAATCACAGAGATATTAGGTTGGCCCAAAGGTACACCGTTTCGAGCGGTTAACGGATTGGGATAGGATGATTGGCGGGTACTTGTGGTTGGTATTTGTTCGGACATCCAAATGTGGCAATAGTATTTGATCGCTTGTGTGACGCCCCTCCCTTTTCCATCGTTTAAATCAGAGATTTTTTTTTTTTTTTTGTAAATAGAAATAGAAAGAAAAGGACGGAGTGCCACGACTGCAAGCTGAATCCGAGTCCGAAGACCCGACCCTCAACTAGCCCAACCTAGCACATGCGTGGTACAAGCCCACGATGACATTTTGCACGTGCTAACACAAACTGCTGAATATTTAAACCTTTTAAACATTGTATGAATATCAAACCACATCCCAAAGTAAAAATACGGAAATTCCCAACAATAACATGAGTCAAATACAAAACTAAAAGTACTATGAGTCAAATATAATATTACATTCCCCAAGACTGAATATTCTTGCAACTACATTGTTCCCAAATTCTGAAACATCAAGATAAGCTGGGTTATCCAAATTTCTTCTTGCATTCGTCTCTTTCATATTCGGCCATTGCTTGGTCCGATCTCGTCTACATTCTTTGGATCTGCATGTATATCTAAAGGGGGGAAAGTATGAGCTTAGTCAACGCGTCCAGTAGAAATTCCAACCAAGATGAGTGCATTAAAGTGTGTCATACCAAAATAATATATATACATATATCCTCGTGATTAAAAACGTTACATATTATCAACATAATAGGTTTCTTAATTCTCATTTATATCAAGATATCGAATTTCATATTCAAATCATACTTTTCTTCATGAGAGAAATCTCATATTCGAAATCATGTTTAATACCTTTCCAAAGGACTTCACTTTAGAAAATCTCATGCTTTTTCAAATAATCATCATATTAGAAAGCCTCATATTCAATGCATGTCAATGTTTATCATGATGCAATATGTCATGGGTGCCATGAAGTATGTATGCCCTCTCATGTCCATAATATACAACCGACAATTTAATTAGAATCACCGGTGGAGTGTTGCCTCCGTATCATTACTATTCACACTACCAAAGTCTGTCCAGACGATTTTCAGACTCTTGGTCATAACATCAAAGGTTATCCTGGAAAATTCAGCGCTTTGGTTCATCAAACAAATGCTACGACACCAATGTCTGTCCGGACTATTCAGACATTTGGTTCGTCAAATACCATTACCATACCAATTACTTCGATACCCATGTTTGTTCGGACAATTCAGACACTGGGTTTATCAAATACCATTATAACCTCACTTACTGCGACACCAATGTCTGTTCGGACCATTCAGACACTTGGTTCGCAAATATCAATCTCATCCCATGTCATGTGCATGAGGTACATGAATGCAAATGAATGCTAAAGCCCATGCATCAACATGTTCATTCATCTCATATAGCTCATGAATCTCAAATCTTTTCAAAATATAGACAAGACGTCATTTTCATAATTGAAATCTCATGACTTTTATAAGAAATCAAATCATATAAATAATCAAGGTATTTAATTCACAACTATAGTGCTTCAACAATGTAGGAAAACCTACCTGATCTAAGATGATCATCGGAGGTAAATAATCCACGAACTAGCTCAATCGATACAGATTTTAATCACGACCCTTCATTCGTTACTCATGCATGACAAAACAACAATAACCATATCATTAATTAAGTCAAATGTCTTTATATTCTAATCTTTACATGGTGATTTATATACTTAGAGCCTTAATTGGGGCTTAGGAATCAAATAGGTGAACATTAATGGAGTCTAAGTGATCCAAGTCACTAACTTCCCATACATGAATTAGACCTTGGGAAAACTGTCTAAGACTCAGGTCGATGGACCGACCCTGTCGACCTTGACATTATCATCAGGTCGGCTAACTCGATGGGTCGACTTGGGCATACTAGACACATCGATGACCTCAATGGGTCGACCTGGGTTCTGTCTGCACAAGTATGTATTTTCTGTCTGTTCTCAGGTCGATACCATCGTCCCCGACGATGTATCGACCAGGTTCACTCGACACATTGACATGTCGGCCTGGGTTTAGTCTGCATTTTTCATTCGTTGGTCTTAGATTGACAGTATCAACATGGTCGACATATCGAAGGTGCACAAAGCCGACACGTCGGTACCACCGACACGTCGATCTGGGTTTGGTCTGATTATTATGTATTTTCCTTATCCCTAACAGATCGATACACTCGGGACGTCACGCCCCGAACCCTGATGTGGGCCCGAAATGTGACTAATTTTTTTTTAAACAAAATCCAAACTCTTAAGTCCATGGGTATTGAGCTCATTGAAGCCAAAGGAAAAGTCTCACAAGCTTATGTGGACAACACGTGTGATCCAACACATTAGACTATATTCTAAATTTCAAAAACTTATACGAACAATTTTAGGCCTGGGTGATCGATTGGCAATGGCGATCTGTCACTAACTTAACTCGCGTTGTGACACTCCGCCCTGATCACATGATTATTATATTTAAAAAAATAATAAACTCTGAAAATTAGAGTGAAAAGGGCGGGGTGTTACAAAAATGCTGTTAAGATAGACACTGTACATTTTGATTTTTCTCTGGTTTTGACACTCAAAATAATCTCTTATACCAACACAAGGGTATGGAGATAAATAACTTGTACAAGGAATTTTAAACTCACAATAGACTTGTAATCCAAGATTTTTGAGAATCAAACATCCAAAGATCACAAGATATAACATTGGACAAATTTTTCGATTTAACATTTGAAATTTACAAATATGCATTCAAATTCAAACACCATTGCATAATCATATCATAAATTGTACATGTGACATGTTCAAGTAGTCTTTGAGCCATGCATGGATCAGAACACCAAAATACATATATTATTAAAATAACCAAAATATTAAACTTAGAAACAAACTACCCTAAGTTCTAACTCCAACAGCTTCTGAATTTCAACTTCTAATCCATCATGGAGGGGTCCTCAGCTCCCTCTACCAGTCCATGTCCTGCATTGTAAGGGATGTGAGCTCCTAGCCCAGTGAAAAGAGCTCAACAAAACACAGTATTCATAAGCATGAATTAAACATAATTACAATGCATGTTAACAATAATGAACATGTGGCATTTGTTCTTTTCTACTAAATGTGTATCATTTTATTCTTTTACACACTGGGTATCCCACTAAACCCCATTAGCTATCACACTCAACCTCGACTGTACAGGTCTAGGGTATCCTACTCAATCCTTTCGAGGAATCCCATTCATCCTCTAATGCATTAAGTCCCGACACGGAAATAATGCAACATCTTGTAAGAACTCAACCCACTTAACACGTGTGTGATAGTGTATAGTTAAACACGTACACATACTAGCAATTTTTCCATAAACATGGAATGTAAATCTCCACATACTCTTTCATGAGGGTTTAACAATGGAATTAACTTTACCATCCACTGGTCCTAATCTAGGTTTAACAACCTAGAATAAACATCACCTGCATAACCCTGTCATCACAGGAATATCACATGCAATATAATCATATGCATAATAACCACATGCATTTTAAATAAAAATAAACTCCACATGCATGAATAATCATAACACAAGCACATGCACAATCACATAACTAATCAATCAATGAACATTCCATAAACTGTCCAAACAAACATATCCATCAACATTTAGACATCTAGTGGGTCCCATACTGTGTTTCAGATCACTAGGCCTCGACTCCCTGACACCTTTTTCATGCTTCCGTTCTGACAGTCAGAACATTTAACATCCCTTACAAGGAGGCGGTGTTAAGTCTCGTTTTTCAGTCCCACTTGGTCTTTTCCATCTCTAAAATACCATGGGTCCCATTTTCAGTCCAAAATCTAACATGTATACACCATAACCATTATACATGTAAAGTTGAGTCCCCTCACCTTCTCCAGCTTGATTTTCACCAAAGATCTGTAAAACATAATAATTTTCCATAAATACTTATTTAATTTCAAATAAACTTAAAATAACTCAAAATATTTCAAAAGAATTCTTTAAACACATTTTCCATTTGAAAATTGGGTAATGTCAGTGAGTCTCCTAAACTCTTGCTACTCCATTAATTAGGTCATAAGTCAGCTGTTAGTCATCAAAAACACACAATAAAGAGAAAATATAAAGTACTCAATGCCTAGTCTCGTATTTCTTCCTGGCCAGGGTCGAGTATTGAGACTATGCCCAGAGGTTACAGTACTGAAAAGTAAATAAAATATTCAAAGCCCAACCCCTTTTACCACCAGGCCACTGTAAAAGATTCGTCACTGATGGCCACCGAGCAGCGTTTCCACAGCGTTACCTGTGGAGGGTCTCGGCCCAGAGGGTACAGTGCAGTAAAGTAAAAGCTCAGGCCATTCTCGTATTGTCTTCTGGATAGGACCATGGAGACGTATTGAGATAGGGCTACAGAGTACAGTAAAGTAAATACCCATTGCTTAAAGTAAATACACAAGGTTAGCTTGGGGTTAATCTTTCCCCTTTTTAGCTTAAGAAAGGTAAACCATGGCTTAGAAATAACTCAAAACTATTCTAGAAAAGGTTATTCAAGATTTAAAAGAGAAATCCATTTTCCCTAAATTCTTTGAGAACAAATTTGAAGTTCAAAACTACTCTATTTACAAAAATAATAGTCCTGAAGTTCCTAAATTTTTTAATAGATAAATTTTCATACCTTGATTGTGAGAATCGGTTGAGAAATGGTTTACTTTGAAAACACACAAAATCCCCAAAAGCCACTTCCAGAACCGTTAGAGAAGAAGAAAAAAAGAAACAAGGGAGAAAAAATTGGTGGAGTGAAGAGAGGAAGGGGAGTAAAATATTTTTTTCTTTTTATCTTTTTACCTACCTTCTTCATCTTATCTATTTAAAACCCACCAAGTTGGTGGAAACCTACGGTTGTTTAGCCGTAGGTGGGGTAAATAATCACCCTATTTTCCAATTTTTTTTATTTTAAATCTTGATGTTTATCCATTCATACATAAATTAAAACTTTATAATACTATGGTTTAGAAAAATAAATTAAAACCAAATAATCACCACAGTTTTGGAAAATCATTTAAATCCTTTCTAGACTTTGGGTATTTTTAAAATCTCACTAAATTAAATAAACTAGATAAAAATTAAAATATTCAAAATCATAAATAGATAAGAATATGGAGAGAGAAATCCATTTAAAATTCAATGATTTATGCAAAATCATTTAAATTTCAAAATTTAAATATTATTTGATTAAGAATCATATAAATGTAAATTTTCAAAAATTTAAACAATACTTTGTAAAACTTCTGGCTTTTCTTCTAGGTCAAATAATTTAACTGATTAAAACACTCTAAAGTTCAAGACATTTTGACAGTTTAAAATATTTAAAACCATCATTTTCTAAAGTAGGGGATACCCCTGATAACTTAAAAATCACACTTTTCTAAATCAAAATGACTGATGATAAAATCTTTAAACCCAGAATTTTAAACTAAATTAATGAGTAAAATTTGAGAATTTAAATATCTCAAATCATTTATGTTCCAAACATAGATTTTTAAGGGTCTCAGCTGGAGAAAGTTTGAATAACTACGACTTTGCCACTGTACTAAACGAGTCGGGTCCACAGGTTCCGAACTCAGGTCGAGTCAAACTTTGATTATATACACAACCCAATTGTTAGTCTCACAAATTAACTAACCATTAAACACACATAATGGCTACTAATGACACGATTGGACACTAATCTAGGTCGGGGTATTACGTCCCACCCCCCTTAAAGAAATTTTGCCCTAAAATTTGAAGAAATAACTTATACCTTGCTCAGCATACAAACTGGGGTACAGCTTCCGCATCGTCGCTTTTGGCTCCCACGTCACATGTTGCACACCACGTTGTTGCCACAAGACTTCCATTAGAGGAATGTTCTTCCTTCGAAGCACTTGAGTCCGAGTACCCTAAATCTCTATAGGTACCTCTTCAAAAGTCAAGTCTTCAGAAACTTCTATTTCTTCCACATTCAACACGTGTGAATGATCTAGTTCGTACTTTCTGAGCATTGACACATGAAATGTGTTATGCACCTTTTCCAGATTGGAGGTAGTGCCAATTGATAAACAACTTCTCAAACTTTCTTCAAAATCTCGAACGGTCCCCATATCGGGGTTATAACTTTCCCTTGTGACCAAACCTTTGCACACCATGTCGCGGAGCGACATGCAGAAACACAAAGTTTCCAACCTTGAATTCTAGAGGTCTACGCCTTTGTCAGCATAGCTCTTTTATTTGCTCTGTGCAGCTTTCAGACGTTGCCTGATCATCTCTACTTGTTCAGACATCTCGTGTAACATCTATGGTCCAAGAAGGGCTTTATCTCCCACTTCAGTCTAACACAAAGGCGATCTACAGGGTCTTCCATACAGAGCTCGTATGGTGCCATTTGTGTATTGGATTGATAGCTATTGTTGTATACAAATTTTATGAGTGCTAAGTGGTCTTCTCAATTCCCTTGCATATCCATCACACAAGCTCTTAACATGTGTTCCAAAGTCTGAATGGTCCTTTCTGACTGACCATCTGTTTGAGGATGGAATGTTGTACTGAAGTACAACTTGGTACCCAAGTCCTTTTGCAATCTCTGCCAAAATCTTAATACGAACCGTGTATCTCTATCTGACACGATAGATACTGGCACTCCGTGCAATCTGACTATCTCTTTTAGGTACAGCTTGCTTAGTGTAGTTAGAGTGTCAATCTTCTTGATTAGCAGAAAGTGAGCCGACTTAGTCAGTCGATCCACGATTACCCAAATAGAGTCTTATCCTTTAGTAGACTTTGGAAATCCAGTCACAAAATCTATTGTGATATGCTCCCACTTCCACTTAGCTACAGGTGGAGGTTGTGTATTACCTCCAGGTCTTTGATGTTCAGCTTTGACTTGCTGACAGGTCAAACATTTTGACACAAAATCTGTTACTTCTCGCGTCATTTGTTTCCACCAGAATTGTTGGCGTAAGTCTCGATACATTTTCGTACTTCCATTATGCACTGCAAACTTAGAACGATGAAAATGATCAAGTACTTTCTCTCGACATTCTCTCGACTCTGATACAAATAATTTGTCCTAGAACGTCAAACCTCCATCCGATCTGACTTTCCAACCTTTCAACTTTGCTTTACTAGACAACTGAGCTATCAATTCATTTGCCTCAATGTCATCTTGTTTCCTTTCCAACACTATTCCAACTATCTCTAACTGTAACACCAGATTCTGAATACGTTTTGGTTCATCTCTTTCAATCAATTCCCAGTCAAAATTAGACATAGATTCCAACATCTTCCACTGTAGTGATGCCATGCTAGCTATACTATGGCGAGATTTTTTACTCAGAGCGTCTGCCACAACATTTGTTTTTTCCAAAATGATAGGAGAGCTCAAAGTCATAGTCTTCTAAATACTCCACCCATGTCCACTGCCTCATATTTAAATCTTCCACAGTGAAGAGATATTTGAGGCTATGGTGATAAAAAAAGATAGTAAATTGCTCACCAAATAGATAATGTCTCCATAATTTCAAAGCAAACACTACTGCTGCTAACTCCAAATTGTGAAGGGTAGTTTTGCTTATGTTCTTTCAATTGTCTGGACTCGTAAGCAACAAATTTCCCTTTTTCCATCAACATACACCCTAATCCAAGTTTAGAGGCATAACAATGTACCTCATAACCATATCCTTGCTCAGGTATGGTGAGCACTGGAGATGTGGTTAGCTTCTCCTTTAAGTGCTGAAATGTCACGTCACAGGCTTTGTTCCACTCGAACTTCACATCTTTTCTGTCAATCGCGTTATTGGTACCACAATTTGAGAAAAATGAAGAATAAATTTCTGATAATATCCCACCAATCCAAGAAAACTTTGAATTTCAGTGACATTTCTAGGTGCTTCCCAGTTTACCACTGTCTCTACTTTGGTTGGATCTATCGAAATTCCTTCTGCTGACACCAAGTGTCTGAGAAATTGGACTTGAGTTAACCAAAACTCACACTTACTGAGCTTGGCATACAACTGATGGTCCCTCAAAGTCTGCAAAACTACACGCAAGTGTTGCTCATGCTCTTCCTCCGATGATGAATAACTCAAAATATCATCGATGAAGACATTCACAAACTCTCTTAGGTACTGGAAGATCATATTCATTAGATCCATGAAAGTTGTTGGCGCATTGGTCAGACCAAACGGAATGATTAAAAACTCGTAGAGTCAAAACTGCGTCCAAAAAACAGTTTTAGGGACATCCTCTTCCCTGACTCTCAACTGATGATAACCTGACCACAGGTCAATTTTCGAGAAACATTTTTCTCCTCTGAGCTGACTGAATAGATCATCTATTCGTGGAAATGAGTACTTATTCTTAATAGTCACTTGATTCAAAGGTCGGTAGTCTATATACATTCTTAAGGACCTATCTTTCTTTTTCACAAAGAGAGCTGGCGCACCCCAAGGCGAATTACTTGATCGGATAAAACCAAGCTTAAGAAGTTCATCTATTTATTTAGCTAGTTCTCTCTGTTATGCTGGTGCCATCCTATAGGGTGCCATAGATATAAGAGATGTTTCAAGTTGTAGATCTATTACAAAATCTATCTATCGGCGTAGAGATAGCCCTCTAAGATAATCAGGGAAAACATCCTCGAATTCACAAACCACATGAGGAAATTGTGATTCTACACCTCCTACATCCTCCCATCCTAAACTGGCAACTACGCTACCTGGATACATTCTAAGGCCAGAGAACTTGACTATCAAGTCATCATAGGGTACTAGCTTCTCCACAAATCTTACTCTAGACAGAGAAGTCCCACAAACTTTTCTCCGAGAACAATCCATCTAACTATGATGCATAGATGGCCAATCCATGCCTAAAATGAGAACATAATATGACATTTCTATCACCAGAAAGTCATATGACAGATCTAGACCACCTATTCTTAGGATGCATGATTTGCACTCTTGATTCACCAACACTTTCCTACCTAACGGTGAGGCTATCAAGCTTTTACCATTTAAAGCTTAATGATTTCTTTGCTAATTATGTCTTAACCCTATATCATAATGTTGGTTTTAAGAGTGTGTTTATTAATGAAAATTCTTCTATTTTGTGGCATAAACGTTTGAGACATATATCCCACAAAAGAATTGAAAGATTGGTAAAAGATGGGATTCTCCCGAATCTTGATTTTACTGACTTAGGTGTGTGTGGGGAATGCATTAAGGGTAAGCAGACCAGACACATAAGAAAGGGGCCTCAAGGTCTAAAAGGCTACTTGAGTTGATCCATACTGATATTTGTGACCCATTTGATGTTCCATCATTTGGTAGAGAGACCTATTTTATCATCGCGTTATGGTTATATTTATATGTTGGGTGATAAATCTCAAGCATTTAACACTGTAGAGATATTTATCACTGAAGTTGAAAGACAACTAGATAAAAATGTGAAACTCATAAGGTGAGATAGATGTGGTGAATATTATGGAAGTTATGATGAAACGGGTCAACACCCGGGGCTTTTTGCTAAATTACTGGAAAGTCGCAGTATAATTGCACAATACACGATGCCCGATACACTTCAGCAAAATGGTGTTGCTGAAAGGTGTAACCGTCTACTTATGGACATGGTTAGTAGTATGTTATGCAATAACACTGTACCCATTATATTATGGATGTATGAATTAACAACTGCAATGTGCTTGCTTAATCAGGTTCCTAGTAAGTCAGCTTCTAAGACTCCTTTTGAACTGTGGAAGGGAAGAAAATCCAGTTTGAGACCTGCATATATGGGGTTGTCCTAAAGAGGCAAGAATTTATAACCCATATAAAAGAAAAATTGATGAACAGACAATCAGTCGTTATTTCATAGGTTACTTTGTGAAGTCCAAAGGGTACAAATTCTATTGCCCGAACCATAGTATGAGAACCATGGAGACCGGTGATACAAAATTTATTGAGAATGGTGAGGTTAGTGAGAGTGACATGATGAGAAACGTCAATGTGCAAGAAGTGAGGGTACAAGTCCCTATACCCATAACTTCAGAAGTTGTTGTCCCTAATGTCACTGACAACTTGATGAACAACACCTGAATGATGAATCACTCTATGATGAAACCATCACCAATAATGAACAGATTGTGGAACAAATATAAGAAATACTATAAGAAGACCTGTTATTTCAGATGACTATATGGTATATCTAAAAGAATCGAATTATGATTTAGGGGTTATTAAGGATCCAGTCACTTATGAAGAAGCCATAAAATGTGATGATTCTAGCAAGTGGTTAGATGTTATGAAAGACGAACTAAAATTCCATGGCCCAGAATGAAATTTGGGATCTAGTAGAATTGACTCGTGCATATAAGAAAGTTGGATGCAAGTGGGTCTTTAAGACTAAACGAGACTCTAAGGGCAATATCGAACGATATAAAGTAAGACTTGTGGCCAAAGTGTTTACTAAAAAAGATGGCAATGATTATAAGGAGACATTCTCTCCTGTATCCAAAAAGGACTCTTCAAAATCATTATGGCTTTGGTAGCTCATTATGATTTAAACCTTCATCAAATGGATGTTAAAACCTTATTTCTGAATGGTAGTTTAGGTGAAGATGTGTATTTGGAACAACCTAGAGGGTTCTCCGTAGAGGGCAAGGAGCACATGAGATGCAAATTAAAGAAAAATAAATTTATGGCCTTAAGCAAGCCTCCAGGCAATGGTACCTTAAGTTCAATGATACCATTATCTCCTTTGATTTTAGGGAAAACACCATTGATCGGTGTATATACCTGAAGGTTAGTGGGAGTAAGTTTATCCTCTTGATATTATATGTTGATGGCATTTTCCTTGCCACTACTGATCTTGGTATGATGTTTGAAATCAAAAAGTTTCTCTCCAATAATTTTAAAATGAAAGATATGGGAGAGGCAACCTACATGATTCGAATAAAAATATTCCGTGACAGAACACGTAGTATGTTAGGGCTGTCTTAGAAAGGCTACATAAAAAGAATTTTGGAGAGATTCGGTATGAAAAATTGTTCCTATCAAGAGACCTCTTATTCAGAAGGGAGATAAATTTAGCTTAAAGCAATGTCTGCAGAATGAACTTGTAAAGAAACAAATGGAAGGAATCCCTTATGTCCTCAGTTGTAGGTAGCCTAATGTATGCTCAGACTTGCACTAGACCCGACATTAGGTTTGCTGTCAGTATGTTGGGCAGATACCAAAGCGAACCCTGGAATTGATCACTAGAAAGCTTGCAAAGAAAGTAATGAGGTATCTACAGGGTGCTAAAGACTTTATGCTCATGTCTAAGAGGTCCGATAGTCTCGAGGGAATTAGCTACTCAGATTCGGATTTTGGTGGTTGCGTTGATAGCAGAAAGTCGACGTTTTGTTATTTGTTCCTTATGGCTGGCGGAGCAATATCATGGAAAAATGTCAAACAATCTATCAATGTAATATCAACCATGGAAGCATAATTTGTAGCGTGCTATGAGGCCACTGTTCAAGGAATGTGCCTGTAGAACTTTATCTCATAACTTTGAATTGTCGACAGCATTGCCAAGCCGCTGAGAATTGATTGTGATAATTCTACAGCAGTATTCTTCTCTAAGAACGATAATTATTCGAATGGATCGAAACACATAGAATTGAAGTACTTCGTCATGAAAGAAGAAGTTAAAAAATGGACCGTGTCTATTGAGCACATAAGTACTTTACTTATGATGGCAGATCCGTTGACGAAATGATTACCTATAAATGCCTTAAAGGAACATGCCAATAGAATGAGTCTTGACCGTAATATATTATGATGTAATTATGAATTTGGGATTGCATTATAAATAAATGTGCACTATTTGACATTTGAGTACTAATAGATGCGTTTATGATTATTGTTCCTGTTTATTATGATTATGTATATACATTATATTTGTTTGTTTTATCACTAACAGGAATAATCATTATATTATTACACTTATGTGGAGCATTATGAAAATCTCTCACTTAAGTGATATGGTAGGTTGGTCACTTGTGTTGTAGTGATGGAAGGGACCATGTCGGGATAATATGATGTGCAACCATCATTGATCGAACTTGTGGTTTGTTTAGTATTAGCATTATGATGTTGACTGTATTATGTTGCTAAATACAATTTACGTATACACATTATGATATACCTGTTTTAAATCCCATAAAGTGTAAATGTGGGTCAAGTGGTAAGGCTAAATATGATTCACATTAAAATTTGAGCCTCCACATAGAGGATCTTAAATCAGAAAAACTATGTTTAAATAAGGAATGTTTATTTTAAGAGAGTTCTAAAGGGGTTGGTTTCTATTTTGATGGAAAATATGAGAGGAAAGTTCTAATTCCCTTAGGGGTCCTCCATCTACCTATAAAAAGACCTCTCCATTATTATCATCAACTTTTGATCAACTTAAGACCTAAAATACTATTCACGAAATTTGGGAGAGGCATTAAGGAGGAAAGAGGTAGAAACTCCATGGCGTGTGTTTTCTCTTCGTTTTGGACTTTAGGAAGCATTGGCATATCAAAGGGAATATCAAAGCTCACTCTTCTTCATCAATGGATCCGGGTATGTCTTATTATTATGATGTTTATGATTTTTGCATTAAGATTGATCCGTGTTTCAAACATTAATCCATCCAGATCTTGTAGTTATGTCGTTCAGATTTATCGAACATTAAGATTAATGATGAATGATTCTATGATTGATCTTTGAACCAATAAACTTTGAAATTATGATGAAGTATAACACGTTGTGTTAATGCCACGGCTTTGTCGAGTCCCTAAGTTTGTTAATTCCATAACTCGGGAATAAGCACTTGTTAGAAGCTTGAAGAACTGAAGGTGATCAAGAAAGAAGATCATGCTCCACCGGATTGAAGCTCATCGTTATGGCAATCACAAGAAAACAGGTATGTGACCATAGATGACTTTAGGTGGAACGTACACCTTAGAGAGGACCATCTCTAGGCTTAGTTGCATGTGTTGGTAATGGACATAATAAGCTTGGAGAGGAAGCTTGATAGTGAATTAGAAGCGAACTTGGAAATATGACTTAATTTCACTGTCAGCTCAACCAGTCATTCTCACTGACCTCTCGGTGGAGACATGATCGACCCATCGTGGTCATAGGCTGGTCGATTAAATTGACAGAGGTTTTGGGTCATAGAACTGTCATTCTGGGTAAGCTTCTGATCGAGAGTCTTGTATGCACCAACCCCTCGATGATGAACCTAACTACCCCTTGTGGTCAACGACTTGTCGATGAAAAACTTGTGAGTTTTGGACTATGAACTCAAGTGGGCTCTTGAGAAACTCGGTATTTCAAGACCGATTGAGAGCACCAGGACTGACCTCTCAGTAAAGAGCGATAAGTCGTTCTGGGCAGGAAAAGTTTTGGGACATGAAACTTTGTCTGCATGGTGTTGCCCCAGATCGAGACTCTCGTATGGAGAAACCTCTCGGTACCATGACTGTCGACCCATCGGTGAAACTGACATGTCGACCAGAAATTAATTATGCCGTTGGGAGTGCATTTAATGTGCAATGGTCGGGTGGTTGAACAATAATAAATATGAACATCCGACCCATCAGTGCCCTCGACCTGTCGGTACTAGACAGTTTTAAAAACTGTGTTGTCTCCTCTATAAATATGAGAGTTGTGTGATCATTCAATCATCTTCCTTGAACTGAGAAAATTCACACACTCTAAGGAACGATCAACTCTCTTGTGCCTACACCTGAGAATCATATACAACCAAGCTATTGATTGAGTTAGTGAAAGAGAGAAAGAGATGAGTAAAGAAAAGATACCAACTAAGATAGAATCAGTTTATAGTCACCCTGAGATTGTGATTGCTCAACGACGGCTACAAGGCAGAGCATCGGGATTAAACTCGGGCACACATTGGGTGGATCTTTGAGAAGCACACATCTTCGAGAAAGAGTGACAAATGCAAGTGCTTCTTGCTTTTAATTTTGTTTTAAAACCTTTATCATGTGAAAATGAATTAAGGAGGCTTGGCTCCAGAACCACTATAAAAAATCTAGAGCGTCGTTTTGGCACAATGGTGGGTGGAATTCATATTTTAAATGTGGTGGGTGAAATTCTCAGCCAATTGAGTGAGGTGGAATTCCTACTGAGGTGTAAGTCCACACTTAGTGAATTTGGAGATAGCTCAAGGTTGAGATAGGCCTAACAGTGGATGTAGATTGGCTAACCGAACCACTCTATATCTTGTGTCCTTTTGTTTGTGGTGTGAGAATCAATTTCTTGTGTTGATTGCATAATGACTTTTGCTAACATACACACACTTGATTGAAGTATCAGCTGCACTCTAATTAATCAATGAAGGAAATTTAAAAGGACCAACATTTTTAAGATTGACCTATTCACCACCCCCCCCTCTCCCTCTAGGGTCAATCGTGTTCCAGCACCAAGGGAGAACTTTCACGTTGTTGTGTGGGAATTGCGGATCCTCGTCTCAAAGAATACCCAATTTGTACTGGGAGAACTAACCAAAACTCCCTCCTCTCCGACTTTTGAAGTTAGTGATAAAAGGGTCTAGAAAAATCAACAAAGAGAAGGTCATCGGATGAAAGACTGACAAGGATGAGTGTCAAGTTACTGACTGTGAAGTTTGAATTCTCTTACAATTCGGATGAAGATGTAGAGGACATTCTTTGCTACATGGACTCTCCCCACAACTCTCTCTACATTGTGGATGGTGATAACACCCAAGAAGGCATTTCCTCTTCTACCCATCCCAATATTAGGACTTGTTTGTTATCCCTTTCCCTACTAATCTCTATTTCATACTTTCTATATCCCATCTATTTCTTTTCACCTCTTTTTCTTTGATTTTTTATTCAATATTTAGAGAGTTCGACTCACACCAACTCTTTTTCTTTCTACCTTTAACTAAGGCAACAGAAACCCCATGTCAACTGCTCCAAATTGGCCTCAACGACACCGTCTACTTTTTTTCTGTCATCAACTTTGCATTCTCTCAAGACTTAAAGAGGAACCTACTTGGTTTTTTTATCCCCCTACTTTAGAATTCAGGAATGATTTGTCTTGACCACTTTTGCTTTCTTTCTCTTTTTATTCCTGTAGAAGTTCTTTACCTATACACTTGCAGAGTTTGGGTATTATCTCTATTTTCCTCTATACCTTCTCTTTTTCAAAATATACTAGCATGGCATTTATTACCTCTTCTCTCACCTAAGTTTCTAATTTTACAAAGCTGAGATTTTGTCGTCTCTTATGCAAACCTTCTCACATTGCATACTAAAAGTAACTACCTATCTTTTTCTTTCTCTCTTAGTGAGACTTACACCCTCATTTGTTTTATTTTTCCATTTATTTTGCCTATCACATGTTCTTCAACCAACTGTTGCTCCTGTGGCCAATGTCTTCTTCAAAACTTGATTTCAAATTCTATAAGAAGAGTTTTTTGCGCTAGCTAGCCCATCAACTCGAGGGGATGTATTGATGTTAGTGATAATTAGTGTTAGTGCCCAGGCTAACCGAGTCACCTATTTGTCAATTCCATGACTTAGTTAAAGTATTGCCTCAGAAGTTTGAAGCAAGAATAAAAGACTCAAGTGATGGTGAAGACTAAAGATCAAGTTGGAGAATCAAGCATCATCATGTGTATGGTAATCACAAAGGTAAATTGGCTATAGATGACTTTAGGTGGAACCCACACCCTTATTGGACCTTGCCTAAACTTAGTTGAACATGTTGGTAATAATATTAACAAGCCTTGGTGCACCCGAGACAGTCACAGAACCAGATGGGACAAATATTGAAAATCTGGTAAACTATCAAGTTGACACGTCAAGTCCACCGACCCATCAGTGCTACAAGACAGACCCATCGTGGTCTTCGACACATCAACCGGATTGAAAAAGGTTCTGGAATGGACACACTGTCATTCGAGGTTCCACTCAGATCGAGTGTATCGAGTTCATCGATACATCGATTGGAAAAATCAACTTTCTGGTTAGGAACAAACTGTAAAACCAGGTAGCTCTCAGCCCGAGTGTCTCGTGCACACTGACACATCGATGAGGAAAGCTAGACCCATCGGTGCGCACGACCAAGTATGAGTTCTCGACTAAGGACTCTAGGGTAATCTTGGAACCAACACATCGATGTAACAGACCCATCTAGAGTACCAGGGCTGACCCATCAATGGTACCGACATGTCGACCTCGGTTTAACAAGTTTCTAGACTCGAAACTCTGTCAACATGGTTTTGCCTTAGGTCGAGGCGGCCGACAAGAACGGCATATCGATAATAAGTATGTCGACCCGTTGGGGGATCGACCCATCGGTAGTGACCATTTTCTATCCGTTAAGTTGCGATTAATGCGCAACGGTCACTTTACAACAACACTTTGCCTGCGCCAACCCATTGACCACACCGACCCATCGGTAAATCAATCTTGTAGAGTGGATTAAAGAGGGTTTACTCTTGAACCACTATAAAAAATAAAGGGTTTACTCTAGTGATTGTACAGTGGATTATAGAGGGTGTACTCTGGAACCACTATAAAAAATAGAGGGATAAGAACATAGACCAGGGTAGGTCTAACACATCAAAATCTTAGGGGAGTTGGATGAAATTCTCAACCAATTGATTAGGTGGAAGTCCTAATCTATTTGTGAGGGTGTAAGTCCCCACATAGTGAATTCAGGATTACCCAAGGTTGGATGAGTCCTTAGAGTGGATGTAGGAGAGTTTATTCTGAACCACTATAAATATGGTGTTATGGGTGTTTGGACTTTGCTTGTGTGATTGCTCTATTATTTGTACACCTTTGTTAACACAACACTTATCTTGATTATTCCACTACAAAATATTTTAATTAATCAAGTAATTTTTAAAGGATCAATGAATTTGTAGATTGCCCCCCCCCCCCCCCCCCCCCCCCCCCCCCCTTCGGCCCTAGGGTCAATCTATCACGGTATACTAGCACCCAAAGGACTTTCAATTAGGATCAGATTTAGTTATATTATTTATCTTTTAAGTGTTTGTAACCATCTTGTGTAACCACTTTATTGTCATAAAACTCACCATCATGAGTTGTTCGATGGTGAGAAACGATTTCAAAAGTGGTAGGCGATTTTGGATTTTTAATGCCTTCATTTTTCATACTTGTAAAGCCAATTTGTTATATTTTTTCTTTGATGAATGGAATTGAGCTGAGACTCTTTACATCTGTTTTAAGAACCCAATGTATTCTTAAGATGATCATACATTTATAAACTCTGATTTTACTTTGTTTTTATGGCAATTCCATTTCTTAGTTCTTAGTCACCAATAAACCACTAAAATTGATTTTAGTTACAGCTTGGGTCATGGTTTGGGCACTCATCACCCTCATCAAATTCAATCTGCCTCTGCTGATTTGTAGAATTGAAATCAAGTTTGTCGTCACTTTCGAACTTACAATAGGGAAAAAAAACTTGCCTTTTATTGATATTTCTAAGGCAAATTTTAGTGGATATGAACATAAATCCTACTAGACAAACCATATTTTGTAAACTCATTGAATTTAGATTAGTTTAAATATTTTTTATTCCTAAACTCTTATCACCGTGATAAACATTTGGGCTCATACTTTAATAAAAATGAATTATGTTCTTTAAATATAACATCTATTAAATATCATTTTAATCAAATCAATTGACTCACAATTTTTAAGATCTTCCAGTTTGATCACTTTAATTATTTCTCTTTAAATTTTTGTGGTCACTAAAAGCATACATACCAGTGAATAATCATCTTGATTTTAAAAGGTATATGCATGAATATAAACAAATAAAACATCATCACAATCATCAATCAAATCATATTTTTTAAGACCCCTAAGTGTAATCACTAGTCATTTTTTTAAAAAATTACATCCAAACGTCTTTTCAACATTTTCAAGGAATTCACGAAAAATATATTTCAATGTAATTGCCATATCTTTACCATCAAACTTTGTTCCCTTGTTCTCTAATTTTTTTACTCATTAAAAAAAAAATTAGACAAAGAAACCTTCCAGAATGAAAAAAACTATGCTTGAATAAGACGGTCATTAATGATCTGATCGTTAGGTCATGCCGTTTTAAGTTATCTTATAAAGAATGATATTAATGTCATTTTAATTTAAGATTTGATTTTTTTTTTTATAATGAATTGATAATTATAAATATGGCAGTAATGAACCAATGATTTGTTTTTAATTTTTATGTTTAGCAAAGTATTAAAAATAAAATTTAATGAATCAAATAGTGATAAAGTATATTTTTTTAAAATTTACATGTGGGAAAGATACGAATATATTTATAGGCGCGACATACAGACACCCGGAGTTCCTACCTCTACGCACCCGTTTTTGGATTTTTCGGGTGAAATTACCATTCTACCCCTGTGTTTTAATTCATCCGAATGAACCGCTAGTTCATTCGGCATTCGTTCGGATGAATAAAGTCATCCAAATGAATGCCTCAGTGTAAATTTAGTTCATTCGAATGAGTGGGCATAACAATGTTCATTCGTTCGAATGAACGGGTTGGTTCATTCGTTCGAATGTAAGAGGAATGGTTTTTTTACAGTCGTTTTCTCGAATGTCATTCTTTCGAATGAACCAACCCGTTCATTCGAACGAGTGGGCAGAACAGTGTTCATTCGTTCGAATGAACGGGTTGGTTCATTTGAACGAATTTATCTGAGAGTAATGATTTTTTTACAGTCGTTCACTAGAATGTCATACTTTCGAATGAACCAACTTGTTCATTCAAACGAATGACATATATATGCCCACTAGTTCGAATGAACATATATACGTTCATTCGTTCAAATGAACATGTTGGTTCATTCGAACGAATGAGAACGTATATAAGTTATCCTCTACGAAATTTCACTCATTTCATTCCATTCAAACTCTAAACCATCGTTTCCCTCTCCCACTCCCTTCTCCCTTCTCCCTTCGCCCTTCTCTCTTCTCCCTTAAACCCCTTTCTCAATCTCTTCTCCTTTGAACCCTATTTTCAACCACCTTTTTCAATCACTTCTCCCTTAAACCTCATTTTCAACCCCCTTTTCAATCCCATACCCTTAAACCCCTTTTCAATCCCAAATACTTAAACCCCATTTTCAACCACTTTTTTCAAAGACTTCTCCCTTAAACCCCATTTTCAACCGCCTTTTCAATCCCTTCTTCCTTAAACCTTTCTTGTCAATCCCTTCTCCCTTAAACCTTTCTTTAAACACACTCTCTCTATCTCTTATCTCGGTTCAAAGTTGTCTCTCTCAAGCTAATCTCTAAATCTCTTATTTCGTATCAAAGGTAACTCTCTCTTATCTCATTTTTTCTATAAATCATTATTATTAGGGTTTTAGAGGTAGTTTTGAATCCTCAAGTTGCATGGAGTTTGTTGAAAGATATTTTTCAAGTCGTGAGGACCTTATAAAACATGTTAAGAATATTCTGATATTTAAGTTAGGAATGCTCTTGAACAGCCCCCAATTGGAGTATATTTATTCTGATATTTAACTTAGGAATGCTCTTGAACGTCCTCCAATTGGAGTATATTTATTCTGATATTTAAGTTAGGAATGCTCTTAAATGACATCCGATTGGAGTATATTTATTTTGATATTTAAGTTACGAATGCTCTTGAATGGCCTCCTGTTGGAGAATATTTATTCTGATTGGGTTAAGAATGCTTTTGAACGGCCTCCGATTGGAGTATATTTATTCTGATATTTAAGTTAGGAATACTCTTAAACGGCCTCCGATTGAAGTATATTTATTTTGATTGGGTTTACATTGAGCTACATTCGATAAAATCAAGCCTTGTTTTTAAGTTTGAATGCTCTTGTTTTTAAGTTAGGAATGCTCTTGTTTTTTGAATCTTTTTGTAAGATGACAAAATTTGTTGTGTGAGTGGAGATGAGTTGAGGAAATTCAAATCTTAAAATGTGGTATTATTCACGTCACCATGAAAATCTGAGTACTTCAAGATTGTGAAAATGAAACATGTTCATTAAAAATATGAAATTTATAATATCTCTTTTACATGTTAATATAAACATATCAAAATTACAAAATCAAGCCACCTTCTTAATATCATCAAATAGAAGAGCTATCCGGAGCATATGTAGAAGGTGCAGAAGCAGGTGTATGAACAGGTGCAGAAGTAGCAGGTGCAGAAGCCGGAGGAGTGGAGGCAGAGGCAGAAGTAGGTGCAGCAGGTGCATCAACTGGTGCAAGAGCCTGAGGAGTGGAGGCATAGGCAGAAGCAGGTGCATCAACTGGAGGTACAGATGCAACATATTGAGGTGGCTCCAATGGAATAAGTATAGTCAGACGAGAATGGAGGCCAGAAGCTCCTGCAACTCCAGTGGGACAAGAACGGAGGCCAGAAGCTACTACTAATCCACTCGGACAAGCAGAGGGGGCCAGAAGCTGCTGCTAATTCAGTCGAACGAGCAGGAGGGCCAGAAGTTGTACTTGTTTCATACTTTAAAATGGCATCTTTGAGGAAATCAAATTTTTCGTCCAACATTTCCCGTGAAAGTAAAAAATTTCACGACCTCGGACAGAGGTTTCAATGGACTCATCATCAATATCTTTTACATTGGCATAAAATTCCCTAACTAAACTAGAGGATACATATCCTATTTCAGCGACAAGTAAGACCCCAACCCATTTTTTCAAAATAAGATTCGATTTTCAATCCAAACAGTGTGAAAAATGAAATGTCCACGATTTTACCAAAGATATAAGATCATGTGGAGAAATCATCTCTTTACAGGGTCGCGACTTCTAAAGATATGAAACGGTTGGGGTCGAATGCTGTGCCCTTCCTCTGTTTCTTCCCTCCCTTTGTTGCGGTTGATTTTCTTTTCTGAGATGAAAACCCCAGTTGTGATGCAATTTAAACCAAAAAATGGAAAAGAGAGGAAGAAGGAGGGAGATGGATTGGGAAAAGTTCGAATGGAAAGGGGGTAATCACTTTGGTTCGGAGGAATGGGGGAGGGAGACATTTGAATGAATGGAGATTGGTTCGAATGAGGGAGAGGTTTGAATGAACTATCGTTGGTTCGAACGACGGAAAGGGGATTAGTTCGAACGATTGAGAGGGAGAGTGAGAGGGAGAGGGAGAGGGAGAGGGAGAGCTTCAAAGGGAGAGGGAGAGGGGAGCTTCGAATGAGGGAGAGGATAGCTTCGAATGAGGGAGACAGAGATGGAGAGGGAGAGGGAGAGGGAGAGATCGATTTAGGGTTTAGGGAGAAGATTTCATAGGAGGGAGAAGGATAGGGTTTGATCGATCGATCGATCGATCGAATGAGTACATGATTTATATACGTTCTCATTCGTTGGAATGAACTAGCTGTTCATTCGAACGAATGACATTCGAGAGAACAACTGTAAAAAACCATTGCTCTCAGATAAATTCATTCGAATGAAGCAACCCGTTCATTCGAACGAACAAACACTGTTCTGCCCACTCGTTCGAATGAACAGATTGGTACATTCAAACGAATGACATTTGAGAGAACGACTGCAAAAAACCATTCCCCTCAGATAAATTCATTCGAATGAACACTGTTATGCCCTCTCATTCAAATGAACTAAATTTACACTGAGGCATTCGCTCGGATGACTTTATTCATCCGAACGAATGCCGAATGAACTGGCAGTTAGTTCGGATGAGTTAAAATGCGGGAGTAGAATGGTATTTTAACTCGAAAATCCGAAAACGGGTGTATAGAGGCAAGAAATCCGGGTGTCTATATGGGGCGCCTATAAATATGCCAAACCTTGTTATAGTGTGATGTGGCCCAGAGCCATAGTCGAGGATGTTATAAGCATTGAAAGTACTAGAATAGAAAAAAGATTTCTAGTGCAATATGGCAATTAGGACATACTCGATTATGTTCATGTTTTCTTATTTTTTAATTTCTAATAAAAATATAATCAATGAGATTCAAAATTCAACATGTGGATCAAATTTCAGCAAAAAAATAAAATCATAATCACTTGATCATAGTGGTCAAACACAGGCTTCCAAATCTCAGCCGATACACATTGTATCGACTGTACTTACCAAATCTCGGCCGATATCACCGAAAACTCAGCCGAGATCTCAGTCCTGATATCGTCCGAGATTCAATAATATCGGTCAGGCATTTTAAAAAAAATGAAAAAAAAAATGAAATTACTTAAAATAATCCATTTTTTTACTATTTATTTTTTTATTTCTATAATTCATAACTTAAAATAACACTCATTAACTAAGTAATAAGTTATGAAATTACTTCTATAATTTTTCCTCATTTATCTATTTTTTTGTAATTTTTCACCATTTTATTACTAACTATTTAATTTCTCGATATTGTAACTTCTAAATTATATTAGAAGATGTAAATGTATTTTATTTTATGAAAAAAATTACATATTCAATGAGCATATAATTATCTGCATTTTCTGTAATTTTTAAGATTTTTTTTCAAAAAATAAATAAATAAAATAAAAACACTCAGTAGAGAGAAAAAATCAGCCAAATTTTCTACCCTTGGTCAAACATCACTAGTCGTCCTTGCTTGATACTCATTGATTTTGAACACAAGTTCAAGTGACTAAAATTTGATTTTTCAATTGAAAATAGGTGTTCATTTGTTCGAATTCGGCCTGAGCCCGACATAAATCGACAACTTGAACAAATTTGTTGTCCGACAGGCTAGGCTTTTACTTAAAGCCCATTGAGATGCACTTATTATATATTATATTTTTGTTTCTAAATAGAAAATATAACTATACAGATTGAAAGAAATTTAAAGATTGACATCTCTTAAAATTTCATCATTTTTTAAATAAAAAATATAACTGTACACATTGAAAAAAAAAAATTAAAGATTGACTATCTCTTAAAATTTCATCTCAAAAAATCAATTTCTAGTCACTGAATCTTAACGGTCAAAAACAATGGACATCATCTTTTAATGACATCCGTCAACTTTGACAATCAAGATCAAGTGACTATAAATTGATCTTTGGATTAAAATTTTAAGTGGTTGTAGGTATTTAAGTATATTCATTGTGTGCAATTAAATTTTAAAGATAAAAAAAAAATGGAGCCAAGTACAAAATAAACAAACTTTAAATGGCAGACTTACATTAAAATCCCGACGGGCTTCGAACGGGATTGGACTTTTTCTGACAAAGCCCCAACTGAACCCAACCCGTGAACAGGCCTAGTTGGGATGCCGAGTTAAAATAATTTTTTAATCCCACTAAATATTTTTCTTTTCAAGATTCATAATTATTCTAATAACATAAAGAAAAATACCTAATATACAATTTATAGTCTTACTGGATTCTGAACATTAAAAATTTAAATCAACAATCTTCATGGAAGCATTAGATGGTAGAAGTTCTCTTAACTCTTAATGCCCCAAGAAGAGAACTCTCCTGCTTTAAATTCTCCTCATCCAAACATAGGCTAGAAATCTCTTTAAGCCTCCCTATTTAGGGAAGCTTCTCTTTAACTTTTGAAATGGCATTATATTTTCTAATGGAATGTGTAGAGAATGACGGCATTGGTTGTGTAAAATTTAAATCTCATCTCATCACATTAGCATCGTGAAATTAAAATCACTGATTTTTCATAATCCATCTATAAAGTTATGATGATGATTGAAAAGTTTTCTTTGATTTATAACATCCATGAAATCTTTTATCCGTCCCACTCAACCATGTAAGGCTCATTTTATGATAAGTATATAGTCTTCCATTAAAAATGCGAGTACAGTCTCACTACAGCTGTCCTTTTGATAAGCTTAAGTCTATGTAATGAGTAGGTCTTTGCAAAAACTAAACCCTCAGATAATTGGGCTTTTGGGCAAATCCAAATCTTTTTGTTAACATTTTGAACACAGACAACAGCGGGTGGACTTCAGACTGTTTGACAGCCTAGCCCTGTATTAAAAGATGTAAAAATTCCAAAATCCATATAGACCATGCTCGAACCACATTGTGAGATATTGAGACATCTAGTGCATTAATGAGTGCAAAATTAATACATATTTTACACCTAAATTTATATTTGTTAATATCTCATTTTATTTAATTTTATCTAATTATTGTGTTTTGTGTGATTTAGGTTGGAGTATCGTCTAAACCCGAGACCGGTATAATGAAGCTAAATTGAAGTGTTTTCTCGGCTTATATTGATTGCTCAAAATAATAGAGAAATCCGAGGAAGTCAAGAGGAGATGCCACCTTGTTCACTGTCCTAGCCTAGCTGTATGAAAGAAGAGAACTGCAATCAATTAAGAAAAACATACAGCAGAAGTGATTGTGCTCAAAGAAAGTAAGAAGAAGAGAGGACTTTTGTACCACACGTGTCATGCAAAAAGGCAGCCAGGCGTTTCAAAGAGGCAATCAACTGAAGAAGAAAAAGAAGTACGAAAAACTGGCCATTAGGTACACAGCAGAGATGTTGTTTGAAAACACTTATTATCCCTTCGTCAAACACTATGATGAATTGCTTGTATCATAGGCCATTGGAGACATTGATTTGTTTTACAAAAATAAAACCACTCACGCTGTTTGCAAACAGTAAACAAAGAAGATAAACAGAATGGCAGCAGAGTATCCAACTCAGCATTAAAATCAAGATCAAATCGACAACACAGAGAGGAGATTCTGGCCGATTCAGCAGAGTAAAGAAAGGAAAGGTAAAAGGTTGGAAAAGAAAGATCTGGTCGACTGAAGAGAAAATAGCAAAGAAAATAAAAGGGAAGTTGCCATGAATGAAAACAGTCGGCTGTACATGACAATCGGTAGATTTAAGGTGGGTCCCACACAACTTGCTTATTTTACCTCTCCACTCTTTTATAAATACCAGCCTCACACCCATTGCACAATACGATCTGGACAACTAGAGAGGCTCGGCTGAGGAAGAGAAGGATCTTGACATTCGCTCGGGATCTCCGACATAGCTCGGGTTTTATTTTTCTATCTCTTTTGTTTTAATTCTTTCATAATGTCCAGCTAAATTTCTATACTGAGGTTGAGGATGAAACCCCATTAATGAAATAATGTTCTTTTATTTATTTATTTAATTCCAATTATGTGTGTTCAATTATTTATGATTTGTGCTTCATTAGATTAATTAGATGTTAATTATTTTCACCACTAATATCATGTATTTGTGGTAGTTAATATTAATATTTGATTCATCAAGGGCTTGGCATTGTAATTTAAAAGAAAGATTTCTTTGATTTAATGTTTTTCAATTTAATTAGATACATTGGATGCTTAGATTATTTACTTTGATCCATTGTCTTTTAAATTTAAATTGGATACATTGAATGCTTAGGAGTTATATCTTTAAAAGTGAAAGAAAATATGAATTTTGAACACCATATTAATGAACTTAAATGTTTTAATCTTTAAAATTGGGAATTAATAAATAAATAATTGGAAGATTATAGATTTAATGGTGGTGAAATCCGATGCCTTAGTAATTTCTCTCATTTGATTGAATCTCCATTTTTAGTTGTTTTAATTAATTTTGCAATTTCAATTCAATCATTCTCTTAAAAAATTGTTAACTAGGTTAAGGTTAAAATATTAAGCTTTTTAATTTGTTTTCTCATTCATTCTAAATCAAGTCCCTATGGGTTCGACCTCGCACTTGCATATATCTATATTCCAATTCGATTCGTGCGCTTACGAGTAATTATAAATTTAAAATTTGCACAACATGCATACCTACCTTAGCATGTGGATTTTCATTTATCTTGGGTCTGACCCAAAAGATCAAACTTTAATACTTGATATGATCTTCATGAGTATAGATCCAGAAAATTCACAGAATCAAAACTTATTAAAAGTAGAAAAATTGCATAAGTTGACTCAACTGGATGGTATGTGTCGAGTCTAGTGAGTCTAGTTTTAACGTTTTTTCAGAAAAAGAGAAGAAAAACTTGGCAATTTACCCGACTGCATGGGTTTTTGAAATGTGGAAGACAATCTATTGGATATAGACCTCTAAGGATCGGTCCGTTACGATCCAATATAGGATCTGGCCATTCTATGAAATCATTGGAAAACAAAGCATCGATATCTACATTCCAACAAAGCCTATCTTATTAAGTGGGTTGGAGGGTGAGAGAAAGATGCACCTGAAGAGATACTTCATTAATCAGATTTCTCCAGTTTTATATAAGTAACAAAGGGTAAGAAAATCCATATTTTCACAAGTGCAAGTGACGGAGAGAAGCCTTTTGAGCAAATGAGGATTTCACTAAGGTAAGTTTATTCGCATATTCTTGCTCAGCTTGCTCCAGCTGCTCTTGAAACTCAGCCCTCAGTCGTTGGGACCGAGCCACTTCTTCTTCCACAGCAGCCAATTCAGAATTCAACTGTTGGTGCTCACTCTCCACCCTCTGCAGCTCTTCAGTTATTGTGGCCAACGTCTTCAAAATCTCAGTGCGCTCTGCAACTAGCGCATCTTCAGCCTGGACCAAAATCTGAAGTCTGCCTTGAACATCATTGAGCTTTTCTCGCTGACAAGTATTCTCAGAATCAATCAATCTCAGTTGATCTTTGAGCTGTTGAATTGTTGCGACTTGTTCAGCTAAAAGGGATCCATTTGTACTGCCTCCAGACAATGCTTCAAACTCATCCATCAGATTTATTAGATTTTGTATCTGTGACACGAAAGCAGAGCAGTCTACACCAAAGTCAGAAATCAGACGGGCTGCTTCCACCAGTTGGCTCCGCTGGCCAAGAAGAGACTGAATACTAAGTCCTTGAACATGTTGAAGGAAACGGTTAGCAAAATGGTGGGCTGTGCTTGACAGTATATCACTCATATAGTCTTCATTCACCTTCAAGGCAGGGGGTGGACATAGCAGAGCTAGCCAAAGAATCAGCATCCAGTGGCCCTGACTGCATGCCTAAGTGATCTGCAGGAGCTTCTCTGTCCCTTGTCTCTCCCTTGGAAACTGGCTTCGGTGAAGATATGTCTCTTGACTCCATCTGTTCACTAGAGTGTGAGAGAGCATCTGTGTTGAAAACCAGCAAATCTCTTGTTCCTCCATCCCCTTGAGAGTCCTTATAAATAGAACAACACAAATATTCAGCAGGAGAGGAATGGTGTAAACAAAAAGATACCGAGAAAAGGGAACTGTCGAGATGTACAGTTCATACAATATTACCGCAAAATACAAGTTTTACTTAAATATGTAATTAAATGATAAAAGAACTCCAGGTTACTTGATCATAGACCAGCATGAGATTTTAGGAGAATGATATAGTTTTTCCACCAAAATTAGTAAAACAATAAAGTTCTACTATAGATTCTTGGATAAAACAGGAAATTCATTCTGCAATTTTAGCCCACATGGAAATCAATTTGGGTCTCTTTTGTATTGCGTTTCTTGATACATAAATGGGAAATCATCATCATTAAAGTCTTCGGTCTTCCTGTATGTCTAGGATTGACTTTTCAAGTTCTACTTTTCCATTTAATCATATCAAATAGCATAAATGGGCAAATCTCCTTTTGAACTTCCATGGCCACTATGAATGCAACAGAAGCTACATTCAACTAGTAATCTGCTTCCAAAATCCTTCTTGCTCCATAACAACATACTGGATATACATGCCATTCAAACACTCAAAGAACCTTGCAATTTGGACAGCATGCAAAATCCAAATTGAGGCAAAAAATCATGTGATTTTCTTCGCAAGAATATTACATATGCATATATGGTATAAACCTGGATGAAAAATAATTGAAAATATAGAAAAATGGATAGAGATTTCAATTTGAGGACAAATCAAGCCTCTAATAGTGGTTTCAATGAGAGGAGAAACCAACCTCTGAGCTGAAGCTAATTTGGGGAAAATTCTCTGCTGATTTCATTATTCAACTTAGCTAGCCTATAAATAGGCATTCAATACAACTCAAATGGAATGTATAGATAAGGAAATATATAAATTTAACAACTTACTATTTAGCATTGATAAAATGTCCATAATTTTTTTTTTTTTTTACTAGGATCCTATCATTCCCACCTCCATGGAGACAAACCTTATTCTCAAGATTTGGAAAACTTTCCATGTTGCAATATTTGGAATTAAATTCTTCCAATGCAGTAAAATGTCCATGGAGAATGGAGACTTGCATCGACTCTCAATGCAAATTCGAAAACTCAGAAGGTGTTGATTGCAGGCTATGGGCATCAAGGTGGAAACTTGGATGCCTGCCACTGAATGCGCATTGGACCCTGTCTTTGCTTGATAGAGTGAATCAATCAATGTGGCTGAAAAAATCCTAGCATCTTCTAAATGAAAAGTCAATAAAAGTGGTTGAATCAGTTGAAAGGATAGATGAATCCTTTTCATCTGATTGGTGTCAGCAAAGTGAATCGAGTCAAACTCAGCGAGATGGGTTTGAATTTCGCCCTCTCAAGAACGAATATCATCACATTTAATTTCTAAGTTGAGAACTTTCTTCAACGTCTCCCCTGGTTGAAGTGCATCATCACCATTATATTTTTACCACTACCAATAGTTCGACGCAATAACACCATCAGTAGTAGTACGTGCACCACTATCTATTGCTGATTTGTGATTTTTTTTTTTAAACAGGCACAAAAGATTAATATATTAAAGGATAAAAAGGCACTATAAATACAAGGTGAAGGGTCTAAGAGTCTTAAACCCAAGAAGAAATGACAAAAAGAAGTACACATCCATCATAGAAACACAAAAAAACATAAATACAAATCTCCCTAAAACTTATCAAAGAAGCTCAAAGAAAGAAAACGCCCGCGATCGTGGAGTACACCCCATTCTTTACAAGGAAATCCGCCACTTCGTTGGCTGATCTTTTGACTAGCTCAAATGAAATCTCGTGACCTGAACACAATGCCCTTATTTCCCTAACAACTATGATTAGTTTCCAAGGAAGCCATCTCAACCCCTTTAGCCCACTTGATCACATTTGTTGAGTCCCCTTTAATAATTAATTTTCACTACCCACAAGAAATCTACAAGGTCAAAGCTCTCCTAATACCAAGAAATTCTGCCTCATTTGAATCTCTCTGGTCTATAAGCTCAGAAAAAAACAGGAATGATGTAAGTGGAGTCACGGAGAATGCATTCTATTACTGTCGGCCCCAAGTTTACCCCTCACTGCTCCATAAATATTAAATTTATTCACTCCCGACAGGGGGAGGAGACCAGATCACACTAATTTTATTCTTTCTAGGGCCCTCGCTCATGCAACCTTCCCAAGAGCTATAAAAGTCCCTCATTTTATGACCCCTAATTCCTTTCCTGCCAAAATCCAAGCACAAAGTCTATTTAGCATTTTGGAAAATCCCACTTTCCTCATAAGCTTTATTTTTGAAGATACTAGAATTCCTTTTCTTCCAAATAGACCAAAAGATCACCGCTGGAATGGTATTCCAGGAAGCCTTCATCTTAGGGCCGAAGCACGAGAGTACTCAGGTACTCTGCATGTCCTAACGAATACTTTGCGAAGGATAAAGAGGCCTCATCATTAGGTTGTTGAAGGGGTAGATCAACCATTGCCTTAATTGAAAAGGCCCTTGAAGAGCTCCAGTCCAAATTAGCTCATCCTCCTCTTCCCTAGAGATAGGAAATTCTCTTAAAATAGCTTTCATCTCTTCGAAGCTCTCTTGCTTAAAATCCCTCAAATTTCTTCTAAAATTGAACTCCCAAGTCATAAGGCCCTCTTCCACCTTGTAGCAACCCTGAACTTTGGCTTGTCTATTCCTAGCTATCCTATAGAGTCTAGGATAAACATCTTTTATAGGTCTTTCCCAAATCCAAGGATCTATCCAAAAGAGGCTCGTCTACTTTTCCTACAATAAGTCTTAGTTTTTCTTTAAAGATGCTACCCACCCGGCCTTCTACCCTTTCTAATCTCCACCACGCCTTAATTAGCTGTGATCCTAACTTTTCAACATTTTCCCTCAAGTATCATTTTAATTAGCTGTGATCCTTTATTTGCGAGCTTTTTTTGGAAGAACCTTCATTGCCATGTGATCAATGTGTAGCTTGATAGCGCCCATTGACTCTTTTAGGTCCAATAAGATGCCGAACATGTCACAAACAACCACCTCAAGTTTCTCAATTTGTAGTGTCTCCATGCATAGTAAGGATGCCAATAGAAATAGGTGTAAAAGTTTTTTTTTCTTTTTTCTTTCTTTTTTTTTTTTTTGGATATATAAGGGTGTGTTTGAAAAAAGAAAATGGGTGTAAAAAGTTTTTTTTTTTTTAAATAAAGGTGAAACAGGTTTTAAGGAGGTTAAAAAATGTGAAAAGGGGTCTACAAAAGGTACAGTTAAAAAAGATTTAAAGTTAAAAAATGTGAAAGAGGGTGGGGTTTGCTTAAAAAGAAAAAGGAAGAGAAGAGAAATGGGCTTACAGATTAAATATATATTTTTTAATTAAAGGGTAGGGTGGGGTTCTGTAGGGAAAACAAAGTAAAGAAGGGCGACTAAGCATTAAAGTAGTAGAGAATCACGATGTGTACTACAGAACGTCATAGATCTCGGCATAGATTGTGGCAGGAAATAGCGAGCCTCACGATGTGTGTTAAGAAGGCAGCAGTAGCAGGTTCGTGAGAGGATAGAAACTAAGGTGGAAGTGGATCTTGGCCTGGTGAGGGTGTAGGCGAAGAAGGCGCAAGAGGGTCGATAAGGGTAGAGGAAATGGATTGAGGGCAGGCGATGAAGGGAAAAGGAGAAGGTCACAAAAGGACAACACAAGTAATGGTGCAAACAGCGGCAACAAAGCAAATGCCAGAAGCCAGTGCTGACAACTTTTGTGCTTCTATTCTTCTTCTTTTTCTTCTTTTTAAAAAGGGCGGAAGGCAACAACAACGACAACAACAATAGCGGAAGTAGAAATGATAGTAGTCGTGATGGCTACCAACTCAAATATACCACATTGTCAAAGGCCACTGAATTGGGTTGATTCACAAGTAACATTATTTCTTTTACTTTAATTAGTTAATTATTTATATGGGTGTTTGGTATTTTTTTTTTAAAAAAAAAAGGAGAGCTTATAAATGAATCTCTCATCTCCTCCCCTGTACTTGCCCACCCACTGTTTAAGAAAATGCCAATAAGAGATGATGGCCTACCTTTGGCTGATTTCTTGCTGTCTCAAAAACCAGCCATGGAATCTACTTTACCACTCCTAGTGTGTTGTATTTCTATGTAAGACTTTCCTCACCTACCTTCTTAATCAATGAGTATCTTATTTGAGCCTAGCATGTAAGTTAAGCCAATAACACTGCTTAAACCGATTTAAATGAGTGGGTCTTGCTGTCCATGGGCAAACTCAGTTATACTTAACTAAGTCCAAAAATCTTAAGATGTGTTGCTGTTGGAAATTCCATTCATAGTTCCTATTGCTTCGGCCAAATTTAAACGGACCTGTGCTTTAAGTTAAACCAGAATGCAGGACTGTTTTGGCTGTCCTTAACACCCAACAACCACATTTTTGTTACATATCAGGTCCAGTTTTTGGACAGCTCCTAAACTAAGATTTATGTCCACTATAGACAACTTAGGGGCTGAATTTCATAGGCTGATATACTTAGTTTTAATAACTTAATAACTAACTCTAAACTTTGAACAAGACCTCATTGATGGAAGTAACAACATTAGATCTAGAAACTAAGGGCAATTGATTTAATTAAGTTTAATAATAGTGTTGTGATGTTTTGTCATACATGAAAATGACCGAAGGATTCGAGGGTGACTTAGGCGTTGTACGTGCCGTTTCGTAAACCACCCCTTCACTGATTTTCGTCAATCAAGTAGGTGTTCCTACATTGTTGAATGCACTAGAGTGATATTATGTGTAGTTCCTCTATTATTATGAATAGCCAATGGATATACTTTAAAAATTATGAATTGCAATGGAATCCTTGAAATTGTATGAGTAGATTCTTCTATGTTATTGAAGCATGCTGAATAATGATTTGGATGATGAGAGTATATTTTGTGAAATGATGGCATGTGGAATATGTGAATCACTGATTCACTTTGAAAGAACTTGACTATGATATGATGAGTTATGGTTAAATGTGATACTTAGGAATGTAGACTATTCTGTAATATAGATGTATTAATAAGTGAGATCATGTAAATGGAATGTGATTTTGATTTAATTACCTTTGACTATATGATATATGTTTTGGAAAGAATTGAGGATGTATAAATGAAATGAAAATGGCACCTACATTCATATACCTCATGCATGTGACATGGGGTAGGATTTGCATTAGTTGGAACCAAGCTTTGGACTTGGGTATGAAATAATGATAGAAATTGATGAAATTGAACAAATTGTTGTATATTGGCCGTGTCCACTGTTTCAGAAAATATGGGTGTTGATTTGGGTCATAAGAGCTCCAGGGTCAGAAGAAGTCCCGAAACCTGCGCAGGCGTATGGGAGATTGGCGCTCCCCCTGTTAGTCTCGGTTAAATGTCAGTATAGGGTACAACACCCTGTCGGTTGCCCCCGAAAATGTTGCGGACACATGTTTGGCCAAAATATAAACCATTGATGTGACAAGAACTGTGGTTGAGAATGGAAGATGGAGATGGTTGCATTGATCATGACATTCATGGCATGACATACATGTTTATGATGATTTGAGTATGAAATGTCTAATTTTCGTAATTGAACATGAGTATGAGTTGTCAATATTGATTAAGAATTAAGAATTGCACCATTGTATATAATGTGGGCTTATAACCATGGAAAATGCATGAATATGTGTATATGATACCTAAGTTATAACACTCATCTGTGCAACCCCCCCTTCCCCTTGATCGGAATTACCTACTGGGCGCGTTGACTAAGCCCATAATTTCCCCCTCTAGATGAAGGTGCAGCACAAGGAAACGGAGCAGAACCAAGTGGCAGTAGAGCGTGAGCAGTTGGATAAGAAGAAAAGATATTTTGATCTGGTTTATTTTGATCATAGATGAGATGTATTTTGTAAGAGTAATATTTTGGGAATGTAATAATTATAACTCCTAGACTCATTTACTTTGTTGTTGATTTGACATGTTGACTCATGAGAGACTCCATACTTTGCTATTCATATAGATCTTGGATAAATATAATGTAATTTCCACTGCTTGTTCTAAGTAAGTGTGTAAAGAATATCATAGACAAAAGTTTATGCACACACTATGTTGGGCCAGTCGAGGTCCTGAGTCTTTGAATTCGGGATCGACTCGCGTCGTGGCAACCCCGTCCCTTTTTCTCTATGTTCAATATTTCAAAAAAAAAAACTCTGATTGTAAGCGTTGGGAAAAGGGCAGGGCGCCACAAGCAAGAGGATTTAAAGCTACTCTGAGATGCTTCGAGGTGGTATCCAGACTGAGAATCATATATGGGAAGAGCACTTTGATTGGTATTAATGTAGATGAAGACGTTCTCAAGGGTTTAGCAGAGGAGATTGGGTGTAGCATTGGAAGGTTACCCCTTATCTATCTTGGATTACCAGTTGGTGGGAATCCAAGACTTGAGCAATTCTGGGCTCCAGTCATAGAAAAGATTGAGAGGAGATTAGCAGGATGGGGAAGAGATATCTATCCATCGGTGGGCATCTTAATCAAATCAATGTTGACGAATTCCCCAACTTACTATCTCTCCTTGTTTGAGATGCCGAAAGGGATACTGAGGAAAATAGAACAACTCTTTAGAAGCTTCCTTTGGGGAGAAAAGGACTCGAATAGGAAGGTACACCTTGTGTCTTGGGAAGAAGCAACCTAAATCAAAGAGAGAGAAGTTTTGTGGACCCGGGTGTTGACAACAAGATATGGGTTGGAAGATAGGAATGGGTGGGTGCTAAGTGATAATGTTGAGAAATGTGGGTCACCGATTGTCAAGGCATGATGGGGAGAAAAGGACTCGAATAGGAAGGTACACCTTGTGTCTTGGGAAGAAGCAACCAAATCAAAGAGAGAGAAGTTTTGTGGACCCGGGTGTTGACAACAAGATATGGGTTGGAAGATAGGAATGGGTGGATGCTAAGTGATAATGTTGAGAAATGTGGGTCACCGATTGTCAAGGCATGATGGGGACTATGCCAAGGTAGACTAAAGTCTGGAAGGTTATTCAAGGATAATGTTACAAGATTGGTTGGTAGAGGGGATAGGACTTTTTTCTGGTTAGATATTTGGTTGGGTGATAGGCCCCTCAAGGAGGTGTTTCCTAGATTATTCTGAATTTCTCAAAACATGAATGCCCTAGTACAGGATTACTATCAGATTGAGGGTCAAAATATCTCTTGGAACCTGGACTTCAGACGTGAATTAAGATCCTTCGAAATGAGGAGTTGGGAGGAACCCTAAACCCAATTGAAGGAATTCCCTGTGTCCCTTCAAGAGGAGGATGAACTTCTTTGGACAGGAGACTTTTCTGGCACATTTTCAAATGGTAAAGTTAAGCCTGGGGCAACAACACATTGAAAATTCATCCTCTAGATTACCTTGGAATGGTTCGGCTCCCCCAAGTGTTCAAGCTCTTGTGTGGTGCACACTAATGCGTAAGATACTTACGAGATTGGAACTCAAGAGAAGGGGTTTGCTAAGGGATGGGGTGATCTTAGTTGCCCCCCATGTCACCACCTGGAGGAAAACACTGATCGCCTATTTGTTAGGTGTCTTATCGCTAGGAGCCAGGTGGGTAAAATTTGCGAATCTCTGAGGTCTCTTGGGTTTTTGGTTCGAACTACATAGGGATTGTGGAGTCTTGGGTATTATCGAAACTTAGCACAAAGAAGAAGGTAGCTCGGCTCACGGTTCCGGCTGCAATATTGTGGACTCTATAGAAAGATAGAAATGCGATAATTTTTAAAGGAAAGTCAAGTGAGATCAATGACCTCTTCCAAAGGGCTAAGTGGAGGCTTTGTGTTTGGCTCCTCTCTGGAATAGGCTTCAAGGGTCTTAAGCCAATGGATTTCATCTCGTCTTGGGAGGAGTGCATGAGTGGAAATTCCAGACATCTAAAGAGAACCGTTAATTGAGATCCTCCTCCTCATGGTGTAAAGAAATTTAACGTGGATGGGAGCTGCTAGGGGTAAACCATGGCCAGCAGGCATAGGTGGAGTTCTTAGGGATTGTAGGGGGGAAACTGAACTTGTTTTCACAGAAGATGTAGAGATTAAAGACTCAAATAAGGCAGAACAACTTAGTATTAGGAGGGCTTTGACTATCTGGAGAATTTATGGGCAAGGTCCACTTGTCATAGAAGGGGACTCAGCAAATGCAATTAAATGGGTTAAGGGACTTAAGCGTCCTCCATGGAAGTTGATTATCTTAGCTAGGGAAATTAAGGGTTTAGCTGAGGGAATGGAGGTCTCTTTTGTTCTAGTGAGTCGCATAGGCAAATGGAGTTGAGAATTTCTTCTCTAAATTTGGAGTCAACAACTCAAACTCTGGGGTCTTCCTCCTTTGAGCTTGGGGAGTTTTGTATAGAGTTCTTATGTGTTGTTGCTTGGGGTTTCTCTCTCTTGTTTTTGTTGTGTCCCTTTGGAGTTGGTTTTCTTATTTAATGAAATCTTTTTATACCGCTAAAAAAAAAAGCATTTTCCGATCAAACTTCCTCCCCCTTTGTGGATCTTGACAAGGGGTGTATTCACAGTATTTCATGTCACAAGGTGGGAAGTTGTTGGCAGCAGCTGAATCATTGATAACTACCTGATGATGGGCTTGGAAATCTAGAGAGACAGCTGATGGTAGACGGGAGTGGGAATTGGTTTTTGGGGAACTGGCATCACAATCAACCTTGTTGATAATTTCAGAATTTTCAGATGCAGAAGGGCTAGCATTTTCCCAGTCCCCCAGTGCATAGAAGAGAACACAGAGAATGCCAACGCCAAGGAGCCAGGTGAGACGCTTCCCTTTTGGTTCCATCTGATGATGTTTGGGAGATCCACTGTATTCTTTCACCATAACCTGCACAAGTGCACATAGATAAGCATAGAGGAAACTTCAAATTTTCAAGTAAGCGTCTGGATGTTACCCAAATTTCCAGTAGTTTGAATATTTAGGTAAAACAGAAAAGATTATTATCCATTCTACTAACAGTTCTGGAGAAGTACAACCCAAAAGCCCCACCAAGGAGGACGCCAAGTGCATTTTCACCCCAAATAAATATCAGAGATGGTAATTATCCTGACAGTTGGTGGAAATTTCAGGGAAAAAAAGTCATATTGAACGAGGAATCCGAATTTTGCAGTGGCACAATTGACAGTAAAAGTGCATGTATCCATTCAACCAAAATGTTCATGCCACTTGCAACTTACAGGAATTCAAACGAATCTCATGTCAGTTTGGATGCAAGGAAATGAAAGTAATTTTTTGAAAAAATAACCATCTAAAAAAAGGGTTAATTGGAAATGTAATCAGATGAAATGGAGGAGATAAAAATGTAACAATTCACATAGATCGTGAACACAGAGGCCTCTTGAGAGAGAGAGAGAGAGAGGATGTAAACATGGAAGATGGTTATATCCAGTAGAAGCAAATCAGAGACCCAACTGTGTTATGTTTAATCACTAACAATACAACCACTACAAAATAGAGTACAAAATAGAGTAAGAACGACAAAACCAAGAACAGTACAGAAAGGCAGAGTCTTCATAAATGGATTTCAAGAGAGTAGTACAGAAAGAGAGTTCCTTGAATTGACATGTAGTCAAAAAATTCCAGAACCAGATGCATGACTCCTCTTTATCTCATCCAGCCTTGACATTTTCTGCGTCCCATGTAATTCAACCCACAACCCCAACTTCATCACTCAACCACCCAAGCCATAACCACCAACTACTTTAGCCATTAATCTAACAGAATAACTTCCCTCTAAACTTGCCAAGCTCACCCCAGCCAGCCCTTGCCCACACCACTACTAGCTCAGCCTCTCGAAAGTCAGAATTGTTCCCACCCTAGTACACACCCATCATGTTTTTTGCACCACCTAATGTCCACCCCTGACAGCCCTTCATCCCCCACATTTGCAGTCACGCTTAATGCTGCTTAGATTTGCCCCTTCCATACCTTTACTGCTGTTGTCGCCCCTTCCTGTTAGAGCCCCGGTTTATCCGTGTCTCCTCGTTGTCAATTCCGTGAACATGTCTAAGACCTTGCCTTGGATGTTCGTATTGGAGGATCGCTTGAAGACCATGAAAGATATGTTGACCGCCGAGGATCTCTCCGATGTTGTGGCAACCAAACAGGTAAATCAGACCATAAGTGACTTTAGGTTGGGTTTAAAATGTTAAATCTTAAATGTTAAAAATTAATCAAAATCTAAAATCCAAAGCCCAGTCAAAATCTATAGAGTGTAAGTTCGACTAGTCAAGCAGATTCAACCAGTCGAAAGGCTTATCGAATTCTTTGTGGACTTTGCGCCGTTTTGGATTTGACAAGTTGACTCAAATGACCTGTGTTAAGTTCTAATGTGAATTCGACAAGTCGACCATGTTCGACTGGTCGAGAGTCCTGTTTTATTCTTTTTGTCCTTTGCATTTGATGACTCTCTAGGGATCGACCAGTCGACCATATTAGACTGGTCAAGTAGACTTCTTGGAAAACTTATTTTCGACCCTTCGAAAATCTTCGACCCATCGAGACCATCAACTTTAAAAGACCTGTCATCGTGTGTTTTTCGACATGTCGAGAAACTCACCCTTCAGCTGTAACACCCCGGATCTTCCTTAGCTTATAAATTTATTGGATGGGCCACTTGGATTACAATTTAATTGAATTTGAAATTAAAAAGTTGAGATGGACATTAGATGGGCAAGGAAATTGGTCAATTACCCAATTAAGACCCAATGGGTCATGGGTGATCTTGATTTAAAGAAATAATTGGTGAATTAGATCATCATACATAAATTACATAATAAGAGGGGATAATGGAATTAAAATAATGAAATAAAACTGGTATATGGAAGTTTGAAAAATAATTGGGTAAATTTAGTTAAGTTAGTTGAAATTGGATAAGTTGGTGCATTTAATGCATTAAAGTCCACCTCATCAAGTGAGGTGGCATGTGGGTGATGTGGCATTGCCATGTGGCATTCATGTCATCACATGGAAGCCAACAAAGCAAGGATGCCACGTCATCAAGTGAGGTGGAAAGTAGAATTGAGGTGGCATACAAGTGGAGGTGACTCACCAAGTGACATGGCCAGAGTGGAGACCCAAGTGACATGTGGAGACCAAGTCACCACATGCATGGTCGACCATGGCATGGGTTGACTTGGTCAATCACTTTTGAATTTTAAATTTTGAATTAGGGTTTTGCTTAAGATGGGAAGATGAAGGATAAGATGGAAGGCTATGATTTCATCTAAGGGAAGATCAAAGGTGGAGATTAAAAGTTGGGGTATCTTGTCTAGGTACATTATACCTAGACACTTGGGAACCTAAGGGTCTTCACCTCAAAAGCCATGAAGCCACTCTTGGGAAACTAAGGGCCTCCTTGGTTAGTCCAACCAAGGAGATTAAGGCTTTAATATAAAAACCCAAACCAAAGGGCACTCCAAACCCCTTGGCCGACCCCTCCTCTCTTGAGCAAGGATTTTCTTTCCACTCCTCTCCTCTCTCTCCCACATCTACCTCCATACACTTGAAGACTTTGAAGAACAATGAAAGGAGAAGAAGAATTAAGGAAGAAGAGAAAGGCCAAAAGAAAAGAAGGAGATTGAAGAGCCAAAGAGGAGGAGCAACTCATTGAAGGCAGGTATGTCTAGACTTAATAAAATGGGGATTAATCTAAGGAAACCATGGGTTCCATGTTGGTTGGAATGAATGGCCAAAAATGTTATAAGGCCATAGAGTTGGAAATCCATTCAAAGGATGGTTATGGGTTGAAACAAAACAGCCATAAGATTAATCCGGATCATCATGGATTCGGCCATGATATGGTCAAATCCATGGGTCTAACATTTTAAGGGTTTTGATGAATCCTTGTTAAGAACTTGTAAGAGGGAGGAATAAATCTTAGAAGAAGAAGCCGTATGTGGGTCCCACAAGTGACGAAGCGAGGCTAAAGCCTTGTAGATGCGGAATCACGACAGAGACGACTGCTGTAATAGAGCAAGAGGGAGAGATTGAAGAGTGATATCCAACCAGATCCACCTGAAAAAAGAACCCAGATGAGGGTGAAAACGTCCCAGACAGCAACTTGGAGAAGAAATCAACAGACAGAGGGGCCCACCAGGGATGAGAGGAGGGACCCATAATGGGATTGAATCCTGCTGCAGGCGCGACTGGGATGGAGGAGGACCAGGAAGCATAGGTTCAATCTGCAACCAGATCGAAGGAAAAAACAGAAAAAAAGGGTTCAGGCGTCCCAAGGGACAAATCTGTAGAACAGCAAAACAAGGGGCCCACCTGTGATGAAAGGTGGGAACTTCCCTTTCAATGGAGGCCTAAGGCAGGGGCGAAACCAGAGAGGAGAGGTCGAAGGTAGGAAAGTCCGAGAATCAGTCGATCGAAGCAGCAAACCAGCGAGGTGATATCCATGAGCGAAAAAAAAAGAAGGCCGGAAGATAGATCTGCTAGAAAACCCACTGAGCCAGCACGAAATAGAGATCCAACCTTATGGATGGATTCCTCTATCAAAAACGACAGGGAAGGAGGGATCTCCGACGACAGAACCTTCGCCGGTGACGATGATTGTCGCCGGGAAAAAAATGGTATAGAAGGTGACACCTAAATCAGAGAAGAGATTTGAAATGTAGGTCAAGGACCTTCGTTGGCTGATACCATCTAGAAAAGGAGAATCAAAATAAAGAAAAGAACAAAGAAAGAATGTTGAAGGAGAGAAAATTATCTCTGTTAATGTATTGATTATGTCTTCCTCTTAGAGGATACAATGTTAAATAGAAAATATAGAGACAATCTAGGGAACAAAAAAGGAAATACAGTAAGTGTATCCTAATTACAATCTATTATGTTGACCTTCAATATACATTAAATCTAGACATATAACTAGGGCCCACATCACTAGACGTGTGGGTCCCACAACAAATACATCTTTAATAAATCCTAATATATCTCAACACTTTCATCATCTAGTGTGGAGAATCTAACTGAATTAATGCATTTCATTGAACTCCATATAATTTGATCCATCGTTGGTTTGAATTTGAATTGTTCAACTTTTCAGAACTCCTTCCATGGGCTCATTGGAGCCTTTTCAATCATTCAGTGGTGCTCTGGGGTGAATAGATTTGATCTCAGAAGTATTTAAGGTATTCTCGTAGTATATAACTTATTTGGCCCTATATTGTCCTCTTTTTCACGCAAAACCCATTCCCAAGGACTGTTTGCTGCTATTTGTCTATTAACTCCATCTAGACCATGTTTAGTATGTCATGGCAACATGGGGTTCCTCTATCCACAATCTTTCTAGGGAGTAAAACTCCCATCCCTATGTACGATTTCTTGGTGCTTAGAATACAGTTTGGGTGACTGAGGCTGTTTGCAAGAATTTAGTTTACTTTTGAATTGCTTTAATTAGTCAATCAACTAATGGCTGAAGAGGGTCAATGTAGTTTGGGTTCTACAGTGAACAATGTAACGAACAACTCCACCAATCATGATATTTCACAGAGGATCAGTCTTATCAGAATAAAAAGACTTTCAATGGTAAGAATAATTCCAATAGTAGCTTCCACAATTGAGTCCAAATCAACTCTTCTTAATTGGCATTATACATTGCATATACAATATACTTAACAAATAAGAAGAGGGTAGTCACAAGAAACCATGAGAGAAACCAACAACTGAAATCTCCCGAGAGGGAGAGAGAGATCACTAACCTGTTCCAGGGTGGAGAAAGCAGGTAGAACCAAGGCGGGGAGCGAGAAGGGGCAGGCGAAGGAAGATGGCAAGAGGTAATGGCAAAGATGAGTGGGGGAAGGGCGCCGATCACCGTGTTCGTGGCCAACTTGCCGACCCAACGACTCGGAATTGGCTGTGGGACTACTTCCGTCGGTGGGGAGTGGTCAGAGACACATTCGTACCCAAGAAGAAGGATGCCTCAGGGAGAGTGTTCTGCTTTGTTAGGCTTCAAATTAATCCTGCCCACTTCTAGAGAAAAGAACTCAATCCTCAAATGTAAGTATGAGACAGAAGCTGGTAAAAAATCTTTCCCTCTTAAAGGAAATGGTGACAGGGGCACATGGTCGAAGAAGCGCATGGAATCAGCTCCTTACCATGGTCAGAAATGGGTAGACGTGGTGAGAGGGCTATCCAAGAATGATGGCTTTGGTTCACAGGAGGAGGTAAGGAAGTTGAAAGCTGATAATCGGGTTATCGAACTGATGACAGACCCAGGGGAGCAGAAGTCCATAGGTGATGTGGGCTTTCCAAAGCGGTGGTAATATCCACAGTTGGTAAGTTTTCCCATTTGGAACTACAACAGCTTCATGGAACAGAGTGGCTTCTCTGAAGTCCGGATATCATTGTTGGGAGAGGGGTGCTACTTAGTGGCTCTGAAGGAAGATTCGGACGTGAAGGAACTGCTAAAATTAGACTTGAAGACTGGTGGGGTGAGAATCCTAGGGAGATAGAGTCAGTCCCAATTCAGACACACCAGAAGGGTACGGGTTCAATGCTTTGGTTTTCCTCTTCAGGGATGGAACTAGAACCTGGCAGAGGTGGCTGAAACAAACCTAAATAGAAAGCACTGCTCTTCCTTTAATCTTCTGCTGGAGGTTGGAATCCACGAGCAGCTACCATCCATGGCTTCACTCCTTAATGATGAGACATTCAGGATATCGATACGAAAGACAACAGACAGCATGGCTTTCCAAGAAGACAATCCGGCACCGGAATCGTCGTCGGAAAATCCTCTTCTTTCGTCGGAGAGGGAGAAGACCCAGCCTTGCTTCCGCCACATGGCAAGCATGCTCCAGGATCACAAACTTTGAAGACCCAACTATCACTGCTTCCGCAATGTGGCGAGCATGCTCCAGGGTCAGAAGAATTGACCGTTGAGAAGGGTAGGGAGTCTCGAGGAAAAGAAGGAAAGCTGGTAGGAGGGTAGAAGACCGAGGAAGAGAAGGAAGTAGCAAGGCACAGGATTGGCCGTCTTTGGCGACTAATGGAAGGAGCTATTCAAAATACCTATCGCTGAGAGTCGAAGGGTCTGCAGAGGTCTCTGCTTCTAGAAGCTGCATTTGGAGAGAGGATCTTATCACTCTTAAGTCGCTCCGTCAGGTCTGGACCATCTCTTAGACCCGGCCCAATTGTATCCCGCCCAACCCAACAGGCAGAACCAGATCCAACTAAGAATGTTGGCCTAGCCCATTCTGCCATCTTGTCCGAGGCCCAGACTCAGAACTTGGATCAGATACGTTTCAAAACGCAAGGCCCAGTTCTGGAAAAAATTAAAGCCAAAGCAACTCAAAAGAAAGAGGCCCAAGAAAAAAACAAAAAGAAAAAAGAAGAGGCCCATCAAAAGGGAACCTGTTAAACAACAACCACCTTCTGTCGCAGGAAAAAAAAAAACAAAAAAAGGAAAAAAGAAAAAGCAAAGGACTTGTGTGATTCTAAGCTGGAAGAAGGGGAGATCTGTGACAGGAAAATCTTGTTGAGGCTTAGGCAAGGAGACAACTATACAAAAGAAGATGGACATGCACTCCGGTGGCTATTTGGCGATATAATGAGGGAGGAGGAAGACAGGGCTGCCCCAAACCAGGATCCAGCAGAGAAGATCTTGAGGAGACGTGGCTACTCAGAGGTAGACAGAGAGGAAATTCTAAAAATTGGGAGGGCCTTAGGGATTCAATTCAACTCAGAGAAGGACGCTGAGAGAGCGTTGAGACAAATAGAGGATAGGGATAGGTCCTCCTCAAGAAATCCTCCAGGTCCTCCAAAAAATCCACAGCAGCATCTCTTCTGTATATTCTTAAAAATCTTTTACAGCAGAAGAAACAGGTTACAAAAACGAAAGGGGACACAAGTCAAAGCTCAATGAAGATCTTGACCTGGAATGTAAGAGGCTTGGGAATGCAGGAGAAAAGGGGAGCAATCAGAAGACTCATTAGAATGTACAAGGTTGACATCTTGCTAATTCAAGAATCAAAGAGGGAAGAATCTCGGTCTCGGACACATTGTTGTGAGAGATGAAGCAGTGCTAAGTGCATTTGGATAAACCTCAAATGGCAAGTGCTTTGAATAATCACTCTGTTGTAAGGTTGGGGCATCATGAGAATCAGAAACAGCATTTGGTAGGACACTCTTGTTGTACCTTTCCTGGTCCAAACTGAGTGGGAATTATGCAAGAATCCCACATAATTTATTTTCAAATTGATGTGCCACTCCAAACACAATATAATAGATAGTATAGGATACCTATTTGTTTCTATATGGGTGTTTTGAAAAACTTGTGGTCTAGACTCTAGAGTATGTAAAAATCCATCCAGAGTATGGAACTCCGAGCTCTGAGAAGGAAGGGATTGATTGAGGCAAGGTGGTCTCAAAATGGCCCAGGCCACAAGTTGTTATTTGAGTACCAGTGTCTACGGGGTCATGGTTATATATTATGCAAATCTCCAAAGCACCGGTGCTCAAGTAATAATCTGCTCACCCCTATTTGGGGCCACCTAGGCCCATGTGGATGCAAGGATGGTCTTGGCTAGAATAGGATGCCTATAAAATGATCACAATGATTGGACAAGTGAAGTCATTTTTTAGGGGCGCAAAGATTTAATTTTATCCAATCAAGGAAATTCACAAGGTTATATATAACTCAGATTGGAGTCAAATTGGGAAAGACATGATTCATGAGGGGTAGGTGAGTGTGAGCGGAAATGTGTGGAACCCACATGCCTAGAGCCATAAGTTGTTATCCAAGCTTGCAGGCTGGAGTACATCCAAATACATTCAGAATATTAAATATAAATAAACACATACATATATATATATCATATAAGCATAAAAATTATACCACTGAGCCTGACTTTACATCAAGATCACCCTGGGTTTGTATATCTCCGTTGCCTCGATCATCTAAAACCCGTAAATCTCGTATTGCTTCATCAAATTTGCAGTCCTTAGATAAAATTAAAAATAAATCAGTAATAAGGAAGTGAACAAAGCAAAGAAAAGTTAACAATGTTACATAGTAAAGTAATTGTTCTATTACATAAGAGGAATGGTTTTTGCAGTAAGTATATCAATCAAAAGAGTTTCAGCAAATGCCATCTCAAGATTGGAGACCTGGAGCAGTGCAAAGGATTGCATTGGGATTAACACCTACTTGCAAGTGCTTTGAATATTTGCCCAATGTATATCCATTATGCACTATGAGGAAGCACAGAAATCAAAATCCACATAGGTGTGATATTATTGTAGCACCTTTCCTGGTCCAAACTATTGCTAGCGGGAAATCCAGAAAACATTTAGCATCTTATGTACTTTCCACTTTCCATACTGTTCCAGATATAACAGAAACTAGAAGTGGAAATGTCAGAAAGAATTCCATTAATTATGCTTTCTAATTGGCATACTGCTCCAAGCACAAATTATTTCTGTTTAAATATAGAAAGCTGGCAGTCTGGAGTATGCCAAAATTCATCCAAGAAGATGCTGTTCACTAGAACTTATACCACTGAGCCAGACTGCACACTGAAGTCACCCTGGTCTGGAGACTCTCCCTCAAAAAGCATTGACGACGAAGATGTGCCCTTTAACTCCATTGGTTCACTAAATTGAGAGAGAGTTTCTGCATTAGAAACCGATAAACCCCCAATTGCTTCATCTACTCTGCAGTCCTTTTCAATGGAAAAACATACAAAATCAGTGATGAAAGGGGAAAAAAAAAAGGGATTTTCCTAAAAGGGACCCTACCCTTTTGAGTTTATTTGAAAAAAAAAAAAAAAAAAGAAGTCCACAAGTTTTCCATAATTCTGATAAAAAAACTTAACTTTTGATAAGAATTTTAAAAAGGCCCCTTGACTATGTTGATTAAAGGTCAACTTACTTTTGTAAATTATTTATTCTTATAGCACATAGTTTAAACCATGTGAAGTATTAAATTAAGTCCTCATGAGAGAGTTTTTTTCACCCATTTCCCTTTTTTACATTAATTATAAGTAAAGCACTTGGTATACTTCTAATTTGATCATAATCAGAGCTAATCTAACCATTGGATTGAAAATGTGATTGTTTGTTATCTTTGGTTTTTTAGCCTTAAAAGCTAATACTCTTGATTGCCTAATTTAGTTGATTTTTGAGATGCTAGTAATCCATAAAAAAACTATCTTTTAATCAACTTGCTCAATAAATCGAATTGACAACCAAGTGAGCCCTACAACATGAACCTAAAAAAATTCTCAAAGAAAAAATAAATTTCTTATTAATGAACTAAGGTGAAGGGGATTTTTTATAATTTTTACTAAATATAGGGGCCCTTTTAGAACTATGGAAAGCTCAGGGGATTTTTTCAAATAAACTCAAAATATAGGTGCCCTTTAAGAAAAAACGCAAAAAAAAAAAAAAAAATTGAACAAACAAGCAAAAGATGCAGTTTCATTATAAACTAGGTGTTAAATTGTGCAAAATGCAAATGCTATCACAAGATCCTGAAGCAATGTCAGGGAGTTTCAACCAGATAAACCCTTAGTTTAATTGTCCATCTGTTTTACGTTGAGGCAGCACAGAAATCAGAAACCACATTGGGCAGACATTATTATTGTACCTTTCCTCGTCCAGACTACTAGAAGCAGGAAATTCAAAAAACAATACCTATGCAATCTGGTTTCCACATTCCATACCACACCAAATACAGCTGAAACTTCTGCAAAAAGGAAATTAAGAAAGAATACCAGCCAACTTGATTTCCAATTAGAATGGATGGTTCTGTTTCTGTTTAATTGTATGGAATGTGGAAAACAATACCTATGCAATCTGTTTTCCACATTCCATACCACACCAAATACAGCAGAAACTTCTGCAAAAAGCAAAATAAGAAAGAATACCAGCCAACTTGATTTCCAATTAGAATGGATGGTTCTGTTTCTGTTCAGATAGAAAGATACAGTCTAGAAGTTAATTCAAATGCATCTAGAAAAAGAAATATATGCTTGATTGACACTAAAACCTATACTACTGAATCCAACTCTATACGACAGTCACCATGGTCTAGAATCTATCCATCTAAACTCCACCTGTTTGCTATACTGAGCAAGAGATTCCTCATTGAAACCTGTAAATCTCTCATTACTTAATCTATTTCACAGTCCTTATCAACTGATCGACAGAAAACAGTCAGCAACAAAGAAACAATTTAGTTGAACAAAAGTGAGAAATAGATGAAAGTATGTCCCCTTATGCATTGGTGTTCTAGTACATAAGAGGAATGATTTTTTTTTTTTTCTAATAACTTTAGTTCTATGAAATAATTGCATATACATTAGATGTTCTATTACACTCGAAGATTTTTCTAATAAGCAATTCTATCAAATAATTGCAGCAAATGCTGCCTCAAGATTATGTAGCAGTGAAAACTAAGAGCTTGCAGAGCTGTTGTGGAGAAACCACTAGTTGGATGGTTGAAGCTTAATGTCAATGGTGCAGATAGGGAGAAGCCTGGGCTGGCTGGGGTGGGAGGACTGTAACATGATCATGGTGGAGAGGAGATGGGAATTTTAACTGATTGGAAGCAAGAGACATATGAGGCAGAGCAGTGGGCAATCAGGAGGACTTTTGAGTTGCAGAGAGAAAGAGAGGAAGGTAAGCTAATTGTGGAAGGGAACTTGGCCAATGAAATTGATTTGGGCCAAGAGGAGGAAGCCCCCTTGGAAACTCACAGGGATGTCAGATATTAGGAGACTAGTAATAAGGAGGGATAGAGAGGAAGGTAAGCTTAATTGTGGAAGGGGAGTGAGCCAATGCAATTGATTGGGCTAAGGGGAAGAAAAAGCTCCATTGGAAATTGATGAAGACCATTAGAGACATTAGGAGACTAGTAATCAGTAGAGATTTGGAGTAGCGGAGAGATAAAGGGGAAGGTAACTTAATAGAGAAAGTGGACTCAGCCAATGCAATTGATGGAGCAAGGGGTAAGAGGAAGCACCCTTGGAAATTGATGGGAATCATCAAAGACATTAGGAGACTAGTGAGGGGTTTGGAAGTTTCAATCATACATGTGAAGAACTTGGCAGACAGGAATACAGATTTATTGACTAAAGTGGGGTTGGAAAGAGCAGATTCTTTTGTTGGTTTTCTGTGATGTTCTTTTGGTTTTATACTCATACATGTTTTATAGTATATCCCTCTTATACTGTATGCATAACCTCTTTGGATTTCTTGGATTGATACAAAGGTTAATCTTTCAGGGGAAAAAAGAAAGCAAAATTTTGCATTGGTATACACCAATAATACCAAGTGCTATGAATATTTTAACTGACCTTGTTGCTGCTCTAGATTTGAAGCAGCATGGAAAACAAAAGCCACACTGGACAGGATAATGTTATTGCAACTTTCCTTGCCCAAAATATTAGCAGTGGGAAATTCAGAAAACAGGGCCTATCTAAACTGTTTTTCACTTTATGTGCTGTTCCCAAGAAAACAGAAACTCAGCAGGGAAATTCAGGAAAAATGTACCCCCTAATTTGCTTTCCAGTTCCAGTGCCACTTCCAAACAGACTGAAGGGTGACCTTGTATTCTTTCAAATATTCAAAATGCACACATTCTGTATTACTCTAAAGGGGCATAAACTTCACCTCGATAACCTCATAACACTTAAAAACAACTGAGTCTAACTACAACAAATTGACATCAAGCTAATATATGTCAAAGTTCTACCTCAGAAGGCCCTGATAACAAGGTTGTATGTCTCAATTCCCCTTGTTCATTATGCTCAGAAAGATCTCTTGTGTCAGAAACCTCCAGATCTCCAGCAGCTTGATAGAAACAACAAGCTCCTTGACCCTGGAGGAGATTCATAAAACAGGAGTAAAACAGAGTGGAAAAAAGAAAAGTAAAAGAGAATCGAAGCAAGGGATATCTACATGAAAGCATCACAGTATTACTACAAGATGCATCATTTATTTAATAGTGTGGTTCACCTGCGTGACATTGCACAAGTGCAACATTGCACAGGGGGGCCTGTGGAGCCCACCTGGGTGGGGTCCACAGGTTGGAATTGAGTCCATTGGAAAGGTATTTTCTGGATGATGTTTCTCATAAAAGATCAAGTCTATTGGATTTCAATACCCATGATTTCCAAGGATCCAAAAATCAAAGGTAAAAGAGATGAAAAATTTGCATGGATTTCAATTTAGGGGTGAGATCAACTCAAAATGGGTTCAAATTGGATATAGATCCAATTCACAGGGTAGGGTAGAGTGTGAGGGGGGTTTAGACCTAGGTCTCTCAAAGTAAATGCGATGAGTTCTATTTTAGTATCTTGCTGTCCTTTAGTTTTACCCTACCCTTTCTAACGGTAGCAATCCAAATCCCTTTTTCTTGAGCGATAACATATGAGAAATATATTAATAGACAGAGAATATACAATAGGGTCTACAAGGATTAAAAACTAAGTATCAATCTATTTTATTTTGAATATTCGGAATAAAATTTTCATATTCTAAATCTTGGCCATTTCAAAAATTAAGAAATCTGATACAATGATTTGAAACAGTTATAATGAATATGGTTGTTGCCTAAGGGAACTTTTTCCCCATTATGTTGTTGCCTAGGGGAATATATCTGCAGAGGCATAATCCACATAGTTCTTTTTTTTTTATGATATAAAATGAGTAAATAAAAAGCAATGGAGGCCATAACCTCTCCCGTCCTCCCCCCATCCCACACCACTTTTCCTTTTTGTTTTTTTCTAAAATAGTGAGTGTTTGTACTTGAAAGTTTTGCCAATAAATTAACTTAGTGACATGACTAACAAGATGTCGGTCTCCAGAGCAACACCGAAAGAGGTCCGGTGCGCTACTCCCATAACTTGTGGTCCGAATTGGAGGATATCATGATATGGGGTTCGGTCATGTGGTGCATTGGAGGTGATTTCAATATGATAAGGTACCCATCAGAACGAAGAGGGAGGGAGGGAGGGAGGGGGTGGATTATACAAGAGGCATGGAGCTTTTTTCAGACTTCATAGAGCGGAACAACTTGATTGACTACCCTTTCATTGGAGGTCACACTCCAGGCCAGCGATGAGCAGACTAGATAGATTCCTTGTTTCACCAGAGTGGGAGGTACAATTTTCTAATTGTAGTCAAATCAAATTGTTTAGCCCCATATCAGATCATTGCTCGGTGACGCTAGATACAGAGGAGATAGACTGGGGTCCAAAACCATTTCGCTTCAGTAATGTATGGTTGGAAGACCCAAGGTTCACAACTTTGGTGATGCAGTGGTGGCAAGAGCTTTCAGTGGATGGTTGGGCTGGCTTTGCCTTAGCAAAGAAGTTGGTGCTACTTAAATCAAAAATTAAAGAGAGGATAAAATCAAATGGAGGACCTGTAGCGGATAGAAAAGAAGCTTCTTTGCAGGATCTTGAAAGTTGGAACAGAGTTGATGGGAGAGATTTGGGAGATGAGGAAATGTTATTGAGACAGAACTGCAAAGCAATTTACTGAGTTATGTTGTGCCTCTTTGATTGAGAGTAGGTTTTCTACACCAACGATGGAGGGGATCCAGTTTTCTAGGATTAGCGAGGAGAGGGCTAAATGATTAGAGAGAGATTTTTCCTTAGAAGAGATTAAAGAAGCTTTAGGGAGCCTGGAAGGGGATAAAGCCCCAAGTCCAGATGGTTTCAACTTTTCTTTCTTTAAACTTGTTGGGTACCGTCGGACCCTATTTTGTTAGGGTGTTTAAGGAAATTTCATAGAGATGGAATTATAAAAAGAAGATTGAAAAATTCCTTCATCACCCTCATTCCAAAGAAGGAAGGCCCGGTTGAATTAGTGCACTATAGACCGATTACTCTTGTTGGCATTATTTATAAACTTATTGCCAAGGTATTGGTTGATAGGTTAAAAAAGCTATTGCCAGAGATTATAGGTGAATCACAAGGGGGCCTTTGTAGAAGATAGGCAAATTCAAGATAGCGTCTTAATTGCCAATGAACTAGTACACATGAGGAGGGATAAGAAACTGGATTTGTTGTTCAAAATTGATATGGAAAAGGCTTATGATTTCATGGATTGGTCTTTCGTAGAATCTCTTTTTGAGAGGATGGGTTTTGGGCAGCGGCGGGGACAATGGATGAAAGTGTGTATTGAGGATACAATGTACTATGTACTAGTAAATGGATCTCCCACCACACCTATAGTGCCCACAAGAGGATTGAGACAAGGAGATCCACTGTTCCCTTTCATCTTTACTCTAGTAGGAGAAAGTTTGAACAAGCTTGTTGCGAAAGCTAGAGAACTAGGGATAATTAGAGGTTTTGTCTCAGCACCAAACGGACCCACCATTACACACCTTTTCAATTTGCAGATGATATCTTTCCTTTTGTGAACCCAATAGAGACGAGGTTAGGGATTTCAGAGAAATCTTGAGATGTTTTGAGTTGGCGTCTGGCCTTGGGATTAACATTGGGAAAAGCACTCTTATTGGCATTGTTGTGGAAAATAACCAACTCAAGGAACTGGCGGAGGAAATTGGTTGTCGTACTGGGAGGTTCCCTTCATTTATCTTGGTTTACCGGTAGGTGGAAACCCATGGCTTAAATGTTTCTCGGCACCTATTGTGGAAAAAATATAAAGGAGATTAGATAGGTGGGGGGGGGCGCTCAAACCTAATCAAGTTTGTGCTAATGAAACTCCTCATTTATTACATATCCCATTTGAAATGCCAATAGGGATCGTGAAGAAAGTAGAAGAGATGTTTAGGAGATTCCTATGGGGGGATAAGGAGGCAATAAGGAAGATTCATTTGGTTGCATGAAGATTGGATTAGGTATTGATCCTCTGCAAGTCAGAAATCATGTCCTTCTAAGTAAGTGGGGCTGGAGCTTTGGGAGGGAGTGGGAAGCTTTGTGGAATAGAGTGTTGACCGCCAAATATGGTTTGGAGAACAAAGGTGGGTGGGCTTTAGGAGAAAATGTTGAAAAGTTTGGTTCTCCGATAGCAAAGGCATGGTGGAGGATTAGTCAAGGAAGATCTATGATAGGGAGCTTATACAAAGGCAATATTAGATCACTAGTTGGGAGAGGAGATATATAACGACCCGTCCCGCTAGCACAATATTGTCCGCTTAGAGCCCACACGTTGGCCCGCACAGCTTTGCATTGGCGAACCAACCCAAGAATTGCTCCCAAAAGGCCTTGTGCTAGATGGGAGGGGTGCTACCTCTTTTAAGCCTCAACCCCTCCAAGTCTCTAGGCGGTACGGGACCTTTTTCCCTCCCATGCCACCCCTCATACTTAGTCCACCCACATGGGGCAGGGGCATTACAATCTACCCCCCCTTTAAGACTAGAGTCGTCCCTAGCTCTGTCACAACACACAGGCAGAGGGTTGAACAGTGGCTCTAATACCATTTGTAACGACATGTCCTGCTAGCACAATATTGTCCGCTTTTGGTCCACACGCTGGCTCTCACGGCCTTGCATTGGCGAGCCAACCCAAGGATTGCTCCCAAAAGGCCTTGTGCTAGATAGGAGAGGTGCTCCCTCTTTTAAGCCTCAACCCCTCTAAGTCTCTGGGCAGTATGGGACCTTTTTCCCTCCCATGCCTCCCATTCCGCCCCTCATACTCAGCCCCCCCCACATGTGGCCGGAGCATTACAAGATAAGACCTTTTTTAGGAAGGATCTATGGTTGGGGAATAGGCCTTTGAAGGAATTGTTTCATAGACTCTTCAAAATAGCTAGGAACAAATCCGCCTTGGTGCAGGAGTGCTATAGAATAGACGGTAATCACATTTCCTGGGTTTTGGATTTTAGGCGATAACTAAGATCCTTTGACATTGGGAGTAGAGATGATCTAGTGACCCAATTGGGAGAATTCTCACTATCCTTAGGAGATGCAGATGAACTTGTGTGGTCGGAGGATGCATTGGGTATCTACTCTGTCAAGTCAATGGTGGAACTATCCCTCCATCAACAATACCATGTGGACCCTTCGCCAATCTTTGCTTGGAAGGCGCTAGCTCCACCTAGGGTTTAGACTTTTATGTGGTGCGCACTGAAAGGAAAGGTTCTAACCAGAATGGATCTCAAGAGGAGGGGTTTGTTGTGATCAGAGGAGAATTTTAGTTGTCCCCTTTGTGGCCACTTGGAGGAGGATGTTGATCGTCTTTTTGTCAATTGCCCGATTGCTAGACATTTGTGGCCAAGTTCTGCGAACCTGTTCGACGTTCCTTGGGTTTTTGATAGGACGTGTTGGGGTAGTCGGGTCGTGGTTTCTCCCGAGACGTAGTTTTAGGCAGAAGATTGCTTGGAATATCGTTCCAGCAGCAGTCTTTTGGACTATTTGGAATGAGAGGAATTCTAGGCTTTTTGAAGGAAAGTCATCTAAGGTTAGCGATCTTTTTCAAAGGGTGAAATGGAGGTTATGTATGTGGTCGTTATCAAGTCAAGAGTTTAAGGGGCTTAAACCAGTTGATTTCTTAGCGTCATGGGAGGATTGTCTAAGTGGAGGTTGTAGGATTGTTAGACCTTTTGTTTCATGGTGTCGTCCTCGACAAGATGTGATGAAATTCAATGTTGATGGAGCATTAAGGGGAAACCAGGTTCAGCAGGGACTGGTGGAGTCATTAGAACCATAGAAGTCTAACTTCGGTGGTCTTCACAAAGTTGATTCGAGTGAGGGACTCAAATGAGGCAGAACTCCTTAGCATTAGGAGAACATTGACCATCTGGAAAGCCTAAAGGCAGGGCCCATCAGTGATTGAAGGGGACTCGTCAAACGCAATTAAATGGGCCAAAGGGTTAAAGCACCCTCCCTAGAGAATGATTAGAAAATTAGGGCTTTAGCATCAGAATTGGATGTCTCATTTGTTCAAGTTAGCTAAACAGCAAATGGTGTGGCAGACTTCTTTGCCAAAAATGGAATCAATAACGCAGCCTCAGGGTGTTCTTTATTTAAAGGAGTCTCTTGAATTGATTATTTTTTATGTAGTATATCTGTGTACAATTTGTGTTGTTTTTTGGTCTAGCTCTTCTAGACCTCCTTTTTGATGTTTTTAGTTCGTTATATCTATTCTTGTATTTCTTCTCGTTATTAATGAAATTTAACTTGTTGCCTCTCAAAAAAGGGCCATCTCTTGGTCAACAATTAGAGTATAAATACTGAATAGGTGTAATCTTAAGAATAGGGGTGTCATTTTAGAGGAGGTAGATTTATCATGCATTATGTGCAGATTAAGGGAGGAAGAGGTGGATTGTTAGGAGCGAATCCATGAATTTTATGTTGGGGACCAATGGAAATGTTATATGTTTTTGGTTGGTCAAGCAAAGGCTTGGAAAACATCAAAGTTGAACAGATGTAGCGCCAAAATCTGACTCCTTAATGCAAAAAATTGCTACATTCAATTGCAAGTGCTAAAATATAAATAATAAATAAAGAGGACAAATGACTTTGATAAATAATAACTATCAGCATTCACATAATTAAAAATGCATCACATCAAATTATTTACTCACAAGTGAGGTAATGGCCACAAATTAATCAATCAACAAAATCACAATCTAATCAAAATAATTATTTATAAATGATCATAAATTAATAAACAATAACTTAATCAAAATAGTTTGTCAATTATTTTTATGTTATTCACATGTATGACATTATTTATTCACCATTAGAATTGATTGGTATACGAAATAACATTAATTTGTCATTTAGAAACATGATTCAATATCTAATAATTTGTTTTACAAGAAAAATAATAAACCCAGCGATGGCCAGGAACCCCCCTCAGGAAGCGGGTGTCCTGAATTCGATTCTCACTCCACCCCAAAGGGCCACTCCCCATAGAGTTACCTGGTGTGTGTGGGTAGGGAGGCTTTCACATGGCCCGAGGATTAGTCGGATGCTCTAAGAGGCCTCATAAAAAACAAGAAGAAGAAGAAAAGTGATTTAAGTTCATATTAAAAAGGAAAAAATCACTAAATTTTTTCTCTTCGTTTTTCATCGACCACTTCTTGCTTGTATAAGATGTAAACAAAAAAAAGAAAGAGAGACAGAAGAGTAGCGTCAGTAGAGAGATTAGGAGAGAATATAGGAATGGAATAAAAGAGAAGATTTAGCTTCTTTTTTAAAAAAGTTTAGCAATTTGAGATATATATTATAAGAATTATAAAAGGATTAAGAATACTAACTATTTTTTCCTCACTTGATTGGTAAGAAAGGAAACATCAAATTAGGGAGAGGGGTCATTTAGAATTTTCCAAATTTTGTGGTTGAACCAAAAATCAAATTTTCAACCAAAAGAGAAAAAATTTGGGTGGTTGTTTTAATGGGTTGTTCATGGGTGGGTTGAGTTCTTAGAAGGAAAAATGGGGGGATGGCAAAAATTTGGGTTGTTCCTTTACAGGTAATGATTATCTATCGGCAACAGTCTTTTGTTATTAAAGATCTTGACTTCGTAATTCCTTGGAAATTGAAGTTGCTCGATCCTCTAAAGAACTTATTCTTTCCCAACGAAAATATGCTTTAGATCTTCATGATTTTGGATATTCTGAATGCAAGCCTACAGAGACACCACTTGATGTTAATTCAATATTTTCTGCATCTGATGAGACTTGTCTTCCTGATCCTCGCTTTTATCAGCAGTTGGTAGGCTTATCTTACTATCACCCGGCCTGACTTATGCTATGTTGTTGGAGTAGTCAGTCAATTTATGCATGCCCCAAGGCTTCATGCGGTATTTCGAATTCTTCACTATCTTAGGGCTCATCCTGGAAAAGATTTGTTTTATAAACATCAGCATCAATTGGTTAATAGAGGTTACTCAGATGTTGATAGGGCTTGTTTTTCGAATGATTGTTGCTCGACTACAAGATATTGCATTTTTTAGGATCTCAATTAGTCTCTTGACATAGCAAGAAATAGACAGTTGTTGCTCGTTCCAGTGCAGAAGCTGAATATCGTGTCATGGCTGATACGGCCTATGAATTTCTCTTTGCTTTGTTTGAACCCTTATTGATGTTTTGCATAATCAGGCTACAATTCACATTGTATCCAATCTCGTATTCTCTGAGCTGAGAAAGCATATTGAAGTTGATTGGCACTTTCTTCACTAACACGTTACTGCGAGTCATATTTTCACTCCTTATTTGCAACCCAATGACCAACTTGTTGATATGCTTACCAAGGCTATCTCTCAGTCACAACTTGACGACGTCTTAAGCAAGCTCGATTTACTCAATATCTTCGCACCAGCTTGAGGAAGAGTGTTGTAGCATATGGTGTAATTTCACATTTTACATTTGTGTTTGACTTTTAGATATCATTGATTGTAAATGATTGTAACCGATCTTTCTTTCCTTTTTCATCACCTTGATTGGCTCCCTATATTCTATATAGACGTATTCTTTCTCTTGTAAAAACAAGTAATACAACACAGAGAATTTTCTCCTTTTTCTTCCATTACTTTCTTCCTTTTTTCCCTATTTTCATTCTAGTAGTCACTCCATATTTGAAATCTAAGGATCAATTAGCAAACATGATGATGAAGATACTTCTCGCTCTCAACTTAATGATGCTTTCAGCAAGTTAGGCTTGATATATATCTTTGCACCAGCTTGAGGGGAGTGTTGTAAATGTGAATATAATTTTATTTCACATTTTACAAGTGTTTTTTTTTTGTAGTTGACTTGTGGTTGGCATGGATGGTAACATATTCTCTTTCCTTTTCTGTCGCTTTGCTTGGCTCCTTGTACTCTATATATTCATCTATCATCTCTTATTGGAAAAACAAGCAATACATTACATAGAGAATTATCTCTCCCCTTTCTACCCTTTTTCCTCCATTACTTTCTTTCTTTTTCCCTATTTTCATTCTAACAGTTAGATTATTTCCTTTGTCCTAATTTTACCAAATGACATCCTTATCCACCTATAAAGTGAAGCCCTGATTAGCAACAAATCTTAAATTCTTGACAAAGTACAAGGAGTAAAATAAAAAAGCATCCAAAAATCTATACAAATGCATAAAAGATTCAACTAATGACCATTACCTTTTTCACAGGGCAAATAAAGTACTTACGACCAGCGTTTATCCCATTTTTTTCTATCAGAAGTTTAGACTTTCCGGCACCACAGGAGCACTCTGGGTAGGGAGAATTGTCAAGGTTAGGACTCCGATCAGAAGTCAATGTGTCACGCCATTTGAAAAAACTGCACTTTCCACTACCCTATAATACATTCATAGAATTATTAAATTAAAAAACAACTAAAACAATGAAAAGATGTATAAATTATGAGAAGAACTTGTTGATTCACTAAAAAAAGGAAAAACACAATTGTCAAAACCATATAATGTCTACATGTCATTGGCAACAGAAATGAAATGAATATTTGAGAAAATAAATAAGAAGAACATAAAAACATAAAACAAGTAAGAATGTAAACTAAAATTAATAGCTGAAACATACCCAAAAAAAATGTAATCTAAATGAAAGTTGTACCTTAAGTAAATTTAGAGAGGGAAACAATCTAATATCACCCAGCTCCATCCCAAATCACAAATTTGGGCCCAACCATAATTTGGCACCTTGACTTACATCCAAGTATGAATTTTGATTGTTGTTACTAGGACAAGGAGACCATTAAAGAAATGGCTTGAGGTCATAAGACATAATATGATAGTGTGTGAAGTGATAGAGAGCATGATTTTTTTTCGAAACGGTAATGGTAATAATATCAATAATAGCACCAGAGGTGGTGCAAAAGAAAGAATACAAGGCAAAGAGAGAAAAACATTAAAAAAAACCCTAAAACCATTACACCCAAAAGGTCGAGACACCTAAGAATGAAACCAAGCAACCAAGAAAAGATAAAGGACTGATCTAAAGAAGCTCTATACATTCTTTCAAGGCCCGCAAAATGTCAGCCATGGAAACATGATGAAAATTTGCAAAAGAAGTCGCCCATGCAGCACATTTGCTCAAAATTGAATTGGAAACGTGTTACAAGCTTTCCACTTGGTTTCTGAGAACTCACTTTGTCCTGCATTAAATTTGGTATCAGAGATTCTCCTGCGTTAATCCCATTACATAGTTAAAAAATCAAGATCAAGACCATGACGAGGACGGGGCCAATTATAGGGTCGGGTTAACCAAGAGACTCATTGAGTCAACCAAATGAGTTAGTTCTTAGTTTTACCAAAACTCGGTACATTATCAGCTTGGTTCAACAAGGTGACTTGGTGAGTCAACCAAGTGACCCAGTTCAATCTTATATAACCATTTTTATTATCTATATAGATTTATCTAGCAAAAATATAGAAGTTGCTAAAAGTATAATTAATAAACACCAAAATGAAGTCATTGTTAATAAATAATTGTAAAGCTTATAATATAATCAAAATAAAAATAACCATACGTCATGCATCATCCATAACTACATATTTAAAGACTTAATATATTAAATAAACTTCGTCAACTTGGGTCAAATGGTAGGTATTAAGTCTATTAGTAAATTGGTTTAATCAAATTAAAACCCAATTCCACCTGGTTTAAACCTACCCGGACCGAGTATATAATCGGGTTGGGTCAATTCAGTGAGTCAACCAATAACTCGGTCTAGTTAGTTCAAAACTTGGTCTACCCAATTTGACCAAGTCATAGGTTGCTGAGTCGACCAGGAACTTGACCAGTTGAGAAACTATATTAAACTAAAGTTAGGTCAGCATCTGTCAGAACGGCAGTTACAACTTACAACAACACATTCTTCTTACCAACGTGATAACCGCCATCAATTGAAGGAAAGGGAGAATTTTTATTTTATTTTATTTTTTAAAAAAAGGAACTTACTGATATCGGGCAGCAATAGAATTGACGATTGGGATTCTTTTCCGTCCTTGACGTCCGAATTGAGCAAGCACCAGCCCCACAAGGGCACTGGATCTCTGGATAATCGCAGCCGTTGACCTCACGTGAAACGGAAGGCTGGGATTTTGATCCAGATGTGTTAGCGGGGCAATCTTTGACCCAATGCCCCGTCTTCTTACAGGAAAAACAAACGTCTCTCTCAACGCTCCTTGTCGGAGAGAGACCAGGGGCAGTTTCCGGAGTTTTGATAGGTTCCCGATTCTTATGGGAAATAGCAGAAGTCGACCCCACGCTCTCGGGGTAGCCGTTCATGTCTTCGATCAAAACCATAGTAAATGGCCGGGCCTATTGAATGTGGATTCTGAAATTATAAGGAAGAAGAAGAAGATTTCAGGGATTTTGAAGAGAATGGGAAGAGGGGTTTTGGGTTTTGAATTCTTTTTCTTGTTTTTCTTTTCTTTTCTAAACTCTAAATATGTAAGTGATTGAATATTCAAAGGAAAGAAAAAAAAAAAGTGCAGATAGAGAGTAAAAAACTACCAACAATGGGAAGCTGAACTGAAAGCAGAAGGATTGAAGGCAGAGATCTCCTCCGGCTGGAAGTTAAAATGCAGTTGGTCTGGTTCCTTCGCAAGCAAGGAGAGGAAAAGCAAAGGCGATCTTTCCATAGTCTACAAAAGTAGGGGAATCTTACTGGTGCGTACGGCCAATACATGGATTTCAGGATTTTCCTTTCTTAAAATTTTTTTGAATTCATAAAAGCACCAACGGTTATAAACGTATAATCAATATTATGTTAAAATTTAATATAATAAAAAAATTACACCTAGGCACGACTTGGATGCCTATGATCGACACAAAAAGTCTAAAACCATAGCCTCTCTTCTGTCATTCATGGCTGTCAGGGCTTTCTTTAGTAGCCAATAATCACTCACGATCATAGTCCTTTGTGAAAAGATATTTGACCTAAGTCACGTTTGGATGGAGGGAAAGCGGCGTCCCTTCTTTTGTAATAGAGGGGGTTTTCGTAAAAATTTAAAATATTCTCTCTCCTACTCCTTTTATAAATTACCTTTGGAGTAAGGGAGTTTTCACGGAATCTTTTTTTACCCTTCTGTCTCGTTTATCACTCTTTACACTCATGTAGTAAAAATATTTTTTAATATTTTTTAATTGATGAATATTATTTATTAATTATATTTTATAAAATTTTATTTTTATTTTTTATATTTATGAATTTAATAAAAAATATTAATATATTATCCTCTGTACCCCTTCTTTACATTTATAGAGTAAAAATATTTTAAAATATTTTTAATTGATAAATATTATTTAATAATTTTTTTATTTTTTATTATATAAATTTAGTAAAAATTATTAATTCTAATAAACCCTCTTTACCCTTCTTTACCCCGTTAAACTCTCTAAACCCTTCTTTACCCCTCTTTACCCTCATTTACCTCTCTTTACACTTATTATCTTTCTTTATCCCTCTTTTCACCTATTACTCTTCTTTACCCTTCTTTATCCCTCTTTATTCCCTTTACTCCTCTTTGCATTTATAGAGCAAAAATATTTTAAATTTTTTTTAATTGATGAATATTATTTATTAATTATGTTTCATAAAATTTTATTTTTATTTTTATATTTATGAATTTAATAAAAATGTTAATATATTATCCTCCATACCCTTTCTTTACACCTATGGAGTAAAAATATTTTAAAATATTTTTAATTGATGAATATTATTTAATAAATATGTTTAATAATTTTTTATTTTTTATTATATATATTTAGTAAAAAATATTAATTCTAATAAACCCTCTTTACCCTTCTTTACCCCTCTAAACTCTTTTTACCCTTCTTTACCCCTTTTTACCCTCCTTTACCCCTCTTTGCACCTACTACCTTTCTTTACCCCTCTAAACCCGTTTACCCCTTGTTACACCTATTACTCTTCTTTACCCTTCTTTACTCCTCTCTACCTCCCCTTTACCCCTCTTTGCACCTATTACCCTTCTTTACTCCTTTAAATCTTATTTACCCCTCTTTACACCTATTACCCTTTTTTACCTCTCTAAACCCTTTTTACCCATCTTTACCTCTATTTACACCTATTACCCTTCTTTACACCTCTTTATCCCCTTTTACCCCTCTTTGCAACTATTATCCTTCTTTATAAAGCTGAAATAGAGCCGGGTCGGTTCAGGTTTTTTAAAATCAAACCCGGCCCGAGTTACTAATATATGGAACCCGACACGACCCACATTTTGAACTTACTTTAGCCTACTTTTTACCTGGTCGGGTCGGGTTTGACCGTGTCGGGTCGGGTTAACTTAAAAATCTCTCAACCCAACCTGACCCAAAATCAATGCGGGTTTCTAACTTCTCAACCTGACCCGACCAGCTGAGTCGACTTTTATAACCCGACCCGCATTATTTTCAGGTCAGGTCACCCCTACTTCGTTACCCCTCTTTACCCCTATTTACACCTATTACCCTTCTTTATCCCCTCTAAACCCTCTTTACTCTTCTTTACCCCTCCTTAACCCCCTTTACCTATCTTTGCACCTATTACCCTTCTTTACCCCTCTTCGCACCTATAGAGCAAAAATATTTTAAATTTTTTTAATTGATGAATATTATTTAATAATTATGTTTTATTATTTTTTATATTATATGAATTTAATAAAATTATATATTCTAATAAAGTTGTTAATATATTACCCCACTTTGTACATATGGAGCAAAAATATTTTTTAATTGATGAATATTATTTAGTAATCATGTTTTATTATTTTTTATATTTTATGAATTTAATAAATTTGTTAATATATTACCCCTCTTTGCACCTATAGAGCAAAAATCTTTAAAATATTTTTTAATTGATGAATATTATTTAATAATTATTTTTATAAAAAATTATTTTTATTTTTTTCTTATATTGAATTTAATAAAAAATATTAATTCTAATGAAATTATTAATATATCAGGTTACCTCTGCTTATAGTTACCAAAAAAAAATTTTTACCCTTAGGTTCAGTTCTTATTTTACCACTGCAATTACTAAACAAGATAAGGGTAACACATGTTCAAGGGTAACCCCTACTCGAACCTTACTCAAGGGTAACCCTTTTAAAATTTACGCCTCATCCAAACGTAGCCCTATCCAACTAAACTATAAAATATTTTTTTAATAAAGCAGAAGTTTTAAATTTAATTATCTATGTATATATCTTCATAGGCTAAACCATGGGTTAAAGTCTTGGGTCGATCGATATCATTCTCTCTCATATATTTTTTTTCAAATATCTGGCATTTTTCTTTTAATTTTTTTAATTAAAAAAATCAAAAAATAGAAAAATGGCCTTTTTTATTAAAATAAATAATTCTAGAAATAAAAAAAATAATATCGATCGATATCATCACTGATATTTGACCGATATTGGCCAATATAACAATAGTGGAAAACACTGATATTCAATTTTTTTAAAAAAAAAATATTGATATTTATATTTAGCCGATAATATCGTCGATATATCGGCTGATATTAATGTCGTACGTCCGATATTTTACACCTTAGGCTAAGCTACTAGTGGTCTAGAGAGTGTGACCTCTAGGGTGTATATACCTCTAGGCTAAATTTTCTTTTTTAAATTTAAATCTAACCTCATTTAATGTCTATCTAATGTTTCATCATCATTAATTAATCACGATAGAAAAAAAATTATGGTGATTTGCAAAAAACTTTAACTCAATTGCAAAACTATTCTAAATTTCAATAATTGCGAAAGGTACTCCTATCTTTTGTATCAATTTTGAAACTCCCTCCTTAACATTTTATTTGTCTAAAATGTCCTCAAATGTTTAATGTGTTATAATAATAAAAATATTTTCTAAAAGATAATCTAACATGATAACTTATAAAAAGTACTCAAATCCATACCACCGCATCGAATGTGCAAAAATTATATAAATGAAAACTGGATAAAACTTTACTTTTATCAAGTTATTCTATCTCCAGAAGATGACCTATGAAAAAATACAAAGCTTATTAAAGATAAAATTTCAACAACATGATTTGATGCATGTGAAATGTTATCCATCTCTTGTTCATTCGTGTGGTCTTCAATGTATTTCATCTAATCATATTAGCCTATTTATTTGTTATGAAGTGATTACAAATATATGTCACTAAAGGATTTCATTATTACAACTCTTTAATTAATAAATATACTTTGGACATTTAATTTGTTATAACGAGGTTTTTGCAATTGAATCCAAAAGATGATGGTAGTTTTTGTAATTGTTGAAATTATATGTTTAGTTTTTGCAATTAAAGCAAAAGAGAGAGGTTTGCAAATTACCCAAAAATTTTTCTAGGTTGTTTTTATTTTAAAAATTAAGTGTTTAAGATGATTTAATGGATCATATTTTGAATAATGTGGTATACTCCGTGATAATTTATTCATCTATTTTTTTTAAACTAAGGTGTCCAGGCATTTTAAGGCAATAATATGGGGATTGGCGCTTTTGTGATGAGAGTGACTAATCCCAAGACCTCCAACATCTCAAGCGGGTTCTTGACCACCAAGCCAACCCTAACAAGATGATAATTTATTCATCTATTCATTCAACTTTTTGTTATAGGGAAAGACCCACCTTCTAAAATAGTTTGTCAAAACACTTGAATTTTCTAGCATGAATTTTGTTACGACAATTTAATATTGTCGCGCCCTGACGCAAAACATTGGCACGTGACGCAGAAATAATTTTACTTTCTCGAATATCACACATAGGAAACACACTGTGTGCTCACAACTCAAAGTCAAAATCCAAATTATCTTAAATACCATTAACATCTTAAAGGAGATATAAATTATCTACCATAAATATTATCAAACATTATATAATTTATTACAACAAACCCTCAAAGAATAAAATAGTAATAACAACGTCACCAACTGAAATCAAATAAATTAATAAAATAATCAACTCAAATGTGTAGGGCGTCTAAAGCAACATAGTAACTAAGCTCTTCCTCGGGGTCCCTCGGACCCATCGGTACAACATTACCTGAAATTGTAAGGACATGAGTACAAACAATACTCAGTGAGGAAATATGCATGCTATACACTCACGCATCCATATAATGATAATAATGTATGAAAATGAATATAACTAAGGCTATGCTATTAATCTCATCAATGTGGACACACTGTCCACCTTAGGACACCTCTATCTCATCAACGTGAACATAATGTCCATCCAAAGATATCAATCTCATCAATGTGAACACATTGTCCACCCAAGGACACCTCTATGGAACGGATTGTCAAAAATCATGATCCCTTGAAGGACATAGGCTACGACTTACAAGTGGGAGATCTCCATATATGTAATACCCCAGCCCAATTTAGAGATTAATTATAATTAATTGTGATTAATTAAATAATTTTTAGCCATTAATTATGAATTATTTTCCTCTAATCGTGAAGATTATCAAAAGAGTTTTCAACGAATCTGAGTTTGACTCGATCCGAATCCGATGGCTCTTTTAATTAATCTCAAAGGTACTAAAGACAAGTTATGAATATAATAATAATAATAATAATAATATTTTAGGTTTAAACCTTTGCTGCTATAGAAAATCAATCATTTGACTAGTTTGAACTTCAAATTTCATAATAGTAAATATTTTTAAATTTCGGACCTAATAACATGCCAATCTCGTTATAATTTCGCTAATTTATTTTACTCCCAAATTTTTAAGTAGTAAAACCCCAATTTGATAAGGTAGAGAAAGTCTTAAAAATATACAGAGAGAGTTAGTATTCAATCTGTATTATAACTAAGCTGTTTATTTCTTTACACTCCGAAATAGTGAGTTTTTTATATTTACTTTAAGCCATGAAGTGTGGGCCGTCGAATATTCTTTCACTTAGAAATTGTGGTTTTTTACTTCGAAACACTTTGGAACTTTAGAATATTTTTATCAGAAAAATTTACTCTATCAACTATAAGGTTGGATCTTTTCAAAGTGATTCTTCAAAATTAGAGAATCTTGTTAAAACGGTGATTTTTAGTAAAAACACTAGGTTTTTTACGTAGATTTCACTCCAAATTTTAATACCATGCTTAGTTTTTAATAGCTGACCTAGTGGACCAATTGTGTCAGTTTACTGGGATCTTGAAATTCTCAAATGACAGATGAGATATAGAAGTAATTAGTAAAAAGAATATAATAATAAAATATTATAAAATATCTTTTGAAGATAAGTTTTAAACCTACCTGAAGCTACAAATGTGTAGCTTTACAGATATATATTAATAAAACAATAAAACATTTACTGTATGTTTATCAAAATGCTTCAAGCTACCTTTGTAGCTTGTAATATGGCCGGTTGGGGTTTACCCTGGCTGTTTATTTAAGGAATGGAAGTGAAGGAAGATTGAATAAGAAGTAAAAAAAACTCTTTTAAACTCTTCTCTTTCTCCATCATCTTTTTCTTTCTTTTTTCTTCTTCTGGCTTTCATCCGTTTCAAACGATAGCAAACACTCGGGTTTCTCGCGTTCCTTCGAGGGTTTTCAAACTTAACCAATTTTAGACAGAATTTTGCATCTAAGGTATCAAAACGATCCTATTCTTATTTTTATTAACTTCAGAGCAAGTTTGCAGTAGAATTGCTTAGTATTGGAATTTAAAAATGAGATTTTCTAAATAGAGGAAAAATAGGTTTCCTCTTAAATTTAAATTTCACCATCAAGATTTGTATTATTTTACGACTCTAAATAAAATCGGGGAAAAGATTAACCCCAGTTGATTATTGTGTGTTTATTTTTCCGCCTTATGTGTTTAAATTCATGTGTTGTACCTTTGGGTCGAATTCTCAATATGTCTCTATGGTCCTTCCAAAAGGCAATACGAGGATAGGGCACTGATTATTTTTATTTACTTTACTGTCTCTGTACCCTCTGGGACCTCTCAAAATACGTCTCCATGGTCCTTCCAGAAGACAATACGAGAGAAGGTACTGAGAACTTTATATTTTTCATTTTATTGTAATGTTTTGGATGGTTGACAACTAATTTTCTGACATAATGTAAAGGAGTAGAAAGAGCCTAGGTGCCTCATTACATATCATGTTTTCTGAAAAATAGCACGGGATTTGAGAAATTATTATGTGTATATACTGATAAATAGAAAATTTATACGTTTTACTCTATTTTATATATTTTCTGTGAAAAACTTAACCGGAGAAGGTGAGGAGACTCGAACCAATACTATATTGGATTGTATGTTAAACCTACTAACACCAGACTGAAATGGGACCCATGGACATTTAAGATGGAAAATGCTATACAGGTCTAGAATACGAGACTTGACTATTGCCTACATATAAGGGATGTAAAATGTTCTAACTGTATAGAACGTAAGCGTTAAAAATGGTGTCGGGCAGTCGAGGACTTGTAGCCTCTAACGCAGAATGGACCCATGGAGTGTCTGGAATTGTTGGATAAAAATTGGGTGAAGACACTCATATTATTAAATCCAGTTTTATATGGTTGTATGAATATTGATTATTATTGATTGTAAAACTGCTGACATGAATATTTTAAAAGTGGTAAGATCAAAACTCATTAGGTTCTCTCGGGGTAAGTCCCTATGTAAGAAGGGCACTAAGAGTCATGCATGGTTTTGCATTGTCATGCATTTGCACAGAATGAGTATGATATTAGGTTAAGTCTGTTAAAGATAATAACCTTGAAAATTTGATATTGGCCACTGGGCCATAACTATTGATGTTGGCTGAGCGCCGTCTTGAACCACTGGATTGGATGTGTTAGTAAGCGGGGTCATAGAGATCTTATGTACTTGCAAGTTGCTACATTATTTCCGTGGAATATTTAATGTTATTTCTGTTAGAACCTCAAATGGGGGCTGACCCTTCGGTGTTGTTGACACGGTTGCGGATCGACCCCAGTGTTAGCAATACGCACAAACCTGATTAAATACCTTAGAGAATGAACCTACGGTGAAAATGAGATATGTTGATAACAAGCATTTATATTTCTGAGGCATGCATCGTTTAGTCATCGTTGCATTATATCCATTTGTTTTTAAGGTGAGTTCTCCCCTCTGGGCTGTTGCTCACAGTCCCTTATAATTAAGGGTTTGAACCAGATGATGGATTGGAGGGACCAATGGTGCCTCGTTGAAATTCAACACTTAGAAGCTCCTAAGGTTTTCCACATGTGGAAACCATTTGCCTATTTTGAATGTATTTATGTGTTTGTAATAAATATGCCTTATATGGCATAAGAACCTATGTTTGTAAGTTTTGACTTATTTATGTATATTACAATAGTATATTGATATGTTTTTATATCATCTCTCACGTGGTTTAAGTGTAAAATTGGATGTAAAGTCAATTGAGACAAACTGAACAAACAACACTTGTTGTTGCTAGAACGATACATCGAGACGGGTGATATATCGCCGGACGTGTTTGACGACATGTCGCAACCAACGATATGTTGACAATGGTAGGTTAGTTGTGTCAGGCCAGGAATGAGGACGGCTAAGTTAAGATTATAAGTGTTGACAAGATGTTAGGACACATGTGTGATACACGTGTGCGGGGGAGATCTCTTTTAAAAAGATTAACAGGTTAGTGTTGTTTCAAAAAAAAAAAATTAAGTCTCGTTCAGGGCCTACATCGGGGTTCGAGGCATGACAAGGTGGTATCAAAGCTTAGGTTCAAGCTCTTGGACTGTGATGGGTAGTATGTAGTTAGATATCTGTATTGAGTTTAAACATAGTTGGACTTTTGATGAAAATTCCATTATGTCACCGACTCTGTTGTGTTGTTTTGGACAAACATGTCTACCAACAGGATACACGACAGAATCAAGGGAAGAGATACCAGGAGAAGTCCTATTACTATTGAATCATCTACTGGTGACTCAGGGATGGAAATATGGTCACCTGATTCAGAACCCACTGAGACTATCATAGTCTCATCTTCTAGTGACTCACATACCCCTTCACCTCATTATTCACCTGACTCTGTACTTGAAGAACCCCAACCCCATGTACCTCAGCCAGTTAATCAACCTGTACAAGAAGTAGCTCCAGTTTCTCCTTTAGTGGCAGTACAATCACCTATTTGCTTCTTATGCAAACAGATTAGACACATCTATGAGCAATGTCCTTTGCGGTACTCATATATCTGTCTTGTTTGTGTGCGACTGGGCATGTGAGAATTGACTGTTTTTATGTAAGAATGTGAATCATTGTTCAATGTACAGACTGCAATGAGTATATGGACATCTTCATAGAGCCTGCCCTCACTATATTGACAGCAGTTCTGATGCACTGTCTTCTTTTGAAAACTGATCAGGATGTAGGACTTGAAAAGAAGGAGAAAAGTGAAAGGGAATGTTGTAAAAATATACATATATAAACATGTGAAAATGTAAAAATGTAAAAATGTGAGAGTGATCGTAGATTGTAAGAAAGTACTAGTATGGGAACTTAGAAAGGGTATGTGAAAAGTGTGTGTGAATATATTTATGCATTGATGTATAAAGACTATGTATCTCCTTTTGAATGCAATATATAAGTATGTTTAATTACAGTGTGATGTGATAAAGTTTTTATTTTGAAATTCTATTATTGATATCTATGATCCTCAGGATGTCAGGATCACAGAGAGATTCTGAAAACCAGGGGGAGAATGCAGTACCACTACCAAGGAATCAACCTAAATCCTTAGACCCGGTGCGTATCACTGTGGAAGCTTTCCAATGGGTTATAGATGATCTTCGCCGACCAAGGGAGAGGACTCCCGAGGGAAGAGCTACTTCAGCTCTGAAAAATTTCAAACAATTGAAGTCGTCGACTTTCTCGGGAAATGCTGAGCCAACTGAGGCTGAAAACTGGGTTAACTAGATTGGTCGAATCTTTGACACTTTACACATATGCTTTGTTCTTGCAATATGTTCAACCCGTTTCATGGTGGTTTAACATCCTAAGCCCAATCACCCTTGTCACCACATAAATCCAATTAAATTCATCAATAAGTCATCTCAGCCATTCACAATGGTCTCCAACAATTATCACAAATTTCTATCATCATAGCAGGATAATAGACATGATACAAATCACATAATAGGAAATTTATAATATCTCATGCATAGCATAGGGCACATCCATATTATTTATCATACATTAAATATACCGATAACACAACATGTTCCCTATATCAATATAATAGCATACAAACATACATGCAGTTTGTGTAACAATCCTCATCTCGAAAGTTACGATATTTCGGGTTGATCTTCGAGTCGTACCTCGACGGGTTCGGGGTTCAAAGGCTTTAATCAATCAAGGAGAACATAATACATCCTATTAGTTCATAGATTAAGCCAAATCAAAGTTTAGGAGCAAAACCTCCAATTTCGACCTAAGATTTATCCCTAATTTAGATTAATCCCTTCAATCTAAGGGAAATCCCCAAATCTCCTTCCAATAATCATCTCCAAAATCATGCATATACCCTTTTTTTCCCAAATTTATTTCCCTTTCTATGGTTCAAAGTTCAAAATCAAATCAGATCTACACCAATCAAAGTTTTATAACAAAATCCCTAATTTCTTTCATGGATTTCTCTCCTAAAAGGATTCGTTATTCATTAAAACTCCATTCTCAACCCATCCCATTCAAATCTCATAAAAGAAGAAGAAAGACGAGAGAAAGAGCACAAATCTTACCTTTAGGGGAGAAGGAACCGTGCAAAGGGGTGCTCTAAGTCTAGGAAATCTGAATCCAGAGCCTTTAGTGGGTGAAAATCAATAGAGGGAAGGTAGAAGAGACAAGGGTTTGCTGTTAGGGAAAAGGAAGGAGGTGAAATAAGCCTAATTTCGTGCAAACACGGACTAATATACGAACTTAATATTTTAATATATTTTTTTAGAGCCGGGCCATTACAAATATTCTATATAATTTTTTTTAATTTATACTTATTAATTCTATTTAAAAGTATACACTTATCAATTAACACCACAACTTTGATGTATATAGTTCGATACATTTATTATTTTAAATAATTCAGTACACATGATGAACATAATAACGTATCTTGAAATTTGCATTTATAGTCATTTAGTTATTCAAAAGATTTAAATAGACTTGTGTTTGAGACAAACATATGATTGGCCTAGGTCAAAATCTCAGCCATCTCATACGTGCCCCGATGCGGTCATATCCGTTCAACCGATGCATTTCTCTCTTTTGATTTTTTTCAAAAAAACTGAAAAAATTACAGAAAATCAAGAACTTCTTAGCTTCAGTTCTATGTATTTTTTCTTTTCATTATTTCGTTGTCGTTTAGATATTAAATATAATTTTAAAATTAGGAAAAATGTAGAGAGAATCTAAAAAATTCCAGAAATATAGAAAATAAAGTATACTAATGTTTCTGCTAATTTTCTCTTGAAGATTGACCATTTTCAGTATTTTATCAATTTTTTTTTTTTTTTGAATTTTGACTCTTAAATAATCTAAAATTCAATAATAAAATGTAACGCCTCGACCCGAAGGTGGGCTCAGAACGCTACTAATTTTTTATTTTATGTATAATCTTTAATCAGAATAACTCCTAACTGGGTTGGATCAATAGTTAGGCCCAAAATAAATGTCACATATGCTTTTACATGTGAAATCAAACATGTACCATATGTTTACCCGTTTAAAAGTTCATATCATACAAACAAATATTTCCATCACAAAAATATAATCTTATTTATATGAGAGTTACTAACGGTAATATGGTGGTTCGATACATGATCAAATAATTAAGTACCAGATGAGGTATTTTATACAAAACATGATTCTAAAGAATCAACAGTCAAAATAAAGTATAATTCCCGTCTGTGGGAATCACAAGCAACCTTAATAGCTTTTATTATCCTAAGCTTGAATTGGAGGTTCCTCCTCCTCAGGTATATCTCTTGAAATGTGAGAGGTGTGAGCTAACTAGCATAGTGAAGAGAACATAAGAATACAATGTAATAAACATTAGGTTAGATAAATCAATATCATCATTTGAAATCATAATTGGTCTATCATGCCAATATATTAAGTCATCCGTATTAGTGTCAATATCCACCGTAACACCTAAGTACTATACTAACTATAAAGGCATTAAGTCCCGACATGGTCAAAATGCAGCATCTTGTAAGAGCATATCGGATACACCTGGGCCGGTATTGACACATCTGTGTTAGTAATAGCAATCCGACACACTTGGGCCGGTAATCGACACATCTGGGCCGATAATTGCATATCATATCATAGTTCAGCAGTTGAGTGTACGTGGGGGCAGTATAATCATCATCATAATATACAATAAACATCATTAGCATCAACAAACACATTTCAAGTAGTGCATCATGTCTAGGCATATAAGTGGGGTTCATTAAGTCTGATACTTGAAACCATTCATTGAACTAGATCCTCTTAACCTGATTTACTCCTACTGAAATGTTAAGTCTCCTCACCGAATATGTGAGATTTCACGATATCTGTTAAACACAGAAATAAAAATATAATGAATCATACAATCATTAGTCAAACATAATACACAGATATATATACAATAACATACATTCATAGTATTTCAAATCTTTCTGTCTATTTCCCAGAAAAAACTCTAAGGGCAATGAATATGAGTCTCCTAAATAGGTTACTATCCATTTTTAATTACAATAATCCGTCAATATAATAAAGGTGCTTAGGCCACTACATATTGTCTTCTGGAAATGACCATGGAGATATATTGAGTTAGGCCTAAAGATATAAGATACTCAAGCCACTATTCGTATATTGAGTTAGATATAGAGATATAAGATGCTCAGGTCACTACTCGTATATTGAGTTAGACCTAGAGATCACTCAGTACCCGAACCGTTCTTTTCTACTGAGCGGCGAAGTTAATTGCTCAGCCACTGATAGCTACCGGGATGCGTTTCTGCTACGCCACAGATAGAGAGTATCGCCTGGAAGTGAATATATAATATATGTATATATATAATAATACAAACAAAAGGGTTAATATCATTTTTAATTAACAATTTGGTATAAAACACCACATAAAAAATCTAGGGTCTAAACCTAACATGGAATCTTAAACTTAGGTTAAATTTCAAAAACCAGTTCTGGGTTCCTCGGAACTTGTCTCGGAACCAGGTACTGTGGAGTCGGAACTTCCGAGCCACTACCTAAACTCTGGATTTTTACAGAACCTTTGGAACTTGGGTTTGGTCCTTCATAACTTTCGAAGTTCAGGTCTCAGAATATCCGAGTCTCCTTATGAACATAAAAAACAAAAAAACCAGAAATGAGAGTCTCGGTTTGCCTCAGAACCTGCCAAGGTCTGCTCGGAACGTCCAAATGGGTCTCGAAACGTCCTATCTGTCCAGTTGAGGTAGAGGGTACAATAGTTGGCCTGTGCTTGATTCGGAACCTCGAACAGAAGTTCGGAACTTCCGAAGGCCGATTCTTGGATCTTCTGAGAGTCATCTTCTTCCTCTGTCACCTACAACAGTGCAATGACGGGAGGACATAATGAAATACGAATCCAGAAACAGTAAGCTTCCTGAATTCATTTTTCACATCCTTCTGGTCAGATGAGTTCTACGTTAAGTCCTTTTCACTTTAGAAATAAATTGGACAGTAATCAGCAATGAAAAACCACTGATTTTATAAGAGAAATCAATAAAACATATGAAAATCCATATTTTTAATTAAAAATCAAAATTGATTTTGACACTCAAATCTGAACCGAATTCACTTCTGTCTGATCCTATACAGGTTAGAATTTGAAAACAACACAATGGCTACCTTTGTTTATGTTCTTGGGTTGAAATCCAGAAATTGGAAAAATCTTCCATTTAAGCTAAAATTTTGAAACGGAAGAAGCAGAGAGGAAGGATAAAGAAGCTTAGCAGCAATGGAGATTTCCACTGCATTTGCTGCCTTTAAATAGGCTTGGAGGAGTAGTGTAGTAGGCTTCATGCAGGGCTATGAAGATCTCACATTGTTCTGCAAGCTACGACGATGGCTTAAATGATTCGACTCCTGCGCAGCAGCTTCCGTTCGTCACCCGCTACGCAGGTGTTTGATGTTTGGATATTTGCAGTTTAGTCTCCTTAAACTTATTTGGATTTTAATCCTCCTTCATTTATTTCCAATATTTAACTATTAAAGGATTTAATTAATTTAATCCATCTCATCCAAAATATTGGGTTTTAAAATCTAAAACTACTATTAAATTTTGGAGATTTATATTTTACAAAATTCATTGATTTAACCAAAAATAACATTTTATCACCATTCCCTTAATTTAAATTGTATTTATTTAAAGGGTTTAAAACATTTATTTCCAAAATCTGAAAACATAAAACAATGAATTAAAATATAATTTAATAATAAATATTTTCTTAGAATTTTCTCACTTCTAAAATTGCTTAAAATAATTATTTTCCAGCTTTCAGGATCTTTTCAGGTAGTTTTTAACAACATTTTCTGAAATTAAAACTATAATAAAATTACGTATAAATTTCATAATTTAAATCCGTAATAAGGAAATCAATATTACTCAATTAATAATCAAACGATTATTTAATAATAAAATAACACTCTTTATGGTAAATTGCCATTTTGCCCTTCCAACTTATATCAGTTGGATCAATGAGCTATCAAGCTATGATTGGGCCAATTCTGGATTTTTCACAAAGCCCTAACTGTAATATTCATAATTAACAGGTCAAAGCATGATTTATTAAAATAAATGATATTAATTAAGCTTAATTCGGGTCAAGGTGTTACAATAAAATGTGGGAAAATTTTCTTTTTTCAATTCCTATTCTTATCGCGTAGCTCTCTAAGTCCTCATTTCAATCACCTCTGAAATCATCTCGATCTGAGTCTGTATGAATAAGTTATGGCCATTTTACTAGAAGTATATCACAATTGTTATGAACCGATACGTATCGACCGATATAGAATCGATAGGTATCAACATGACGGGCCCGCTACACATCGATGCATTAGCAGGCGATATGTTGCGTCCCTCCATTGGCCGATATGTGGCGACTGATATGTCATATATCGACCGATATTTTTAAACAGTAAGATCAATCTATTCGCATCCGTTGATAAGGCTGGCTCTCCAATGCCCCCTCTCAAGGCAAAGAGGCAAGGCGAAGGCCGCATCGAATGCTAACAGACCGACCATGTATCTTTCCCAGGCAAAGGAATCATGATGAAAGAAACCTTGCTCACCTCAGTCATCCACATCTGAAAGGCATAGGTAGATGTGAGCGCCACCATATCGAGCCAACATGAGGCTCTTACCCCTTGTTCAGTGACAACAAGATCAGGAGCAATGCAAAAGGGTACAAGCAGATGCTATCAAACGATGGACGACTGATGTGAAGAGAGAAGACACCCTCGCGTCCAATGTATGAGAAGGAGAGAGCATAGAAACAGCCTTCCACAAAAATGAAGAAGGACGCACCAATGAACACATTTAGAAGGGTCAAGAACTCGTTTCAAGAAGGGAGAGTCTTGAGTTTGAGTTACGTTCAATTTTAAAATATCACTTTTTATTAAACTTATTCAGTGTGCAGATTGGAGATTTACACGTCTCAAACATTACTCAGGCGAAACACCTAGATATCTTAATTAAAAAAAAAACTGAAGTAAAATCTTATAAATTATTGACATTGATTTGGAAGAATTTCTTACAGTCAAAGTACATATATCAATACATATTTCTATTATTTGAATTTTAAAAATTAGTCATCTAATTTTCTTTCTGAACGACATTTTGATAAAGTTGAATGGTGCAGTAAGCTATTGTGTATAAAAGTAGTTCTTGTAGAAATGTAAAACCGCATCAATGGCAAGCTTGAAATGCTAATCTAAAATAAGTTGACTTTTAGAAAGTTGATATTTCATTATCGACAATTAAAAATTTATATCTAAAGTAGTACTTGTATCATCATCTTCATTACAATTGAAGCCACTAACTTCATTTATTATTAGTAGTTTACTGACATTTTAAGATTTTCTCTTCGAGCCAAGCCTAAATCGAGCTCATATATAAAATTGAAAATTTCAATTTTAGATTGAATTAGACTTAAATTGCATCTCTTCAATTTTTCATAAAAGAATAGTTTCAGATCTCTAATATGAATTAATTATTTGACTTCTCAGTAAAAAAAATTCTTAAATTGACAATAAATGATCTAACTACCTTATGTACACATACAATAAGGAAAAGTTTTCATGAATCTTGACCGTTTGAACTTTGAATAATGTAGAGTAAATGAAGGGTTGTGATTTAATTTTAAAAGTAAAACAGTATCTACCACAGATTTGTGATTTTCATTGTGTCCCTTCGCCACACCTCCTCAATGGAATGTCCTTCGGTGCCCTGGATTCGGATATGTCGGAAAGGAAAAGCACGCCTACTCCTTGTACATCTTTTATTGATAAAAACTATTGTTTCACTTGGAAATCCGACTGTCAAAACATGTTAGAAAATATGACTACATCGACTCCAATCTTCACTTTTATCACTTCAACGATTGTGATTATTCAGAATTTTATTGACCCGACTCGATTATTTGAACTGAATTTGAGTATTTGAAATGGATATAAATTTAAAATTTTATAAATTGAATCTAAAATAAATTCGAACCAAATTCACTCATTTGATAAACAAGTAATTAATCAGTTGAGAGTTATAAATTCAAATTTGAAATTGATTTGACCCAATTACCCAATTTAAACCCGAGCGTTTCAAAGGGCATGGATTTAAAATTTTATGACCATATGTCACGCCTTGAACCCAGATGTGGACCCCGAGCGCGACTTAATATATATTTTTCTTAAACAACACTAATCTCTTAATCCTTTTAAAAGATTTCCCTTACTCACGTGAATCACACGTGTGTTCTGACATTCTAGTCACCACTACTAAATCTAACTTAACTGTTCTTACTTTGGCCGACACAACTAACCTACCATTGTCGATATATCGTCAGTTACGTCATGTTGTCGAACACATCTGGCGATATATCGCCCTTCTCGATGTATCGTTCTAGCAACCACAAGTGTTGTCTGTTCAGTTCGTCTCAATTGACTTTCCCTCCGGCTCTATACTTAAACCACGTGAGAGATGATATAAAAACATATCTAACATACTACTGTAATATACATAAATAAGTCAGAACTTACAAACATAGGTTCTTATGCCATATAAGACATATTTATTAAAAACACATAAACACATTTAAAGTAGGTAAATAGTTTCCACATACAGGAAAACCTTAGGAACTTCTAAGTCTTGACTTTCGACGAGACACCATTGGTCCCTCCAATCCATCATTTAGGTTTATACATAAATAAGTCAGAACTTACAAACATACGTTCTTATGCCATATAAGGCATATTTATTACAAACACATAAACACATTCAAAGCAGACAAATAGTTTCCACATATGGAAAACCTTAGGAACTTTTAAGTCTTGACTTTCGACGAGATACCATTGGTCCCTCCAATCCATCATCTGATTCATTCCCTGCATTATAAGGGACGTGAACAACAGCCTAGTGGGGAGAGCTCATCATAAAAACAAATAGATGTAATGCAACAATGACTAAGCGGTGCATGCCTCAGAAATAAAAATGCATGTTATCAGTATATCTCATTTTCATCTTAGGTTCATTTTCCAAGGTATTTAATCAGGTTTGTGGGTATTGCTAACACCGGAGTTGGTCCCCAGTCGTGCTAACAACACCTGGGGTCAACTCCCATTTGAAGTTCCAAACAAAACTAAGATTAATTCCTCCACGGAAATAATGAAGTGACTTGCAAGTGCATAAGGTCTCTACGACCTGGCTTGCTAGCACATTCAACCCAGTGGTTCAAGACGGCGCTCGGCCAATATCAGTAGTTACGGCCCAGTGGCCAATATCAATTTTCCAAGGTTATTATCTTTAACAGACTTAACTTAAAGCCAAAGCCAGCGTTAAATACAATAAGAAGAAGTTGTATGTGGGTCCCACAAGTGACGAAGCGAGGCTAAAGCCTTGTAGATGCAGAATCACGAGAGAGACGACTGTAATAGTGCAAGAGGGAGAGATTGAAGAGTGACATCCAACCAGATCCACTGGAAAAAGCACCCTAGATGAGGGTGAAAACGTCCCAGACAACAACTTGGAAAAGAAATCAGCACAGAGAGGGGCCCACCAGTGATGAGAGGAGGGACCCATAATGGGATTGAATCCTGCTGCAGGGACAACTGAGATGGAGGAGGACCAGGAAGCACATGTTCAATCTGGAACCAGATCGAAGGAAAAAATAGAAAAAAAAAGAGTTCAGGCGTCCCAAGGGACAAATCTGTAGAACAACAAAAAAAGGGGCCCACCTGTGATGAAAGGTGGGAACTTCCCTTTCGATGGAGGCCTAAGGCAGGGGCGAAACCAGAGAGGAGAGGTCGAAGGTAGGAAGTCCGAGAATCAGTCGATTGAAGCAGCAATCCAGCGGGGTGATATCCACAAGCGAAAAAAAAGGCTGGAAGATAGATCTGCTAGAAAACCCACTGAGCCAGCACGAATAAGAGATCCAACCTTACGGATGGATTCCTCTATAAAAAACGATAGGAAAGGAGGGATCTCCGACGACAGAACCTTCGCCGGTGACGATGATTGTCGTCGGGAAAAAAATGGAATAGAAGGTGACACCCACATCAGAGAAGAGATTTGAAATGTAGGTCAAGGACCTTCATTGGCTGATACCGTCTAGATAAGGAGAATCAAAATAAAGAAAAGAACATAAAAAGAATGTTGAAGGAGAGAAAATTATCTCTGTTAATGTATTGATTATGTCTTCCTCTTAGAGAATACAAGTGTTAAATAGAAAATATAGAGACAATCTAGGGAACAAAAAAGGAAATACAGTAAGTGTATCCTAATTACAATCTATTATGTTGACCTTCAATATACATTGAATATAGACATATAACTAGGGCCCACATCACTAGATGTGTGGGTCCCACAACAAATACATCTTTAATAAATCCTAATATATCTCAACACTTTCATCATCTAGTGTGGAGAATCTAACTGGATTAATGCATTTCATTGAACTCCATATAATTTGATCCATTGTTGGTTTGAATTTGAATTGTTCAACTTTTCAGAACTCCTTCCATGGGCTCATTGGAGCCTTTTCAATCATTCAGTGGTGCTCTGGGGTGAATGGATTTGATCTCAGAAATACTAAGGTATTCTCGTAGTATATAACTTAAAACCCATTCCCAAGGGCTGTTTGCTGCTATTTGTCTATTAACTCCATCTAGACCATGTTTGGTATGTCATGGCAACATGGGGTTCCTCTATCTGCAATCTTTCTTGGGAGTAAAATCTCCCATCCCCATGTAGGATTTCTTGGTGCTTAGAATACAGTTTGGGTGAGTCAGGCTGTTTGCAAGAATTTAGTTTACTTTCGAATTGTTTTAATTAGTCAATCAACTAATGGCTGAAGAGGGTCAATGTAGTTTGGGTTCTACAGTGAACAATGTAATGAACAACTCCACTAATCATGATATTTCACAGAGGATCAGTCTTATACAGAATAAAAAGATTTTTAATGGTGAGAATAATTCCAATAGTAGCTTCCACAATTGAGTCCAAATCAACTCTTCTTAATTGGCATTATACATTGCATACACAATATACTTAACAAATAAGAAGAGGGTAGTCACAAGAAACCATGAGAGAAACCAACAACGAAATCTACCGAGGGGAGAGAGAGAGATCACTAACCTGTTCCAGGGTGGAGAAAGCAGGCAGAACCAAGGCGGGGATGGGATGTAATGACCCGATCCAGGGGTAACAGGTCAGATGTGATGGATAAAATTAATTTAGAAATTTATCGTAGTTTAAATTGATTGTTAGTTTAAATTGATAAATTTATTTGGAGAAAACACAATTTAATTTAGGGATTGAATAATAGACCCCTATTTCACATACTTTCTCCTCAATGAGAGTTTACAAATTTATCCCCTTCGAATTAAATTTAGGAAATGGAAAATAAATTATCAACTTATATTATTAATTTCCCTTAAGTTAGAATTTCAATTGGAAATATTTTATTTAAAATTTTAAAATCAATAAACAGGTTCAAACTTTAATTAACGAAATTTAAATAAATGACAGATTAATTTAAAGGAAACCCGACCCTAAAACCCGATATGCATGATAAGTTCTGTGGGCCCTTTGGAACCCACCCCTATTAGCTTCAGTATGTTGGTCTCTCCACTCGAGCAGAGGGATTGAAATCCCTAAGGCATCGATGGAAAGAGTCCTCAAAATCCCTCTTTCCCCTTCCGTCTCCTTCGGTAGTTCCCAAAATCTTCTGCTTCCTTTCCCTTCTCAAGTGGGACTCAAATCCCTTTCCTCTTTCTTTTCTCCTTCTGCTTTTCCCTTCCGAAATTGGTGCAGCCGACTCAATGCAGCCATTTAAAGCCCAAGAGGAAGAGGGAAAACGACGATTTTTGCGATCCCTAGCACTGCAACTCTCTCTCTCTCTCTCGGCATCATTCTCACTTCTCCTTTCGAGCATTGTGAATCAGAAGCCTTTCACCTGCAGCACGTGGAAACAAGTTTGATCTTTCCCCAAGCTCCTCTCGGTCTTGTTCTTATACCCAGATCCAAACGCTAGCCATCTGTATCGAGCTAACCAGGTATGTCGCTTTCTTCTCTTCGATTCCTCTTCTTTTCCTTTCACTTCTCTGCTTCAAGATTTGATATCTTGCCAACCATAGCTGTCCCTCATCTGTGAACTTGTCCCTCATCCGTGAACAGTACCAAACAAAGCTTTGTTTCCCAAAGCTGCTGCCAGCACTATGCGTTAACCCCATTTTGTGTTTTACCCGTGGCTTACTTATAAGTTAAAACCCAGAACTTTGGTACCTTAGACCTACGATGAGTTATAGAGAACTCTGTCTTCAGCCGAACCATGTGGATGAATGATTCTTGGCTTTTGAGAATTTTCAATCAGTTTTACATATCCTTTTATTTTAATATCTGCAGTAAATTATTCAAAACCACATGAAAAGATATACTATTTATGGGTTTTATGATTTCTAATATTTTTAGTACCTAACATGTCCTTATTTTAAACTATTAAAACCATTTACTTATAGGTGATCTTCTGCCTGTTAAATTTGGACATTAAGGAAGATGTGAATTAATTTAACTAAAGCCCAGATTGTCTTCCATTTAGTTTTGTATATATTTTTCTATCTAGAGTATAAAATCATTTTATTTAAAGTCATATGTACATATAATTCGTCGCTGGCCTATGATTTCAAACCTTATGCGGCAGTTGGTTATATTAAAATATAGTCTACCTAAATTCATTTTGAGAATGGGAAAGCACTAATTTACAAATTATTGGCAATGGATTACCATTATACTTTGCTCATAAAAGATTAAAGATTTAAGTTAATAAATAGATATGTAGTTTTCAGTTGGATATTTCATAAAATCCAACCTTGTCATACGTGGTCTTCTTTAAGCCGAATGATTAAACCATACGAATTTGCAACTACAGCTATATACCTGCTTATTATATTTTGAGCGAAATTAATATAAAATTTAAAGAGAAGGCTTTTATTATGTGTTAGCACCAAGTCGGATTAAGCATGACTCGGCCGTACATAGTATGAACTCCACCTTCACTCCTAACCTTGGACCCTAGTGTAACCTATAAGGCTAGAGTTGGAACAGCAACCCACCTTACTTGTAATTAAAGTACTTCCCCAAAGAGACTTAATAATCCTCAGATCATTAATACTTGGAACTTTTAAATCGTATTCGCAGCAAACTTGGGTTCTCAAGGCTAGTGATCTCTTGGAAAGTGTTTGGGTTCATTGTTGGCACTTCACAAACTTCTAGGTGAGGGAAACAATTCACTACATACCATGTATTCATATAATCTTCTATTTGTTGTTGTGCAATGAAAATTATGTATTGTTTTATATGTTATGAATATAATTGTTGGATCTAGAAAGACTGGATGCATGTTAATGATGGTTATAATCCGGTGCTCACTCACAGGAATGTAAGGGAGATCTTGGCTAAATATTATATTGGCCGTGAGGAGATCCAGTCCGCCCGGATTGTGAAATCTAACCATTAATGTATTGAAAGATCCAATGATTTTATATTCGTAGATTAATGATTAATGGTATGGTATTGTTGAATTTCAATCTTGATGGTACATATTTGAATGTTGGTCTATATGATTCAAATCATTATGATGCTTGAATTATTGCTATGTTTATTTCAAGGTATATGCATGCTATAGTAAATGAGATATCGATTATGATGCAATAATCTGCTTAGAATGGAAATCATAATTCTATAAGTATGTCATGATTAATTAAGCATGTTGAATTGGCATTGAGCATAGCATTCTCATATTCATAGCATCGGGTATGAGGGTGCGATCCATGATTGTCACGAAGACCACGACGGTAGTAGTATTGTTAGCCCCACTTTAAGTGGGAAGACCATTATGGTAGATGAGATGTGATATTCGTGACAAGTCATGAGAGCTGTTATTTGGTAGTAGGTTGTGTTATCCTCACTTTATGTGGGAAGGCCATTAAGGCGATGTTGTGTTATCCTCGATTCGTCGGGAAGACCACCAAATATCAGTAATTGTAATAATGGGATTGGAAGATAGCATTTGACATTGAGCATTACATTTTGCAAAGGCAAGAGCATGAAATAAATTGATATTCTTGCTTATTTGAAATATCATTGAGGAAGTAGGAATATCATACGATATGTTTGTGCTATTGTTTTATTCACTAGGCATGAAGCTCATCCCTTACATTGCAGGCAATCCCTTGGATTTGGGTCTGAACGATAATCACAACTGAACTTAGAAGGCGAGGAGTCAATGAAGAATTCTTAAAAACACTTACTTAATGCATAATTTATTATTTAGATTATAAGTTGGTTATTATTTGATTTGAGACTTTGAGAAAGTTGTTTATTCATTTATTTTTAATTTGTGCAAACTTGGATAATAAATTCAAGTATGGATTAATTTTGAGAACGCTTTAATTTGATTGTTATGGGAATGTGAGTAAGTGATGCGTTTAGAAATCCTTATGTGAGTCATATTTATCCCTTTAAGTTATTTGGAAGCTCAAATGAGATGTTGTGTCTTCGAGCAGGTTGTGGGCTTAAGGAATCTTGGTGGTTTGTGAATGTAATTATGTTTGTTTTGAATTTAGCCACAAATTTTTATGTAAGACCCGTTTAGGGCAGCAGGTGATTTAAGTTGTACATTCAGATCACGCCCGTCTAGGTGTTGGAAGGCAGAGCGTGACAGATTGGTATCAAAGCTTGGGTTCAACCCTCTGACTGTGAATAAGAGGTAGGGCCCAAGATTAGAGACGAGAAGACCCTTTACACCCCAGAATGAGTGAGGGTAACAAGATTTAAAAAGGGTAGAAATTGTTTAGTTTTAACATAATAATACACTTAGTATTATGATTAAAGTAGATTGTAATGTTATCGGAGAGATATGGTTGGGCTCGATAAAGTTACAGCACATACCCCATTAATATTTGGAGTTCCCTGATTATTTTACTGATTAAATCTTTGTCTTGATAGGTAATGTTTGGTAAAGTTTACCAACGCAGAACAAGACTTCATATTCACGACACAGGAATGGCAGGATCATCAAACCCGCCTCCTCCGCCACCTCCTGAAACTGTGGACCCCAATAGCGTGTTGAGGGTTGTACATGAGGCGATGACACTGATGCATCAAAACGTGGTAGACCAAAGAAATAACGCTATATATCAGTGTTATCAGAACCGGACCGAACCGCGGCTGAACTGCCGGTTCAGCCACGACCGCGTGGTCTGCGGTTCGGTTCGGTTAAAAATCCGGCTGACACCAAAACCGTGAATCGTGAACTGCGGTTCAGGATTTTTTGAATTTTTTTTGAATTTTTTTTTAATTTTTCCCTTAAAAATGTGTATATTTGAAATATAAAAGTTTATTACTATTTCTATTCCATATATTTCACCGTTTTGGTATGTTACTCAGAGTTTGAATATTATTTTTAATATTTATATTAATATTATTGATAAAATATGTCTTACTTAATATTATATATAATATTTATATTATTTTAATACTTGACCAGCTTTGACCAGCTTTTACCCGCTTTGACTGCGGTCGAACCCGGTTGAACCCTGACCTCCTCGAAGATGGTTCGGTACACGGTCCGGTTCTGATAACATTGCTATATATCACCCTTCATAAGAAACGAGGGAAATTGTAGCCATTCGTGAATTCAAGCGTCAACTCCCTCTGACCTTTAGAGGGGATGAAGAACCAGTGGATGTAGAACGCTGGCTGAAGCAGGTTGAGACACTGATGGGCAATATAGGTGCGAATGAAGATGATCTTCGTATCATACTAGCTACAATGCAGTTGAGTGGAGAAGCGGCGAGATGGTGGGCTGACAAGAAGGACATTAATGTGGGAGGATTGAAAACTTGGAAAGATTTCTCAGATGCTTTCCTGGCAGAATATTTCCCTACTGCAATTCGTCGGGCCAAAGTACGGGAATTTTTGAGCTTGGTGCAAGGCAATGATTCAGTGACGGTATACGCCCAAAAGTTTAAAGAGTTGGTACGATATGCCACAGAAATAGTGACTAATGAAAATGCAAAGGCCCGCAGATTTGAGGAAGGACTCAATCATGTCATAAAATACCTCCTAGTGAGCCTGAAACTTCCGACCTTTGCTGAAGTACTTCGTAGGGCCCTTGCAGTGGAGGCATCGGCAAATCATGTCTTCAAGGAACAGAGTCAGATATCTTCGGGTAGCAGGAGGTATGATGATCGTAACAACAATAAAAGGAAGAATCAAGATGCTCAGTCTAATCAGAGGTCTTCTTTTAGGCCGCGACAATCTTCTGATGGGCGAAATCAAGTACAGTGCTATAATTGCAAATGATGGGGACATGTGGCCAGAGAATGTCGTCAGTCTCAGAGGCAACCTCCACAGCAGAGAGGACTAGTGCAGTGTTATCATTGCAATGAAATGGGCCACATCTCCATTTATTGCCCACAGAGGACAGGAATTTCTAGGTCTACACCTAATGCTCTAGCAAGTTCCGGTGCACCAATGGCACAAAGAGGTGGTCAGCAACAAAATGCAGGGCGTGGACGCCCAGTGACTCAAGGGCATATAAATGCAATTTTTCACCAGATGATGAGACTCCGGCAGCTACAGTTATGCAAGGTATGCTTTTATTATTCGGGGCGTATGGTGTAAAGTACTATTTGACTCTGGAGCTTCTCATTCTTTCATATCTAGCATGCTTGTGGGTCGGATAGAAATATGTACAGATAAGTTAGAAGAATCCTTGTTTATAAAAACCCCCATAGGGAGAAGTACTGAGGTTACACGCATTTGTCGATCTTGTGTATTTGCGATTGGTGGTGTAGAGTTAGAATTCGATTTACTAGTTTTGGGTATGACTGGATTTGAAAGCAATACTGGAGATGGACTAGTTAACAGCGTATCAAATTAGTATTGATTGTTCCAAGAAAAGAGTGTAGGGTTGTACATCTTCAGGAACTATATTCACAGAGAAGTTGAGTATGACTCCAGGACCATGTTTAAAGAAGACTAGATTGTATGGTCAGTTAGCCAGTATGGTTTGGGAGAATGCAGAACCTGCAGGGTTAGAAATGCCTAGAGTTGTATGTGAGTTTCCAGATGTGTTTCCTGAGAAATTGACACAATTACCCCCACATAGAGAGGTGGAGTTCTGCATAGACTTGACTCCTGGAACGGCCGCTATTACACTCCCTCCATATAGAATGGCGCCAGCTTGAGACAGAAGAGTTAAAGAAACAATTGAACGAGTTGAGCGAAGTCGGTTTTGTCCGACCAAGTACATTTCCATGGGGCGCACTAACCTTATTTGTGAAAAAGAAAGATGGATCCATGAGACTCTGAATTGACTACAGACGGTTGAACAAGGTCACGATTAAGAACAAATATCCCATTCCTCGGATTGATGACTTATTTGATCAGTTGAGGGGAGCAACACACTTCTCTAAGATAGACCTTCGATTTGGATACCATCAGGTAAGAGTTAAAGAGTGTGACATAGCAAAGACAGCTTTCCACACGAAGTTTGGTCACTTTGAGTTCGTAGTTACGCCGTTTGGTGTGACAAATGCACCCGCGACATTCATGAACTTAATGAATAGAACCTTTGGGGCATACTTAGATCATTTTGTGATAGTGTTCATTAATGACATCTTAATCTATTCAAGATCGGAAGAAGCGCATGAACATCATTTAAGCGTGGTCTTACAGCTGCTAAGATATCATCAACTATATGTTAAGTTCAGTAAGTGTGAATTCTGGCTAACAAAGGTGCAATTTTTAGGCCATGTGGTTTCAGCCAGTGGCATATCAGTGGATCCAGCTAAGGTAGAAGCAGTATTGAAATGGGAGAGACCTCGCAGTGTCTTGAGATCCGCAGCTTCTTAGGTTTGGCAGGCTATTATAGAAGGTTTATTAAAGATTTTTCTACACTTGCGGCTCCAATGACCAAGTTAACGAGAAAAGGTGCGAAATTTGTGTGGACTGAACAGTGTGATAAAGTATTCTCAGAACTAAAAGAGAGGTTGACAACTTCACCTGTGTTGATCGTTCCAGAAAGAGGTTTAGGGTTATGTCGTCTATTGTGATGCTTCCCGAGATGGATTGGGGTGCGTACTGATGCAAAAGAACCAGGTGGTGGCTTATGGGTCTCGACAGTTGAAAACACATGAATAGAACTACCCAACTCATGACCTGGAATTAGCGGCAGTATACTTTGCACTAAAGATATGGAGGCATTACCTTTTTGGGGAGCACTTCGAAGTATTCTCGGACCACCGTAGTCTCAAATACTTATTCACACCAAAAGATTTGAACTTGAGGCAACGCAGATGGTTAGAATATTTGAGTGATTTTAAATTTGAAATCTCATACCACCCAGGTAAAGCGAATGTGGTAGCTGATGCACTGAGTCGTAAGGTTCGAGGAGTGATCGCCAACTTGATGGAGGACCGAAATCCAGAAGAGATAGGTATTATGGTATCATGTCCAGCAATTATTGATAAGTATTAGCAGCTCAGAAGACGGATGAGGTAGCAGTGAAGATTCAGAATTCCTTCTGCAACGGTAACGTACCAAAGGGATGGATAGTAAGAACGGACGAGGGAACTAACATACCAAAACAGACTCTATGTCCCACTATCGGAGAATTGCAGAAAAGAGGTACTGGAACATTTCCACAATACTAGTTTTGCAATACATCCAGGAGGTACGAAGATGTACCAAAATTTACGTAGACAGTTTTGGTGGAGAAGTATGAAGAGAGATGTTGCAAAATTTGTCGCCAGTTGCCTGACTTGTGAACAGGTGAAGGTTGAACACCAGAAACCTGCAGGGAAATTATAGCCCCTAAGTATACCCGAGTGGAAGTAGGATAACATTACCATGGATTTCGTTACTAGGTTACCAAGATCACAAAATGGTAACGATGCAATTTGGGTAGTGGTTGATAGACTGACGAAATCAGCTCACTTCATTGCTATGAAAATGACGGATCCTATGGAAAGATTGGCTAAGCTATACATGGACAGGATAATCAAGTTACATGGAATACCAGATACCATTGTATCGGACCGTGATTCAAGGTTCTTGTCTCAGTTCTAGGCAGAGTCTTCAGAAATAGTTGGGTACTCAGCTTTGTTTTAGTACGGCATTCCACCCTCAGACTGATGGCCAGTCTGAGCGAACTATTCAGATTTTGGAGGACATGTTGCGTGCTTGTGTACTAGATTTAAAGGGTAGAGTTCGTATATAACAACAGTTATCAGTCAAGCATCAACATGGCACCATTTGAGGCACTTTATGGCAGACCGTGCAGATCACCCCTATGTTGGGAAGAGGCTAGTGATAAGGCAACCATAGGACCCGATTGGGTGCGAGAAACGACGGAAAAGATCAAGATAGTCCGCCAAAGGTTGCAAATAGTGCAGATCCGTCAGAAAAGTTACGCATACCGTAGGCGTAGACCTTTGGAGTTTGCAGTGGGAGACCATGTGTTTCTTCGTGTATCACCTCGCAGAGGCATTCAGCGGTTTGGGAGCAAAGGGAAGTTAGCTCCTCGGTTCATCGGACCATTTGAGATCTTGAGTCGTGTGGGGGAGGTGGCATACACACTTGCCCTTCCACCCAAGTTTGCTCGAGTTCACAATGTCTTCCATGTATCAATGCTTAGAAAGTATCATGCAGATCCTTCCCATGTGCTGAATTGGCAAGATTTGGACGTCAACGAGGATGCCGCATATGAAGAGAAGCCTATTAAAATTTTAGATTCAAGAGATCAAGTACTCCGTACAAAGACCATTTCCTTGGTCCAAGTGCTTTGGCAACATCATGGAGTAGAAGGCTCAACGTGGGAACGGAAGGAAGCAATGCAACAGGTGTATCCAGAATTATTTGATGAGCAAGGTGCATACGTTAGCTAAATTTCGAGGACGAAATTTCTTTAAGGGGGGTAGGATGTAATGACCCGACTCGGGCTAACGGGTCAGATGTAATGGGCAAAATTAATTTAGAAATTTATCGTAGTTTAAATTGATTGTTAGTTTAAATTGATAAATTTATTTGGAGAAAATACAATTTAATTTAGGGATTGAATAATAGACCCCTATTTCACACACTTTCTCCTCAATGAGAGTTTACAAATTTATCCCCTTCGAATTAAATTTAAGGAATGGAAAATAAATTATCAACTTAGATTGTTAATTTCCCCTAAGTTAGAATTTCAATTGGAAATATTTTATTTAAAATTTTAAAATCAATAAATAGGTTCAAACTGTAATTAACGAAATTTAAATAAATGGCAGATTAATTTAAAGGAAACCCGACCCTAAAACCCGATATGCATGATAAGTTGTGTGGGCCCTTTGGAACCCACCCCTCTTAGCTTCCGTATGTTGGTCTCTCCACTCGAGCAGAGTGATTGAAATCCCTAAGGCATCAATGGAAAGAGTCCTCAAAATCCCTCTTTCCCCTTCTGTCTCCTTCGGTAGTTCCCAAAATCTTCTGCTTCCTTTCCCTTCTCAAGTGGGACTCAAATCCCTTTCCGCTTTCTTTTCTCCTTCCGCTTTTCCCTTTCGAAATTGGTGCAGCCGACTCAAGCAGCCATTTAAAGCCCAAGCGGAAGAGGGAAAACGACAATTATTGCGATCCCTAGCACTGCAACTCTCTCTCTCTCTCGGCATCGTTCTCACTTCTCCTTTCGAGCATTGTGAATCAGAAGCCTTTCGCTTGCAGCACGTGGAAACAAGTTTGATCTTTCCCCAAGCTACTCTCGGTCTTGTTCTTATACCCAGATCCAAACGCAGCCATCTGTATCGAGCTAACCAGGTATGTCGCTTTTCCTTTCACTTCTCTGTTTCAAGATTTGATATCTTGCCAACCATAGCTGTCCCTCATCTGTGAACTTGTCCCTCATCCGTGAACAATACCAAACCAAGCTTTGTTTCCCAAAGCTGCTGCCAGCACTATGCGTTAACCCCATTTTGTGTTTTACCCGTGGCTTACTTATAAGTTAAATCCCAGAACTTTGGTACCTTAGACCTACGATGAGTTATAGAGAACTCTGTCTTCAGCCGAACCATGTGGATGAATGATTCTTGGCTTTTGAGAATTTTCAATCAGTTTTACATATCCTTTTATTTTAATATCTGCAGTAAATTAATTCAAAACCACATGAAAAGATATACTATTTATGGGTTTTATGATTTCTAATATTTTTAGTACCTAACATGTCCTTATTTTAAACTATTAAAACTATTTACTGATAGGTGATCTTCTGCCTGTTAAATTTGGACATTAAGGAAGATGTGAATTAATTTAACTAAACCCCAAATTGTCTTCTATTTAGTTTTGTATATATTTTTCTATCTAGAGTATAAAATCATTTTATTTAAAGTCATATGTACATATAATTAGTCGTTGGCCTATGATTTCAAACCTTATGCGGCAGTTGGTTATATTAAAATATAGTCTACCTAAATTCGTTTTGAGAATGGGAAAGCACTAATTTACAAATTATTGGCAATGGATTACTATTATACTTTGCTCATAAAAGATTAAAGATTTAAGTTAATAAATAGATATGTAGTTTTCAGTTGGATATTTCATAAAATCCAACCTTGTCATACGTGGTCTTCTTTAAGCCGAATGATTAAACCATACGAATTTGCAACTACAGCTATATGCCTGCTTATTATATTTTGAGCGAAATTAATATAAAATTTAAAGAGAAGGTTTTTATTACGTGTTAGCATCAAGTCGGATTAAGCATGACTCGGCCGTACATAGTATGAACTCCACCTTCACTCCTAACCTTGGACCCTAGTGTAACCTATAAGGCTAGAGTTGGAACAGCAACCCACCTTACTTGTAATTAAAGTACTTCCCCAAAGAGACTTAATAATCCTCAGATCATTAATATTTGGAACCTTTAAATCGTATTCGCAGCAAACTTGGGTTCTCAAGGCTAATGATCTCTTGGAAAACGTTTGGGTTCATTGTTGGCACTTCACAAACTTCTAGGTAAGGGAAACAATTCACTACATACCATGTATTCATATAATCTTCTATTTGTTGTTGTGCAATGAAAATTATGTATTGTTTTATATGTTATGAATATAATTGTTGGATCTAGAAAGACTGGATGCATGTTAATGATGGTTATAATCCAGTGCTCACTCATAGGAATGTAAGGGAGATCTTGGCTAAATATTATATTGGCCGTGAGGAGATACAGTTCGACCGGATTGTGAAATCTAACCATTAATGTATTGAAAGATCCAATGATTTTATATTCGTAGATTAATGATTAATGGTATGGTATTGTTGAATTTCAATCTTGATGGTACATGTTTGAATGTTGGTCTATATGATTCAAATCATTATGATGCTTGAATTATTGCTATGTTTATTTCAAGGTATATGCATGCTATAGTAAATGAGATATCGATTATGATGCAATAATCTGCTTAGAATGGAAATCATAATTCTATAAGTATGTCATGATTAATTAAGCATGTTGAATTGGCATTGAGCATAGCATTCTCATATTCATAGCATCGGGTATGAGGGTGCGATCCATGATTGTCACGAAGACCACGACGGTAGTAGTATTGTTAGCCCCACTTTAAGTGGGAAGACCATTATGGTAGATGAGATGTGATATTCGTGACAAGTCATGAGGGCTGTTATTTGGTGGTAGGTTGTGTTATCCTCACTTTATGTGGGAAGGTCATTAAGGTGATGTTGTGTTATCCTCGATTCGTCGGGAAGACCACAAAATATCAGTAATTGTAATAATGGGTTGGAAGATAGCATTTGGCATTGAGCATTACATTTTGCAAAGGCAAGAGCATGAAATAAATTGATATTCTTGTTTATTTGAAATATCATTGAGGAAGTAGGAATATCATACGATATGTTTGTGTTATTGTTTTCTTCACTAGGCATGGAGCTCATCCCTTAGATTGCAGGCAATCCCTTGGACTGGAGTCTGAACGATAATCACAACTGAGCTTAAAAGGCGAGGAGTCGATGAAGAATTCTTAAAAACACCTAGTTAGTGCATAATTTATTATTTAGATTATAAGTTGGTTGTTATTTGATTTGAGACTTTGAGAAAGTTGTTTATTCGTTTATTTTTAATTTGTGCAAATTTGGATAATAAATTCAAGTATGGATTAATTTTGAGAACGCTTTAATTTGATTGTTATGGGAATGTGAGTAAGTGATGCGTTTAGAAATCTTTATGTGAGTGATATTTATCCCTTTAAGTTATTTGGGAGCTCAAATGAGATATTGTGTCTTCGAGCAGGTTGTGGGCTTAAGGAATTTTGGTGGCTTGTGAATGTAATTATGTTTGTTTTGAATTTAGCCACAGATTTTTATGTAAGACCCGTTTAGGGCAACAGGTGATTTAAGTTGTACAATCAGATCACGCCTGTCCAGGTGTTGGAAGGCGGGGCGTGACAGGTTGTGGCATCATGAGAATCAGAAAGAGCATTTGATAGGACACTCTTGTTGTACCTTTCCAGGTCCACTCAAACTGAGTGGGAATTATGCAAGAATCCCACATAATTTATTTTCAGATTGATGTGCCACTCCACACACAATATAATAGATAGTATAGGATACCTATTTGTTTCTATATGGGTGTTTTGAAAAACATGTGGTCTAGACTCTAGAGTATGTAAAAATCCAACCAGAGTATGTAACTCCGAGCTCTGAGAAGGAAGGGATTCATTGAGGCAAGGTGGTCTCGAAATGGCCCAGGCCACAAGTTGTTATTTGAGTACCAGTTTCTACGGGGTCATGGTTATATACAAGGTTGTCAAAATCGAATCGTATCGTGAATCGGTTTACGGGAGTGAACCGTGAATCGTGAATCGTAAATCGTTGAATCGTAAGATTCACAATATTTTTTTAATTATTATTTATACTATAATTACATATAAATGACATAGAATAATAACATACATTATTCAATTCCACATAATATATGGGTTTAGTTGGCATGAAAATTTGATATTATATAGCTTTTCAAAAATGTTCAATTTATTATAACAGACATATTTTTTAAAAGTATCTAGTACAATTTCAAACAATTCTTATTATACAGGTAGACATAAATTAAAATATTTGACTAGATAATGAAAATTATGAAAATTAATAATGATTGGTTACATAAAGTTATGGAAAGAGGGACACCAGATATCTTAAAATATCTGACTAGATAATGGAAAATATATTATTATAGTTAGTGTACTATTTTAAATAATAACTGTCTAATTGAGATGTGTACTATTTTAAATAATAATTATGTTAAAATAGTTAGTGTATTATTTTATAATAATTGTTTAATTGAGATGTGTATATTTTAAATAATAATTATGTTAAAATAATTAGTGTACTATTTTAAATAATAACTATTTAATTGAGATGTGTACTATTTTAATAATAATTATATTAAAATAGTAAGTTTACTATTTTAAATAATAATTGTTAATTAAAATCTGATTAGTGTAGTAGATAATAATTCAATAGCATTTAAAATTGTAAATAACTCTAAATAACATCTATCAAATATTTTTTTTTAAATAATTAGAATTATTTATTTTTTAAAATAAATATAACTATACAAAAAATTAAAAAAAAAATAAAAGATATTTTTAATTAGAAACGATAGCAACATATTGAAACATGGTGAGACCGAGTCGAAAGTGGACCTCGGCTCGTGCAAAATTAAAAGGAGGATGGCCCGAAATTGGTAAAGGTAAAGTTGAAAAGGGCTACCGCAAGGAAGAGACGGAAGAAAGGGTAAGGAAGAGTCGGAAGCAGTAGCAGCGAGAATGGAAGAGACGGAAGCAGTAGCAGCGAGAATGGAAGAAAAAGGGCACAGAAGCTTGCTAAGTACATTATTTCTTCCTCTCTTAAACTAAATCGAACAAGGTATACTTTTCAAAACTATTCACATCTTCCTCTCTTCGTTTCCTTCTTCTTTTTCTTGCCTCTTTCACTCCTTCGCCGTTCGAGTTGCACGATACTGCGATTCGTGCGATTCGAATCGCACGATTCACGATTCTAAAAAAAATGCATTTTTTTTAATTAATTTCGATATTATACTGATTCGTACCGTAAGAACCCCCGATTCAATACGAATCGTGCGATTCGAATTGTGAATCGCACGACTTCGACAACCTTGGTTATATATTATGCAAATCTCCAAAGCACCAGTGCTCAAGTAATAATCTGCTCACCCCTATTTGGGGCCACCTAGGCCCATGTGGATGCATGGATGGTCTTGGCTAGAATAGGATGCCTATAAAATGAGCACCGTGATTGGTGAAGTGAAGTAATTTTTTAGGGGCTCAAAGATTTAATTTTATCCAATCAAGGAAATTCACAAGGTCATATAAGCATAAAAATTATACCACTGAGCCTGACTTTACATCAAGATCACCCTGGGCTTGTATATCTCCTTTGCCTCGATCATCTAAAACCCGTAAATCTCGTATTGCTTCATCAAATTTGCAGTCCTTAGATAAAATTAAAAATAAATCAGTAATAAGGAAGTGAACAAAAGCAAAGAAAAGTTAACAATGTTACATGGTAAAGTAATTGTTCTATTACATAAGAGGAATGGTTTTTGCAGTAAGTATATCAATCAAAAGAGTTTCAGCAAATGCTATCTCAAGATTGGAGACATCAGTGACGAAAGAAAAAAAAAAAGGGATTTTCCTAAAAGGGCCCCTACCCTTTTGAGTTTATTTGAAAAAAAAAAAGTCCACAAGTTTTCCATAATTCTGATAAAAAAACTTAACTTTTGATAAGAATTTTAAAAAGGCCCCTTGACTATGTTGATTAAAGGTCAACTTACTTTTGTAAATTATTTATTCGTCTAGCACATAGTTTAAACCATGTGAAGTATTAAATTAAGTCCTCATGAGATAGTTTTTTTCACCCATTTCCCTTTTTTACATTAATTATAAGTAGAGCACTTGGTATACTTCTAATTTGATCATAATCAGAGCTAATCTAACCTTGGATTGAAAATGTGATTGTTTGTTATCGTTGGTTTTTTAGCCTTAAAAGCTAATACTCTTGATTGCCTAATTTAGTTGATTTTTGAGATGCTAGTAATCCATTAAAAAACTATCTTTTAATCAACTTGCTCAATAAATCGAATTGACAACCAAGTGAGCCCTACAACATGAACCTAAAAAAAATCTCAAAGAAAAAATAAATTTCTTATTAATGAACTAAGGTGAAGGGGATTTTTTATAATTATTATCTAAATATAGGGGCCTTTTAGAACTATGGAAAGCGCAGGGGATTTTTTCAAATAAACTCAAAATATAAGTGCCCTTTAAGAAAAAACGCAAAAAAGAAAAAAAAAAGAAAAATTGAACAAACAAGCAAAAGATGCAGTTTCATTATAAACTAGGTGTTAAATTGTGCAAAATGCAAATGCTATCACAAGATCCTGAAGCAATGTCAGGGAGTTTCAACCAGATAAACCCTTAGTTTAATTGTCCATCTGTTTTACATTGAGGCAGCACAGAAATCAGAAACCACATTGGGCAGACATTATTATTGTACCTTTCCTCGTCCAGACTACTAGAAGCAGGAAATTCAAAAAACAATACCTATGCAATCTGGTTTCCACATTCCATACCACACCAAATACAGCTGAAACTTCTGCAAAAAGGAAATTAAGAAAGAATACCAGCCAACTTGATTTCCAATTAGAATGGATGGTTCTGTTTCTGTTTAATTGTATGGAATGTGGAAAACAATACCTATGCAATCTGTTTTCCACATTCCATACCACATCAAATACAGCAGAAACTTCTGCAAAAAGGAAAATAAGAAAGAATACCAGCCAACTTGATTTCCAATTAGAATGGATGGTTCTGTTTCTGTTCAGATAGAAAGATACAGTCTAGAAGTTAATTCAAATGCATCTAGAAAAAGAAATATATGCTTGATTGACACTAAAACCTATACTACTGAATCCAACTCTATACGAGACAGTCACCATGGTCTAGAATCTATCCATCTAAACTCCACCTGTTTGCTATACTGAGCAAGAGATTCCTCATTGAAACCTGTAAATCTCTCATTACTTAATCTATTTCACAGTCCTTATCAACTGATCGACAGAAAACAGTCAGCAACAAAGAAACAATTTAGTTGAACAAAAGTGAGAAATAGATGAAAGTATGTCCCCTTATGCATTGGTGTTCTAGTACATAAGAGGAATGATTTTTTTTTTTTTTTTCTAATAACTTTAGTTCTATGAAATAATTGCATATACATTAGATGTTCTATTACACTCGAAGATTTTTCTAATAAGCAATTCTATCAAATAATTGCAGCAAATGCTGCCTCAAGATTATGTAGCAGTGAAAACTAAGAGCTTGCAGAGCTGTTGTGGAGAAACCACTAGTTGGATGGTTGAAGCTTAATGTCAATGGTGCAGATAGGGAGAAGCCTGGGCTGGCTGGGGTGGGAGGACTGTAACATGATCATGGTGGAGAGGAGATGGGAATTTTAACTGATTGGAAGCAAGAGACATATGAGGCAGAGCAGTGGGCAATCAGGAGGACTTTTGAGTTGCAGAGAGAAAGAGAGGAAGGTAAGCTAATTGTGGAAGGGAACTTGGCCAATGAAATTGATTTGGGCCAAGAGGAGGAACCCCCTTGGAAACTCACAGGGATGTCAGATATTAGGAGACTAGTAATAAGGAGGGATAGAGAGGAAGGTAAGCTTAATTGTGGAAGGGGAGTGAGCCAATGCAATTGATTGGGCTAAGGGGAAGAAAAAGCTCCATTGGAAATTGATGAAGACCATTAGAGACATTAGGAGACTAGTAATCAGTAGAGATTTGGAGTAGCGGAGAGATAAAGGGGAAGGTAACTTAATAGAGTGGACTCAGCCAATGCAATTGATGGAGCAAGGGGTAAGAGGAAGCACCCTTGGAAATTGATGGGAATCATCAAAGACATTAGGAGACTAGTAAGGGGTTTGGAAGTTTCAATCATACATGTGAAGAACTTGGCAGACAGGAATACAGATTTATTGACTAAAGTGGGGTTGGAAAGAGCAGATTCTTTTGTTGGTTTTCTGTGATGTTCTTTTGGTTTTATACTCATACATGTTTTATAGTATATCCCTCTTATACTGTATGCATAACCTCTTTGGATTTCTTGGATTGATACAAAGGTTAATCTTTCAGGGGAAAAAAATAAAGCAAAATTTTGCATGCATATACACCAATAATTCCAAGTGCCTATGAATATTTTAACAGACCTTGTTGCTGCTCTAGATTTGAAGCAGCATGGAAAACAAAAGCCACATTGGACAGGATAATGTTATTGCAACTTTCCTTGCCCAAAATATTAGCAGTGGGAAATTCAGAAAACAGGGCCTATCTAAACTGCTTTTCACTTTTTGTGCTGTTCCCAAGAGAACAGAAACTCAAAAGGGAAATTCAGGAAAAATGTACCCCCTAATTTGCTTTCCAGTTCCAGTGCCACTCCAAACAAACTGAAGGGTGACCATGTATTCTTTCAAATATTCAAAAGGCACGCATTCTGTATTACTCTAAAGGGGCATAAACTTCACCTCGATAACATCATAACACTTAAAAACAGAGTCTAACTACAACAAATTGACATCAAGCTAATATATGTCAAAGTTCTACCTCAGAAGGCCCTGATAACAAGGTTGTATGTCTCAATTCCCCTTGTTCATTATGCTCAGAAAGATCTCGTGTCAGAAACCTCCAGATCTCCAGCAGCTTGAAAGAAACGACAAGCTCCTTGACCCTGGAGGAGATTCATAAAACAGGAGTAAAACAGAGTGGAAAAAAGAAAAGTAAAAGAGAATGGAAGCAAGGGATATCTACATGAAAGCATCACAGTATTACTACAAGATGCATCATTTATTTAATAGTGTGGTTCACCTGCGTGACATTGCACAAGTGCAACATTGTGCAGAGGGGCCTGTGGAGCCCACCTGGGTGGGGTTCACAGGTTGGAATTGAGTCCATTGGAAAGGTATTTTCTGGATGATGTTTCTCATAAAAGATCAAGTCTATTGGATTTCAATAGCCATGATTTCCAAGGATCCAAAAATCAACTGTAAAAGATATGAAAAATTTGCATGGTTTTCAATTTAGGGGTGAGATCAACTCAAAATGGGTTCAAATTGGATATAGATCCAATTCACAGGGTAGGGTAGAGTGTGAGGGGGGTTTAGACCTAGGTCTCTCAAAGTAAATGCGATGAGTTCTAGGTTAGTATCTTGCTGTCCTTTAGTTTTACCCTACCCTTTCTAATGGCAGCAATCCGACCCTTTTTCTTGAGCGATAACAAATGAGAAATATATTAATAGACAGAGAATGTACAATAGGGTCTACAAGGATTAAAAACTAAGTATCAATCTATTTTATTTTGAATATTCGGAATAAAATTTTCATATTCTAAATCTTGGCCATTTAAAAAATTAAGAAATCTGATATAATGATTTGAAACAGTTCTAATGAATATGGTTGTTGCCGAAGGGAACTTTTTCCCCATTATGCTGTTGCCTAGGGGAAATATCTGCAGAGGCATAATCCACATAGTTCTTTTTTTTTTTATGATGTAAAATGAGTAAATAAAAAGCAATGGAGGCCATAACCTCTGCCGTCCTCCCCCCACCCCACACCACTTTTCCTTTTTGTTTTTTCTAAAATAGTGAGTGTTTGTACTTGAAAGTTTTGCCAATAAATTACCTTAGTGACATGACTAACAAGATGTCGGTCTCCAGAGCAATGCCGAAAGGGGTCCGGTGCACTACTCCCATAACTTGTGGTCCGAATTGGAGGATATCATGATATGGGGTTCGGTCATGTGGTGCATTGGAGGTGATTTCAATATGGTAAGGTACCCATCAGAACGAAGAGGAGGGGGGGGGGGGGTAGCGGAACAACTTGATTGACTACCCTCTCATTGGAGGTCACACTCCAGGCCAGGGATGAGCAGACTAGATAGATTCCTTGTTTCACCAGAGTGGGAGGCACAAATTTCTAATCGTAGTCAAATCAAATTGTTTAGCCCCATAACAGATCATTGCTCGGTGATGCTAGATACAGAGGAGATAGACTGGGGTCCAAAACCATTTCGCTTCAGTAATATATGGTTGGAAGACCCAAGGTTCACAACTTCGGTGATGCAGTGGTGGCAAGAGCTTTCAGTGGATGGTTGGGCTGGCTTTGCCTTTGCAAGGAAGTTGGTGCTACTTAAATAAAAAATTAAAGAGTGGATAAAATCAAATGGAGGAGCTGTAGCGGAGAGAAAAGAAGCTTCTTTGTGGGATCTTGAAAGTTGGAACAAAGTTGATGAGAGAGATTTGGGAGATGAGGAAATGTTATTGAGACAGAACTGCAAAGCAATTCTATGGAATTGTATCAGAATTGAGGAAGTAGAGTGGAGGCAAAGATCGAGAGCCTTATGGCTCAAGGATGGGGGACAAGAATACGTCCTTCTTTCATAAGATGGCAAATGCACGACGAGCCTACATTGGTATAAAATCGATAGTGGTGGATGGAAGGAGAGTGACGGATAAGGATAGTATTGGGGAGGCGGTGAGATGAGACACCTCGAGGACATTTTCCAACATACTTTGAACCAGCAATCAATGGCTATCCTTCCAGAACCGGCCCCTCCGCCTTCCCTCAAGTTCGCCTACGAGTCTCTGTGTGTGGTACTCTCTCTCCAGCTGATCTATTCCCTTCTTCTTGGCCTATATTTCCTTTGTGTAGACACAGTGCTTTGCTATTTGATGCAGTGTTTCAGGTGTTAGGTGTTAGTTCGAATTTGGTAGTCGCGGAATCTTCAGCTTATTTCCCTTTGTTTAATCGATTTGCTTGAGTCAAGAGCTGGTCTCTTCCAAGGTGGCAGTCGTTGCTTCGGAGTTCCAACCCTTTTTGTAGAGCCTATCTAGGGTAGGGGAGTAACGCACCGGACCCCTTTCAGCATTGCTTGAGTCACCCTGTGTGCGCAGGATGTTGAGTGGAGCTCTTTTGTCTCCTTGTTACCTCAACTGCTCTCCTGAGCAATCCTACGACAATGGTTATGGCACTCTCATCCACTTCGTCTTCCTTAGCTTCGTTTCATGCAGTAGTTGGCTCCTCAGGTGCATCTTTTATTTTCCCGGTATTATCTTTCCTGGACTCCCACTTGTTTTCTCCCCTTCACCCTCTTTTGAACTATTGTCGGACCCCTAGGTTGGTTTCCCTCTTTACTGTTGACCCTAGGCCAAGCTTCTCCTTTTACTAGTTTAAGTTCTGCCTCGTTGGGGGAGGGAGGGGCATCCTGACCAACTTTTGCAGGGATCGATTTTAAAAGGATTAGTGAGGATAGTGCACATTGGTTGGAAAGGAATTCACAGTGACAGAGGTTCTGGCGGCATTAGACAACATTGAGGTGGACAAAGCCCCGAGCCTAGATGGCTTTAATTTTGATTCATCAAAACTTGTTGGGACACGGTTGGCCTGGATTTCCTCAAGTATTTCGGGAACTTCATAACACTGGAGTGATTAATAAGGGGTTGAAGAATTCTTTTGTCACTCTCATACCAAAAAGAGAAGGACCATCCGACTTCTCACACATTAGACCTATTAGCCTCATTGGATGTGTATACAAGTTAGTGGCCAAGGTCCTAGCTGAAAGACTGAAGGAAGCCCTCCCAGAGAGAGATAGCGAATCGCAAGGGGCGTTTGTAGAGGATCGTCAAATATTGGATGGGGTTTTAATTGCAAACGAATTGGTTCATATGCGACAAAAGGAAAGAAAATCGGGGATTTTGTTCAAAATAGATTTGGAGAAACATATGATTTTGTGGAGTGGGCTTTTGTAGGCTACCAGTTCGATAGGATGGGTTTTGGCCCTAGATGGCGAAGGTGGATGAAAGCCTGCATCAAGGATACCTCCTATTCAATCCTTGTCAATGGATCTCCAGCCCCACCAATAGCAGCAACCAGAGGCCTTAGACAAGGAGACCCATTGTCACGGGAAGCTTTGAATAAATTGGTGGAAAAGTCTAGGGAGTTAGAGATCATTAAAGGCTTTAAACTGTCTAGATAAGGCCCAACAATTACGCACCTTCAATTTGCAGATGACACTTGGTTTTTCTGTGAACCAAACAGGAGCGAATTTTTAGGCTTTAAAGCGGTTCTTAGATGCTTTGAACTGGTGTCAAGGCTAAGAGTGAACCTGGGAAAAAGTACCCTTATTGGTGTGGAAGCTTGAACATTCACATTACTAGGGGACGCTTTGAATAAATTGGTGGAAAAGGCTAGGGAGTTGGAGATCATTAAAGGCTTTAAAGGGTCTAGACAAGGCCCAACAATTACGTACCTTCAATTTGCAGACGACACTTCGTTTTTTTTGTAAACCAAACAGGAGCGAAATTTTAGAATTTAAAGCGGTTCTTAGATGTTTTGAACTGGTGTCAAGGCTAAGAGTGAACCTGGGAAAAAGTACCCTTATTGGTGTGGGCTTGGCGGAACCCATCTTGAGATCTATCGTAGCAGAAATAGGATGCACAACGGGAAAACTACCTTTTACATATCTCGGCCTACCGTGTTGTGGGACCAAATGGGACCCGAGTATGCCTATTTTGTCAAGTCAACTGTATAGGTGTAAAATTATGTGTAGAATTATGTGTAGATAAGTACTAATTGTACTTTCCTTTTTTGACCACCTTAATTAGCTCCTTTTCTCTTACTTATACTTGTACCCTCTAAGAGGAAAATAATATCAATACAACTCTGAGAATCATTATTCTCTGATCTTCATCTCTTTCTTCCTTTCTTTCTTTTTTCCTTTGATAAAAACAACATGGTATCACAGCCAAGGAAGATTCTATTCTCTGATTTTTTTTTTAGGCCCTTTCAGTTTACAGTCCCTTTTTTTGCAGTCCTTTTTTCCGGCGAAGATCACTGTTTCCGGCGAAGGTACTATCGGCGGGGACCCATCTTCCCCTGCCCTTTTTGACAGAGCTATCCATCTGTAAGGGTGGATTGTTGTTTTGGACTGGTTTACTAGGGTTTATCTCCGATCTCTCTCCCAACGATTTTTGAGATCCGGCAGCCCAGATATGCAGTTTTTTGCTTAGATCTGATAGATCTGAGCTCAGTTTCCAACCAAATCTCCTCCACTGTTGTCGCCCCTGGCCCACCTCCTCACGCCTCAGGTGGACCCCTACTTTCGATCAACAGGGCCCCTCGTGTGCCCTTTTCTTCTGCTGCTGCTGTACCGACTGCAACATTTTTTTTTCTGGACTTCTTCTGTTCAGATCTGCTGCTTGGGATCCTTGTTACTCCCCTTCTGGTGCCTCCTACTTTCGCCCGTACCTCTAGATCACATCAAACTTGGGTATCCCACCTTTCCTCTTCGGTGGACCCCAGTTTTTCTTGTTTTCTGTGCTGCTGTTTGGAGGACTGCAACCAGTTTTTTTGGGATTTGCTGCCAGTTACTGCATCTTTCGATTCCTTTGAAGGTTTTTTGGCAAAGAACTGTGTAATTCTTGCCTTGTTGGTTCATCGACTCAGCTTCTCCGACTGCTCTTCTGTTACTTTGCTGCCTTTGGCCTCTCTGCTGTTCTTCTCTTTGCATTTCTCCTGCTCGAAGGTTTCTTCTTGGGATAATGGCCGCATCTATGGACCCACTGAAGACCTCTGGAGAATCTTCTTACACTCATATGACTTCTCCACATATTGGCAAGATAACCAGTGTGTTATTGAACGAGGTACTCGGCTAAAATGTTTCTTACTGCCAAACAGATATCTGTTTTTATTGATGGTACTTATGTGTAGATTTTACCTTCTTCGAGACAGTCCCTTACTTCTCTTCACCATCTGTCTCGTCTCCAGTTCTTCCTCTCCTACCACCTGCTCTGAGTCCTACTAGCTTTGATGTGCATCCCCCTAGCATTGACAAGCCAACTCTGGTATATCACCGCAGGCAGAACAAGCCTCCGCTCCGCGAGAACACCACCACGTCATCTGTTCCTAGCCCAGATCCTTCCCTTACTGATGCATCTGATCTTCCCATTGCCCTTCGAAAAGGTAAACGTACTTGTACCTCTCATCCCCTTGACCATTTTGTGTCTTATCATGTTGTCTCTCCTGCCTATCACACTTTTCTTGCATCTTTGGACGGCATTAAGATACCCAAGCGGATTGACACCGCTCTCCGTGATCCCTTGTGGAAGGCAGCCATGGAAGAGGAACTCACGGCCCTTGAGAAGAATCACACATGGGACCTGGTTCCCCTGCCTCAAGAAAAAACGCCAGTCGGGTGTAAATGGGTTTTTGCTTTAAAACATAATCTGGATGGCTCCATCACCCGGTATAAAGCTTGTCTCGTTGCCAAATGATTCACAAAAACTTACGGGGTGGATTATCAGGAAACCTTCTCCCCCGTGGCCAAGATTACTTCTGTTCGCATCTTGATTTCCATTGCCACTACTTATGATTGGCCGCTGCATCAGTTAGATATGAAGAATGCATTTCTTCATGGTGATCTCCATGATGAAATTTATATGCTCCCACCACCAGGGTTTGTTAATTAGGGGGAGCCTCACTCTGTCTGTAAACTCCGAAAAGCTCTATATGGCCTCAAGCAATCTCCACGGGAGTGGTTCGAGAAGTCAGTAGTGCACTGTTGCCTTATGGTTTCTCTAGATGTCAGATGGATCACTCAGTTTTTATCTACCGTCTTCACTCTGTGGTCATGATTCTAGTGGTGTATGTTGATGACATTGTCCTCACCGGTAATGATGCTGTTGCCATATCTACCTTTAAGGAATATCTACAGCGCACATTTGATATTAAAGATCTGGGGCCATTGTGTTATTTTTTGGGTATTGAAGTCGCTCGTTCTTCTCGAGGTCTCTATTTATCTCAGCGCAAGTATGCTCTTGACCTCCTTCAGGATGCTGAATACTCTCAGTGCAAACCTGCTGACACTCCATTAGATGTCAATACGAAGCTCTCTGCCACAGATGGGACTCCTCTTAATAGTCGTCCTTTTTATCAAAAGTTGGTGGGGAAATTGATTTATCTCACTATCACACAACCAGATCTTTCATATGTAGTTCGTGTGGTTAGTCAGTTCATGCACAATCCACGGGATACCCATCTTCATGCTGTCTTCCGCATCCTTCGCTATCTTAAAGCTCATCCTGGCAGGGGTTTGTTTTTTGCAAGACAGTCTTCCCTCTCTGTTCGTGGATATTCCGATGCTGATTGGGCCTGCTCTCCTGATGATCGCCGCTCAACAACTGGCTACTGTATCTTTTTGGGTTCTCATCTCGTCGGTTGGCATAGTAAGAAACAATCTGTTATTACTCGCTCAAGTGCTGAAGCAGAGTATCGTGCAATGGCCAATAGTACGGCTGAGCTTCTTTGGATCCGCCAGTTTCTTCAGGGATTGGGTTTTGCTCCATGTGAACCACTCATCATGTTTTGTGACAATCAGGGCTATCAACATCGCCTCCAATCCGGTCTTTCATGAGCGGACCAAGCACATTGAGGTTGATTGTCACTTCCTACGACAACACATTTCTGAAGGCCGACTTGTTACTCTACATGTGAAATCTAAAGACCAATTGGCGGATATCCTAACCAAGTCTGTTCCTCGTCACCAACTTACTTCGGTTATTGACAAGCTGGGTTTGTTAGATATCTTCGAGCCAGCTTGAGGGGGAATGTTGTGGGACCAAATCGGACCCGACTATGCCTATTTTGGCAAGTCAACTGTATAGGTGTAAAATTATGTGTAGATAAGTACTGATTGTACTTTCCTTTTTTGGCAACCTTAATTGGCTCTCTTTCTCTTATTTATACTTGTACCCTCTAAGAGGAAAATAAGATCAATACAACTCTGAGAATCATTATTCTCTGATCTTCTATCTCTTTTTTCCTTTGATAAAAACAACATATCGGTTGGTGGGAACCCGAATTCAAAGAAATTCTGGGCCCCGGTGGTGGAACAAATTGAAAGAAGACTGAACGGATGGGGGAAAAGATATCTATCAATCGGAGGAAGGCTTACCGTCATTAAGGCGGTTCTGTCCAACTTCCCCACTTATTACATGTCCATTTTCCAAATTCTCAATGGGGTAAAGGACTCAATGGAAAAGTTGTTCAAGAGATTCTTGTGGGGGGACAAAGTGGATAGAAGAATGGTACATTTGGTTAGCTGATCAAAAGTGGCGAAACCGAAAGATAAGAGAGGATTAGGCATAGAACCGCTAGACATTAAAAATCAAGCTCTGTTATGTAAATGAAGTTGGAGATTCAGAAGAGAGAAGGAAACACTCTGGGTTAGAGTATTAGTAGCTAGATACAGATACCAAGATGCTAGATGACGGAAATTGGGGGAGAAGGTGGAAAGGTTTGGTTCACCGATAGTAAGAGCATGGTCGAATGTAAGCAGAGGAGGTAGTCATTTGGGGCGTGTCTTTCAAGACAACTTTAGACTAATGGTGGGAAATGGGAATAGAATTCGATTCTAATTGGATTTATGGTTGGGGGATAGGTGTTTGAAGGATGTTTATCCCAGACTCTTCAGGGTAGCGAGGGATAGACAAGCCTTAGTCAAAAATTGCTACAAACGAACGCATAACATGATCTCTTGGCAACTAAACTTTAGCCGAAATTTGAGTGTTTTAGAACAAGAGAGTTTTGAGGAATTAAATCAAAGGCTGAAAGCATTCCCCTTAGCAGTTGAAGAAGAGGATGATTTGCTTTGGGTGGTGACTCCTCGGGTGTGTTCTCTATGAAGGCGTTAGTCCACTCAACCCTACATCAACACAACGAGGAGGAGCTTACTGTGGACCTAGCCTGGAGGGGCCTTGCCCCCCAAGAGTAGATACCTTCATGTGGTGTGTTCTTAAAGGCAAAGTATTGACAAGGGCAGCACTCAACAGAGAGGGTTACTTGGGGCAGATAACAACCTCCAATTGCATATTTTGTAGCCACAGGGAGGAGGATATAGATCACTTGTTCGCTAATTGCCATGTGGCTAGGAAGTTGTGGGCAAGCCTCATAGGAACATGTGCTGATCATGGAATATTCAACATTCTAATGCCAAGATAAAAAAGGTGGTTTGGAATACCATTCCATCAGTTGTGCCATGGACGGTGTGGAAGGAAAGGAATGCTAGAAATTCAAACTAAAGGAAACAGAGGAGAATGATCTTATTCAAAAGGCTAAGTGGAGGCTTTACACATGGTTACTGTCTGGAGTAGAATTCAAAGGGTTCAGAGCGGTAGACCTCCTCACTTCTTGGGAAGGTTGCCTTAGCAAGGGGGCAAAGAAACACAGAGTCCAAACTCCATGGCACCCCCCTCAAGCAGGTACCTTTAAATTCAATGTCAACGGGGCCGCCAGAGGAAAATCAGGCCCGGCCGATATAGGAGGCGTGTTGCGTGATTGAAATGGGAGGACGTCGGTAGTGTTTCCAAAAATCCATTGGACGACGAAATTCTAACGAGGCATAACTTATCAGTATTAGGAAAGCTTTGACCATCTGATCCTCAATAGGAAGGGGCAAATTGATCATCGAAGGGGACTCTACAAATGCAATGAAGTGGGCGGCCCGTGGACACAATAGTAAGAGAAATTAGAGCCTTATGTTTAGGAAGGGAGACCCACTTTCGTGGCAGTTAGAAGATATGTAAATGGAGTTGCTGACTTTTTTGTCAAAAGCGGAGTGGATTCTAACACTACGGGCGTGTTTTATTTATGAGATATTTTGGGGAGATTGGGCTTTTAATTATATTGGAGGGCATTATTTGTACTTCTGCACTCTGCACTTTGTACTTTGTTATTTTCATTATGGCTATCTTAAGGTTTATATCCCTTAGACCCTTTGAAAACATCCTTTGTAAATTCTTCCATCATTAATATATTTTCTATTTGTTACTACTCAAAAAAAAAAAAAAAAAAAAACAAGCAGTTTCAAAATCTAAGCTGAAAACAAAACGGAGAACGACCTTATTCAGAAAGCAAAATAGAGACTCTACACATGGCTCTTATCCGGGACAAAGTTCAAGGGCCTTAGAATGGCAGACTTCTACACCTTTTGGGAGGGTTGCCTAGGTAGAGGGGCCAAGGAAACCCAATGTCCATGCCACTAGGTGTACCCCTCAACTGGATACACACAAGTTTAACGTTAATGGAGCAGCAAGGGGAAAAATGGGCCTAGCGGGTATATATGGAGTACTCCACGACTGCAATGGTAGAACGTCCATAGTTTTCTCTGAGTCAACAGGTCAAAAGGATTCAAATGATTCAGAACTTATTAGTATTAGGAAAGCCTTGTCCATATGGTCTTCATTGGGAGGGGAAAAATAATCATCAAGGGAGACTCTACAAACGTGATTAAGTGGGCAAAGGGGCTTAAAAAGACCTCCCTAGAAGATGATCACAGTAGTGAGGGAAATTAGAGAACTTTGTTCAGGTAGAGAGAGATCTTTTGCTTTGGCTTGGAGATCAGCAAACGGAGTAGTCGATTTCTATGCTAAGATCGGATTGAACTCCATTACTACCGGCATGTTCCACCTTTGAGAGTCTTTTAGGCACGAGAGATTCGTCAATTTCTTCACGTGATGTTTTTGAGATGAGAACTGATGTATTTTCTCTTTTTCTTTCTTGGCATCCTTTGGGTTTGTGTCTTTAGTCCCATCGTTGCCGTCTCATGTACCTATTTCTTTTCATTAATATAATTTGTTATCATTCAAACAAAAAGATCTAACTTGAAATGAAGAAATTGCAATAGCCCACGTCAAGAAAATGGTTGTGGGAATAAGAGGACATATGAATCGTACGATTTTACGATTTTCGATTCACGATTCACACCCCTAGACCAATTTCGATACGATTCGAGTTCGATAATATTGGGTAAAATAGGAGAATGTCATACACTTAGAGCATTGAGAATATTTGTAAAATTTCATGCTCACAAGGTGTGTGATAATATGTTTGAGTGAATGTTGTCTTGTGTACATTTCAATGCATAGTTGACTAAGATTATGGTTTAATCTCTTTATGCTTATGTGTGATTGATGTGAATATTGTATCAGATACTTATGTATGAGTTTTCCACGTTCCCTATGATTAGATGTTTACTATAATTGAGAATTTATACATTTTGTCAAAGTATGATAGAATGTATGATAAATCAAGGTTGCCCAAGATGTGCAATATAGGGCTTGATAACTTCCCATACTTGTGTATGGTTATGAGTAATGTATGTATCAAATGAATTCTTATGATTGTGATTGAAATTCTTAAATGAGTAACTTATATAATAAGCATGATGAATGTGTTTTAATGCCATGCTTGGATTATGTGATGATGTGTACATCACTAGTGAGTACCTATGTTGATAATGGTTGTAGTGGATTGACCTAACCATGTGTAGAAAGAATTTTCATGATTTGAAGAGGAGTAAGTAATATGGGTGAGTTAAGGTCAAGTATTTGATAACCCAAGGGGGATAACTTGTGCTACAATGGGGATGTGCTAGCATAATTGAGAATGCATGGAATGCAATGTAAATGCTAAGAAAACCTTTTTTGATTTCCCCAAATTAAAAGTATGACCACTCCCCAATGTCAACCCAAATGTGAAAATGATGAACTATGGTTAATCTGATCCACTATGTGGTACGTAGGCAACTGAGAGTATTGTGCCTCAGCTCGATCAAAAGATGCATTTTGTCATCCATTTATATTAAAGATGATGTAAGATGTTGAGCAAATGTGAAGGGTAGAAAGGGATTGGTGGGATATACCTTCTCTAATATAGACCCTAATGCTAGATGTTGGATCCCTCGAAGGCGGCCTGAAGAGGTTATAATGCCTTGAGAGTCCCGATATAATGAGACATATATATTTGTTACTTGAGTAAAGCCTAAAGTGGCTAGAAAACTGTGAAAATTCTTAAGATGGACAGATGAGAACTTTGGCACTGAGATGTATGTGACTAGGTCACTTGATTATATTGAGACGTGGTATGGGTACGTCCTCACGTGATGATCATATTGAGACGTGGTATGAATGTGTCCCTCACGTGATATTGATGATTTTATTGAGACGTGGTATGGGTGCTCACATTATATTGATTATATTGAGGCGTGGTATGGTGTGTCCCTCATGTGATATTGATGATTGAGACGAGGTATGGGCATGTCCCTCACGTGATATTGATAACGTTTTGCCTCAGTCCGTTGAAAAAGGAAACTGTCCGATCAGCAGATCAGTGTGTCTCACCTTTGTGTAGTTAAAATGATGAGATAAGTATATAAATTCTATGAGTAAGGCCTAGAGTAGCCGTGAGACCGTGGGAGCCTCGATATGAACATACGGAGACTGTGGCATTGAGATGTATATGTGACTTGATCACCTAATATTGAGACGTGTTATGGGTACGTCCCTCACGTGATTATGATGGTTGACTGACCGTTCCAGAGAGGTATTTGGGACGGTGGGGTCGACTAAGGAGACTTGGTCCCGTAGGGTTGCCATCGAGGAGTAGGTCCCTCACATGCTGCGCGCTGGAGGGCGCTCTTACTGCTATTTAGCACACTTGATGTGCGTTGATGCGTAGGGCTAGGTACTTGTATGTCCCAAGGGGGTGGTACTGGCTTGGTAAGGCGTGATACGACCACCTTGAAGCTTGACTGAATCACCCACATGGTGAAGGGACGAGGGGCGAGGTAGACTAGAGCACGGTCTGCGTGAGTCTCCTGCTTGGTAAGTCGTTGGACCCTAAGTCTTGCCAGTGATATGTTTATGATATGATATGATGGTTTGATGTTGTTGCCACAGTCAGGTAGTGATTCATTCGATTATTGTTCCTACGGATAGAAGATCTCATGGCAGATGGCGTGCCCAGGGATTAGTTATGCCCATGGATGGATTATACCCATGAAAGGATTATATTCATGGATGGTTTATACCCATGAATAGATTATACTCATAGATAGAGTGTTTCCAGAGATAGATGTGTATACCCATGGATGATAGTTCCCTCGTGGTTTGGATTCATGCCCGGATGCTGGTTTTATGGTAGACCTGTTGGTATCATAGTAGACGTATTGATCTTATGGTAGACCTGTTGATCCTATGATAGACATATTGGTTCTACGAATGTATGAGTTATGCCCATGGTTGGATTATACCCATGGAATGATTATATTCATGGATGGTTATTACCCATGGATAGATGATACTTACTGATGGAGAGTTACCAGGGATGGATGATGAATCCCATGGATGTTGTTCCCATGGTAGACACATTGGATTCATGCCTAGATATTGGTTATATGGTGGGCATATTGACCTCATGATAGATATAGTGGTCCCATGGTAGACGTATTGGTCTCATAGTGGACGTGACGGTTTTATGATAGATATTATTTCCCATGGATGGTTATTCCCATGGAGGGCTTTGTGACCATGGATGAGTAGTGTATACTGTAGATGGATATTCTTACGGAGGGCATTAATTCCATAGAGGATTGGACCCATATTTAGAGTATTGTCCTCGATGAGGGATGTACTTATGTTCGGGTATAGGTCCCATGGTTGAGGTTTATCCCATGTGTGACATTGACCCCATGGTTGATGGTGTTCCCATGGTTGGTATAGACCCGTGATAGATGAGATCTATTCTACTGATGAGGCTCACGATTGGATAATTAGAATGTCTTGATGTGACATCATGAATTGCACGGGGTTAGTGCCATGAAATTAATGAATTGAGAATTACGCAAGATCTGATCTCCATTGGAGTACGTAGGCAGCAGTAGGTGTCACGTGTTTGGAATATGAGTTGTGCATACTTCAGAGTAAAAAAAAATATTATTGTTTCTCACGTGTCCGTTTGGTCGGGGCGTGACAGAAACTTTGTCTAAAATACTATGCACTATACATATGAACCATATTAAAAAAAAAAGGACCAACTTCATGATCTAAAAATGCCCAAATAGGATACCATCATGCAGGACATAGAATTAGCCTTCCAAAGCAAAAAATAGTGTGGAAAAGAAGGGAAAAAACAAGTGAGAGAAAATAGTAATTTGTAGTTTCACATAACCATAACCGCATGCATGGTGCTCCCTTATTTTCATCTCTTTCAGCCCTTCTCAAGGCTCCTTCTGTCACCTCTTTGCCAATCCTTTGCACTATAAATAACCCATAATTAGGGGCATTATGGAAGGCTTCTGAAACTTTGGAGAGTTTCAAAAGCATACAAAATAATAATTTAACTCTTAAAGCACATGACTTCTCAAGAAAGTTTTGAAACATTGGAAAAGAAGATTTTAGTAGCCACCATATTTGTAAAGTAGAGTTCCAAAGGTAAATGGAGCTGCGGTAGAGATTCCAAAAGGTTGGTGACAAGGAAATGGCAAGAGACAAAGGAAGGGAAACAATATACCTGGAGAGAGGGGCCGGTGGTCGATGGGGCCAACAGAGGGGTCAGCGAGGGGTCCAGGGCAACCACAATGAGGGAGGATGGATACAAGTGACTGGAAGGTGACAACGTGCATCTGAGGGCAATGCTTCGATCACAATATTTGAGCAAATCTGCCTCAATTGACAACAATCGGGCTGTTCAAATAGCAAGGAACAGTGAGGGAGCAACGAGGGAGGATGGATACAAGGTGAATAGTAGGTGACAACGTGCATCTGAGGCAATGCTTCGATCACAATATTTGTAGCAAATCTACCACAATTGACGACGACCGGGCTGTTCAGATAATGGGGAACAATGAGGGATGTTTTCATCCCCAGGAAGAAGGACTCGGCAAGGAGAGAGAATGGTGAATGGAATGCAGGTAGAGAGGGCCATCAAGGGTCTCAACGAGGAAGATGACTCCTTGATCCCAGGAGGTAGATGACTTGGAATACAATTCCCATAACAATCCTATGGACTATTTGGAAGGAGAGGAATGCAAGATTTTTTCAATCAAGAGAATTGGAGGCTGTCGACTTATTCCAAAAGGCCAAATAGAGATTGTGCACTTGGCTTTTCTATCAGGGAAAGACTTCATAGGATCCAAGATAAAGGATTTTTTCAATCATGGGAGGGTTCTATGTTGGGAGTCCCTAAAAAGACAAAGAAGCTGACCACATGGACACCACCACAACAAAGGTTCTTCAAGTTTAATGTGGATGTGGAAACTAGGGGAAAACCGGGCCCTGTAGGAATTAGCAGAGTCCTGCGCGATCACACTGGGAAGCCCGTGGTTGTATTCCTAGAGTTTTTTTTTTTTTTTTTTGAATAGTGGTTGTATTCCTAGAGTTGATAGGGAGGAGAAAATCGAATGAGTCTGAACTTTTCAGCATTAGAAAAGCCTTGACTATTTGGAAATCCTTGGGATTCGGCAAACTATTTATCGAAAGCAACTCGACAAATGCAGTCAAATGGGCATCAAGAGTAAAGAAACCCACGTGGAAACTGGTAACAGTGGTTAGAGAGATTAAGGCTTTACTTTCGGGCAAGGAAATTCCGTTCACTCAAGTTAACAGGTCGGCCAACGGAGATGCAGACTTCTTCGCAAAATGGGGAGTAGATTCAACAATCTTGGGTGTCTACCATCTATGACTCACAAGGATAGGTTTTCTGGGATGGGTTATCTTTCTCTTGCAATGATGACTTTTGGTTTTCTTGATTTTTGTGTTTATGAGGGACAAGTAGCTCTGACATCTTTCTTCTTTTCTTTCCATGGGTTCACACCTCCTGAACCCATGATTGGTCTATTCCTTTTATACTCCTAATGTATCTTTGCGCTTATTTTAATGAATTTTTTCTTATTACTGCTCAAAAAATAAATAAAGACCCTGCTAGAAGGTAGGCGACTAGAAGTTAACCCGGTCTACTTCGGAAGAAAGGAAAAACCTCACACTCAAAGTAGTAGAGGAGAAGGAAACAAGAACTTCAACATCCAACCCAAAATAAAATGAAAGAAGTAAAGTGAAGGTAAAAGCTGGGTAGACATAGTTGGGAAGTCATCAACTAAAAGGGAAAGGGGGAGACATCTGAAGATCTACTCCAATATGGATAGTAGAGTCATATCGTTGATGGAAAATTAGGAAGATGAAAAAGTGATCAAGGATTGGCTCTCAAAAGCAAGGGTGATTTCACCAGTGGGGCGCCTCTCTCAAGGTGAGATTTCTCACCTTTTGATCAGGGAGGGCTTCTATGACCCCAAACTTGCCTGATAGGGGACAACTGTTTTTTGGTGATCTTGAGGATTGAGGAGGAGATGCAAAGGCCAGAGAGAACACCTCAAGACTTCAGTAGGCTTCGGATCATTGGAAGATGGTGTGCCAACAACCTCTTTGAGAACTTGAGGAGGACTTGGCTCTACTGCTATGGCTACGCTAGATGGACGAAATTGATTACGAATTGCATCAGATATCGTCGACGACCACCCTTTTCCTTGAATAGTGAGTCTTCCACTATCTTGATCAAGAAACTAACGCAAGAAACGACTTCGCCGACGAATTCATGGTCGGATTCCTTCTGGAAGGCCAAACTCCTCCGTCAGAGAGAGAGGCGAGTCGACCGTTGGAGCTAGAGACAAGTGGCAGCCATGCACATGTTGAGTTACCAAGGATGGCTATAGAAGCCAACAATGTGGCAATGCCGAAGGAAGAGGAAGAGAGTTTGACTACTTTCATGAGTCCATCGAGAGCTCTAAATTTCTCTCAAAAGGGGAAACAACTACAGTACTTCGAACGCATACGGAAGCTGATAAGTGTCTCTTTGGGACTAGATCATGGGCTAGCCCGTCGGGTATGAGCCAAGGTTTGAGGACAGTCAAATGTGCTAGGCCTTAGGATTCCAGGATGGTACCTAGAATCAGGCTAGCTTCATTGGGCCCACTGGGCCAACTTAACCAAAGCCAAGTGGAAACATCATATTCCTCTGGCTTGGGTAGAGCTCGAGGAAAACAGATGAAGAACGACAAGAGGAGGAAAGTTTCGTTGGTCAAGGAGTAGTCACCAACAGTGGCTTGGGACTAAGTGACCTCAAGTCAACCTTTGCCAAAGTGTCAGTAGCTTCTATAGGGAAAATTGAGTCTCTGCTGGTGAAATCAAATCGAGACAATGATAATAGGGCCGAACTTTGCCAAACGGTGGGGGTCAAGGAAGGTGCTGGGAGCGCCACCGGACTTGCAAGCAAAAGTGATGATCACCATCAATCCATAGCAGTCAAGGAAACCAAGAAGGCTACTGTAGACTATAAATGTTTGAGGGAGGAAGAAAAAAATGCCCAAAGCGAAAAATGTAACACCCCGGATTTTCTTTAGATTATAAATATATTGGATTGGTCAATTTGAATTGCGATTTAATGGAATTTGAAATTAAAAGTTGAAATGGGCACTAGATGGGCTAGGAAATGGGTCATTTACCCAATTATGACCCAATGGGTCATGGGTGAGCTGGATTTTAAAGTAATTGGGTAAGTTTAATTAAATTAGTTGAATTGAATAAATTAATTAAAGTCCACATCATCAAGTGAGGTGGCATGTGAGTGATGTGGCATTGCCAAGTGGCATACATGTCATCACATGAGAGCCAACTAAGCAAGAATGCCACATCATCAAGTGACATGGGCAAGTGGGACCCAAGTGCCATGTGGTGACTATGCATGGCCGACCATGTCATGGGTTGACTTGGTCAACCACAAGTGAGTCAAGTCTTGAATTAAGTGTTGCTTGAGTTGGGAAGGTGACGAGATGAGATGGTTGGCTTGTCTAAGTACATTGTACCTAGACACTAGGGAAGCTAAAAGACTCATTGGGAAGCAAAGGGGTCTCTTTGGTTTAAGCCAAGGGTCTCCTTGGTTAAACCAAGAGCCTCATTGGTTAAGACAAACCATAATGAGAGGAAAGGAATAGTTTTAGTCTTAAACATAAAAACCCAAACCAAGGGGCACTCTAAACCCCTTAGCCGATCCCTGCTCTCTTGAACAAGAGATTTCTCTCCACTCCTCTCCTCTCTCTGTCTCCCATCTCTACCTCCATATACTTAAAGCTTTTGAAGAACAAAGAAAGGAGAAGAAGAAATAAAGAAGGGGAAAATCAAAAGAAAAGAGGAGCAACAACTTATTGGAAGAAAGGTATGCCTAAACGTAATAAAGAATCGATGGGGATTAATTTTAAGGTTTCAAAATCACTAAATTTAGGACTGGTTATTGACTGATCTTAAGACCAGATACTGGCTGATTTTGGATCAGTTGCTGAGTTGTTTTAGAACCAGTTGATGACTGATTTTTGGGGCTGATTTTCAGTCTTCAAATAATTGATTTTGGGGACTGTTTGGGCTAGTAAAAACCTGCCACAGTTGGGACTATTAAAGAAAAGAGGAGGAGCAACTTATTGAAAGAAAGGTATGCCTAAACTTACTAAAGAATCAATGGGGATTAATCTTAGGAAACCATAGGTTCAGCCATGGTGTGGCCAAATCCATGGGTTCCATGTTGATTGGATTGAGTGGCCAAAAATGTTATAAGGCCATGAAGTTGGAAAATCCATCCAAAGGATGGTAATGGGATTGAAACAAAAGAACCCATGCTATGATGATGTATGATTGAATGGATCATGAAAAGCCCACAATGGTGGTTCGGCCATGTTGTATGGCCGAACCCTAGCCTTGGTTAGTGGGTAGGATAAATTTATTAGGTTGAGTATTAAGGATGGAATCCATGTTAAATACGATTAAGGATGGATTTCAAGGAGAAAGAATCAAAGAACAAAGTTCGGCCATGTTGTATGGCCGAACCCTAATTTTGTATGGAACCATTTGAGGACTAAAAATGGTACTAGATGAGGTTCAGCCACGTTCTATGGCCGAACCCCATTCAAGTGACCTAAAACTGGTTGATGAATATTTTTAAAGAAGAACCCATCCTCAAAGTAATATAGGATGGAAAGGAGATGAAAGAAAAACAATGGGTTCGACCATGTTGTATGGCCAAACCCCATTGATGATTTCTATGGATCACTTTGTTTAAAATAACATAAGGATTAAAAAGAGGGTCAAAAACCAAAACATACAGTTCAACCATATTGTATGGCCGAACCCCCTTAATGGGTTTTGGTGTAATATAAATACATTTTTAAAGAAAATGGGACAATAGGGTTCGGCCATGTTGTATGGCCGAACCCCATTGAGGGATTTTTGTTGAACATGAATACATTTAAAGGAAAGAAATGGGACAATAGGGTTCGGCCATGTTGTATGGCCGAACTCCATTGAGGGATTTTTGTTGAACATGAATACATTTAAAAGGAAATGGGACAATAGGGTTCGGCCATATTGTATGGCCAAACCCCATTGAGGGTCTTAAACGGGTTAAGGACAAGGAATGCATAAATGCATTGGGAAACGATCATGGAACTTAGATGGAGATAGGGATGATGAAATTGAAATGGAAAATCAAACTAATATGTATGTTTGAACTTGATGAGGTAAAGAGATTCGCAAAAGGATTGCGATTCGTCTCACGTGACCGTTGGCGTTATCTTTGCAAGATAATATATCGTACATTGGTAGAATTCCTACCTCGTTGAGAACACTATGAGTATTATTATGACACTGATTTATATTCAAAATATGATGATTACTTTGGTTTATGATTATGAACTGATTTTCAAATGATATGATGTAATTTAAATGATATGGCATTACTACATACATTACCTCATGCATGGCATGTGGGTGGTGGGGGCGGGGGACATATATGACCAACAAGGCAAGTTCTGAGCGGTCCGGACATAACTTGGGCTTAAGATTAGCTTATGTGAAGCTATATAAACTGTTGAGTTTTGGCAGCGTCCAGTTGATAGAAAAGTACAGCTTATTGGGCCAAAGAGCTCCTGGGTAGTTAGTCCCGAAACCCTATGCAAAGGGAGGAGTCCACACTCCATCGGTAATCCCGATTAATTTGTGGATGGGTATACAGTGCCCTGGTGGTTGCCGCCTCAAACACTGTGGACATAATTGGCCAAGGAAACCATTGATTGATGTAT